>CM076584.1:184557813-185185592 GCA_034641835.2 Pinus albicaulis
AAAGAGTTTTTACCATCCACAAGAGTTGAAAATGTCTCTGCAAGAAGTTGACCATTGTCTCTCCTTTAAGCACCTGAGTCTTTTCATGCATGTTATCAATATTACTTTTTGTCATCACCAGTAAATTCTCATAAGAGCTCCATGGCAAAAGATTTCCTTCAGCTCCCCAACATGATGGAAAGCCTACCCTTGTCATTTTATCAAAATATTTATCAAATTGACTTACTGCTTCTTTGATTTCCATTAGTTTCTTTTCTGCAGCCTTTCTGAGATCATTCCTGATAATCATTTTATTAATTTCCACTACATATATGTCCTGCATATCATTCTCCTCTAATTCCTGATCTGATTTGGAATTGATAAAATCAATAAAACTTCTGGCCCAAATGGCTCTGTTAATCCATTTTTTCTTATCAGACATAATTGGTTCTTCACACTCCACAATAAGGCTTTTTTCTTCTGCAATTATCATTAGGAAGCACCAATTGGATTTCATTTCTGAAATGATATCAGTCCAAATGATATCTTTAGCTTGTATTAGTGACTGATTACCTTTCATTCTTTCTTTGAGATTCTTAATCTCAACTTCAGCATTTCGGAAATCCATTTTGTATTTATCTACTTCATTTTCTATGACCTTAATCAATTTTGCTGCAGTCTCCAGATCTGTTTGAGCTTTCTTTCTATCTCTTTCAGCCATCTGCAACTCAGTATTTAACTGAATAATTTGTGTTTGTGGGTCTTCATCACTTGTAGGAAAAAAAAAAGTACAGTTATGATTATCAATATGATTTTTTAATGAAATTACAGTCTACTTTACTTTGGAAAGTTCTCCATCCTTCTGCATGAGTTGTTGCAACAACTTTTCCTTTTCCTTCTCTACCTCTGCAACTTCTGTAGCCATTGAATGTTCACCAGTAGGTAACTTCAATTTCTTCCTTAATGTAGATATCTCTACCTCAGCACTTTGCATGAATTTCTGCACAGTAGTCTTGTCACTAGCGTCTACGCCAATTTTTATAATAATCTTCTTCAATTCTTCATTTTGAACTGTTAAGGCTCTTGAGTTAGCCTTTTCTAACTTCAGCTATTCAATTACTTTGCCAAACATATTATTTGCCTTTATTGCAATTGCATTAGTCTTTGTGAGGTCATTTACAATCAATTGACCTGTTTGCATATGCAAGTTCATTTTATCAATTAGAGGAATCTTCTTTACATCCACAGTCACATTAACAGTGTTGAAATTGCTGGAAGGACCAATTGACATATATGTAGGATGTGAGAGGGCAATTCTAAACTGATCTTTTTCAAGATCCATTACAGTTAACAACCTTGTTTGTTCAGTAGTAATTTGATGTTCAGCTTGGGCCTCCATGTTGGCCTTCATCCTCTGATTTCTTTCTTCAATTTGTGAAAACATCTATTTAATCAAGGGCACCTGTTCATGAGAAGCTTCATGATTCCTAGGTGAGGCAGGAGCATTTTGTTCTTCTCCCAAATGCAAAGAAAAACCAGGAGCAGTAGATGCAGGCTCTTGAGTAATTTTTGTTCTCTTCATGGCCCCCTACTCCTCATCATTTGGATCAATCACCATTTCCTTAGTTCTTTTAGTTGTTTTCTCTGCTATAATAGGAGTTTGAATGTCAGCATCTACTGAGTTCTTTACATCTTTACATGCTATCTTTTCTTGTTCTGGCCTACTTTCATGAATGAAAGCAGAATATCCATTCTCAATCCTTCTATTTGAAATAACACTATATGGGTCATAAGCCCAACTTTCTCCTAATAACATCTGCATGTCATCTAACATTTTTGTCACTTCATCAAATGCTTGTCTCATATTTACTATGAAAGGGCCTACAACCATGGGTAATTTGTACATGTGACCTTTCTTCATAGGCACAAAATGAACCTGATCAACATTTAGACTCTGTCTAATGAATTCTAAAGCAAAAAGCCTCATTGGCACAAAAGTTGGGAGTCTGTAAGGCTCAACACTTGTTCCATATAGCCTTATTTTAGAATATTCCTCATAAACAAATCAGTCTCCATATTTACAATTGTTTCCTAAATGCAAAAACTCCTGAGCTTTAGGTAGGAAACAGGGAGGAGGACTTCCATTCAATATTTTGTATGTAGTGGGCATGTAATAACTAGCAAAATCAAACAACCCAGCCTCATTTTGTTCCCTTCTTACTACATCTATCCAGAATATCACTGATTGTCTTCTTTTATTCACATCCATAATATTTAGGCCTAAATGCATGAACTCTTCCACATTTTGGTATAAGAACAAATATACAATTAATGAGGGAAATTTAAAGGAACCTGTTAATGAGAGGCTCATCAGCTGTGAGTTGACTGCTTCCTGCCAATATGATGGAATATCCAGCACCATTCCTGGCTTCATCATCATGGCAAACATTCATAGAACTGATTTATTCACTGCATTATCATCATCCTTACCTAGAATTTTTGCAATATGACTCAAAACTGGACGGGTCTCATCATCAAAAACCTTCATATCAAACTCCTTGCAATTTGGCTGAAACTGCTTCATGTTAGGCTTCAAATGAAACATAAATTGATTGAATTTTTCTCCTGCAAGATTATCATAATACTGAACCAGTGAATCGTCAGAAAATTGAACAGATGACTCTGACTCAGAATAGCACAGAGCTTGGCGGATTAATAGGGTAGACAGTTGCAAAATATTTTCTCCTTGGGAGTTCATAACAAAACACTTCCCTGGATACATAACAGATACCAACCAATAGATGAATTTAGGGAAAAGGTGGGTTTTAGGGATGCATGCAGACAAGACTTCGGACTTGATCATGGCAGAATATACAGGAGAGGCGTTAGCATTCAAGCCAACTTGTTGGTAAAAGGGGAGGTGAATTACTGAACAAAGGGTATCTTGAATATCCCTCTCAGTATCCATGAGAGGGATATGGTTGGTTGAACCTGACAGGGATGACCTTTTAGGCATGGTTAAAAACTTAAAAGCTTACTTGGAAAACTATTTACAAGGTGGTCAGATTTTGCAGGTGGCGGAGAGCTCAAACGAGGTGCAACGCATCAATTCACAAGTAAATTTGAAAAATAGACAAAAAATTCTTTAAATAGGTGGCGTGGGTTTGAATTAAATGTTGACAAGACACGCCAGCAACCGTTAACTCTGCTTGACGTGGAAGACAGCTAGGACCAACTCAGCATCCTATGTCACTGCGAGGGCTCTCGGGGTACGGAGGAAAAATATGGTTGGTGCCCTTGCATTAGATCTCCGTTGTTGATCTCCGTTGTCCCCATAGTCAACCCAATGAACTACGGAGGCACTCCACATGATATCTATCGTTCTAGTTGTGCTCGCGGGTTGGGTGGGATTTTTGATAGAGATTTTAATGATCAGCGCTTTCCGCCATTCAAACCAATCACTATTTAACCTTTAATACAGACCCACAATTATAAAGTTTAAATGTTTAAACTTAAACTTTAATGAACATCAATCTTTTTTATGCTAAAGTATAAGAGTTCAATACTTTAACATATTTTCCCACATTTTATATTTTTATTTTTTCAAATATTTGAAAAATAAAAGGATACGACTATGATCCACAACACATAGTTTATGAAAAACAAGATGAAATCTTTGTTGAAATGGCCCGAAAAATGTTCTTTGGATGAATTTATTGGTAGATGATAGAAATTTCAATTTTGGGTTTTCAAGCAAAATCGAAGTTCTCCCTCTTATGATTGATGAGTGTGATAAGAAACATGAAAATGCGGTTGCCATGTCATATGAAGATGATCAACAATGTATTCCAATTGTAGAGGATCGAGCATTGAGAAGGGACATTCGAGATTTTTCTTTCAATGTTTCATGCTTTAAATTGTTTTTCAAGAAAATGCGCTCACCTACTTGTTTAGAAATTTTTGAATACAAAGAACACACTCTTGCGAGGTACATTATGAAAAGAGATCAGATTGAGAGAAAAGCTACCTTTTTTTATTCTAGATCAGCGAGAGGTAAATTTTCTTGATTTTCAAGATCTCTTCGGTAGTGTTATGCCATCATTGGAGAAGTTGAATGTTGTTTTGTTTGTCAGCATAAGCCTTGGTTTTAGTTTCTATTGTGAGTTTCCTACATGTACATCATTATGCTTTCTCAAAGAAAGTGAGAGCAGAATTCAAGCAAGTAACCATCTACCAGATTGGTTACATTCGAAGGATCACTTCACATGATTGTACATATGTCTTCAGTAGGCAGGTGGTTGCCATCAATATTTAAAACCCTCAAGTCTTGGTGATGTACTGCCATCAATAAGTAGGGTAAGTTGAAGTTTTGAGTTGGTTTCACAATCATTTTTCAGTCAGTCTTGAGTCAGTCTTGAGTCAGTTTATTGAGTCAAGTTTATTTCATTATTCAATTTGGTTTTTAGCTTTTGACTCCATGCCCAATGGATAGGCGCTTGGTCTATGGTGTTCTTGGTACCTCCAAGGAGGTACCATCCCCAGCTGGAGCCAATGTTAGTGTCAGTATTTGCATACTTCTGCCAGGGATCAAAACACATTTGCATGTGCATCTTAGGTGTCCCATTCTGAATAATTTTTTCATCATTCCATTAGGTCATGATATAAAATTGTTCCACGCTTCATTATTCCACAGAATAGCATATTGGCTAACTCATTCTCATGATTCCTTGAGCATAATAACACCTATGGAAATGTTGTTGTGAAACCAGCTCAAAAAATAGAAGAAAAGAGATATCAACGCCTTATAAATAAGCCACTTCGAGGGGGCAACCTCCAATACATTACATAAATGAAAAATTATTGGATGATTCAAATTACAAAACCTCCTTTCTATATATAGGAGTCCATGGGGCCACAATGTAATCCTAGTCGACCTAACAATAATAATTTAAGGGCACAATAATAACAGTATGGGGGTTATAGGGATACAATAATAACAATAAGGGGGTTACACTAACAACAATAAGGGACTATACTAGTAATATAGGGACCTAAAAAATGCTCTGTTCACTTGGAAATCTTTAAAGTCAAAATCTCATTCAAAGGTTAAGTCAAAAAAGTAGTCCCATTAGGTCGTTAGGTTTTTTCATTTCTCAAGGTCATTCATTCATTCAGATGAGGTCAACACATATATGAGAGGGACTAAATAAGATCATCATGAGGTAATTATCATACTATCAAAGTTGTATTTTTTAGTATAATGACTTTTGTATCAAAATATCTATTTGATAGAAAAGTCAAATATGTAATTTATTTCTATTTTTCCAAATGTAATTTTATGTTATCATATGTAATAATTCATCCCAAAGCTTTCAAATGTAATCATGTCTGGCCTAAGTGGAGCAAAGAAAGCCAAACTCCATGACTTGATCAACCTGCAATGCCAAAAAGGTTAGAAAGATAAAGAGTATTAGTGACAAAGTCTAAAGAGAAAAATGAAGCATTAGAAAAGTGGGTATTTCAAATGATAATTCAAAACCACTAAAATCCATTCAAAGTATAAAGGCCTATTTTTCAAAGAGGAAACCTTCATTTGTGCATTTTCCAAGGAGAGAAACGTGATTTTGGAGCAAGAAGGTCGAACAAGGAGACACATTTGAAGAAATTGCCTGGCGCTGCTCTCCTAGGTTAGGCATTGTGCATAGGCCAAAGGCACTGAGCTTAGGACCTTTCATCTAGTGTGATTTTTCTCAGTGCTGCACATAGGCTAAGGGCGTTGCGCTTCTGGGTGAGGCACTGCTCATAGAGACAAAACCCTCCCAAATTATTCCAAACAATTCAATATTGCCTCTTTGTCTCTAAAACAAGTAAGTAGACCCTTATAACTCCCTCTTTCACCATTTGTTTGCTTATGAATGAAGTTTCATATCGGTAAGAAAATCACAAAAACCCCAGCTTTCCTAAAATCCCCATCCCCATGAAAAAATTTCCCAAAACCCCCTTCTCCAAAAATTATTACCCCTAGACCCTACTACTTCACCCCATACTCCCAAACACACTAAAACTACCCATCCCTAAGTCCCTTTACCCTTTTCCATTAAAACCCCAATTTCTAGGAATTTCACTATTTTTCCTAGATTTCCCCCTTACCTTTGACCTATAATTAAATTATCATTTTTGTCTCCCTTCGTATTTTAACCTCACCATAATCATCCTTTTAATTTTCAAAACTTCTACCTACCTTGCCCCTTAGAACACCCTGCGAATTTTGACCTAATTTCCTTTCCCTAGCTATTTGACTACCCCTGATCCAGCAAAAACCCTACACAATCAAAATCAAAACCCTGAGCTACTATACCTAGCCTAAAATATTATTTCCTTAGTCATCTTGGCTATGATATTTATGGAGAGAGCCCTCTCCTTGCCTATTAGGGCTAGCTACTTGGCTAAGCGTGGTTTTTGGTTACCTTGGAATTTCCTTTTTCAACCTAAGGTTCAATCCGAGTGATAACACATCACACAGTTTAAGAGCATCTTGAGAAGAGTCAAAGCAGCTACAAGGAAAGGCATGACAAACATCGGGTTGATCACAAATTCCAAGTTGGAGATGAATTTTGGTTGTACATAAGCAAAGAAATATTGCAAGGGGAAGGTAAAAAGCTCAAACCAATCCGTTATGGTCCATTTAAAATTCTGGAAAAGATTGGTACAAATGCATTCAAGCTAGATTTGCCTCCTTATATGCAAGTTTATTATGTCATTAATGTTGAGAATTTTAGATTATTTGATCCTCCTTTGATTGATGATCGAGGAGAGCATGCTCAACTGCCATCAATAGATGATTTCTCGCCATAATATCTTGATGAACTTTAACAAGATCTCATACTTGACAGAAGAATCAGAACATCAAGAAGAGGGAATGTTGAATACCTTAGAGTTGGACTCAAAGTTCAAAATCATTCAAAGTAAAAATGGTTGGAGATTGGAAAAGTGAGGGAGATGTAACCTCGCTTGTTGAACAATTGATAATATCTTTTGGGGTCCAAAAGGATTCTAGTGGGAAGGAATGTTCTAAAGCTCAAGTTTTAGCTAAAAATTTAAAGTGCTTGAAATTGCTTCAAACCTAAATGAACGGATAGAGTTCATCACCAGGATTCTGGTGCAACTTGTTTCATCAAAATCCGAGTTCGTATGATTGAGTTATCATTTGATGTTCATTTTCCAAAACATGCAAAAAATTAGCAGAACATGTACAATGCTAATGTGGCAGTAATAGTTAGCATTGCAGGAATATTATCTAGATTGCAGCTAGTGACACTATGACAAGTGTCATCCTCAGATTCACCAGATGGGTTAAGTAAAGAGAGAAAGTGAAGAGAGAAATTTCCCAATCACCTCCAATTCTTCCTAACTTGGAATTTGACTTTTTTTTAGGATTGGAGTGAAACCCAACCAGAGGGTGCCACATGTCCTCTCTGGTCGGCCACCTCCTAATTTATGGGGCCAAATTTTATGGACTGGACCTTGGTCTAATGGTCGAATTATGTGATGACATCAATGGTCAAACTAAGGTTTGGTGGTGTTATTATATATATATATATATATATATTAATGTTTTCAAATCATTTCAACGGCCTTGACTAAGTATGGAGGAGCCTCTACCTAAATCTATAGCAGATTTAAATGTGGCCAAGTCAAAAAATTTGGCTGGTGAATTTCTTTATGATTTGGCACAAAACTTTATGGCGGATTTGGGGCTCAAACCCCTAACTTCCCGCCTGCAAACCAGCTGCCATACCGTCTCATCCACTGAGTAGTTCTTACCCCTTATGACTTCCACATCCATTTGAAGTCTAACTGTTGACTGTTTTGGGGTTGGAGGGGGACAAAACCCTCCCCATGTGGCTGTGACCGCTGAACCAGGAGATGCGACAAACTAAATGGGCAGGAATTTATAAGTGCGGGTTAATCAAGTTTAAATGTGGATTATTTAAGTTAATCCAACATTAGCAGTTAATACGTGCTTAAACATTAATACAAGATTATGCACTGTAATCCTTCTTAGAATTAATTAATCCAACATTTAAGATGGCAGAGAATTTAGAGGCAGCGCCAAAATTGGCAGGAATGCCAAATTTAGAAAACTAGCTGGCAGTTTCTCTAGTTTTGGAGAAGAAATTGGGGCAAAGTTGGTTTTGGTCATAAATCACTCAATTTTCGACCAAAATGAGCTCAGAAAGAGTCATTCTAGGCTAATTGGTATGCTGGTAAATCAATGGAGTAGGTTGCAAAGGTAGAAAAGGTCATCTACAGGTGTTTTAGTGCATTTGAAGATTTTTGAAGGCAAGGGCCACTAGGTGTTGGGGTCATTGCCAGAGCTTCTAGAGTCCAAATTCAACAAACAAATAGTCATTTCTGGGAGATTTTGATGTTTTAACCTCATTCAAATAGATTCTAACAAGTTCTAAAGCTTGTAACAACAATTTGAGCACACTTGAAGCTAATACAAAGGTCACACTATGAAGCTGGCCCAAGGAGATGTAGCCGAGGAGGGGTGAACTCCTTTATTAAAAAATATTTGTGTTAAGCTCTATTTTATGTGCTTGCTATGTTTACTATTGCTTATGTTCTATCATTTAAAATTATTCTTTTAATCTTATGACAAATTTATAATTTCACTAAGTACATTGTTTTCCAATCACATGCTCTTAAACAAACTCATGAAGGATAAGTAAAAAAATGCAAAGAAATGTTTGTATCTGAAATGAAGCTAGCACAACATTAACTAGAAAGTAATTTTAGATCGCAAAAGGATTACCCAACCCAGACACAAGTGCGAAAAAGTGTCGTGTTCAAGAGCGACATGTTTCTTTTAAAAACAAGTATAAAAGATGGATTCTTTTTCTCACCTTTTCCCCCACCATTATTGGCAAGTACCTCTTTATTTTTTCCAATCTTGAGGAGGATAAAATTTTCTTGTTGTATAAGCTCATCCTTCAGATGAGTCCATCTCAGTATTTTTAATGAACCCTAAGAAGGAGTGGTTCAGTCCTCTTGTAATCAATAGGTCCTGCATTGTTTAGTTTTAACAAGTCCAGCATAGGATTAACTCGGTATTTTTCAGTTTTAGGGAGTCGGAAGAAAAACATAAGTAAAATCCGTAGTGTTATTTTTCTTAAGTTTAGTCTCTCAAACCCGAAAAAGGATAAAATTATGTAGGAGAGAACTCTATTAACCATGTTTAGTCAACGTATACTTTTTTCGTATTTAGTCTAGTTCAATCTAGAAAAGGGGTAAACTTATACCGAGTAGACTACTGTTCATTTATTTTAATGAGTTCGAGACTCAAGTGCTTGGAAATATTTTCATGTTTAGAGAGTCTAAAAAGGGATTAAAAAAAGACTCCATGGTTTCACTTTTTCGTATTTTTTGAGAGCCCAAAAAAGTTATAAAAGTTTACTCTGTAGTCAAATGATTTGTTTTCAGACAAAACCTGTTCTCTTTTTATTTTCAGAGCAATGAGAAGGAGTTTTTTACCATAGATATTCTAAAGCAAATATCGAGAGAACCAAACAACCATTTTGTGAACTCTTAATTCTAGGTATTTAATCTCTTCATTGTCTTGCATTTCATCTGTTTAATTTTTCAATTTAAGTTTTTAGAATATATTTTTGGAGGAAAAATGGATTTAGAATCTGCCCTCAAGGGTGCGTAGGTTTTCGTGGCGGAACCTGCACACCCGATGATTTTTTAATATAAAAAAATAACCGTGCCATCGTGGTTTTTATACATAAATCGTGCGAAAAAATGCACTGCTTATAAACAAAAATTGCGCAAGCATCGTGGGGTTTTAAAAAAATTATTTTCTTTCTGCAAAAATTGCTCCAAATTCTCCCACAAGTTTTCTAATGTTCCTAAATGATTGTTTGTAGGAAACTAATCATGCTTGAGTGGAGAGAATGTGAGCATGAATCACATAGAAATGAAGCCATTTATATTCCAACAACACTTCGCGTGTTAAATAATTTTGGTTTATACAAATTTGGGCAATACAAGGAATAAAGGCCCAAGTGTAACTCATGAATTGGTTGGTTAATGCCTGGGATGTCCAGGAACAATTTTTCATCATCAAGGATCACATGCTTGTGATTGAGACGAAGGATATTTATTTCCTCACCAGTTTACCCCAAATAGGAAGAGACATTTCCTTATTCAGCACACGACCAGGGGGACTGCCTACTTCTTTCTATATGGTGCAATATTGCATGTGGGATTCACAATTGAAGGATGGTCATATCGACATAAAGACCATCGAATGACTAGAACTTAAAATCATTGCTTTTATAGTTACTTGATTGTGTGGTAGTGAAGCTTCTCATGTGGCTATGTTGAGGCCTCGAAATTCGCTGCCACGACATGGGGGAAAACCACTCGATCCGGACCTTAAAGAAACTCCTTTTCTGTTCAGTTTAGTGGCTGCGACTGGGGATAGTGGGACCAGTTCCCAATAAGGAATGATTTTGGGGTGTGCTTTGATTATACAACATGCAATGGAAAATTATTCTAATCTATCACATGCATCTATTTAAACTATCTATTCTACTATATACCCAGGGTGTTTCTTCCTTTATGTGATCTAAAGAGATATCTTTCAACTATTAGTATTGTAGATTATTTAACAATAAAAAAGGATGAAAATTATGTAAGATGATGCTTCTAACAAAATAGTTTGATTAGAATAATTTTGAAAAGTATATCGCATTCATATGTGTGATTATATCAGATAATAAATAAAAGAAAAATATTATTACATAAGTGCATGTAACATTCATCTATAATGAAATTTCAAATATATAATGCAATAAAAATATGTCTGTCAATCTATAAAGTAAGACTTAATACAAGTGAATAGAAGTACAATATGTATGAAGTTATACTCATGTAAACTGATAGTATATATCTGCTCCTCTTCACTTAAAGAAATTTAGAGGGTACAGTAGTGCAACATCAGTTAAACAACTTCAAATGTCAAAATATAATAGACTGTGTTTCATTAATTCATCAAAGCATTCACAAACTTACAATAGTGCATTCTTTGAGAATTTTTTTGAAAAATTTCTGGACCCTTCTCTAAATGCATGAGAGGGGTTTAAATACTAAACTAAATATGTTTTAAAAATAGATTATTTCACAAAAATAGAGGAGGTTTCAAACAACCATCATCGTAAGACTAACTTTAACTACAATCTAGGAAAATAAAGTAACAATATGGTTTATGAATTCTGATCTTTCTTTTGGATTTGATCCTGAAGTTGAAAAATATCTAGCATGGGATTGAGTTGAGTTGGCTGCGAAATCTTTGATTTGAGTTGTCCCTTGAATACTGCATTTAAGAGTGTTGGCTACGATATTCTTGTTGAATTTGTTAAATACTGCAGGGTTTGGTACTGATGATAAGGTTTGATCAGAAAATTCCAATAATTTTATTGATCAAAATTATTTACTTTTTTAATTGTTTCATCTTGAATTTTTTCCATTTGTTTGCACTGTGTTCCAACTGTTTGACTTCTGAGAGCACTTCAGACGTGCACTCTTTAATAAGTTTTTCTTTCAATATCTTTTCACATAAAAATTCAATAATTTCATTTGTCAACCTTGATTCTTCGATGTTGCTTGATTCTTAGTGAGTTGTACTTGATGCTGTAAATTAAGACATTCAAAATCCTTTTGAAATTGGAACATTTTCAATTCTATTTTCTCGCTAGAGTTAGAATTTTCTTGATTTAATATTCTTTCTAATTCTTGTATTCTATATTCTCTTTGCTTCAATAACATTTTAACCTCAGTAGCTTTATCCACAATGGCAATAGCATATGCCCTTGAAAACTCTAATAGTTTGGTTAAATTTTCAGTAGGATGAGTTAGAGGATCTTTCCATAAAACATCAACAGATTCATTTGTAAGGTATGTTACTGTATCATCAATTATTCTCCTTTTGCTTCTCTTGACTATAGCCTTCTCACTAGGACTGTAGAAGACATCCAGGAAAGGAATTTCCTCAACTTGTAACACTATCTGTTTTGTGGGATAAGCTGAGATGATCTCTTGATCATGAGTTTCAGGAACTTGTTGTAGTGGAGTAACAATTTCCACTAGCTTCTGGGAATGTTCAGGTGTATGAAAACTAGCAATTTCATCAGTATTGGGATTTGTTTTAGGAGTATTTATTGCTTTAGAAAACTCATCCCATTCACTATTCAAATTCTTTGGTTGGGACTTTTCTGATTGATGAAGTGTATCTTGATTGTGCTGAACTTCTTGGGAAGTTGACTCTGTTCCATTACTTCCTCCTTTCTCCTACATCTCAATCTCTTGGATTACTTGATAAATTATATTTTCTGGGTTTTCCTTTATGTTTTAGGATTCATTTTCAGAATGATCCAAATTCTGAGATTTATGCTATGATTTTCCTGACTCATCCTCATACATGTCTTTTACTTCATTATCCAAGCTAATACTTGGAGTAGGTCTGTTGACATCTTCAATAGTCAATAAATCGAGAATAATATTTTCCAATATTTTATTTATGTATGCTTGTAAGGCTTCCAAGTCATCTTGATTGAGTTGAATGGATTCAAAATTAAGTACATATGAAAAATTTTCGATGCCTTGAAAGAAATCATCAAATCTATCTATCTCTTTCACAAAAGGTTTTACTTTATACTATGTGATGTAGTTTTTAATTACATCATTTGGATCATATGGCCATCTTGGCATTACTGCCTAATTCAATAGATTAACTTTTGAAACTTCCTTGTAGTCATGACCAATATCAAAAAGTGCGAAGTACCGCACTGTAAAGGGAAATTAGGCCAAACGACCCTCTTAGCATCTTTAAGCTGTTTTGAAATACCATTTACAACAAGCTGGTAGGCTATCTCTCGTGCAAGTAACTTATCTGGAACATAATATGGAAGGATGTGAGTAGAAGCATAACTCCCAAATACTATGACATAAGTTAAAATTTCCTCTACGAACCATCTAGCAACAGACAGAATGTCTTTACTAGCCTCTTTGGAAACCCTAGGGGCGTTCTCATTGAATATCATTTGGTGCATAGGTAACATGAATTTATGGAAAATTTTGTAAAAATGCAAATGGAAGTCTGTATCCCAAAGAGCTCTGTGGTAAATGTGGATTGGGGTAGGGTCTTTGGTTTTCCATTTCCATCCCATGGTAGGAGAACTAGAAGAAAAACAAACTGCATCCACGACAGAGGCATTCATATAAAAGGGGGGTTTTCTCTAGATGAAACACTCTTTTAATCCTATACTCCATGATGTTTCTGGCTAAATTATTATATAGGATATTTTCCCAATTCAAAATTAAGGAATTGACGATTGTGTCAATCAATGGGACCCAATCTATAGAAAACCTAGTGGTATCATGTTTTGCATATAATCTAGACAACATACCAGCAGCATAAAAATAAGGGGAAGGAATTTGTGTTATTGGGTATGTACCGTGTTTATATAGTTTAAGATTTCCCTGGTCTTCCTTCCATTCCTGTATGACTTTCATCAAGTTTGGATGTTTTGATCTAAAGCTTTGAAGAAAAGTTCTGTCATAATTCTGCCGCGGGACGGGTAAGTGGTACATTTTCCTCAAATCTTCTGCCCTGAATGAACTGATATTATCTCCCTTTCAATCCTTGAATTTTCTTTCTTCTATGTTCAAGTGGTCAATTACCCACTTAACCATATCTGTATAGGGGAGAATCTTTTGCCTTGTTGCTGCCTTATGGATGAATGAACATGCAACATCGAAATAGGTCGAGTCTAAAGAAACAGACGTGCTTGGTGAAGCAACTTTGACTATTACCCTTGGCTTTTCATCCTAAAAAAGCTTATACATTTCCTCCCATGAAGAACTTTCGCAATCCTTGTTGCAGGTGGTGTCTGAGAATAGGGGAGACATATCTGAGTTTTTGGTAGATGGTGCTTGGGCAATTTCTTTGCCTTTCTTGCTCATCTCTATTTCTCTCGCTCCATTAAGTGGTTTCTTGATTTCAAGCAAACAGAGAAAACATTAAAAATATAGAGAAGTGAGAGGAGAATCGAATTGAAAAAAATATGGTGTTCAATCATTTAAAAACACGCTCGAAGTAGATATGAATCTATCAAAACCTTATTTCTAGGAAATGTTGTTAATAAAAAATAATCATTTAAAATCAAATATCTTACACCTTCACGTGAAGTATCTATCGATAAATTTAAGAAGTTGGATCACATATTCAGTTTGATTTGACATAAGTCATTTTTCATGCTTGATAAATTAACTACCATTCATCCCATATCGCAACTTATAATTTTTCCATTTACGATGTTATCCATAAATCCTGTGAAATGTGATCTGCACAAATTTCACATCACAAATTTTATGTGGTAAATGAGTTTTCTTTTAGTTAAGTCATGAGAAATGCGAAGTGCGCATTTAAGAAGTCAAGCGACTGCACTTTATCAGACTTTGGAATTTTATGTTTATTTCTTTATTGTCTCATCAGGTCAGCGTAATCACAACTTTCACTGAATTTCTTATAAGTTTGATCATTTAAATGAGGCGCGATGCGATTTTGGTTTATAACGGTGATTGAAGTGTTTGCAATAATATTTTTATATGATTTTGGAAAGAGTTTAGTGCATATCGCAACCTGCACGACCTAGTGGATTTTAAGTCGTTTAAGTTTGTAAGCTTTGCAATTTGCGATGCGCACTAAGGAATGAAAGCGGAAAAAGCAAAAGAAAAATTATCTCCCAATTTTTTTTGAATTAATCTAAAAGCATAAATGAAATGAATTTCCTAATTATTTTTAAAGGGTCTCCATTTATTAAAATTAATGGGGGTTGTTGTATAGAACAACAATTGGCGATTCACTTGGGAGAACCAACTATCTATGACTAACCTTTTGAAAATTCTAAAACTTCTTTGAAATAATAATAGTTGTAGGAATGAATTTCAAAAAAATAATATCTTACTAAGCAACTAAATTTATCTTAATTAAAATTCATAAGAATTCTTCTTTTAAAAATGTAAGTATGAGAATCTAAAATAGTCTTTACTTAGTTCAAAAAGATAAAGTAGGTGGCTCTTACAAATCAGCTTCATAAATATTTACTCTTTTATCATAGGTAGAGCCTTTGATCCAATAGGCAGTTTAAGCTCTTGCAGGGTTACCTTTTAACCAACAATTATTCATTGTCCCATCCAGTGTTTCTTACAATTTCCAAAAATAAATTCCAACCTTATACACTTGATCTTTTTTGAAAATTTATTTTCTTTTTTGTATTTTATTTCTATTTACTTCAAAGCCATTGCCTTGGCTTGGTAACCAAATAATGAAAATTCCATTCACTAGTTGTAATTAAACTGATCAAGCTATCTCTTGTTAAGACCCCTTGTCCTCTTGATATAATCTCAAGTCATTACCATGTTTTGGTAGGCAGTATTGGTAATGTTAGTTTAACTATTTCCTTATGAACATCGTAAACAAGCTCGTGAAGAGACTTATTATCTTTTAAGATTTTGCAGTATAATATTTTTTGAATTTCTTCTAAAAATTAATAATTTTTCCTGGATGGAGTGAATCATTGGCCCTCTTGAGGATTTCTAGATGATAATGTTGAGTTTTAGATTTCTTCTGTGTAAAAGAGTCTCTATAATGTTAAAGATTCTTTTCCTGACTGATAACAAAATAATCATGCTATATAAAGATGAGAGTTCCTCAGAGAATAAATAACTTCAGTAAAATTGCATGTTCCAGTGAAAACAAAATCTATTTCTCTTTCAAATATTTCGATTGTTTCCTTAACATTTATTATTTCTATAAGCGATAAATAAAAAAAGGATCATCTGATATGTTTATTTGAAAAGCCAAAAATTTATACTAAGCAACTTTTATTTTCCTAAGGGAAAGAAAAAGACATTAGTATACAGGGAATAGAAGGGGTTTCCTCCTATGAAAAGTATTTTTTCAAAATATGCCCATTAACAGGCAAAGAATATCTTTTGCATGATAGATCTTACAATAAGAATTTTGATGGGCCTATTTCTTCAATTATTTGAAATGGACCTAGCCAGAGTTTTTGAAACTTCATGTGTTTACCTTTTTCCTCATGCGCTTTGTCCCATTTCAATACCAGATCACTGATTTGAATTTTTTTTGGAGTAACAAAAGTTTAATCAAAAGAAGATTTTACTATCTGTTGATGATGGGCATGAGTATGTTTAGCTTTTTATCTTTCTTCTTCTAGCTTAAGAATTTGACATTGTCTAAGTTGCAGTGAAGAAGAAGGATATTCATCAATGAATTGAACTAAGGGAAGAGAGGGAATAACCACATTCGTACGAAGCACAACTTCTTTTCCATAAACAAGATTGAATGGAGAAGTGCCAATAGATGCTTTCTACGTTAATCAATCTGCCAAAAAATCAAATATCAATGACTTATGCCAATTTCGTTGGTTTTGATCAAAAGTTATTTTGATTATTATAATCAAGTTTTTGTTCGTGGAATCTGTTAAACCATTTCCTTGTGGGTAATAATTTGCAAAATACTTAAGTTTAAAACCTCTTTTGATTGAAAATTCCATCATAGATGTTCCTAAGAAGTAAGATGCATTATCAAACATTAAATTAGTAGGTAAACCACATCTAGTTATGATATATTGGTCGATGAAGTCAATGTTATTCTCAGATTTGGCTACCTTCAATGGAATTTCTTCCACCCATTTAGTAAAGTAATATGTAGCTGTGAGAATATATCTATGTTGTTTGGAAGAGTTAGGAACAATCTCACCAATTATATAGAATCCCCATTGTTCAAATGGTTGTTCAATATTAACTAGCTATAATGGGAAGGTTGGCTTCCTTTGTCTTCTAGATGCACTTTGACACACTTTGAATTTTCTTGCATATTCGTGAGAATATTTGAAAATTGTAGGCCAATAGTAACTTGCATGGAAAATTTTGTGTGCTGTCATATTTCCTCCAAAATGTCTTCCAGCTGGTTCATCATGGAGTTCTTGCAAGGCTTTCTCTCCTTTAGATTTTTCTAAGAATCTTAATAGTAAAAAGTCAAAATTTCTCCTAAACAATACATCATTGATTAATTCATTTTTCTTGGCCTTTAATCTCAAATCACGTTTCATTTTGTAAATGATTTGGGTTAGAGCATATCCATTTTTCAAATAGAATATGGGATCAGCGTATTGATATTGCACATCATTGAGGCTTACCTCTGATATTTGTACATTGTTACCTGAATCTTCTTCTGATGATAGATAGGATGCTCATGTTAGCATTCTACAAAAACCTTGAACTCTAAAAATTTTAGAATGTCTAATTTCCACATCATATTCTTGTAAAGAGGTAACTCAATTAGCCCTTTTCTCTTCCAATTCTCTTTGCATTAATAGTTGTCTCACTGCAGAGAATGGAACTATGATTTTGGTGTGAGTTTTTAGGAGAAATGACTTGAAATGATTTATAGCCTTAAAGACAAAAAATGCTTGCTTTTTGACTGATGAATAATTTAGTTTTGCACCTTGAAAATTGGCACTGAAAAATGATATTGGTGCTTCAATTTATTGGTCATTAAGTTGTGTTAAGACAACAACTTATGATGTATCTGATGAAAAAGTATATAAAGTAAAAGGATTAAGAAAATTGGGGGTAGTCAGGAATGGAGCATTGATAATATATTTTTTGATCAAATCAAATGCTTCTCTTTCATTATGTCCCCCTTTAAACACTGAATTTTTCTTAATCATATTTTGTAATGGTAAAATATTTGTGAAAATTCAGGGACAAACCTTTTAACAAGATTAATTTGTCCAAGAAACGACTACATAGCTTTCATGTTATGAGGGAAAGGAATTCTTTTAGTCTTTTCAATTCTTTCAGGATCAATATAGATACCTCTTTTTGACACAATGAATCCTAAATGTTTTCCTTCATCTAATGAAAAAAATGATTTCTTTGGGTTTAATGAGATGCCATACCTTTTACATTGCTCAAATACTTGCTTTAGGTCTCTTACATGATTGGTTGGTTGTTTAGAAAATACTATAATGTCATCTAAATAAATAAACATTTATTTATTGATAAGACCCCTAAAAGATGTGTCCATAGCTCTCTGAAAAGTGGCACCTACATTAATTAATCCCAATGGTATCTTTTGATAGGCGTAAGTTCCCAAATTAGTCTTGAATGTAGTCTTTAGTCTGTCATCTGGATGTACAATAATTTGGTTATAAACTGGGAATCCATCTAGAAAAGACATAAATTCAGAACCTGCTACTCTCTGCAGTACTTATTCCATGGTTGGCAATGGAAAGTTGTCCTTTTGACATGCTTTGTTTAAATTCTTAAAATCAATACAAATTATAATATGGCCATTTTTCCTCCTGATGGGTACCAAGTTTGAAACCCATTTAGAATGCCTAATTGGAAAGATGATCTTTGCTTTGAGGAGTTTATTCAACTCTGTTTTGATTTGATTTTCCAAATTTAGGTGAATCTTCCTCAACTTTTGTTGTATAGTTTTTTCATCTGAAACATAGGAATTGTGTGTTGAATCACAAAAGTATCATATGTTTTAAGATCAATATAATCCCAAGAAAAGATACTTTTGTACGTTCTAAACAACCTGATAAATGATAATATTTCTTCGAAAGATAGACCAAGACCTAAATTGACATTCTGTGGTTTTTCGTCAGTTCCTAGATTTACTAACTCAAATATTAAGGTAGAAATTTGAGTTTTTGAGTTAGTAACTCTTTTAAACCCGTCTTTCAGATCATAGAGGTCTTCTAACTTGACAAATGACTTAGGAATTGGATTTTCATCTTGTTATTATTTAATCTGAATGGCATGTTCATTTTCATCTACAATTTAACTATCATAATATCTTTCTAATGTTAAAAAATCTATGATATCTGAATCATCATTGAATACTCTCCAATTGGTAATATTGTCAAGAACAGATGGTCCAAAAATTAATTCAATGGAAAATCTATCAAGACTAAACTCTTGGGATGGAATTAACTTTGATGCTACATTAGCCAATAGATCTGCACTGGAATTCTACATTCTAGGCAAGGAAGAAATATTAAAGGCTAAGAAATGAATGGTCCATTCTTGGACTAATGATTGGTAATGATTTAAATGTCAAGAATTATAATGAATGATATTTATGACCTGTCTAACAATGATTTTCAAATCTCCTAAGACTTTAATATATTTGATATTAAGCTTAATGGATTTGTACAAACCTTGGACTAATGCTTCATATTCAACTATATTATTCATGCAATTGAATGCAAGTCTGCAGGCTAACATGGTTTTTTCTCCTTCTGTGCATACTAAAATATGGCTAGCGCCTACACCATCTTCAAATTTAGAACTGTCAAAATAAAGAGTCCAAAAAAATAAGTAACTGCTCGTTTATATAAAAAACTAATACATTTTGAAATGTCTAACTGGGAAAAAATCTCAATCTAAGAAGTAACTGCACTATCAAAAAAGGGTGATGGTTGAGCATTGAAATTTCCCAAAAATGATTCTACCGAGTAGTTTCTAATGATGTTATTATTGAATGCTACTGGCTCGTTTATTCCTTAAAGATTAGTTATTGTATGTTTCATGAAATTTTCACGGTCTATCCAGATTTTATTTGGATTTCCATTGTATGGTAGCCACATATGCGACCAGTCTGTTGAAAAATATCCATGAAGCTTTTCAGAGTAGTCTCTTCTTAATACTAAACCGTAAAACTCAGGAATATCATCCACCAATATATTGATTATTTGAGAAACCTTTG
Organism: Pinus albicaulis; assembly: GCA_034641835.2. Taxonomy (NCBI): domain Eukaryota; kingdom Viridiplantae; phylum Streptophyta; class Pinopsida; order Pinales; family Pinaceae; genus Pinus; species Pinus albicaulis. Next base: position 184,577,672 of record CM076584.1, read on the forward strand.
GATTTGATGATAATCTGATAGAAACATAATTTATTTCTCCTACCACCTTTACTCTGGTTCTATCAAGTTGTACTATATGAACAGGAGAATTCTGAGGAGTTATGTTCAACTTAGCACAAACTGATCTTGGCATTATATTAGAGGAGGCCCGTGAGTCTATTAAGCAATTGTGAACATTTTTATTAAAGATCTCATAGGTCAAGAGAAATGGATGAGTATCAGAGATGGATCGATCACCTATCATAATCAAATTTGTAGCATCAATTTTAGTTGAAGGAGAAGGTGGCTTACCCATTTCATTAGCAGCTTGCACTACTACTGGAGTAGGTAAAGTTGAAGCAGGAATTGCATTCAAGTCTCTAAGTAATATTTTCTGTTGCTGCTTTAATTTAGTAAGCTCATGAATTGAAATGTTGGCCCTGGTTTTCTTCATATCTTCAATTACATTATACTCAATAGTGCCTGAGACTACCATTGTCTTAGATGCAGGTGGAGTATTTGAAGTAACATGACTTGTTTCTGTAGCCTTTGAACTATACTTTTTGCTTACTGTTCTATCCTTAGCACGCGTTGAATTCTTTTGTTGTTGACTTGGCTGCGTTGTTTCAGTAGTATTTTTTCTCCTTGTACTCATAGGTAAATATTCTTGTTGTTCTTCATTTGGTAGGATGAAATGCCACATTCCATTTAGTTCAACTTCTTCTTCTTCTTCATTTTCTTGTTCCTTTATTTTCTCTTTCTTAGTATCTTTATCAGACTCAGCATTAGATATGATATTCGGTGGTTGACTATTAGAGGATTGACCTTTCTTGAAGGGCTTGAAAGTATTTTTTGAACTAGAACTTTCAGTGACTTGCTTCTTGATATCTGTCATCTCATTTGTCATAGTCCTCAAAACTTTATGAACGTCTTCTACATCAAATGGGTCTTTGGATGACTTCTTTTTCAAATCATACTTGAAGGATACCTTCTTTGATTTTCTATCCTCTTGAGAATTCTTCTTCTCAAGAGCGGTTATGCGTTTCTCTACAGATAGAGATTCCTTCATGTTTTATACAAGTGTTGGAAATTTTTCTCTATCAAAAAAAATAGCTATATTGGATGGAAGAGATGAAATATACCACTCAATTTTAACTTTTGTGCCAGGAACTGATGTAGCAGGAATTTTATTAAGAGATTTATTAAATCTTGAATTAGAATCTTTTATTTTCTTAATCGATTTAGCTTTTAGATTTGATAAATCATTGATGACTGTAGCAGTGGTCCTGTCATCCCCAAAATTCGATAGAAATTTTTCTTCAAACATATTCCAGCTAGTTATAGAGTGGGCAATGTAATATCCCAAAATGGAATAATGCATTGATACACAAGCACAATATTTTTAACACATAAAATGTACATGTAAATATTCAACAATCATAGAATATACAAAATAGGTGAGCCTTTTATTATCATATGAGATGAATAAACAGTACAAAAATTATCAAATAGATTCACCCAAGTGAAATACATAGGCTAGAATGACCCTGAAAACATGCCAAAGCAGGCACTGCTTAATTGGAGAGCTATTGGAAAAAAATACTGCAATGTCCCTTCAGTAGATAATGTACATATGACTACTGGCTTAATAGGGAAATGTAGATATATGGAAATTTGGAGCTTTGATGATGCCAATATTCTATATCTGGGCTCTATGATGGAAACCCAATATAACCCAGAAAGGATATTCCAGATCTATAAGATTGGAAATTTACCCTCTTGGGGTTTGATCCCTGGTCTGCTGGGTTATGCAGATCTAAAGCTAGAAATGATCATATGATGGATGAAACATGATGTACAACTAGATATAAGATTTTAAGGCTAATCCCTCCTTCAGATCTCCAAGATATAAGCTTTATATCTTGTCTCTTCTTCTTCCTCCTCTAAGTGCAACAAATGAAGATGTAGCTGCTGGGAAAATTGTGTTGTACAAGAGGGAAAGACTCAAGAATAATGTAAAATGAAACAAATAAGCTCCTGGATGATGTAAATTTTTATTTCAAGGTGAGGGAATGATCTCTTATAGGATTCTTAGTTGAAATGTTAGAAACTTCCTTCCTCCAATGGATCTGCAATGATGGACTGTGCAATCCTTGATGGGACTGCTGCTTGTAGGAGGTCAATAAATTTTGGCATGATAAAAATTTTGAAATAAGGCTCTGATAATGCTGATATTGAAGCCTAAGGTGATATAAATAATCCTTCACTAGTTCTCCAGCTGAAACACTGAAGACAACCTTCTCCTCCCAAACTGATCTTCAGAAATAACGCACTTCCTAAATGTAGATGTTCTGCAGAGAGTAGAAAAAATATGGCACCAATGCCTGATGATAAAATAGCATCTTAGAATACCTTCCCAAAGTGGGCACACAAGTCCCCTGTGGGTAAGGTCGGGATTCCCGCTCGGGAACACCCTGTGCTAAAAAGCAATGTAGACTTAGCTAAACAGCATAAAAGTGCATGGAATGTCAAAAGACAACTCCAAATCTAAACAAATCACAAAATCATAAACTAAAGCCTTCATCAAATGTTTCCTTCATATTCCTTATATATAAAGTGAGCCTTCCCAAGCCTTGGTCCACCTCTAAACTGTGTTGTTCATGTGGACATAATCCTCCATGGTTGACTGCACTGTCTCTCCAAGTCCTCCATCATGTCTACATGCAATTTGCACCCTCTCCATCATGTGTGCATTAAATGAACTACTTCCTCCATCACTTCATCATGAATGCTCTAAGATCTTACATCATATTCCCTCCATGATCTCATTTGACTTCTTCAATCCTCTACGATCTATCTCATTAATGAGACATGATCTCCACTCCTTTCACATCAGTAGCTGATCCACTACTCCATTATGTAGATCTATGTTTAGCTAATCCACATTCACACATAAAAAAGTGGATCTTATTCATATTTGAAAATTTTGGGTCCCTCCACCCTTTTATATACTTAATTAATTAAGAAAATTAAGAACTCTAATATTCCAATTATCTTGTGAAAATTTGGGAATATTATAGTCCTCCCTGGAAAAATGTTGCTTGTCCTCAAGAAACTGCAAATATAGATGCAAAAGCCATATATGCCCTCCAAATGGTGTCAACATAAGGAAGGCCTCTTCCATTTGCTGCAATGTGTTATGCATGTTTGGTTCCAAAGTTGTCTCTTAAGAATGCATAGAATGACCTCCAACTCTATAGTTAGTTGTCCTTCATTCTCCAAGAAGTACCAAGTGACAACCATAAGCTGCCCAACATCATCATCAATACATGAGATACATAATATAAAGTGGTTCTTCCCACAAGGGAAAAGATCCATCTCTCAAAACATCTCTCTAGCCCATGCTTTATGAAATAGATTGAGCATTGACATGCCCTCATCCTTAGCCCTGTTGGCTTTGTTGGATCCAAGCATCATTCCAACATTATGAAAAGGTAGAAATAGAGACATATGGGTAGAAAAATATGTAAAACCATATTCTCCCAATAGTAACCACCAGAGTAAGGCCTCTTGTTGCCATCCTCTATCTCCACCATGCAAGATGAACAAGCCAAATCCCCCAAAAGAAACCAAAGCAACAATAGATCTTGCTCCCTTTTCACCGAGTAAAAACATATTTATAGACATGTGGAATGTCACATCAGCCCAATACTAGAAAACACCATCAATACACATCATGAGAGTACCATGCCAAGTTCTACACAATACAAAACACATAGACATAGGAGATGTCATGTGATGGACAAACTCTCTCAAGGAAAACCAACATGAACATGCCTTCTTTTTCCGCATTCTATCATCGATACACAAGGCATGAGTCAAATAAATATGAGCTATTGGGTGGTAACCATACTCACCCAAGAGCATCTAGAGTAGCCATGCCTCCTTCTTCATTAAATGAGTGTTATTCAAGGCATGGATCCAAAAAATAGGAGCCTTTGGGTAGTAGCCAAACTCACCCAAGAGAAACCAGCGTAACCAAGCTTCTTGTTGGCCCATGACATATATCTGCAAGTGGTCATGCAACCCCTTGCTTATCATCCTCACCCACTCATCCCAATGTGGATGATGAATGATTTTTTGCATAAACATGGTATCATCCCTTTGTAGAATGCCATCCTCCTCAAACTGATGAAGAAATTTGCACTCCATGATATGTTGAAGTGCACCTCCAATGAGATCTCTCCATGAGACCTTATTCTCATCAATGGCCCTCCAAGACCAATAAGGTTCTGGATCTGCTATAGGTAGAAGTTTTTCTTTGAGCTGTGAGATGCTCATTGAGAAAGAGCCACCTTGAAAGGGGAAAAGATTGCCCATATAAATATTTCTACCATCTAGCATCTTCTTCTCCATTGCTTCATGAATGAAGCTGCCATTTGATTTCTCCCATAAGGAATGGGTCCTCTTCTTCTCACTATTGCTCGTTAACATCGATGTAGATCTGCAAGGTGATACATGTGCTATCGCAAAGAAAGGCACAATATTGCATTAATAGCCAACAATTTTATATAAGGTCATACTTATCCCAACTTCTGAAATTCCACATTTCAACTCAAAGGGTTGAATGTAGTACATCAGTGAAAAATTAGGATGGTTCTTCCTTTTTTAATATTCCCAAATTTTCACATCATATTTGGAATATTAGAGTTCTTGGTTTTCTTAATAAATTAAATCATATTTGGAATATTAGAGTTCTTGGTTTTCTTAATAAATTAAGTAAAATAAAAGGGTGGAGTGGACTCGTTACACTAAAAACTGCCACCTTGACATATTCTCATTAATCGTATGAGCTCATTAACACCTCGCTACATGCCTCCCTTGCAAGTCTTACAACCTTTTACCTCATGCTGCCCCTAAAACAAAGAGGAAAAAAACCATTAAAATCTAAAGCCTTGGGTACGTGGGTAACATGAGGCTTGCTCATGCTCCTAGTTTTGGGTACGCAGTAATACCCCACCAAGGCTTTTTAGAACGCATTTTTGCAATGCCTGTGTACCCTCCTCAAAGTTAAAAAGGCGAGAAAGTAAAGTCAAAAAAGTGGTTTGAGGTCAATTCTAGAAGGTTCTAGATGAGAATTTTTGGGGATGAGTACACTTTGATAAGGTGCATGTATCCCTCACCTTAAGGAACTAATCCCTTGATGTGAGGAGCCTATCCCTTTGAAGGAGGATTCTATCCCTTCAAAGGTGGAATCCTAACCTCCTCATCTGCTCTATAAAAGGAGGCATTGGGTAGCCTCAAATGGTTAGTTTTTGGAGATTGAGAATTGGAGTTCAAGCTTTATGTGTGATTGAGTTGAAGTGCTGTTGAGATTTAGACTTCTTTCTGCTGAGCTTTTGAGAGGAAAGATCACATACCTCTTTGTGCTCCTGGAGGAAGAGTGCAAGACTTATCAAAGTAGAGGAGACTCCTGCTTCGGACCCCGGGAAGGCCTTTCGAACATCAAGGCAAAGGTTGTAAGGTTCTTCTGTATATTTTAAGATTAATACAATCAAGTTTTGTTTTTCTCAATAAATTGTCGTTCGATTGTTTATTTCAATAAGCTGTCGTTTGATCGTTTATTTCATAGATTCCTTGATCACTATGATAGGTATGTTTTATGATTATTTTTTATACAGGTGCTATTTAAGATTTTCTTGTTTGTGATTGCAGGTCGACGAAAGACGACACTTTCTTGCGACGAAAGAAATCTTGTTGCGACGGAAGGATTATTGTTGCGACAAAAGAGCTCTTGTTGCGACGAAGGATTATTGATGCGACGGAAGCACTACGACCGCAAATAAGAATTTGGATCTAAGGTAGGATCGACACCTTCATAGCATTTATTTGTAAAATGAATATACTTAGAGAAAGACAAACTTAGTTGTTCGTTTGTTGCTAGATTGTCTTCTGACACTAGGGAGATCGGTCTTGTCCGCAAGAATGATTTATCCGGCCAACAAATTGGCGACTCCGCTGGGGAAAGAACTTGTTGTTTTTGGTTCTCTTTTATTTTGATTTGAGGAAAAGTTTTTCCTGGTTTTTGATTGATGGATATCTGCCTGGGTAGCTTAGGTTTTCTCTGTTCTTGAAAATTTTAAAATCTTTTAAGTTTTTCTTGAACTTTTCTAGGGACCACACTTTTCTCTTTTGCACAGTGCAGGCAGTTTCGCACTTTCCTTAAGTAAACAGTGCGGGACCACACCTGTTACTTCTGGAAGCCTGCGGACCCTGTTAAATTTTTTGAAAACTTTAGATTTCTTTTTTCCAGCTTAGTTTATATTTAATTTAGGATTCTTAGCATCTACCCAGATTTGTATTTCTCTATCAAAAATCTCTTGTTTCTGAATTTCTTTCAGCAATTCTTCATCTCATCAATCTCCATTAAGTTAATTGGGTGTTTTGAGTCTCTTTTTTGAGAAATTCTTAATTTGATTTCCTTTGTTCATTACTTGGAGGTTTGTCTCAGTCTTTTCACAATTTTCCATCTTTTTGCTTTTGTTTTTGTAAAAAAATTTCCCCCTCATTCGTCGAGGGGGGGGGCTAAATTGTGTATGAGTGTTAATCACCTTTGAGTGTTTTTTTATCTTTGGAACTCTCACCCGATTTTCTTGACTTGCACTTGATTGCTTCTTAGATTACATTAGAATCATCTTGTGTTTGAGAATTCTCTTGCATAGATCACATTTGCATAATTAGAATTCTCATTTTCAGAATATGAATGAAAAATGTGCATAGATTACATTTGCATACTTTTCATGTGAATTGTGCATAGATTACAACTGCATAGTTTGCATTCTGAAAAATAATCGTAGATTTAGATCAATTTTCTTTGATTTGAATTTAGATGTTTTTATGCTTGTTTTAAAAAACACAAAAATAAAAAATTGTTTTGGGATTGATTTGCATTAGTTTTTCTTGATAAAATTAGTGCATTAGAGAATTTGTTATATTTTCTCTTAGTGATCAATTTTTTGCATTGTTGGAAGTGATGGAAACTCTCTCCTTAATTTAGTTAGGATTCATCGAATTGAAAAGATTACATTATCATATTCGATTGCATTCAGTTTTGGTTCGGGTCATAACACCATTGGTTTCATATCCATTTACCCTTTTGAGTAATAACAACCTAAATAACACAGTGCTTAATAAAATTCATCTAGTAATTTTTACATTTTTAGGGCTCTTTCCACCAATCTAGCTCAGGATTAGTGCTTTGGAATAGGTTGTAGTTAACTTTCCAAAGAAACTAAAACAAACAAGTAGATAAATCTTGCGGTAGGAAATAAATCCAATTGTAATTTGTATAATCTGGGAAGCTTCTCTTAAAGAATTCAATCACGAGATCATGTCCGAACCTTTGAGACAATCAATTCTGTTTCATTGGGGAAGATAGAAGATTTTGCGCACATTACAAATGGTAAACCTCGGATTAACCATTGTCGAGGAGCCTGGGGTCACTTGTCGGTAAACCTCGGATTGACCATGTCGAGGAGCCTTCAAGGGGATTGAGCTTTGTTACTCTGCCCTTACGCGTGGGATCAGATCGTAGACTGTTCCCCCAGTTATATTTGTTACTGTTGGTAACCTTAGTGTCCATTATCTTAAGATTATTTCCTAAGGTGACGGTGAAGGAAAGATCTCACTGTACCTGGAGCAGACGTCGACTAGACTCACTTGGACTCTCTAGGGGGTTATCTTCACTCGAGATGGTTTTGTGAAGAAACTTGTGCCAGTCTGTTTCATTAAGCAGGTTGTCGGGGTAACTGTTCCAACCGCCCTTTCTGTATTAAATTCTACGATGTTGGATTTCATCACCAACTAGTGTTTTTAGTACGGGAAGTTACTGTTTGTGTGTGGTTTGACTCCTAGATTTGATAGCACGTGTTAATTTTTTTGTTTTTACTTTTAGAGACCATAGGTGTGAATTGTGAATTTTAATTGTTAGGTGTGAATTGTGAATTGTTAATTTTAGTTTTAAATTGTTAATAAAATTCACTGAAGTTGAATATAATGACAACTGTTCCGGAATTTACCAACCAAAGAACCCATCTTAACGAGAATCCTAGTACTTTTCCCTGCTTTGGAAATGTTGGTCCTCCTTATATGGCTACATTGTCATTACCTGGATTTACAATAGGTTTACCGATATGGTTATTTTCAACTTCGTTGGCCCCAAATACTCCAATTGTTCCACCTCAACCGGATGCTTCACCTCAACAAAGTTCACCATCTCAACATCACCAACCTTTTGTTGACCCTTTACCTTCTTCGCCTAATATTTCTTCCTCCATTTCTTCCTCTTCGCTTGGTAAAAGCCTTGACGCTAGTAACCAGGTGACGAAGAAGAAGAAAGGGAAGAAGAAGAAGAAGAAGAAGCAAGATAAGAAAGAAGTCAACCAACCAACCATGGTTGTAAGTGTTAGTTGTGTTGAGGAAACCTCCAACATGCATCGTAAACCCAAATACCCTTGCAGGCTTTGTAAGGGTGACCACTTCCTTATCAATTGTCCCGGTATTCCAAAGGTCTTGGAAGTATGGTCAAAAAATTCTCATCAACTTTTCATTGATCCATCAACCAGTGATAGTCAGGTTCCTGGGAAAAAGGGTAAAGTTAGGTTTCCTTGTAAGTTATGCAAAGGGAGTCATCAAACTCACATTTTCCCTCACATGGATGAAGCCTCAAAATTATTGGAAAACCTTACTATTCCACAGCAGGAATTTCCAACTGGTTACCGTAAAATTTCTCCCAACCTACCATCAACTAACGGAGTGATTGATCTAATTTCAAGTACAATCGATCCCACTCTTCCATTGGAGAGTGAAACTCATATCACTCAGGTTGATGATCCGTTAGTTGATCAAGTGGTCGATTCGATTTCACATTCAGTCGATCCCATTCTCCCTGTAGAGAGTGAACTTCATACCGCTCAGGTTCTTCTTGTTACATCAGATTCTTCTACGCCGGGGGGCATTTCACCTGTTTCTACAGAACCCCCTCCAAGTACTGAGGTCTTTTCCTTTGATTGGAATAGACTGACAGAACCTCGTCTTCCTTCCTCCATTCCTTTCCAAATCATTGTGAAGTTTGGTGGTAGGGACATACACTGCACACAGGTAGATGAAGGTGCTTTTGTTAGTATTTTATCCTCAACTGCTTGGAAAGCTTTGGGTTCCCCTCAGCTTGTGCCTATTACACAGAATCTGAAAGCTTTTAACAGAACCATTAGTGAACCTTTAGGGATCCTTCCTAAGTTTTCTATTACTTTGGAAGGTAAAACTGTCTGTATTGATCTTATGGTAGTTCAAGGCCCCTTGGATTTCAATTTACTCCTTGGGCGAGACTATGTTTATGCAATGAAAGCTGTCATATCGACACTCTTTCACGTGATGTCTTTCCCTCACAATGGAAATATTGTGACTGTAGACCAAATTTCGTTCCCTGGTCTTGTTTTGACTACCAATAATCCAACATCCCTTAATGTTCCTCATACGAAAGTTGTATCTACCTCGCCACGGGTTAATTATGTGGCAACTAGTCCGATGTTTTCAGTTACCGATGTTAGCGAGCCTCTCACTGTTTGCTCGTCTTCCTTTGACTTAGATCCGGTAATTGACATGGAAAGCTCTATGGGATTATTTGAACGCGATGTTCTTATCCCTTTTGAGTCCCTTGACATGTGTTCCTTCCAGAGAACTATTCTTCCTTCTGATGAAGACCTCTTGGAAGCCATGATCAAGGTGTGTCCATTGACATGTGTTTCTTCCAGTTGGAAGCCATGATCAAGTGGCTGCCGAGGAGAGTTCCTTTTACTGTGTCAACCTCATTAAAAAACGAATCAGTGGCCCGAGGAAAGTTTCTTTTACTGTGTAAACCTCGTTAAAAAATGAATCAGTGAGGGTGAGGAAAGTTCCTTTTACTGTGTCAACCTCGTTAAAAAATGAATCAGTCGGCGATGAGGATAGTTCTTTTCTGTGTCAACCTCATTAAAAAATGAAACAGTAGGTAGATTGTAGAGAGTAGATTGATAGACTAGAAATAAGTAGTTTCCGAGGAGAGTTCCTTTTTCTGAGTCAACCTCGTTAAAAATGAATCAGGTATGAGGACAGTTCTTTTCCTGTGTCAACCTCGTTAAAAAGTGAATCAGTTGGTCTGAGGATACTTCCTGTTACTAAGTCAACCTCGTTAAAAATGAATCAGGTATGAGGATAGTTCTTTTCCTGTGTCAACCTCGTTAAAAAATGAATCAGTTGGTTAGAGGATAGTTCCTGTTACTGAGTCAACCTCATTAAAACATGAATTAGGTATGAGGACGGTTCTTTTCCTATGTCAACCTCATTAAAAAATGAATCAGTAGGTTCTGTAGGTAGATTTTAGAGAGTAGAACGAGGATAGTTCCTTTTACCGTCTCAACCTCGTTAAAAAATGAAACATTTAGGTGAGGAAAGTTCCTTTTACTGTGTCAACCTCGTTAAAAAATGAAACACGTTGCCATGAGCATATTTCTTTTCCTGTGTCAAGCTCGTTAAAAAATGAAACAAATCCTCCCCTAATTGAGTCGAGTCTTTGACTAGATCTCGTAAATGTTAAGTCATATATTTAGGTTAGTTTTTGCATAATTTTCTTACAGTTTTAGGTCAGGTCTTTCATATGATCTTGTAAATGAACCTTCATTCCATCCAGCTATTAATTACCAACAGTGTACTTAGTTGAATGAAATGAAGCTGGGGGGCATGCACTCTAGCAGTTACGCTTAGGGGGCATCAAGCACAATTTTCTCTCTGTTTCAAGCTTTTGTAAAAATGAAACCTATCTTGAGTCAATTTCGGTTATTTTCAAGACTCGTTAAACTCATGAAAATCCCGAGATTATTTTGCTATCTTTCATTCTCATAAAACACATGAAAATGCCGAGTTCTTTCCGTCTTTTCCTGCTCGTAAATTAAATTGAAAGTCGGCCACAGGAGTACATTTTTATCCCTTTTTCGAACTCGTTAAAACTTACAAAAAAGAGAAAACCATGAGTACATTTTTATCCCTTTTTTCGAAGTCGTTAAAACATACAGAAAAAGTGAAACCCTTGAGTTCTCTTTTAGGCCCTTTTCAGACTCTTTAAACATGAAAAGATTGCCGAGCACTTGACTATTCGAACTCGTTAAAGTAAATGAACAGTCGTCCCTTCAGTATAAGTTTACCCCTTTTACGGACTGAAATGGACTATTTACGAAAAAGGTATACGTTGACTAATTACAATCAATAGAGTTCTCTCCCGCATTATTTTATCCTTTTTCGGGCTCGAGAGACTAAATTTACGAAAAAGTACACCCATGGAGTTTTTCTTAAGTTTTTTCTTCTGACTCCCTAAAATTGAAAAACACTGAGTTTCTCCTATACTGGACTCATTAAAATTTAACAGTAAAGGACTTGCTTAATTTTCAATAGGAACGAACCACTCCTTCTTAGGGTTCAAATCTTAAACTAAGTTGGACTCATCTGAAGGATGAGCTTATAAACAAGCAAATGTTATCCTCCTCAAGCTTGTCAAAAATAAAGAGGTACTTTCTAGAAATGGTGGGGGAAAAGAGAGGAAAATGGGCGTGTTTGTTGTATTTTGATTCTTTGAAAATTCAGTCAACCACTCTTGAACACGACACTTTCATTCACCTGGGTTGGGAAATGCTTTGCCTAACAGTTAATCAAACCACACTGAAAGTATTTAGCCGGTTTCTGGGTATTAGCTTTGGGTCAATTGTCACCAAGCCATCTGTAGTGTTGTTATGTGTTCAAGAGGATAGTTTAAATAAACCATTCATCTGCAAAATATCTGTCATCCATTTTGACCATCCCTGAGTCAGTCCTTGCTAATATATTTTCAAAACTTGATCTATGATTTCGTGTTGTGGGCTTGCCTACAACGGATCTCTTTCTATCGACGACAACTCATTATCTGGGAAGTTGATCTAGAAATCGTTAGTACCTTGGAATCTGCATGCCTTAATGGCAGGTTTCTCGCTTTCGACGACAGGTTACATCATCGACCTTCGATCGAATGATTCCGTGAGATGTTCGACTTCAGCTCATACATTCACATTTCATGGATTATACTGGGTACTTTGAGAGTCATTTACATTACTGGTGGCTACTCTCACACTTGTTAACAGTTTACATTATTGACTGGTAATCAAGTGGTTTCTATGATGTTCGACTTCAACACATTCATTCACATGGATAGAATCGTACTAGTTCGAGATGCGGAAATCAAGACCCTGGATCTAGTTTCTACCATCCAGGCTGCGAGGAATTTTGTTATCATTTATACAGTGGAATATTTATAAACAGATGGCTACGTCCATACTGTGTTCACACATGTCTATACTGTGATGTACTCAAAATCATTCCTGTATCAGAATAGTTGAATCATTTTTTTTAGTTTAATCTGAGTATGGGAATGCCTACCTCAGTGATGATACATATACATATATATTTTGCATTGAATTTTTTTACAAGTGCTGACTGGGGTGTCCACAGGATGATCCTTGAAATGATAAAGTACTGCACTCTTCATATATGACAGACTTCAGCATCATCTATTCCAGACTTTGCACTTTAGGGGGCAATCTGTTACACTGAAAATTGTCATCCTGAAATTCTGCTAACTGTATGAGCTCATTATAACTCATACTTCTCCCTTTGCAAGTCTAACATATCAGTTCCTCATTTCAAGCCTTGAAAATCAGAGAAATGTTCCTAAAAATCTCCTAAACTTTGGTATCGCACTTTCTGGCTATCTTGCCTGCGGTCCCGGACATAATGTTAAGCTCTCCTGCATACCTGAACGCACTTTATCTGTGTTAAAGGTGCGGACCCCTGTAAGATTAAAAAGGCACAAGTAAATTCCAAAAATCTCAATAAAAGTGATTTCTGGAAGCTTCTAGAATGGATCTTGTGGTGGCAGAACCGCTCTTGTGAGGTGCATGTATCCCTTACCTTATGGAGCTAACCCCTTGGTGTGAGGAGCTTATCCCTTTGAAGGAGGATTCTATCCCTTCATACTTGGAACAGAAAACCTCCTCTTTTCCAGTATAAAAAGAGGCATTGGGTAGCCTCAAAGGGAGTTCAAGCTTTTAGAATATTTGAAGTTAAGTGTTGTTGAGATTTAGACTCGGCTAACTAAGACTCTTGTGAGGAGAGATTGCATACCTCTATTTGTCTTGGTTGGAGGAGTGCAGAGCTTATCAAAGTAAAGGAGACTCCTGCTTCGGACCCCGGAAAGTCCTGTGCAACATCAAGGCTCAGGTTGTAAGGATTTTCTTCTCTTGAAATTAATGCAAATATTCTCATTTTTCTCAATAAGCTTTCAATCAATGGTTTATTTCATAGATTCCTTGATCACTATGATAAGCATGGTTTATGATGATTTTTATACAGGTGCTATGTAATATTTTTCTTGTTTGTGACTGCAGGTTTACAAGCGAAACTCCTTCAAGCGCGCGAGGGATAACAACAACTTCAAACAAGCACTGGACAAACGGTAAGTCTTTTACACCTATCTAGAGCTTTTTGTAGATCATATATGCTTAGAGAAAGATTAGTCTATTTGGCTATTTGTTGCTAGATACTTTTAGTACTAGGGAGATCGGTCTTGTCCGCAAGACAGATTAATCCATACAACACTCAAAGAAAGCTGATATGGGATCTGGTGCAGTGTTCGGCCCCCAGGATTCAGCAAGGCCAATGGAAAAATTAAGGTCCCCACCCATGATTATGTGATCTCCCTTCATAATGGAAGTGGTCATGAATTTGTCCTAGAATTACTATCTCTTTTGGCAGGGGTCGTAGACATTGATCAAACTAATGGGCAAGTCTAAGTCGAGAATGGTAATGTCAGCTCCCAAAATCCCATCCCTACCCCACCAATTGTTCACCTGAATGGTTCTATTGTTGAAGCTGATTTCACAACCGCCAGATCTCCCTCTAACATCCAAGGTCTGAAAATTTCAGTCATGAAGAAAAGAGGATAGTAATTTAGTTATGTAATCTCCTTCTCCCAACGTTTCCTGAAGGAGTAGTGCATCAACACATCGAGAGTTAACTGTCTTCTAAGGGCCAGTTTTTTGTCGGGATTGCACAAACCTCTACAATTGAAAGAGAGACATATCATGGGTCACCCGGATGCCCTGGGTGTTCTTTTCTCTAAGAACCTTGTCAATAGAAGTTTGTGTCCCAGCGGAAACCTCCATACAAGCCCTTATGATGGCATTGGAGAGGGAGGATGGTCTACCCCGCACTGCCTTGGGCTGAAACTCACAGATATCATAACCGAGGCAATATTTTTGGGAGGATACTGCCCTGGAGGCAGATCTAAGATTATAACGGTGGCCAGTATATCGGCCCGAATATTCTAAGATGGTTTGGGATGTAGTATCCCCTACTAGGGTATGAGGATTAGGCCAAGAGACAGAGGGTGGGACAATTGCAACAAGACAGATAAGGGGATCCAAATTGCACCTGATTAGAATCTATTTTAGAAGTAGAAATAGAATTTACAGGGGATATAATACGATTCATAATTGAATTGAGAGCAAGAGAAATAGAAATAGGTGTACCCGGGATCGAAGTATTTTACCCATCCTAGAGATGGGCAGTGCCGACCTGTGGATCTACAGGAGCAAGATGAGTCAGGGGGCTGCCTGGAGAGGTACGCATCGGTGTTTTGACTGGAGTGTACTCTTGAGCCTTTTTCGCTTCCCTGTTACCAGCTGTTTCAATCCCCACATGCACCAATATCTTTGTTTGTTCAGTGTTGGTCGTAGTGATGATAGGGGATTCCTTGTATAGGTGTCCAACTTCATGACATCATCGGCACTAAATGGGACTCATTTGTAGTCCATGATCTGGCATCTTGTGATGTCTCTATAGCTCAAATTGTAGGCCTCCACTAACCCTTCCCTTGTATCTAGGTGGACGAGAATCCAAGCCACCAATATGTTACTAGTCTCAAGGTAGGACCTATCATGGTCCAAGTATATCCCTAAATCCTCGCATATGAAGTGGAGCGCTTCCTCAGTCCAAAATTGCAATGGAAAACTCGAAAATCAAACCCAAATTTCACCTGCACCCATCTTATCCTTGTCAAGGTCGAAAAGGGGCATCCATCTCTTCAGGAGCACCGAGGTCATTTCAATGTGCCAGTATTTGGTGAGCACCCAGTTGGCCATTTCCAGGTGGGGGAAGATTAGGGAGAACCATCCCCTATTCATCGTAAGGACCCGAGGAAGATGCTCTAGAATGTTTCCCCATAGTTCCGCAGTCCAGATTTTTAACCTCGCCGAGGAGTAATTTCTTCCTAGGACACGCCCCACTAGAACAGTCTGTGAGGTTTGCTCCATTTTTTCCATTCCAATTCCATTTCCAAAGACAAAATCTTGCTTCAACTCTCTTCTCTTTGTGCACCTGTGCTTTTTTTTCCCTGTCATGTGTGTGGTCTTGTCACGAAAATTCCCTTCGACTTCTGGTGTATCATCCGAGAGTGATGTTTTGACTTCCTTCGAAGGCGAGATCAAATGAGTGATGCCCTCGAAGCATCCTGGCGCCGCTACAAAGAGAGGGTCCCCTAAACTGGTCGCATGAGTTAGGTTATCATCACCATGGTTGATACCTAAGTGTTTGAACCCAAAGGAACCCTCCGTTTGACTGACGCTAACCTCTAACCCAACCGTTATCGGAACTAGAATGTCCAACGTAACTTGTGCTTAATGCTCCCAATGCCCGAGGATCGATGGTGAAGGGATGGAATATGCCAGAGAGGCTAGTGCCACCAGATAGGGTTCCAAACAAACCACCTTTGTAGCTGGGAGTGGTTCCGCCAAAGAGAATGGTGACTTTGATGATCCCCCTATCTCCATGTCCACATGTTCCTTGCCAGCTAGGTAAAAATCATGAGGTGACCCACTTTTCTATTGTGGGGTTAAACCAACCCAAATATGTGAGGGGTATAAGTTATCTGATGTGTATTCCACCTCGTTGTTTGTCATCTTCATAGGGCAGGTGTGCACCCTCATTCTAAGTTTGTTTAAACCCTTCCGTGCAAAAATTCCCTATTCCAAGGAGTAGCACAGTAAATGCGGCTATGCACCGTATCTGCTGGGGTCTAGAGATATGGAAAAATATATAATGATAACCCTCTGTCAGGTTGTCGGAGCCATTAGAGAAAAACCTGAGCTGAGCACCTGCAAGTAAACTGTGAAAATTGCAGTGAAAATCCTGCATGGTCGAGCGAACCCTGGTGTCGGTAGACAATTAGGAGGAGAAGGTAAATTAAAAACAATACTTCTCATAGAAAGCAGTGCCCAGGAGTCCTCCAAAACCTCGACACCTTGACTAGAATAGACAAAACAAACTAAATCCCATTACCCTAGATACAGTCCTCCATTTCATGGTGTAATCCATCACTCTGGTGAGACGATCGAAATGCAGCTAGGGTTGATTAGGGTTTCGTCTGCCATCACCAATGCTCCATCTCCTTCTTCCACTTCTGGGTTCATGTTATTTATTATTATTATTATTTAAATCAAGAATTTCATTTATCTAACTTTTTTTATTTGCTTTTTGAATTAATTTATTATTTTTAATATTTAATTTGATTTAATATATATATATATATTTTTTCATTATGCTTTTATTAATTTTTTTATTAAATAAAAAAATTTGTCTTACCCTTTTGACTTGATTTTTAAATAAATTCTCTCTTTAACTTTTTTAATTATTTAATATAATTTCATTATTTATTATTATTATTTATATTTTAATTTTATCAAGCCTTTTTTACTTAAATTTTTATTTTTATTTTTCTTCTTTGTTAATTATTTATTTTGATTCAACTCTAAATTCTTAACCCTAAACAACTTCTTTTTAAATTACTTTTCCCCCTACCGGCTAATTTTATTCTCTTACCTTTTAAAGGCTCTTTGCACTCATTTGTATTCATTCTAAACTCTCTAGTCCCTTATGATGGATGGAGTGTCCACACCACAGAAAGAGTTGGACAAGATTAAATATCCTATACATAGTTCCATCTAGAAATTTTTTGTGAAATACCTAGTTATCAAAGGGCCTAGTCGATCACCAAAAGTTCCAAATAGGGATTAGTGTCATCCATGATCTTGATACCTCACCGATTTCCATTGGTACTCTTGACAACTCTCTGATAGGGAAAATTTGATGTTGGTTATCCATCATGAGCTGAATTAGAGACCAAGTCAGCTTGGGTTTCCCCATTATCTCCCAAGTGCTTTAGGTAAAATATTTACATTTTATCCCAGCTCTAATAATGTTGTCCATCTCATATTCTCTTATTTTTGTGGTAAATCAAAATTCTTTACTAGTCCTCTTCCTGTGACAGATTTGATTCACAACCCTCGATGAAGCTTATGTGATAGGCTCCTTAGTTCTGTTGGCACATTACTCCACCATCCTTCTGAACTTATCCAGGGCCTAGAGATCTTTGACTAACTCTAAGAAAATTTACAGTAGCCTTTGAACTGAATTGATCCATACTTATGAAGGAATGAAATTAAACACATATTTAAACAGAAACACAAAGCTACAGTGAAAAGTGAACTTCCATTCATTAATAAAAAATATTGAATAGTTGTTTACATGCAAAATGGACACAACCTAGGTTGGACGATGGTAGTTATCTCTAAGAAGTGATGTGGCAGCTACATGCCTTTTGAACTATGTTAAAATGAGGCTCAAAGGCCTTTTTATTATTGAGAAACAATGTAAAACCCTAAACATAAAAAAAACCCAACCCTAAGAGATGAAGTACCAAAAGTATGTGGGCCCTGTTCGAGTTAATTAGTACATCAACTTCCCATGATCATAACTTTGGCATACAATCTCCACTTGATGTGTACGACACCTCATTAGAAATATCTATCCAAGGACTACAAATTTCGACTGCAACCCCCCACTTTAAAGTATGAGTCTTCCTATTTTACAAAAAAACGTTGTTTATGGCCTCAAAATGGGTCTGAAAGTTTAGGACTCGAAAAACTGCCAAAAATAGTAAATTTTGCTACAATTAAGGAAAATGAATGAAAGAGTGGTGGGGGTCCAAATGGAATAGGAGGGGGATTGCCAATATCCATTTGGATTATTCCTCTCACCTTAGGAAGTAATGATATCCATTGCATTGAGTACCTCCATGAGAAGGGGAAACTTCTGTTGAACTTGTCGCCTGGTGAGCCACTTGCTTGGGTGCAGTAATTAGCCAGCTTTGATGACCTGATACAGTTGGATATTTTGTTTCTAAGTGTCCTTGATCTATGTGTCCATGATCTAATCAGGTTTGGCCTATTCCATGCAATTTGGGTTGAGCTCTATTGGTGTTTAGATGTTCTGCAATGTTTGATGTTTCCAATAGTGGTGGAAAGTATGGCCAAAGGTAGTCCACATTGAACACTGGGTGCAAGCCAAGGAATGGGGGAATGCTGAGCTCAAAATTATTGTCTCCCATGGCCTTGGTGATGGTGTAAGGCTCGCATCAGAGTGGTTGAAACTTCTGATGGGCTCCAACAAATAATTCTTTCTGCAAATGCAGCCAAACTTTGTCACTCTCTTGAAACTTATGTAGAACATTATATTGATCAGTCACTAGTTGTACTTGGCATTGGAATTATCCAAGATGTTGTAGAAATTTTAATGCAAAATACATGTATTTCCAGATTATCCTGATCTAACAATTATATGCCACTGTTAAATACAAAATCCTTCTACTTAAATCTTTGCAGAAATTTAATTGCCAATTGCAAACACATGAAGAAAAATCAATCACACATAACACATATGTTTTTACCGGGAAAGCATGAAGCTAAAAACCCCACTATCATATATTATGTATATATCATGGATCATGAAACAATCTCATACAAAGCTCTAATCCAAGAGCTCTCAGTACAATATACAATCGTCTCACACTGTCATACAAAACTTGGCTCACTCATGCACCAATTTACTGCCTCATGACAACGTGCCTCCATTGCGCAATCCCTGCTGAAGAAGATCCCTAAATGAATTCGATCTTGCCTTGCCTTGACTGCGCAATCTCATTGGCATATCCAATGTGTGTGTAGTTCCATTGAATGCACCACTATAGTCACAACAGATAGTCAAACTGTCCCTTTCACCTATCTGTCCGCTGGGTCTCCACTAGATCTGACATAAATGTAGTTAACAGTAGTAAATATTCAGTTGCATGTGAGATCACTTCATGTGAATTAATTTAGTATTTAATTCACTCATCTCTCACTACTATATCATTAGTTACAACTATTTACAACTAGTTACAACTAGTACAACTGAGTTAATCTCACTTAACTGAGTTAAACTACTTTACAACTCACATAACTACACATCCAACTCTGTTACAACTTTGTATCACTCAGTTACAATGAAGTCCACTTGAATGTCCCACCAACCAACCTTATAGCTCCTAATTCCTTCAGTCAATTGGTTTGCCGCATTAGTTAACTGTGTAGAAATTTATTAAAACTGATAGTATTACTGGATCCTCTTGATCTAACAAATTAATCTTATGTTAAATACAAAATCTTTCCACTTAATTCTTTGTGGAAATTAAATCGCCAATTGCAAAACTCATGAAGAAAATCAATCGCACATAAACACAGTTGTTTAATGGGAAATCTTAAAGCTAAAAACCCCAACTATCATATATTATGTATATCAATGGAATCATGTAATAATCTCATACAAAGCTTAGTACATCAAGCTCTCAGTACAATCAACAATCATTACACACTGTCATGCAGAAATTTGCATCTCGATGCACCAATTTCTTGCCTCCTGATAGCCTGCATCCACTGCACAATCCCTGCTGAAGAAGACCTGTGAATGAATTCGAATTGGCCTTGCCTTGACTACGCAATCCTCATTGGCATATCTAATGTGTGTCAGATGCATTGAATTCATCACTATAGTCACAACAGATAGTCCATCTCACCCTTTCATCTATCTCTCCACTGAGTCTCCACTGGAACTGACATGAAAGTAGTTAACTGTTGTATTTGTTCAGTTGCAAGTGAGTCTCTAGTTATGAATTAATTAAATAATTAATTCACTAAACTCTCACTAGTGTATCTTTCAATTAGACTAGATACAACTAGCTCGACTAAGTTTAACTCACTTATCTAAGTTAAACTAAATAACAACTCCCATAACTACTCTTCCAACTTTGTCATAACTTTTCCACTTCAGTTCTAACTAAGTCCTCCATGCATGAGTCACCAATAACCCTAGGAATTACGTAATTCCTTCAGCCCACTGATTTTCCAAATCCGTTCACTGAAATGAAGTGCTCCAAGAGAATAAGTTGATATTTATTGTTGGATTATTATTAAGAGCTAATAATAATCGATATGCACCTATTTTTAGATTGAAGATCTATAAATAGACTTTTCCCAATATTATAAAAATAGAATCTCATCTATTTTTCACATTTGATCAACCATCTACAAATAGCATCCTGCAACTTATAGAATATGCTCACCATGTCTAAAAATAGACATACACCTAAAAATACCCTGCAGGCCCCACTTAGTGAAGGTGCTTACTTTTCACTAAGCTCGTCATCTTGTTGAATCTCAACATTCCCTCTCAACAAGATAGGGATTATCCTTCACCCCAATCCTGCCTCTATGATATTTAAATTTGCTCTTGATGAGCGCCTTCGTCAGGATATTTGCATCCTAATATTCCATAGGATTGTACAGGAGCAACATGATCTTCTGCTGCACAAAATATCCGATATGATGATATAGGATATCAATATGTTAAGATATATCATGAAACACAAGATTAATTTAGAGTTTAATGCAACTTTGATTATCACAATGTATCACTGTAGGATCTAAATGAAAACCGAACAAACCGACTAGGATCTTCATCATGTAGATAGCCTCACATGCAGCTTGAATTTCTGCCATGTATTCTCCTTCCATTGAACTGAGTGCCTCGGATCTTTGTTTCTTACTGTAACAATAAACTGTTGTAGATACGATACTGAAAACCCCTCCTAATGTGCTTTGTAATGATCCTTTTTCGGGAACTTCTGCAAAATGGTCCTCAAGGACACTGTATAAGGAAGTAGATGTAAAAATAAGCTGAAATGGGGCTTGGATCCCTTTTTTAACTCACTAAAAACTTCTCTTATAGAATTTGAGCCCAAAGAAATGAGCCTAGAGGGGTTATTCAGATCTCCCGAAACTAGGTCCCTTAGGAAACTGCTCAAATAGAGAGCTTATAGCAATACATGAACACAATCACTAAAATCTGAAAATATTAATGCAACATAAGATGAAATATATTACATCCATCATGTACATTAATGTATCAGCAAAAATATACAAAAATATCATGAGGAATAATCCCCTCCTGCAATGGGAATCAATCTCCAAAAATTAACACATGAAATACAAGAGATGCAGCAACTGCATAAAATGTCGGAAAGAAGTGAAAACGTTGTCTCTAGGAGTGTAGCTGCTACTATATATGTGAATACATGAAATATGACTAAAATATACAAAGAAATTCCCAAGAATAGAAGAATGGGCTCCAATACAAGATTTCTAGCCAATCTAGGAGAGATTGCTAGAAATGTCGGAAAATGTACAATGTGAAAAATAAATTGTCACTGCAACTGAATCAAAATGAGAATGAGGCTATGGTAGATCTTAAATACTCATGCCCTCCTCTGATAATGTTCTCAAGCAAGGGGTTGATCCCTCTTACTCAGAAACACTCCTCCTGATAAGCTCAAATGACCCTCCCAGCAACTGCCTGCATAAAATAACGCAGCTTCTGCCCTAGACTGCGCTGTGAGAGATGGTGAGTGATTGGCCTGGTGCCAAAGATCTGAAATGATTCCTAGGAGTCTCCTATGATGCTCCTCCAAAGAATAAACAAGGTCTCCACCGAAGAACAATCCAAAGAATGACTCTATGAGTTCCTCCGTTGCTGCACCCAGCAACACAATGTTAATCTACTGCAGAAATAAAGCTATACTGAAGGTGGTAGCTTGGCCAAATGCTGGAATGAGGAAATGTAGCTCCAACCCTCTCCTTACTTGAGGATGAGGTAGGGATTCCCGAATGGGAACACCCTTGGGTTCAAGATCTCTACAACCCTCCTAAACAGCCCGGGGATGTAAGTCTATGCAGACCCAACAAAAATGACAAGCTAATGCATAATGAAAATGGGCTGCCATCTCTTCCTTATAAAGAAAATGAACTCCTCTCACCATGGGTCCCATTAACACTTGCCACCTAGCTCAAGCAAGTGGAGCCTCCACTAAAACTGCGTTGTCCAAGTAGGTTCAATGCATCTAGATAGATTTAGTTGACTTGGTCAAAATGAATAGATCAAGCATGATCCAATCCTAATCACACCATGTGGTGCTCAAATCAGCTGCTTTATTATTCCTCCTTTCACACAAGGAGTGTTATTCCTCCATCTAGAGGGGTTAAGGTGTCTCCTTACCCATTTTATTCAACAAAATGAACATATGCAAACCATAATGTTCCTTTTAGCTTGAGGCTAAAAATTGGGAACATTACATGCTCTTTATATCCGTTGGGCTGCCTGCCCAATCTGCATCTATGAAGCCATGCAACTTCACCTCATCCGTCTGTCTGTACCATAAGCCATACTTAGATGTGCCCCTCAGATACCTCAGGACATGCTTGCCTGCCTTCCAAAAGAGCTTGGTAGGCTTAACCATCACTTGACTAAGCTAGTTCGCTGCATAGCATATGTCTGGTCTTGTATTAACTAAATACATGAGCGAACCCACCAACTGTCAATAAACAGTGGCATCCACTACCTCTGCCAATGTAGCATCCTCTTTCCTCCAATTTCCTGGAAGAGGAGTATCCATGGGCTTACAGTCCTCCATGTGAAACTTACCAAGTATCTCCCGAGCATACTTTCCTTGAGACACAAACAATTCACCTTCTCGCTGCCATATTTCCAATCAAAGGAAATAATGAAGGAGGCACAAATCCTTCATCTCAAACTCCTTTGCAAGATCTGCCTTGCATGAGTGTATCAACTGCTCATCACCCGTTAGTATTAAATCATCAACATAAAGAACAATGATTAAAACTTTACCCTCCACCACAATTTGGTACAGATTTTCATACGCCTCACTCTTGGTGAAGCCAAGTCTGATGAAATAGTTGTCGATCCAAGTGTACCAAGCACGTGGTGCTTTCTTTAGTCCATACATCTCTCTTTTGAGTCTGCACACATGCGACTCGCTACTAAAGATCTCAAATCCTTCAGGCTACTCAATGTACACTTCTTCCTCAATGATCCCATTAAGGAATGCAGTCTTCACATCCATCTGATGAATGTGCCAACCCATATGCGCTTAGAGAGCAAGGATGGTCCTTATGGAAGAATACCGTGCGATAGGTATAAAGTTTTCTTCATAATCAATCCCCTCGAACTGTGAGAAGCCTTGGGCAACAAATCTTGCCTTATACTTTTCGACGCTCCCATCAGTAGCTTGATTTACCTTGTAGATCCATCTTGAACCTACCACTGATTTACCCACCAGCCTTGGAACAATATCCCAAGCATTTTTTCCAACAATGGAGTCAAACTCCTCCACCATGGCATCTACCCATGTGGGCTCCTGCGTTGCTTGTTCAAAAGAAGATGGCTCTGTCATGATACACTTGCTCATAAGAGTCATGTATCCAATAAATCGGTCAGGTGATTGTCTCTATCTGCGCTGTGATGTAAGGACTCCTGCATTCTGTGCCGCATCAAGCTTCAGTCTCTTAGCTTCTATGGTACGCTTTCCACCTGTTCTAATGTTTGGTTATGCATGAGTGGACTCCTCCACTCCATGAATCTCCTCCTGTGGCTAATCCAGATCTAGAGGCTCATCTTTGGGAACAATTAGCTCCTCCTCTGCATTCAAGTGTAGCTCCCTCTCAAGCAACAACTTCATGGCTTTCACCTCATTAAATTTTATGTCCCGTCACACCACAGTCATTCAACTATTTGGAAAATACACACGATAATTATGGGGTGTTTCTATGTACCCCACAAATATCCCAACTTCTATAGTCAGCTCCAGCTTCTTCCTAGCATCCTTTGTCACATGAATGTAAACAGATGAGCCAAAAATATTCAAATGAGAAATATCAGGCTTCTTACCAGTAAAATCTTATTCAGGTGTACTCATGCCAAGTACTCTATGAGGACAACGATTTTGCACATAAACTGCAATGTTGCATGCTTCCGCACACAAGTGCATTGGTAGACCCTGGTCATGAAACATAGCTTGTGTAGCACCCACGATCGTTTTGTTCTTCCTCTTTGTGACCCCATTCTGCTATGGGTTATGAGGCACTATGAGTTCTCTTAGAATTCCTTCTTTGCTACAGAAGTCTTTGAATTCGTTCGATATATATTCACCACCATTATCACTCTGCAGAGCCTTCACTTGCTTCCCCAACTCCTTCTCCACCAATACTTTAAAATCACAGAAATTTGAGAATGTTTTGCTCTTCTTCTGCATGAATAAGATCCAACATCTACGAGAACAGTCATCAAGAAATATAACGTAATACTTATGTTTTGTTGTTGAAGCAACCAAGAAAGGTCCACACACGTCTGTGTGAATTCTCTCTAGGATCACCGAAGCATGGTTATCCTTCTCATGAAAGGTGGTCTTCACAAAATTACCCATAGTACATCCCTTGCACTGATCTAAATATGCAAGAGTACCCTTGGGAAATCTAGTAGAAATATGCTGCAAAATATTCTAGGCACCATGGTGAAGATGACCCAATATCCTGTGTCATAATTCACCCTCATCCCGGCTAACCACTTCTTCTGCTTTTCCCATCATTGCAGCGCAGTCATCTACCTCCAACTTGTAGATATTATTAACTCGAATCCCTATCCTCTTAGTTTGACCCACTTTTTTATGTCGTAGGAAATATTTTCCCTCGCTGAAAACAACCTCATAACCTCTGTCCTCCAACATGGCAACCGAGACCAAGTTCTTCTTCAGACTTGGTACATGCATAACATATTTCAACAGCAATGGTTTAACTAAATCCCTCTCAAAGGTAATGGTTCCAATGCCTGTCGCACTGTATATACCATCATCGCCCATCTCTATATGCATTTGTAGATCCTTCTCCTCCAAGTCACTAAACAACTCCTTGTCTATCGTCATATGGAAGGAAGCACCACTATCAAGATACCACAATGATACCATTGTGCTTGAAACCAAGCATGCGATCAAAGAGAAATCAAGTTCAGATTGTGAGGCTAAGGCCTCACCCACTGCAGCTCCAACAACCTTCTTGTTCCTCTTTTTCTGTGGGAAGTTGGTGGCGAGATGCCCATGTTTGTGACAGTGAAAACACTTCACCTTGGACAAATCCAGCTTCTTGCCTTTAGCCTTGGATTTTGGATGGGATTTATTCCCCTTCCCTCTCCTTTATTTGGTAGCCAAAGTGAAATTATCTTCATCATCATTCTTCGATGAAGATCCATGCTTGGTATCCCGCCTTATCTCCTCCTGCACAAGATCCGACCAAAGTTGCTCCCAATCTGGCAGTTTCTCCCATCCATTGACAGAGTATTCGTAGCTATGCCAACTCTTTGGAAGCCCAAGGAGAGCCAAGCTCACCAAGTCATCATCCACAACTATAATTCCCACACTCCCCAGCTCATCCATAAATTGGGCAAATTTCGTGAGATATTTTGGAATACTATTGCCCCTCTCCATTTTGATTTTTCTGAACTTATCTTTCAGCACCAAATTCCTATGGTCACTGTTGCTTTGAAAAAGATCTGTCAAAGCCTTCCAAATTTCAAATGGAGTGGATTTCCAATGAAGGCTTGACAAAATATGGTCTTTCACACCTTCCAATAGAATTCTTCTTGTCTTCACTACCTTCTTTTTCCATGCGTCAAGTAATGCAGCATCGCTAGAAGTAGGCTTAGGAACATCACTATCGATGAACTCCTTTAGTCCATTATCTTCAAGTTCTGCCTCCATCCTATCCTTCCAGGCTATGTAATTCAATCTACCCTCAAGGGCATACTCCAATTACATCCCATTGAAATACTTTTCAATGAATTCTCAACTGTCACACCAAGAAATTTTTCTAGCAAATTCAAATTGTCCACCAGCACAAAACTCAACACCTCTTCACTATTGCAATCTCCAGTGATTAACACTGCTCTAATACCATGTAGAAATTTATTAATACTGATATTATTACTGGATCCTCCTGATATAACAAATTAATCTTATGTTAAATACATAATCCTTCCACTTAATTCTTTGCGGAAATTAAATCGCCAATTGCAAAACTCATGAAGAAAATCAATTGCACATAAACATAGTTGTTTAACGAGAAAGCTTAAAGCTAAAAACCCCAACTATCATATATTATGTATATCAATGGAATCATGTAATAATATCATACAAATATTAGTACATCAAGCTCTCGGTACAATAAAAAATCATTACACACTGTCATGCTAAAATTTGCATCTCTATACACCAATTTCTTGCCTCCTGACAACCTGCCTCCACTGCACAATCCCTGCTGAAGAAGACCTATGAATGAATTTGAATTTACCTTGCCTTGACTGCACAATCCTCATTGGCATCTCCAATTTTTGTCAAATGCATTGAATGCATCACTATAGTCACAACAGATAGTCCACATCACCCTTTCACCTATCTCTCCACTGGGTCTCCATTGGAACTGACATGCAAGGAGTTAACTGCTGTATTTGTTCAGTTGAAAGTGAGTCTCTAGTTATGAATTAATTAAATAATTAATTCACTTAAATCTCTCTAGTGTATCTTTCAGTTAGACTAGATACAACTAGCTCAATTGAGTTTAACTCACTTAATTGAGTTAAACTAAACTAAATAACAACTCCCATAACTACTCTTCCAACTCTGTCATAACTTTGCCACTTCAGTTCTAACTGAGTCCTCCATGCATGAGTCACCAATAACCCTAGGAATTGCGTAATTCCTTCAGCCCACTGATTTTCCAAATCTGTTCACTGAAATAAAGTGCTCCAATAGAATAAGTTGATATTTATTGTCGAATTATTATTAAGGGCTAATAATAATCGACATGCACCTATTTTTAGATTGACGATCTACAAATAGACTTCGCCCAATATTCTAAAAACATAATTTCATCTATTTTTCACATTTGATCAACCATCTACAAATAGCATTCTGCAACTTCTAGAATATGCTCACCATGTCTAAAAATAGACATACACTTAAAAATAGCCTACGGGCCCCCCTTAGTGAAGGTTCTTACTTTTCACTAAGCTCAACATCTTGTTGAATCTCAACACTTCCTCTCAACAAGATAGGGATTATCATTCACCTTGATCATGCCTCTATTGTATTCAAATTTTCTCCTGTTGAGCACCTTTGTCAGAATATCTGCATCCTAATCTTCCGTAGGAATGTACTAAAGCAACATGATCTTCCGTTGCACACAATATCTGATATGATGATACCAGATATCAGTATGTTTAGATCTATCATGAAACATAGGATTAATCAAGAGTTTAATGCAACTCTGATTATCACTATGTATCATTGTAGGATCTAAATGAGAACCGAACAAACTGACCAGGATCTTCCTCATCCAGATAGCCTCACATGTAGCTTGACTTGCTTCCATGTATTCTGCTTCTGCTGAACTGAGTGCCACGGATCTTTGTTTCCTGCTGTACCAAGAAACTGTTGTAGATCTGATACTGAAAACCCCTCCTGATGTGCTCTTTATGTCTGTTGGATTTCCTTCCCAATCTACATCCATGAATCCATGTAACTTCACCTCATCCATCTATCTGTACCATAATCCATACTTAGATGGGCCCCTGAGATACCTCAGGACATGCTTGCTTGCCTTCCAAAAGAGCTTGTTAGGCTTAACCATTGCATGACTAAGCTGGTTCACCGCATAGCATATGTCTGGTCTTGTATTAACTAAATACATGAGAAAACCCACCAACTATCGATAAATAGTGGCATCCACTACCTCTGCCGATGTAGCATCCTATTTCCTCCAATTTCCTGGAAGAGGAGTATCCATGGGCTTGCAGTCCTCGATGTAAAACTGACCAAGTATCTCCCAAGCATACTTTCCTTGAGACACAAACAGTTCACCTTCTCGCTGCCATATTTCCAATCAAAGGAAATAATGAAGGAGGCCCAAATACTTCATCTCAAACTCCTTTTCAATATCTACCTTGCATGAGTGTATCAACTGCTCATCACCCATTAGTATTAAATCATCAACATAAAGAATAATGATTAAACTCTTACCCTCCACCACAATTTGGTACAGGTTTGCATCCGCCTCACTCTTGGTGAAGCCAAGTCCGGTGAAATAGCTCTCGATCATAGTGTACCAAGCACGTGGTGCTTGCTTTAGCCCATACGACACTCTTTTGAGTCTGCACACATGCGACTCACTGATTAAGATCTCAAATCATTCAAGTTGATCAATGTACACTTCTTCCTCAATGATCCCATTAAGGAATGTAGTCTTCACATTCATCTGATGAATGTACCAACCCATCTACGCTGAGAGAGAAAGGATGGTCCTTATGAAAGAATACAGTGCAACAGGTGCAAAGTTTTCTTCATAATCAATCCCCTCGATCTGTGAGAAGCCTCGGGAAACAAATATTTCGTTATACTTCTTTACGCTCCCATCAACAGCTTGCTTTACCTTGTAGATCCATCTTGAACCTACCACTGATTTACCCACTAGCCTTGGAACAATCTCCCAAGCATTTTTTTGACAATGGAGTCATACTCCTCCACCATGGCAACTACCCATGTGGGCTCCTACGCTTATTCTTCCAAAGAAGATGGCTCTGTCACGATACACTTGCTCATAAGAGCCATGTGTCCAGTAAATCGGTTAGGTGACTGT
This sequence comes from Pinus albicaulis, assembly GCA_034641835.2. Lineage (NCBI taxonomy): Eukaryota > Viridiplantae > Streptophyta > Pinopsida > Pinales > Pinaceae > Pinus > Pinus albicaulis. The sequence goes on from CM076584.1 coordinate 184,606,732, forward strand.
CTCTGTCTGCGATGTGATGTAGGGACAACTACATTATGTGCTGCATCAAGCTTCAGTCTCTCAGCTTCTATGGTATGCTTTCATCCTGTTCCTATGTTTGGTTCTACATGAGTAGACTCCTCCACTCCATGAATCTCCTCCTGTGGCTGATCCACATCTAGAGGCTCATCTTTGGGAAAAAGTAGCTCCTCCTTTGCATGTAAGTGTAGCTCCCTCTCAAGTGAAAACTTCATGGCTTTCACCTCATTGAATTTTATATCCCGTCACACCACATTCATTCGACTGTTTGGAAAATACACACGATAATTATGGGGTGTTTCTGTGTACCCCACAAATATCCCAACTTCTACAATCAGCTCTAGCTTCTTCCTGGCGTCCTTTTTCACATGAATGTAAACAAATGAGCCAAAAATCTTCAAATGAGAAATATCAGGCTTCTTACCAGTAAAATCTTCTTCAGGTGTACTCATGCCAAGTACTCTAATGAAGACAATGGTTTTTCACATAAACCACAATGTTGCATGCTTCTGCCCACAAGTGCATTGGTAGGCCCTGGTCATGCAACATAGCTCGTGCAGCACCCACGATCGTTCTGTTCTTCCTCTCGGTGACTCCATTCTGCTGTCGGTTATGAGGCGTTATGAGTTCTCTTCGAATTCCTTATTTGCTATAGAAGTCTTTGAATTCGTTCGAGATATATTACCCACTATTATCACTCCACAGAGCCTTCACTTACTTCCCCGACTCCTTTTCCACCAATGCTTTAAACTCATAGAACTTTGATAATATTTCGCTCTTCTCTTGCATGAAGAAGATCCAGCATTTACAAGAATATTCATCAACAAATATAACATAATACATGTTTTTTGTTGTTGAAGCAACCGAGAAAGGTCCACACACATCTGTGTGAATTCTCTCTAGGATCATCGAAGCACGGTTCTCCTTCTCATCAAATGTGGTCTTCACAAACTTACCCATAGTACATCCCTTGCACTGAACTGACTATGCAAGAGTACCCTTGGGAAGTCTAGTAGAAATCTGCTGCAAAATCTTCAAGGCGCCATGGTGAAGATGGCCCAATCTCTTGTGCCATAATTCGCCCTCATCCCGACTCACCACTTATTCTGTTTTGTGCATCATTCCAGTGCAGTCATCTACTTCCATCTTGTAGAGATTCTTAACTCAAATCCCTATCCTCTTGGTTTGACCCATTGTTTTATGTCACAGGAAAGCTTTTCCCTTACTGAAGACAATGTCATAACCTCTGTCCTCCAACATGGTGACTGAGACCAAGTTCTTCTTCAGACCTGGTACATGTGTAACTTCTTTCAATAGAAATGGTTTACCGGAATCCCTCTCAAAGGTAATGGTTCCAATTTTGATCGCAGTGTATCTACCATCATCGCCCATCTCTATATGCATTTGGAGATCCTTCTCCTCCAAGTCATTAAACAACTCCTTGTCTCCCATCATATGGAAGGAAGCACCACTATCAAGATACCACACCGATCCCATTGCACTTGAAACCAAGCATGCGATCAAAGAGAAATCAAGTTCAAATTTCGAGGCTAAGGCCTCACCCACTGCAGCTCCAATAGCCTTCTTGTTCTTATTTTTTTGTGGGTAGTTAGTGGCGAGATGCCAATGTTCGTGATAGTGAAAACACTTCACCTTGGACAAATCTAGCTTCTTGCCTTTAGCCTCAGATTTTGGATGGGATTTATTCCCCTTCCCTCTCCTTGCTTTGGTAGCCAAAGCGCAATCCTCTTCATCATCATTATTCGATTAAGAGCCATCCCTGGTATTTTTCCTTATCTCCTCCTGCACAAGATCCGACCAAAGTCGCTCCGAATCCGGCAGTTTCTCTCGTCCATTGACAGAGTCTTCGTAGCTATGACAACTCTTCGGAAGCCCAAGGAAATCCAAGCTCACCAAGTCATCATCCGCAACTGTAAATCCCACACTCCCCCAACTCATCCCTACATTGGACAAACTTCGTGAGATATTTTGGAATACTATCGCCCTTCTCCATTTTGATTTTTCTGAGCTTATCTTTCAGCACCAACTTCCTATGGTCGCTACTACTTTGGAAAAGATCTGTCAAATCCTTCCACACTACAAATGGAGTGGCTTTCCCATGAAGGCTTGACACAATATGGTCTTTCACACCTTCCAACATAATTCTTCTTGTCTTCACTACCTTCTTTTGCAATGCGTCAAGTAATGCAACATCGCTAGAAGTAGGCTTAGGAACATCGCTATCGATGAAATCCTTCAATACATTATCTTCAAGCACTGCCTCCATCTTGTCCTTCCAGGCTATCTAATTCAAGCTACCCTCAAGGGCATACTCCAATCACAACCCATTGAAAGAAATTTCAATGAATACTCAACTATCGCACTAAGAAATTTCTGCAGCAAATTCGAATTGTCCACCAGCACAAAACTCAACACCTCTTCACTATTGCAATCTCCAATTATTAACACTGCTCTGATGCCATATAGAAATTTATTAATACTGATAGTATTACCAGATCCTCCTGATCTAAAAAATTAATCTTATGTTAAATACAGAATCCTTCCACTTAATTCTTTGCGGAAATTAAATCGCTAATAGAAAAACTCATGAAGAAAATCAATCACACATAAACACAGTGGTTTTACGGGAAAGCTTAAAGCTAAAAACCCCAACTATCATATATTATGTATATCAATGGAATCATGTAATAATCTCATACAAATATTAGTACATCAAGCTCTCAGTACAATCAACAATAATTACACACTGTCATACTGAAATTTGCATCTCTATGCACCAATTTCTTGCCTCTTGACAACCTGCCTCCACTGCACAATCCCTACTGAAGACGACCTGTGAATGAATTCGAATTGGCCTTGCCTTGACTGTGCAATCCTAATTGGCATCTCCAATATGTGTCAGATGCATTGAATACATCACTATAGTCACAACAGATAGTCCATCTCACCCTTTCACGTATCTCTCCACTGGGTCTCTACTGGAACTGACATGCAAGTAGTTAACTACTGTATTTGTTCAGTTGCAAGTGACTCTATAGTTATGAATTAATTAAATAATTAATTCACTAAAATCTCACTAGTGTATATTTTAGTAGACTAGATACAACTAGCTCAACTGAGTTTAACTCACTTAACTGAGTTAAACTAAATAACAACTCCCAAAACTACTCTTCCAACTCTGTCATAATTTGTCCACTTCAGTTCTAACTGAATCCTCCATGCATGAGTCACCAATAACCCTAGGAATTGTGTAATTCCTTTAGCCCACTGATTTTCCAAGTCTGTTCACTGAAATAAAGTGCTCCAAGAGAATAAGTTGATATTTATTGTCGGATTATTATTAAGGGCTAATAATAATCAACCTGCACCTATTTTTAAATTGACGATCTATAAATAGACTTCGCCCAATAATCTAAAAATAGAATCTCATCTATTTTTCACATTTGATCAACCATCTACAAATAGCATCCTGCAACTTAGATAATATTCTCAACATGTCTAAAAATAGACTTACACCTAAATATAGCCTGCGGGCCCCACTTAGTGAAGGTGCTTACTTTTCACTAAGCTCATCATCTTGTTGAATCTCAACACTCCCTGTCAACAAGATAGGGATTATCCTTCACCCTGATCCTGCCTCTATGGTATTCAAATTTTCTCCTGTTGAGCGCCTTCGTCAGAATATCTGCATCTTGATCTTCCATAGGAATGTACTGAAGAAACATGATCTTCCACTACACATAATATCTGATATGATGATACCAGATATCAATATGTTTAGATCTATCATGAAACACAGGATTAATCAAGATTTTAATGCAACTTTGTGTAATTTTCCCAATTAGCCCAAGCTAATGGGAATATACAATTTTGTTTCAATTTTCTGTTTCATGAATAAAATTGTAAAGGAGGACCAATAAAACTCCTAATCAGCAAAATAAATCAATGCCACTTGTGAACATAGCTAAATCTGGGCTATTTACATAAGCACACTTAGGTGTGAAAGAGACTGGAGCACTTGACCAAGTCAACTAGGACCAAATCAACAATGCTGTCTAGATACAATGAATCTCCTAGATGCACAACGCGGTTTTAGTTGGAGGCTAATAATGTGAATGGAGCTAAATCATTGAGATGGTTTAGGGTTTGACAAGACTTTCATCCTATAAAAGGAAGAGGAGGAAAATAGAAGAAGGTTTTTGATTGAGTATATTTTTGAATATATTTTCTACTTAGACATATATCATTCTCTGTTGTTTAAGTGAGGATAGTGTTGTTTAGCACTAGGGTGTTCCTGTTCGGGAATCCCACCTCTTCCATTGAGTAGCTCTTGGAAGAGTCTTGCTGATCTCATCCACTATCAGGCATTTTTCCAAGCTCATCTTCCAACTACAACACGGATCCTATTGAGGGTTTGGTTGTCCTTGTAAGTTGCAGCAAGTGGAGGCTAGATCTGCTTAGATCTAGGCCATTCTAGGGCCTCTTTTCACTGGGAAAGTCTTCTATCGCATTGGCAAGAGAGTTATGAACCTTTGGAGCTACATTTTCAGATCTTAGCATCAGGCCAATCTATTGCTAGAGCCTACAACGCAGTTTCCCTTCCATGACTGCGTTATTTGCAAGAGGGAAGTTGCCGGGTGTTTTGACACACATTTGGAGGAGAGATATCTGGTGCTGGGGTTTTGCCCTTCACTATGGTGATCCATGGATTATACTTATGATCCATGTTCTGTACAGATCTTATATTCTTCTATTGTATTCATCTACAAAAATTCTGAATACTACTGTAGATCTGCAACTTTAGATCTCAGATCTACTCTCTGTGTTTCATGTTTTGATCAAAACCCCAAGGGGAATTTGGAAAGGAACTCTTCTAGTGTAAATATATGAAATGGATCTATTATTTTGTACACAGATCTTCTATAGATCTGGAGTGTAATATACAGCTTCTGCAGGTCTTAAAAATAACACTATCAAGCTATTTTTCAGTCAATACATGTGTTGCAGCCCCTCTTTTTGAGGAATTTCTTCTATTATTGTCTTCTACATTTTGTCATACATTGTATGGGCCTCATCATGGATCTGATTTGTTGCTGTATGTATGAATATTGAGCCTTCTTATTGGTATCCTCTTGTTTCTCTTAAAAACTTCATTATTTTCCTGCAGTATTTTTTCATATTGCTGCAGCCCCATTCTAGGGTGTTTTCCAGCCATACTAGGTGTGGGAGGTTTGTTTACCTCTCCTAGTTTGATTTGATTTTTCTCTCCTTTTGGATTTATATGCTAGATCTCCAGATATAAGGGATCCAAGGGCTGTAAACTCATTTCAATGCACATACTTTTGAAAAATGTGTTATTCCAGCAGGTATTGCTAAATCTTCCCTTTTGGGGATATTACAGTGGTATCAGAGAAATCATCTTGGCACAGCCTGTGATTTGATTTATTAAAGAGAAAATATGGCTTAAGAAGAATATGAGCCTCTCACTAACAGAGAGAAGAGGTACATGAGAAGAAGACAGAAGAAATTTGATTACACCAATGATGATAAAAACAAGGGAAAAGCCCCTGAATCTGGAAGTGATGAAGATGGGAAGGAGTTTGCAAAAACCCTTCTGAAAGCCATGCAAGATCTTGCTAGAGAGATCAAAGAGATGATATTAGACAGGATCAAGGAATCTCCTAGGATATTTCATCCTGGAGAAAGCTTAGGCCACTAGAATGATCAACCAGTGAACCAGCCACAACCTCCACAACGCTCTACCATGTCTAATTTTTTGGCTGTGTAAAATGAAGGGCCTCATGAGAAAGCATCCCTTGAAGACTACTTTGAAGAATATGAGTCTCAGAATTAGAGATTCAAGGACCACTTGATTTTTTAATATTTTTTTCACCTCAAGGATAAGAGAATACCGAGGCATCAGCATAGAGATGGTGGATTCACTCAGAATCATGATCGACATCACTCTATTTGTAGATTATTTTTACCCAAGTTTGATGGGTCATCCACTAGTTCTGCAAAAGCATGGGTAGAAAAACTGGATATCTACTTTCAATTGAACAAAGTCCCAGAGATAGAAGCTATCAAGATTGCAGCACTACACTTTGAAGGTGAACCACACAACTGGTGGTTCCATGGGTTGTCTACATTGGGTCATGCCAATGTGGATGCCTATTCTGATTTCACTAGAAGACTGGTGGAGAGGTTTGATAGAAAGGATCCAGAAGCACCTTTCATGAGCCTTGCAAAGTTGAAGCAGTCAGGCAATACAGAGGCTTATATCTTTGAATTTGAGAGATTATCTATTATGGTCCCTGATTTGTCTACAACAAGGAGGGTGTACATGTTCATCGATGGCCTAGATGAACCTCTGCATGGGTTGGTTAAATATACCAAGCCCACTACCTTGCATGATGCCATTGAAAGAGTTAGAGACCTTCAAGATGCCTTGAAAAAAGAAAAGGCACACTTTCAAAACAAGCCTTCTTTCCTTTCCAAAGGAAAGGAAGAAAACGCTGCTCCTTCAAAGGAAAGCTCATACAAGAAGCCTCTTGATGATGAATTCTGGAGATATCTAAGAAAGAGGAAGCTATGCTTGACTTGCCAAGAACCATGGGTACCTAGACATAGATGTGCTACTGGTAGAGCACCTTATATAGAGGTCTTCTCAGATCTTGAAGAAGATGAATATGATGAGCCAAGGAGGAGCCACAACGCTGAAAACGTTGGAGGAGATCCAACACCATCAGGAGATGGGAATGGAGCATTTGTTCCTATTGGAGGAGCTCTTGCATCCTTGATGGGATTACCTAAGTACTTGACCTTAAGAGTTCAAGGTTCAATCATGAATCAGAGGGTTTTTGTATTGATTGGCAGTGGGGCTACCCACAATTTCATTGATGCCCATCTTGTGCAAAGAAGGGCAATGCCCATTGATAATTTTGAGGGATACTCTGTTTTGGTCCCAGTAGATAGAACAATTCAATGCATGCATTATGTCCCATCACTTTCAGTCACCATGGGATCCTACACTTTGGTGGATCACTTTTTTGTAGTTGACATACCAGACACCAATGTTATTTTGGGTGTTCAATGGTTGATTACATTGGGGAAAGTCACCACTGATTGGGAGGATTTGCAAATGGAATGGGTGGAAAAGAAGAGTGGTGCACCTCAAATGATTAAAGGCATGCATACTTACCCCTCACACAACACTTCCACACAAAAAATAGAGATGGATTTGCGCAGTGGAAGCAAGGACCTCATTGTCCCTTCTATCATGTTCGTGAGATTTCTGCAAGGGACACTCCTATCTAGTGGCAAACCACCCGGGAGGCCACCTGATTCAGTTTTGGTGGGAGATCTCTCACTACTTGATGCTCCAAAATCAGATCCAGGAGGGATGGGAGCATTAGAAGAAAAAGTTACAGTGCTGGAGGGCTTGGGCAAGCACAAGAAGGAGGGAGATTTTCTTCTCTCATCATCATCACCCACCTTCATTTCTGATTCTGCACTGTTGGAGGAGAAGAAGGGAAGGTATATCCATCCTACTTATACCTTTGGCATAAGAAATTTCAAATAGGATATCAAAAACATGGAAGTCATTCCTATTGATGCATCGTCAACATTGTCATTGTTGGGGAGTGTAGATCTATATTGGAAATCCCAGCTGTTGGTGGTTTATTCCAAAGATCTTCAAACTTGTATGATGCTTGATGACCAGCTACATGAAGAGAGCTATCTAGTCCATGAGGGAGTCAACTATCATCATGGTAGGATCTTCTTACCTAGAGCCTCCAGGCTCAAGGAGAGGATGCTACAAAGGGCCTACAAAGAGTTATGTTTTAGCCCTACCTATTCTATGAAGATCTACAACACTATCATGAGGTACTTTGAATGGGAAGGCTTTGGAGGAGAACTACATCGGAATTTTCTAGAATGCAAGAGCTATGTGGATTTGGGGCAGCCAAAGGACTCTATGCAAGAGTCATTCTAGCCATTTCCTCCTTCTCTTGAAAGGGGAGAAAAATCTATGCACAATTCCATGTATAGGAGAGACCTTGTTGGTGAAAAATATGATTATGTAATGCAAGTTTCATTTTCTCATTTGACATATTATTTCACGATGTTTATGTAGGCCATGAATCAAAAAACGAGTGTTGTATCATGTAAATATCATGGCAAACATTGGGCCACTAAAATTTCTAAATTTGGCCACTCCCTTGTTGTGCAAAAAGAGATTTTCTTTCATGATGGGTGCTTCCCAAAAGCACTAAACATATCTCACAATTTCAGCCATGGTGAGATAACTTGTGCAGAAAGTAAGTGGTGGGAGAACCAATTTCCATACCTTGATCTGATGCAAGCAGGAGATGCACTGTGCTGGTACCATATGTGGGACTATGACCCACCTCCTCATGCTCAAATTTATGTTTGTATGTATGTAATGATGCTTCCATACTTGGATGATATAGTTATACTTTTTATGGGATTGTATGGAGGGAGGATGGGAAGTTTGTATGTACCACATCGGATGGACACTCTCTATGTACCTCATGCTACATGCTTTAGAGAGAGTATTGGTCCAACCATGTTTGTTTCTGTTGAGTTCTTGACTCCTTGTTGGATGGATTATGTACATCTCATGATGACGTTGGAGGAAAAATTCATGGTGGCTTCGATTGGTGAACACCTAGCTTGTGAGGAGAGCTTGATCTTTGATGGTGTCACCAATGGAGGAGGAGAAGTGTTGCATCACTCACCCTATCAGTTTCTTGAGAACAAGAAACATTTTGGAGGGGAGGACTCTAATATTGCTGATTAGCCCAAGCTAATGGGAATATACAATTTTGTTTCAATTTTCTGTTTCATGAATAAAATTGTAAAGGAGGATCAATAAAGCTCCTAATCAGCAAAATAAATCAATGCCACATGTTAACATAGCTAAATATGGGCTATTTACATAAGCACACTTAGGTGTGAAAGAGACTGGAGCACTTGACCAAGTCAACCAGGACCAAATCAACAGTGCTGTCTAGATACAGTGAGTCTCCTAGATGCGCAACGCGGTTTTAGTTGGAGGCTACTCATGTGAATGGAGCTAAATCATTGAGATGGTTTAGGGTTTGACAAGACTTTCATCCTATAAAAGGAAGAAGAGTACAACAGAATAAGGTTGTTGATTGAGTATATTTTTGAATATATTGTCTGCTTAGACATATATCATTCTCTACTATTTAGCTAAGGATAGTATTGTTTAGCACTAGGGTGTTCCTGTTCGGGAATCCCACCTCTTCCATTGAGTAGCTCTTGGAAGAGTCTTGCTGATCTCATCCACTATCAGGAATTTTTCCAAGCTCATCTTCCAACTACAACGTAGATCCTATTGAGGGTTTGGTTGTCCTTGTAAGTTGCAGCAAGTGGAGGCTAGATCTGCTCAGATCTAGGCCATTCTAGGGCCTCTTTTCACTGGGAAAGTATTCAATCACATTGGCAAGAGAGTTCTTGACCTTTGGATCTGCATTTTCAGATCTTGGCATTAGGCCAATCCAGTGCTAGAGCCTACAGTGCAGTTTCCCTTCTAGGACTGTGTTATTTTCAAGAATGAAGTTATAGGGTGTTTTGACACACATTTTGAGGAGATATCTCTGATGCTGGGGTTCTTCCCTTCACTATGGTGATCCATGGATTATACTTATGATTCATGTTATGTATAGATATGATCTTCTTCTATTGTATTCATCTACAGAAATTATGAATACTACTGCAGATCTGCAACTTTAGATCTTAGATCTACTCTCTATGTTTCATGTTTTGATCAAAACCCCAAGTGGAATTTGTAAAGGAGCTCTTCTAGTGCACATATCTGAAATGGATCTATTCTTTTGTATGTAGATATTCTCTAGATCTGGAGTGTAATATACAGCTGCTGCAGCTCTTAAAAATAACATTGTCAAGCTATTTTTCAGTGAATACATGTGTTGTAGCCCCTCTTTTTGAGGGATTTCTTCTATTCTTGTCTTCTACATTCTGTCATACATTGTATGGGACTCATTATGGATCTGATTTGTTGCTGTATGTATGAATATTGAGCCTTATTATTGGTCTCCTGCTGTTTCTCTCAAAAACTGCATTATTTTCCTACAATATTGTTGCATATTGCTGCAGCCCCATTCTTGGGTGTTTTCCAGCTATACTAGGTGTGGGAGTTCTGCTTACCTCACCTAGTTTGATTTGTTTTTGCTCTCCTTTTGGATTTAGATGCTAGATCTCCAGATCTAAGGGATCCAAGGGCTGCAAAATCATTTTAGTGCACATACTTCTGAAAAATGTGTTATTCCAGCAGGTATTGCTGAATCTTCCCTTTTGGGGATATTACACTCTGATTATCACAATGTATCACTATAGGATCTAAATGAGAACCGAACAACCCAACTAGGATCTTCCTCATCTAGATAGCCTCACATGCAGCTTGAATTGCTACCATGTATTCTGCTTCCGCTGAACTAAGTGCCACGGATCTTTGTTTCCTGTTGTACCAAGAAACTGTTGTAGATCCGATACTGAAAACCCCTCCTGATGTGCTCTTTCTGTCCGTTGGGCTGCTTGCCCAATATGCATCCGTGAAGCCATGAAAATTCACCTCATCCTTCTGTCTATACCATAATCCATACTTAGATGTGCCCCTGAGATACCTCAGGACATGCTTGCCTACCTTCCAAAAGATCCTGGTAGGCTTAACCATCGCTTGACTAAGCTGGTTCACCGCATATCATATGTCTAGCCTTGTATTAACTAAATACATGAGCAAACCCAAAAACTATGAATAAAATATGGTATCCACTACCTTTGTCAATGTAGCATCCTCTTTCCTCCAATTTCCTGGAACAGGAGTATCCATGGGCTTGCAGTCCTCCATGTGAAACTTACCAAGTATCTCCCGAGCCAACTTTCCTTGAGACACAAAAAGTTCACCTTATCACTACCATATTTCCAATCCAAGAAAATAATGAAGGAGGCCCAAATCCTTCATGTCAAACTCCTTTGCAAGAGCTGCCTGGCATGAGTGTATCAAATGCTCATCACCCGTTAGTATTAAATCATCAACATAAAGAACAATGATTAAAAGCTTACCCTCCACCACAATTTGGTACAGGTTTTCATTTGCCTCACTCTTGGTGAAGCCAAGTCCGGTGAAATAATTGTTGATCCAAGTGTACCAAGAACGTGGTGCTTGCTTCAACCCATACAAGACTCTTTTGAGTCTGCACACATGCGACTCGCTGCTGAGGATCTCAAATCCTTCATGCTACTCAATGTACACTTCTTCCTCAATGATCCCATTAAGGAACACAGTCTTCACATCCATCTGATGAATGTGCCAACCCATCTACGCATTGAGAGAAAGGATGGTCCTTATGGAAGAATACCATACGACAGGTGCAAAGGTTTCTTCATAATAAATCCCCTCGATCTGTGAGAAGCCTCGGGCAACAAATATTTCCTTATACTTCTTGACGCTCCCATCAACAGCTTGCTTTACCTTGTAGATCCATCTTGAACCTACCACTAATTTACCCACCTTCCTTGCAACAATCTCCCAAGCATTGTTTCTGACAATGGAGTCATACTCCTCCACCGTGGCATCTACCCATGTGGGCTCCTGCGCTGCTTCTTCAAAAGAAGATGGCTCTGTCACGATACACTTACTCATAAGAGCCATGTATCCAGTAAATTGGTCAGGTGACTGTCTCTATCTGCATTGTGATTTAGGGACTCCTACATTCTGTGCCACATCAAGCTTCAGTCTCTCAGCTTCTATGGTACGCTTTCTGCCTGTTCTAATGTTTGGTTCTACATGAGTGGACTCCTCCACTCCATGAATCTCCTCCTGTGGCTGATCCACATCTAGAGGCTCATCTTTGGGAACAATTAGCTCCTCCTCTGCATGCAAGTGTAGCTCCCTCTCAAGCCACAACTTCATGGATTTCACCTCATTGAATTTTATATCCCGTCACACCACATTCATTCGACTGTTTGGAAAATACACACGATAATTAATGGGGTGTTTCTGTGTACCCCACAAATATCCTAACTTCTGCAGTCGGCTCTAGCTTCTTCCTGGCATCCTTTGTCACATGAATGTAAATAGATGAGCCAAAAATATTCAAATAAGAAATATCAGGCTTCTTACCAGTAAAAGCTTCTTCAGGTGTACTTATGCCAAATACTCTATGAGGACAATGGTTTTTCAAATAAACCGCAGTGTTGCATGCCTCCGCCCACAAGTGCATCGGTAGGCCCTGGTCATGCATCATAGCTCATACAACACCTATGATCATTCTGTTCTTCCTCTCCGTGACCCCATTCTGCTGTGGGTTATGAGGTGCTATGAGTTATCTTTGAATTCCTTATTTTCTATAGAAGTATTTGAATTCATTCGAGATATATTCACCACCATTTTTGCTCTGCAGAGCCTTCACTTTCTTCCATGACTCCTTCCCCACCAATGCTTTAAACTCACAGAAATTTGAGAATGTTTCACTCTTCTTCTGCATGAAGAAGATCCAGCATGTACGATAATATTCATCAACAAATATAACATAATACCTGTGTTTTGTTGTTGAAGCAACCGAGAAAGGGCCACACACATCTATGTGAATTCTCTCCAAGATCACCGAAGCATGGTTTTCCTTTTCATGAAAGGTGGTCTTCACAAACTTACCCATAGTACATCCCTTGCACTAATTTGAATGTGCAAGAGTACCCTTGGGAAGTATAGTAGAAATATGCTGCAAAATATTCAAGGTGCCATGGTGAAGATGGCCCAATATCCTGTGCCATAATTCGCCCTCATCCCGGCTCACCACTTCTTTTTCTTTTCCCATCATTTCAGTGCAGCCATCTACATCTAGCTTATAGATATTCTAAACTCTAATCCCTATCCTCTTGGTTTTCCCTATTTTTCTATGTCGCAAGAAATATTTTCTCTCGCTGAAAACAATGTCATAACCTCTGTCCTCCAACATGGCGACTGAGACCAAGTTCTTCTTCATACCTGGTACATGCATAACATATTTCAACATAAATGGTTTACCTGACTCCCTCTCAAAGGTAATGGTTCCAATGCCGGTAACACTGTATCTACCATCGTTGCCCATCTCTATATGCATTTGGAGATCCTTCTCCTCCAAGTCACTAAACAACTCCTTGTCTCTCGTCATATGGAAGGAAGCACCACTATCAAGATACGAAACCGATCCCATTGCGCTTGAAACCAAGCATAAGATCAAAGAGAAATCAAGTTCAAATTGCGAGGCTAAGGCCTCACCCGCTACAGCTCCAGCAACCTTCTTGTTCTTCTTTTTCTATGGGCAGTTAGTAGCGAGATGCCCATGTTCGTGACAGTGAAAACACTTCACCTTGGGAAAATCCAGATTCTTTCCTTTAGCCTCAGATTTTGGATGGGATCTCTTCCCCTTCCCTCTACTTTATTTGGAAACCAAAGTGCAATTCTCTTCATCATCATTCTTCGATGAAGAGCCATCCCTATTATTCCACCTTATCTCCTCCTGCACAACATCCGACCAAAGTCGCTCCCAATCTGACATTTTCTCCCGTCCATTGACAGATTCTTCGTAGCTATGCCAACTCTTCGGAAGCCCAAGGAGAGCTAAGCTCACCAAGCCATCATCTGCAACTGTAATTCCCACACTCCCCATCTCATCCCTACATTGGAAAAAATTCGTGAGATATTTTGGAATACTGTCGCCCTTCTTCATTTTGATTTTTCTGAGCTTATCCTTCAACGCCAACTTCCTATGGACCTGCTGCTTTGGAAAATATTTGTCAAATCCTTCCACATTGAAAATGGAGTGGCTCTTCCGTGAATGCTTGACACAATATGGTCTTTCACACTTTCCAACAGAATTCTTCTTGTCTTTGCTACCTTCTTTTTCCATGCGTTAAGTAATGCAACATCGCTAGAAGTAGGCTTAGGAACATCGCTATCGATGAACTCCTTCAGTCCATTATATTCAAGCACCACCTCCATCCTGTCCTTCCAGGCTATGTAATTCGAGCTACCCTCAAGGGCACACTCCAATCACAACTCATTGAAATACATTTCAATGAATACTCAACTGTCGAACCAAGAAATTTCTGCAGCAAGTTCGAATTGTCCACCAGCACAAAACTCAACACCTCTTCACTATTGCAATCTCCAGTGATTAACACTGCTCTGATACCATGTAGAAATTTATTTATACTAATAGTATTACCAGATCCTCCCGATCTAACAAATTAATCTTATGTTAAATACATAATCCTTCCACTTAATTCTTTGTGGAAATTAAATCTCCAATTGCAAAACTCATGAAGAAAATCAATAGCACATAAACACAGTTGTTTAACAGGAAAGTATAAAGCTAAAAACCTGAACTATCATATATTATGCACATCAATAAAATCATGTTATAATTTCATACAAAGCTTATTACATCAACCTCTCAGTACAATCAACAATCATTACACATTGTCATGCAAAAATTTGCATCTCTATGCACCGATTTTGTGCCTCCTGACAGCCTACCTCCACTGCACAATCCCTGCTGAAGAATACCTATGAATGAATTCAAATTGGCCTTGCCTTGACTGCACAATCCTCATTGGAATATCCAATGTGTGTCAGATGCATTGAATGCATCACTATAGTCACAACAGATAGTCCATCTCACCCTTTCACGTATCTCTCCATTGGATCTCCACTGGAACTGACATGCAAGTAGTTAACTGTTGTATTTCTTCAGTTGCAAGTGAGTCTCTAGTTATGAATTAATTAAATAATTAATTTACTAAACTCTCACTAGTGTATATTTCAGTTAGACTAGATAAAACTAGCTCAACTGATTTTAACTCACTTAATTGAGTTAAACTAAATAACAACTCCTATAACTACTCTTCCAACTCTGTCATAACTTTGCCACTTCAGTTCTAACTGAGTCCTCCATGCATGAGTCACCAATAACCCTAGGAATTGCGTAATTCCTTCAGCCCACTGATTTTTCAAATCTGTTCACTGAAATAAAGTGCTCCAAGAGAATAAGTTGATATTTATTGTTGGATTATTATTAAGTGCTAATAATAATCGACATACACCTATTTTTAGATTGACGATCTATAGATAGACTTCGCCCAATATTCTAAAAATAGAATCTCATCTATTTTTCACATTTGATCAACCATCTACAAATAACATCCTGCAACTTATAGAATATGCTCACCATGTCTAAAAATAGACGTACACCTAAAAATAGCATGTGGCCCCCACTTAGTGAATGTGCTTAATTTTCACTAAGTTCATCATCTTGTTGAATCTCAACAAACTGAAATCAAGTGCTCCAAGAGAATAGATGATTATTTATTGTCTAATTATTATTAAGGGATAATAATAATCGACATGAATTCTATTTTTAGACATGTGATCTATAAATAGACTTCGCTTATGCATCCAAAAATAGAAACTCATCTATAAATAGAAATTTCTCAATCATCTATAAATAGAATCCTGCTATAAATAGGTTTTGCTCAACATTCTAAAAATAGACATATTCCTAAAAATAGCCTACGGGCCCCACCTAGTGTAGGTGCTTATTTTTTACTAGGATCATCATCTTGTTGAATCTCAACACTCCCTCTCAACAAGAAAGGGATTATCCTTCACCCCGATCCTGCCTCTATGGTATTCGAATTTTCTCCTGGTGAGTGCCTTCGTTAGAATATCTGCATCCTGATCTTCTGTAGGAATGTACTGAAGCAACATGATCTTCCGCTGTACACAATCTTTGATATGATGATACCGGATATCTATATGCTTAGATCTATCATGAAACACAGGATTAATCGAGAGTTTAATGCAACTCTGATTATCACAATGAATCACTATAGGATCTAAATGAGAACCAAACAAACCAACCAGGATATTCCTCATCTAGATAGCCTCACATGCAGCTTTAATTGCTTCCATGTATTCTTCTTCCACTGAACTGAGTGCCACGGAGCTCTTTTTCCTGCTATACCAAGAAACAACTATAGATATGATACTCAAAACCCCTCCTGATGTGCTTTTTCTGTCCATTGGGCTGCCTGCCCAATCTGCATCTGTGAAGCCATGCAACATCACCTCATCCGTCTATCTGTACCATAAGCCATACTCAGATGTGCCCCTGAGATATCTTAGGACATGCTTGCGCACCTTCCCAAAGAGCTTGGTAGGCTTAACCATCTCTTGACTAAGCTAGTTTACCACATAGCATATGTCCGGTCTTGTATTAACTAAATACATGAGCGAACCCACCAACTGTCGATAGACAGTAGCATCCACTACCTCTACCGATGTAGCATCCTCTTTTCTCCAATTTCCTGGAAGAGGTTTATCCATGGGTTTGCATCCCTCCGTGTGAAACTTACTGAGTATCTCCCTTGCATACTTGCATTGAGACACAAACAGTTCACCTTCTCGCTGCCATATTTCCAATCCAAGGAAATAGTGAAGGAGGCCCATATCCTTCATCTCAAACTCCTTTGCAAGGTCCTCCTTGCATGAGTGTATCAACTGCTCATCACCAGTCAATATTAAATCATCAACATAAAGAACAATGATTAAAAGCTTACCCTCCACCACAATCTGGTATAGGTTTTCATCCACCTCACTCTTGGTGAAGCCAAGTCCAGTGAAATAGCTGTCAATACAAGTGTACCAAGCACGAGGTGCTTGCTTCAGCCCATACAATGCTCTTTTGAGTCTGCACACATGCGACTCCCTGTTGAAGGTCTCAAATCCTTCAGGTTGCTCAATGTACACTTCTTCCTCAATGATCCCATTAAGGAACATAGTCTTTACATCCATTTGATGAATGTGCCAACCCATCTGCGTTGAGAGAGCAAGGATGTTCCTTATGGAAGAATATCGTGCGACAGGTGCAAATTTTTCTTCATAATCAATCCCCTTGTTCTGTGAGAAGCCCCGGACCACAAATTTTCCTTATACTTCTCAACACTCCCATCAACAGCTTGCTTTGCCTTGTAGATCCATCTTGAACCTACCACTGATTTATCAACCAGCCTTGGAACAATTTCCCAAGCATTGTTTCTGACAATGGATTCATACTCCTCCACCATTTCATCTACCCATGTTGGCTCCTGCACTGCTTCTTGAAAGGAAGATGGCTCTGTCACAATAAATTTTCTCATGAGAGCCATGTATCCAGTGAATCGGTCAGGAGACTATCTTTGTTTGTGCTGTGAAGTAGGGACTCCTACATTCTGTGCCACATCAAGCTTCAACCTCTCAAATTCTATGGTACGCCTTCTGCCTGTTCTGATGTTTGGCTCTACATGAGTGGATTCCTACACTCCATGATCCTCCTCCTATGGCTAATCCACATCTAGAGGCTCATATTTGGGAACCAATAGTTCCTCCTTTGCATGTAAGTATAGCTCCCTCTCAAGCAACAACTTCATGGCTTTCTCCTCATTGAATTTTATATCCTGTCGCACCACAGTCATTCGACTGTTTGGAAAATGGACACGATAATTATGGGGTGTTTCTGTGTACCCCAAAAATATCCCAACTTCAACAGTCGGCTCCAGCTTCTTCCTAGCGTTCTTGGTCACATGCACATAAACAGATGAGCCAAAAATATTAAAGTGAGAAACATCTGGTTTCTTACCAGTAAAAGCTTCTTAAGGTGTACTCATGCCAAGTACTCTATGAGCACAAAAATTTTGCACATAAACCGCAGTGTTGCATGCTTCTACCCACAAGTGCATTGGTAGGCCTTGATCATGCATCATAGCTCGTGCAACACCCACGATCATTCTGTTCTTCCTCTCCGTGACCCCATTCTGTTGTGGGCTATGAGGCGTTATGAGTTCTCTCTGAATTACTTCTTTGCTATAGAAGTCTTTGAATTCATTCGAGATATATTCACCACCATTATCGCTCCGCAAAGCCTTCACTTGATTCCCCGACTCTTTCTCCACCAAAGCTTTAAACTCACAGAACTTTGAGAATGTTTGATATTTCTTCTGCATGAAGAAGATACAACATCTATAAGAATAGGAATCAACAAAAATAACATAATACTTGTTTTTTTCTATTGAATCAACCAATAATGGCCCATACACGTCTGTGTGAACTCTCTCCAGGATCACCGAAGCATGGTTCTCCTTTTCATGAAAGGTGGTCTTCACAAACTTACCCATTATACATCCCTTGCACTGATCTAATTGTGCAAGTGTACCCTTGGGAAGTCGAGTAGAAATCTAGTGCAAAATCTTCAGGGCGCCTGTGCAATAATTTACCCTCATCCCGACTCACCACTTCTTCTGCTTTGCCCACCATTGCAGCGCAGCCATCTACCTCCAGCTTGTAGAGATTCTTGACTCAAATCCCTATCTTCTTGGTTTGACCCATTGTTTTATGTCCTAGGAAATATTTTCCATTGCTGAAAACAATGTCATAACCTCTGTCCTCCAACATCACGACTGAGACCAAGTTTTTCTTTAGACCTGGAACATGCATAACATATTTCAACATAAATGGCTTACCTGACTCCCTCTCAAAGGTAATGGTACCAATACTGGTCGCACTGTATCGTCCATCGTCGCCCATCTCTATATGCATTTGGAGATATTTCTCCTCCAAGTCACTGAAAAGCTCCTTATCTCCAGTCATGTGGAAGGAAACACCACTATCAAGATACCGCACCGATCCCATTGCATTTTAAACCAAGAATTCGATCAAAGAGAAATCAAGTTCAAATTGCGAGGCAAGGGCCTCACCAGTTGCAACTACAACAACCTTCTTGTTCTTCTTTTTCTATGGGCAGCTAGTGGCAAGATGCCCATGTTCGTGACAGTGAAAACACTTCACCTTGGACAAATATAGCTTCTTTCCTTTAGCCTCATATTTTGAGTGGAATTTATTCCCCTTCCCTTTCCTTTATTTGGAAGCCAAATCACAATCCTCTTCATCATCATGCTTTGATGAAGAGCCATCCCTGGTGTTCCACTTGAACTCCTCCTGCACTAGATCCAACCACAGTCATTCCCAATCCGAAAATTTTTCCCGTCCGTTGACAGAGTCTTGATAACTGTGCCAACTCTTAGGAAGTCCCAATAGAGCCAAACTCACCAAAATATCATCAGCAATCGTGATTCCGACACTCCCCAGTTCATCCCGACATTAGACAAACTTTGTGAGATACTTTGGAATATTGTATCCCCTCTCCATCTTGATTTTTCTGAGTTTATCCTTCAACGCCAATTTCCTATGGTCACTGCTGCTTTAAAAAAAGGTTTTTCAAAGCCTTCCACATCGCAAATGGAGTGGATTTTTCATGAATTCTTGAGACAATATGGTCTTTGACACCTTCCAACATAATTCTTCTCATCTTTGCTACATTCTTTTGCCAGGCATCAAGTAATGCAGCATCCGTCGAAGTGGGCTTAGGAACATCATTGTCGATGAATTCCTTCAAGCCATTATCTTCAAGCACCGCCTCCATCCTATCCTTCCATGAAATTTGGTTCAAGCTTCCCTCGAGTGCATACTCTAACCGCAAACCATTGAAAGACATTTCGATGTTTACTCAACTGCCGCAAAATCTTCTTTGCTCTGATACCATGTAGAAATTTTAATACAAAATACATGTATTATCGGATTCTCCTAATCTAAAAATTATATGCCATTGTTAAATACAAAATTCTTCTACTTAAATCTTTGCGTAAATTTAATCGCCAATTGCAAACACATGAAGAAAAATCAATCACACATAACACATATGTTTTTACCGAGAAAGGATGAAGCTAAAAACCCCACTATCATATATTATGTATATATCATGGATAATGAAACAATATCATACAAATCTCTAATCCAAGAGCTCTTAGTACAATTTACAATCGTCTCACACTGTCATACAAAAATTGGCTCACTCATGCACCAATTTACTGCCTCCTGACAGCTTGCCTTCACTGCACAATCCCCGCTGAAGAAGATCCCTGAATGAATTCGATCTTGCCTTGCCTTGACTGTGCAATCCTCATTGGCATATACAATGTGTGTGTGGTTGCATTGAATGCACCACTATAGTCACAACATATAGTCAAACTGTCCCTTTCACCTATCTCTCCACTGGGTCTCCACTAGATCTGAAATGCATGTAGTTAACAGTAGTAAATCTTCAATTGCATGTGAGATCACTCCATGAGAATTAATTTAATATTTAATTCACTGATCTCTCACTAGTGTATCATTAGTTACAACTAGCACAACTGAGTTAAACTCACTTAACTGAGTTAAACTACTTTACAACTCACATAACTACACATCCAACTTTGTTACAAATTTGTATCACTCAGTTACAACGAAGTCCAATTGCATGTACCACCAACCAACCTTAGAACTCGTAATTCCTTCAGTAAACTTGTTTTCCACATCAGTTAACTAAAATCAAGTGCTCCAAGAGAATAGATTATTATTTATTGTCTAATTATTATTAAGGGCTAATAATAATCCACATGCATTCTATTTTTAGACATGCAATCTATAAATAGACATCGCCCATGCATCTAAAAATAGAAAATCATCTATAAATATAATTTTCTCAACCATCTACAAATAGACTCCCACTATAAATAGATTTTTCTCAACATTCTAAAAATAGGCATACACCTAAAAATAGCCTGTGGTCCCCACCTAGTGTAGGTGCTTATTTTTCACTAGGATCATCATCTTGTTGAATCTCAACATATGTCATGCACCTAGTGGTGGGTGTCCTAGATGAATTCAACAAACTTGGTTTCTTTATTAGTCTCATACTGTTCATATGCAAATTTTTTCTGTGTAGTCGCATGAGGCACGGAAACATCAATCAAAAAGAATAGTTGAAATCTCAAACCCACCTGAAAGGGATTATGACCATTCGAGATATGGAGATATTTGTTATAACTATATTGCACATAAGGGAGGTTCTCATCCTAAGTTTGTGGATGCTTGGGGTTGTACATGCATAGTATTTGCACTATCATCTTGTTGACGACCATTGTTTGGACATCAATTTGGGGATGTAATGCATTCGAATTCATGATTCTGGTGTCCAATAATTTCTAGAGGCTTGACTAAAATGTGCTTAAGAACCTACTATCTAGATATAATATAATGGTTCTCCTCTACTTTGATACTCTTCTTATTGACCATCAATATAGACATCTTATAAAATTTGTCTACGACCACAAATACATATTGATTGCCATGCTTTGTAGAAGGGAGGCCCGACAAATAGTCCATGGGGATAGAGTCCCAACACTGGTTGGGAGTAGGAAGAGGAGTGTACAAGCCTTGCTTCTTGATGGTTGTCTTGGAAATGACATAGGTCATGCAGGATCTAGCATATTTCCTAACATCCTATAGGATTTTTTGCCAATAAAAATACTTATGTAGTATGACCATAGTTTTCTCAACACTAAAATATCCAGCAACATGACTGTAGTGTGCCTCCCAAATTAGCTTGGCATGCCAACTTGAAGGAACAAAAAGGTGACCTAGGTAGCATAATAATGCATCTTAGAGGTGGAAATTCAGAACTTGCTTGCCATTCGCTAACATATGGTATGTGGTGGAGAACTCAGGATCATTGTTGTACAATTTTAACCATCGAGAGGGCTCATGACCATAAGAATTGAGAGAAATAATCATTTTTGAAACTAGTGGTCGACTAAGGAAATATGCAACATGATTGCTGCTTCCCTTCTTGTCTTTAATGTTCAAGTGGAATTGTTTCAGATATGTAGACCACTTATGATGTCTATTGTTCTAAAACTTCCCTTGTGTCTATAAAAACTAAAGAGGTTGGTGATATGTGTTGATGCTTGTTTCCTTCCCCAAAATGTAAGGTTTCCATTGTCGGCATGCCTTCAAAATATGATACATATATTTATCAAAAGTGGGGTAATTATTAATTGTATCATAAAGTGTCTCACTGTGATAGGTCACCAGATGCCCTTGCTAGGTGAGGATTACACCAATAGCATAGTCAGATGTGTCTATCTTAATTTCAAATGGTTGTTGCAAGTCTGGCAATGTGAGTACAGGTGTAGAGCAAAGGAAGTGCTTTAGCTCAAAAAACACCTTATGTTGGGACTCATAACAGGGAAATTTTTCTTTCACTCCACCCTTGGTAACCTAACTCAAAGGCCAAGTGATATGAGAGAATCCCAACACGAGACTCGAATAAAAATTGGCAAGGTCCAAAAAATTGTGAAGCTCTCAAAGCACGTTCCGGGTTGGCCAATCCGGAATGAGTTGGATATTAGCGAGATCCACATGTATGCCTTGATAAAAAATTATTTAACCCATATATTGGATCTAACTCGTGCCAAAGGTGCATTTCTCTATGTTGGCATATAATTTTTGTTTTCGCAGGGTTTGAAGGACCCATTGGATGTGTTTCAAGTGCTATTTCCAAATCTTGTTGAAGATGAGGATTTCTTCCAAGTACACAACCATGAATGAGTTGGTGAAGGGCTACAAGATGTCATCCATCAGCCTCATAAAAGTTGTAGGGGGATTTTCCAACCCAAAAGGCATGACCAAGCACTCAAAAAGGCCCTCCTTGGATTTGAATGAGGTCTTACATACATCAATGCGTTCTATTTGGTTCTAGTGATAGAAAAACTTCAAATAAATCTTGCTAAAATACTTGGCCCCCTTGATCTAGTCAAGAAGGTCATCAATCTATGGGATTGGATACATAGTCCTAATAGTTAATTTTAGTGCATGTTAATCAATGCAATGCCTCCAGGTCCCATCCTTCTTCTGTTCAAGTAAAATTGGGATCCCACAAGGTGATGAACTTGGTCGAATGTGCCATTTATATATAAACTCCTTAATATACGACTTGTTTTCTTCATTTTCCACAATGGAGCAGTGGTATATACTAATCCATTGGGCAGAGGTGCTCTGGGAGTCAGATTGATCAAATGCTTGACTTGACAGTGCAAAGGTACCCCTGTGGGTGAGGAGAATATGCCATTGTATTCTTACATGACCTTATCCACCTACTTCTACTGCATGTGGTAACCCTTCTTGGGGTCCATGGATGTGGCCACGATATTCTCCTTACTTTGAGAGAAAATAAGAAAGAAAAAAAATTTCCCGGCCTAGGAGATGATCTTACTACATTTCTTATCATAGATCAAATAGATGGAAGTAGGTAGGGCTACCTGTGGTATCATGTATAACTTATTGCCTAAATAAATAATGACAGTGTGAGGCCTATAATAATATACAACATGATTCTTCCACATGGTTTTCCTAATAACACATCACAAACTTCAAGAGGAGTGACATCACATAGTATCTCATATGTGGAGGGATTGATGTTGTACAGAATGCGACACCACTAGCTAATGCAAAGATATTTTCCTTGGTGGAGCCACCCAATGGTGTATGGTTGCGGGTGTGGTGTGGTCAGCAGGAAAATATTCTTAAATTCCTCTGCTAATATGAGGTTCTTTTGGCTCCCATTGTCGAAAATGAATTACAAAAAATACCCTTTCACCCACATATATGAGTGTAGGAGATGCTCCCCTTCCTCTGGATATTCAGTATCAACCTTATGGACCTTGGTGGTGTCAACAGTGGCACTGGGCTCTAAATCAATAATTTGCTTCCCTTTTTAATTCCCCTTGTCATGTTCTAACTCTAAATCGGAACATTCATCTGAATTTGAATCTTTCAACTCAGTCACCAATGTATGTTTGGTGTGACACTCACTTATGTTGTGAGTGGGGTTCTTGTGGAAATTACACCACTTATTATTATTCTTCCTCTTTGTGGTGTTATTATTTTTTTGTAGCTTTGATGGGTTGTCCTAGGTCACCCTGCATTCGATTTTTCCTTTGTTCTGCAGTTTCGGGGATCCTTTTCGTTGCTTCAAATTCGCAGATCCAAACTCTCGCTTCTTCTGCTTAAATTTCTACTCGATCTTGATGACATATTGGTATGTGGTGTAAAGAGAGGAAATATACATGAACACCATCTCGTCCTGAATGTATTTGTGTAGATATTCGTGGTACTTGAATACCAAATTATGCTCAAAATTATTAATACCCAACTTCGTGCGAAGGGTATGAAAAATATTTGTAAACTCTAGCATGTATTGGTCCCTTCCCTTCAGCAGTGTTGACCATTTTATGTAATTATCTTCATATCTCCCAACAGGGTAATATTTTTTCTTGATGGTGTCTCAGAGAGAATTCCAGGTGAGCGCGGCTTAAAAAAGTGAGGTTTCATTCTCACCCCTCCGCTCACAGTAGGTTTCCCACTAGTCCTTGACGTGGGGGGAAATTTTAGGATTGAAAAAGTAATATTTTCCCTATTAAAAAAATCATGAACCGAAAATATCCTTCCAACATATTTAACAATTTATCTATGACATCTACATCTATCAGGCCTTGAAATATAAGAATGTCATGTTGAAGAATGTAACTAGTGTGAGTCTTCATATTCTATTTGAATCATGATGTAAAGTATTTTTCAAAATAAAAGAAAAATAAATTTTATTATTAAAGAAATTAAATTATTAAAGCATAGGTTTCATGCTTGGGTCAATTTCTTTTAGGTCAAATCCTCCATTGAAGGCTTCTAGGGTTTATGTCAAGTGTTTGTATCCATGTCGTATTTTAACAGACCCTTCTTGGGCTTTATTTATCAAGAAATAAATTTATTTTAATGTAAAATAGGTCAATTAGGCCTCCTCCATCAAGTTAGCCTCAATCTAGACAAGTCGGCCTAACTGATGGGTAAAAATACCTATATAAAGGCAACAAATCTACCTCATTTTAAGCACTTAATTATCAAGTTTTATCTAAATTTTTTAGGCCTAGTAAAAGTGTGAAATTCAAGAAGGAAGAAGGAAAATGGTAGTGAAGGAGAAGGACACTGTCTATCTAAGAAATTTGAAATTTTCTCTCTCTTATTTCACACGTGCAAAGAAATTGAAGCTGCTAGAGGCTAGAAACTACATTTTTGTTGTTGGGCCAAAATTTGTAGTTGAGGGTTGAAGTTCTGTAGCTAGGAAGTCGAATTTCTCGATTATTACTGGGTTGAAGTTGTTGGACAAGGAGATACTACTGAAGTGTGTTGAATTATAGTGGAACGCTGACTTGGTGGAGGAGGAAGGTCTTTGGTTATAAGGTCTTTGTCTATCTCATTTTGAAACTCCTGAAGGAGGAGTTTTTTTATTGGGTTTTCCATATATAGGGGTTTTAACCCTGGCTGAGTGCCTACTTTTGGTGTCCCTGATATTCATGTTTTTTCTTGATGAGAAGAAGATGAAGGAAGAACATAAATAAGTTAATAAGAACATAATAATATCACAAGTAATTATCAACATAAGAAAATTTTTCTACCTTTCTGATTTTCTAACATGGGATTAGAGCTAAGGTGAAGAAGAGGGAAAAACGAAAATTGAATATATATTCAAGAAAGGTGGATCAATCAAAAGTCAATGAGGAAAATGATCATATAAGAAGAGAATCCTACTGCCTACATGAACTATGAAAACTTCAATGAAGGGAGAAAACAAGATAGAAGGAGCCTCCGACTACAAGGTATGGAAAAAGAGGATAGATATTATCCTCTAAAAACACAAAGTTTTGAATATTTTTCAAGGAAAAGTCAAGAAGCCTATTGAAGACGCAGAGAAATAAAATTTTAGAGAGACTGAAATCTTGGTCATGAACCTAATAGTGGATGGAGTTAAAGACGATATAATTCCATACATATCCAACATAGATTCCACTCAAGAAATGTATGAGGCTCTCTCTAAATTATTCACCATCAAGAATATTAGTCAAATAGCAAGCCTCAAAAATTAATTAAGAACTATTAATATGACAAAATATGATATTGTAGCATCCTAATTTATATAGATATCTAGAATTGGATTTGAAGTTAAATCAATAGATGGAGTTGTAATAGAAAAATATCTTGTAATTACTGGTCTTGTAGGATTACCAAAAACTTGGAGTGATTTTGCATTAGGAACCAACAATTGGAAGGATACTCCAATATTTGAACAAATGTGGAATGCAAGCAACCAAGAAGAAGCCTGAATATCATTGGTAAACAATAAAAAGGAAGATGGAGAATAAAATACATCCAATGCCTAGATAGCTCATCACAAGAAAAAGGGAACCTTTAAGAAGTTCAAAGGACCAAAGAAGAAAGTTGACCTATCAAATATTGAATGCTACAATTGTCATAAAATGGGTCATTATAAAATTCAATGTCTTGAGAATCCATGTAATAAGAAGAGATATAGGGATCAAGAAAATATTTTCAATGAAGCTCCACTGAAGAAGAGAATGACTGAGGAATCAGAAGTCAAGGAAGTATAGGACTAAGTCCTCTCCTACATATCCTTCTTAGCCTCATATTGTTTTTCTTTATCTTTTTATTTCTATATTTTATAGGTCTAACCTATCATGTTAGAACATTTTTGAATTATTTTTATAGGTTGTAGGTATCCCTCAAAATGATTGGGTAAAGAGGGAGCCTCCACCATTTTACCAAAAATGAGTATCTTATTCTTTGTTTCATATTTTCATGTTTGGTTTCCTCCTCACATCAAGATTTATTTTTATTATATGCTAATAACTCTTTTCTTCATATTTTAAATGGTTAGTAAATATTGCAAAATACATAAAGGTTATGGAGGAGAATTGAAGCATGGAAGAAGTTATATTTCAAAGGAAGCCCTTCAAGAATTGATATCCTACAAGGTTTCTTAAGGAACAACTCAAGGTATGTCTTAGAATATAATATTTTTTATAAAAATCTCTTCATGTAAAAGGTACGATTATTCTTCTTTTAAATTTTTATTTGCATTACTGACATTGTTATGTTTAGGGTTTTGAATCACAAATATTCTTGTTAGGGTGATTAATCATTATCTTGAATCTACCTTGATGATATTATCTGATCATTATTATGTAACCCTAACCTTTAGGGTTCACTATAAAACCCTAGCCACTTATTGCTAAGGGTATGTCAATATTGATTATGAAACCCTAGTATAAGTAGGGTTGTTGATGAAATCTAGAATTCCTATTCTTTTGATGTTTAGGTTTTTATATTATTATGATAGAAACCTTATCCATTTAGGTTTTGTTTTTAATGTCTAATTTATGTATTTATACCCTAGATATTTAGGGTTTGATGAATTAAAATGTATGAGTAAAACCTTTGTAATATCTATAGTAAGTTCTAGGAATGAAACCCTAGGTGTATATTCGTCTGATCGAAACCATAATGTAACCACCTCCTCCCACATTTACCCAAGCTACCTGGTCCACTAGGATAAACATGTGACAAGAGGCTACTATGATGTGATTCAAACTCATAGGTCACCTTAATGAAGTGGAACCAGCAGAACACAACCAATCTAACCTTCCACACATCCTGTAGAACCTTTAGGAGCCAATCAACCCTTCCAGGTGATCAAACCTTGAGAAAAATCATCATTTGAATGATCTTTGCCCTCAACCACCCCCATGAAAATCCCTGCAAGTGAATTAGTTCTTCCAGTCACTCCCACAACAAGCATGCCAACAACTGTGGACTTTTTTAGCTAGTTCTATGCCAACGACCCCAGATTTTATGCCACTTGTTCAGGGTCAGGACTCAGACCACTACCCAGAACTCCATGAAAAACTCAAGAATGATAAATAACATGGAAAAAAAGGTACTAATTCAAACATTGATACAAGTGCTTGATTTGACCCCTACTATCCATGATAGGCATTTCGTCAAACATGTCACAAATATGTAATCTACAGGTCATAATAACATATCTGAGCATAGGGGTCTCATACTTATCTAATATTCGTTAATAAGCATTGACGCCTTATCACAATAGCTGAATAATCATATATTAGGTTATATATTCATTGTACATTCATTTTCTAACCAAAACATGATGAGAGCCATACATCACCATTGTCATAAAACATGCTCATAACCAACATATAATCAACATAAATACCAAGGATATAACAACCATAAATCCCACATATAATCCAATACATTTACATATGAAATACCAAGGAGAAGAAGCTATAACTAATGAATAAAAATGCCAAATAGGTCCAGTAATTCCACGAACCACCTAACCATAGATTCACTGAAAGAACTATTTTTTTCAACCAATAACCTTCGTGCCATATTCCAAGCATGAATGTGGGATCTGATGAAACAAACAAATCAAAATCAAACTAGGGAAGCCAAAGGGAAAACCACCTCAACCCTTAGCCAATTATTCCTCCTCATGGTTGGACATGACTAACCATCACCAAATTGGTCTCTACCCAAGTTGTCTAGGGTTCTAGAGTGTTTGTTCCAACAAGGGATTCCAAGTCCAATAACTTAACCCACAACTGATGTCGGGATTCCAAAGAATTTGTCCAACCAGGGCTTCTAGGACTAGTAACTCAACCCACCAAGGGCTTCTAGAGTTCTTTTCCAACCAAGTCTTCTAGGATTAGTAACTCAGCCCAAGCTGTTACAGGGCTTCTAGAGCGTTTGTCCAACCAAGGCTTCTAAGAACTGGTAACTCAACCCAATCCATAAGGAACATGAGAACCAACCAGAAGAAAAAGGAAAGAAACCAACAAAACCATGGCTATCCAGGAAATGGCAAGTTTAGGAAAAAAAACTGTTAATCTAGGAAATCCTCCATGTCAATGACAACTCCTAACCAAGAAACCACATGCATGTGCCATGCATTCCAAAACTAGCAAGGAAATAATACATTCAACTCGGTACCTATAAGAAAAACCTGTCATAGTTGTTGATCCTGCTTTCCTCTTACACTTTCCTACTATTCCTTTTCCTTCTTGCTCCAAATCCAAAGTATGCTACACTCCTCCAAGAGTACTCCAATAAAACTCTAAGTTTCCAAGAGTATGAGAGAAAGAGAGAGAATAGAATGAGAGCTCCAAAACTGAACTGAAAAAAGGTGAACTGACCAAAAGTTGTGCACTGATCCTCAAAAGCCTTTTTATTAATAAGGCCTATATTTTCTTCAATTTTCGACTATTTTCCTTCATTCTCCTCCTCACATGAAACCTGTGAACTTTCACCTTCCTTTTCTCCTATTTTCCATTATTTGCATAAATAAATGCTAATTAATGCCACTATTCCTTTCCAAATCATTTGCCAATTTCCTTAGCCATTAATCATTCACATGTGATCCCTATCACTATGATTTTTCACAACATTCATCTTGGAATACATGTCCCATGATCTTGGTTATTATTTTTCCTTTATTAAATTTATTTACATGAAATTCTGACCAGGGCTGTTATAGAACCCTCCCCCTTGGGGCAACACCGTCCTCGATTTTCAACGACACCTACAACCAACAAGATTATTGAAAGAAAAACATATTGCCCATGGATCTTTATAACTTATCTTGTTGTAGTATTTACAATGATCAAATTCATGAGAAGCAACCCAGCATGACAACCATAATGACATGACACCCATACTACGTATTGGAGATTTATAACACATCTCATGGCAGTATTTACACCCATATACATATGTAAATATATCGAAACATATATTAAAGACATTCACTCAACCATCAAATAGAGAAATATATAGAGCTTACATCTGATCCACCATATCCCATGTAGATTCATCAGGCCCAAAGTGCTTCCATTGCACCATAACTTTCTCGATTGCTCAGTTCCAAAGCATGAGCATATTTCTATACAAGATACATTGTGATTCTAGCTAGAATTCTCCTTCTGGATCCATCTGTAATACATATCAAACAATCACATGATCAACATCAGTCACATACTTCTTAATTAATGACACATGAAAAATTTCATGGACTTTCACTATCAGAGGAAGGGCAGGTCAATAGGATACTAGTCCAATCCTATCAATAATATTGAAAGGTCCACAAAACCGAGGTGCCAATTTTTCACATTATATAATCCTCAAGGAGCTCTTTTTCAGCTTGATGCATAAGTACACATGTTCCCTAACCTGAAATTCCTTGAACACCTTGCTCTGATCTTCATAAATCTTTTTTCTTTCTTGTGCTACCTTCATATTTTTCTTAATTACCTACATTTCTTGTTCCATCTCTGGCAACATTTCTGGTCCTATCAGCACGTTGTTAACTAGATCACTCCAACTGATGGAATTATTACAACTCCACCCATGCAGTTCTATTATCACCAAATTGTGTCTAGTTGGGCTGCTTCAATGGTCAACTTGGAGTAATTATTTCAGACCACTTTTGACTGAGGATTATCCTCTTCAGCCTAAGAGGGCTCTCTCAACTTATCAAAGGATTTACTCAATTAGGTCCCAAAACATATGGCTAACTACGTGATTTTTTTAGTGTATGTGATTGCAGGTGAAAAATGAGGAAGATTCAACTACCATTGGGCTCATGGAGTCAATAAAAGGAAATCAATGACAAGCATACCTACTTATGGAAGCTGGGACTTTTTCTGTTTCAATGATAGAACAACACTAAAACATGGGAATAATCAGTGACTCAATGCTAAAAGGAATTCAGAGCATATATGATATGAATTCTAAGTAATTTAGCATCAATATTACTGGAAGCAAGATATAAAAATCCATTGAAACATATCAAGAATCTCAGGTAAAGCAAGAAAAATCACAGTCTGTCTATTACTGATCTAAAAAATTACAATAGTAGTTGTATAAATATCATTCACCAAACCTTTGATATTCGATCTTTTGTCTATAAATAGAATCTTTTACATTACATAGGATGTTGGATCATCAAACCTTGACTCTAACAACTATTCATAATTGACAACTCTATTTCTGGAACATAAAAAGACACTTATTCATTTAAGAGTTTCTCTCCTAAGGGGACTCTAATTACATTTATTTCCTCCACTTCTCTACTAGTGGGATCATTACATAGATAGGGATTAGATGCTCTAATGACATTCTCCATGACATAATACAAAAATGAACTTTCTAATAATTTAGCAACAGATGTCCTGTTTTCTAGGAAAGGATCAACATTAACTATGATTTTGTTTTCATGTTGTTTTGTATGAATAACACACATGCCAAGTCATGAATATTTGTTGAGATGTCTCCTTATCTATTTGGATGCCTCCACGTGGATTTCTGGTCTTCCATATGTATTTGAACCTTCAAAAACTCTTCAAAAACACCTCGCTGCAAAACACAACATCTTTAGGCAGTTTCGTAGTGTAGTTTAGTAGCAAGCTGGTTTCTGTATTTTAACCTTTCCTTCTGCCACCTCTACTGGTCAACAAGAATTTTTTAGGTCAAAATATCTAAATACTATCAAACTCGCTCCTTATTTCTTTATAAAACTGATGTTAAAGGCCAAAATAAATCTTCAGAAATTTCGTAGCGTTTTTCAGCTTTCAAGCCTGGAGGTCGTTACGAAACTGCCTAATAAGGTAGAAATTGCATATTTTGTAACTTTCTTCAAAAATTGATCTCCTAAACCAAAATTTATGTCACTTGCAAGCTATAAAACTTAACAAAAATATCTCATCTCAACTCTTCATTCCTTGGGTGTTTCATCTTCATTAACAATAGGTTAACCTTCAGGTTCTTCAATCACTTTTCTTTTCAGTCCTCTCTTTTCCAGTTCATCTTGAATCATATCCATTTGTTCCTGAAGGTCTTCCACTTGATTTTGTAATGATATGTTTTCAGCTTGCAAGTGTAGGTTCATCTTCCTAGTATGTTTGACCACAAGCCTTAGAGGTTGGGTCCTTTTCAGCAGTCTTTTAGCATTACTCATAGATTCTGAAACACTTGAGAGTTGATTGTCCCATTTTTTCATCATTTGATCAAACTCAGCCTTTTCAGATCTATGCTTCTCTGCTTCCAACTTTAACTCAAGTATTTCTTCTCTTGATTCTCCTAGTTGTTCTGTGAGGAGTTCTATTTCTGATTTTCTAACCATATTCTCCTTTCCCCGTCTCTGCACAGTGACAACTTCTTCTGCTGCTGGGGATAAATCTATGATGTTTTTTAGCTGCATACCTTCACTGAATTTCTCTCTCTTTTTCTTTCCATGGACTTCTTTTCAATCTGTGACCTATTCATTGGCTTCCTTGGTTGAAACATGAAACCAAAATCCTCTCCTGCAAAATCCAACTTCTTGACAGACCTACCTTTCTTCAATTATATTCCATCAACTTCAATATCTTCAGCTTACACTATTGGGGACTCCTCAATATCTATTGCGTGTAGAATGTCTTCTATATTTCCTTTAGCCAATGTGTGACTCCTTTTTATTCTCTTACTACTTTGTTTTCTAATCTTCTATTTCTTTTTTCCATGTGCTGGCTGAGGGATATCAATTTCTTACGGAGGTTCTACTTCAATGTCCATTGGTTCTACAGGAATCTGTCTTCCTTCTTCATCAATCTCTTCTATTGCAGCTGGAGATGTTGATCCAGGTGGATATTGGTGGCCACCCGCCTATTCCACTTGGGGCCCCACCATTGTCTCTTTCAGTGTTTTCACAACTTACTATTTTTAGTATTTTTTCGGGTCCTGAACTTCTGGAGCCATTTTGAAGCCCCAAATGGAGATAGTATGCCGAAGTTACGTCCCTGAGAAGTTGAAACACCAATTTACCCAAACGAGGCCCATATTTTTGGTGCTTCATCTCCTAGGGTTAGGTGTTTGGACGTTTAGAGTTCTCCATTGTTTCTCCATAATAAATAGGCCCTCGAGCCTCATTGTAACATAGTTTAGAGGTCTATAGCCACCAAATCTCTTCTCAGAGATTCGCTACCAGCACCCTAGCTATTTTATTTCCATCATGTTTGTAAGAATATTTTTATGATTTGATATTAATTAAATGAAGCCTTATTTCCATTGTATTTCTATGTTTATGGTTATTTTTTTATTCTGTTGCATTCTTGCATAAATCTAGATCAGTGGTATCAGAGCGGTCTGCTTTTTCTCAATCCTTCTTTGCATGTCCCCAACAAAGTTGGGGTATAAGGAGTTAGGGCTCGATCTGGTGGAACCTTTGCAAGATTATCCTCGCAAACCCCAATGGACACCCATGGGGGATGAAAATAAAGATGAGGGTGTAGGAGATCCTATCAAAATATTTCTCGAGGAGGCCCTCGAAAAAAAAAGGAACGCGATGATGGATAAATTTTCCCAGATCCTTCAACAACTGCCCACTGGTGGCGCATCTTCATTCAGTAGCCACTTTGGAGGCATGAATCCCTTTAAGGTACAAGTAAACTTTTACATTCCCATATTTGAGGGTCAACTAGATGCAGATTCCGTAGATAGATGGTTGAATCTATTAGAAGGATATTTCTCGGTTCATGAATTTTTTGACAGGGAGAAGATTATTTTTGCACTCCTCAAAGCTAACCCCCCATGTCAAGGACTAGTGGGAAACCTACTGTGAGAAAAAGGACGAGACAAAACCCTCTCTGTTCTCAGTCGTACCCACTTGGAATTATTTCTGAGATGCCATCAAGGAACAATACTATCCCATGGGGAGCTATGAGGACAAGTACATACAATGGACCACGCTATGGCAACAAAGGGATCAAGATGTACATGAGCTAACAAATCTATTCCATACCCTGTGCACAAATTTGGGTATCAAAGATTCAGAGAAACATTTGGTGCTAAAGTATCGCGGTTGTCTGCACAGATACATGGAGAAATGAGTTCTCATTATCTCAACAGTACGACATCTTGGTATCTTAGGAATTGAACAGTGGAAATAGAAGAAGCAAGACTTTGGATCTACAAATCAAAAGCAAGGGAAAGGTGCCCCCAAACTGCAGAACAAAGGACAAAGCCAAGACATGGAGGCCCAATATAACCTGCCAAAGACACAAGCAAAGAACAACACCACAAAGCTAAAGAAGGATACGGGAAAGTGGTGTGAG
This sequence comes from Pinus albicaulis, assembly GCA_034641835.2. Lineage (NCBI taxonomy): Eukaryota > Viridiplantae > Streptophyta > Pinopsida > Pinales > Pinaceae > Pinus > Pinus albicaulis. Next base: position 184,640,818 of record CM076584.1, read on the forward strand.
TTCCATAAGAGCTCCACTCACAACACAAGTGAGGTTCAGGTCAAGCAGTCACTGATGACCGAGATGAGGGCTTCTGAATCAGATGCATGGTCCAAATCTGAATCAGAACCTGACAAAGTGAATGACAAAGGGAAGCATATTATTGATGCGGAGCCCAATGCCACTATTGCCACTACGAAGATCCAGAAGGAGGAACCAGAAGATCCAGAGGAGGCAGAGCATCTCTTCCACTCCCAGATGTGGGTAAAGGGTTCCCCGCTACGGTTCATTGTCAAAAATGGGAGCCAAAAGAACCTCATTTCAGCAGATTTCGTGAAGTGTTTGGGCTTACCAACCACAACACACCCACAAAAATACACCATCGGGTGGCTTCACCAAGGACGGGATCTCCGCGTCAGCTAGCAGTGTCGCCTTCCCTATAGCATCAAGCCCTTCATGGATGAGGTATTGTGTGACATTGCTCCTATTGATGTTTCTGATGTATTATTATGCCAACCATACTTGTGGAAGCAACATGCTATGTATGATACCTGGCCTCGCGCTATTATTGTTACTTTGGGAAATAAATTGTACAGGATACCAGAGGTACCACCGCCTCCCACTATCTCTTTGGTTACTACAAAACAATGTAGTAAGCTCATTTCCCAAACCAAGAAATTTTTTTTCTTGATGATCCACCCCCAGGGAAAGAAGAAGAATGTGGCCACGACCTCCAGACATGGCTCCTCTGCACAACAACAACAAATGGAAAAGGTTGTGGAGGAGTACGGGGACATCTTCACCTCACCTAGAGGGGTGCCTCTACACTGTCAGGTCAAGCGCCCCATTGACCTGACCCCAGGTGCGCCGCTACCCAATGGACCGATCTATAAGTGCTCTATTTTGGAGAATGATGAAATCAAGAGGCAGATTCAGGAGCTTCTGCAGAAAGGTCACATCCAGCCAAGTTCATTTCCCTGTGGGAGCCCAATCGTGTTGGTACAGAAGAAGGATGGGACTTGGATACTTTGTATTTATTATCGGGCGCTGAATCAGATCACTATCCAAAATAGGTACCTGATCCCACGGATTGATGACCTTCTAGACCAACTCAAAGGGGAAAAATATTTCAGCAAGATCGACTTGAAGTCTGGGTATCACCAGGTACCAATCGAACCCTCTGATGTGTGGAAGACTACGTTCAAAGCCAAGGAGGGCTTTTTCGAATGGCTCATCATGCCTTTCGGATTGACAAATTCTCCCGAAACCTTCATGAGGTTGATGGATGACATCTTTCATCCATTCACCAACTCATTTGTAGTGGTATACTTGGATGACATCCTAATCTTCAGCCAGACTTGGGAAGAGCACCTCCACCACATCCGAGAAGTCCTCCAAACACTGCGGCAACGAAGTTGTGTGCCAATTTGGAGAAGTGCACTTTTGGCATGACCCAGGTTCAATATCTAGGATACATTATTGATGAAAGGGGGGTGTTGTGGATCCATCCAAGATCCAAGTCATTTGGGATTGGCCAGCCCCAACCACCCTAACAGAGCTTCGCAGCTTTCTGGGTCTTGCTAATTTCTACCGCAGGTTCGTGTTGGGATTCTCTCATATCACTTGGCCCTTGAGTCAAGTCACTAAGGGAGCAGTGAAAGAAAAACTATGTTGGTCAGAATCTCAACAGAAGGCGTTCATAGAATTGAAACATCGTGTCTGTTCTACCCCAGTGCTCACATCACCAAACTTGCAACAACCATTTGAGATCAAGATAGATGCCTCTAACTATGCTATTGGGGTAGTTCTTACTCAACAGGGGCATCCAGTGGTATATCATAGTGAGACATTGTCCAACACAGTTCGAAAGTATCCCACTTATGACAAAGAAATGTATTCCATTATGCAGACTTTTTGACAATGGAAGCATTACATTTTGGGGAAGGAGACAATCATCCACACAGACCACCGACCCCTGCAGTTCATACAAACACAAGGGAATTTGCCGAACGATTGCCATCAGAATTTGTACACATATCTGCAACAATTTTATTTTAACATCAAGTACAAGAAGGGTAGCACCAATAATGTTGCAGACTGCCTAAGCTGACCACCGATCGTGGCCATAACCACCGTTCTCAACTCTTATGGGTATGAGACTTCTGATTGGCTGCTTCTCTACAAGAGCGATCCAGAATTCAGCTACACATAGAAGGCACTCTTGGGGGGTATGCAAGTTCCAAATTTTCACCTCCAAGATGCACTATTATGTCACCTGGGACACCTTTGTGTTCCTTCAAGCGAGCGTGCCAAGATGATATGGGAAGCGCACTACAGTTGAGTCACTGGGCATTTTGGGGTTGAGAAAATAGTGGCAGTACTACAAAAGTATTTCTATTGGCTGAACCTTCGACAGGATGTCAGGAAGTACATCAGATCCTACATTGCTTGCGCCATTGCCAAATCGACCATCAAGAAGCAAGGGCTCTATACTCTGCTACCTACCCCTAGTCGACCTTGGGAATCCATCTCCATGGATTACATGTCAGACCTTCCTTCTACTAAGCATGGAAATGACTGTGTTTTTATGGTCGTCAACAGATTCTCAAAGATGGCCATTATGGCAGTCTGCAAGAAGAATATCACAGCAGAAGCCATTGCTAAACTCTTCTTTGAACGAGTGTGGGTGCACTTTGGATCCCATAGTCTATCATATTAGATCGCGATAGCAGGTTCCTTAGCACATTTTGGTCCAGCCTCTGTTCAATGTTGGACACCAAGCTCACTAATTCCATGTCTTTCCATCCCTAAACTGATGGCCAGACAGAGGTTGTCAACAGGATGATTGTACACATTCTGTGCATGTACAATTCAAAGAATCCACGCACATGGGATGAGAGCCTTCCCTATGTAAAACACATTGATAACCGGGCTCTCCACACTGGCCACAGCCCCTTTCAGGTGGGCTTTGGATTCCAGCCATTATGTCCCATTGACGTAGCCATGCCATTTGTAGCTACTCATGCCGATTCGGCTCATGTATAGTCAGAAGCTGACAAAGAAAACAATTTCATCAAGCGAATTCAGCACATTTTCCAACAGGTTCATGACATATTGGATAGAGCCAATGCTAAGTACAAGCAACGACATGATCAACATTGGGTTCCACACAACTTCCAGGTGGGTGAAAAAGTGTGGCTACCTTTGCAGAAGGAACGCCTCACTGGACCCCACCGCAAAATTCGCCCAGTCCGATATGGGCCGTACACCATCACCAAGGCTGTAGGGAACAATGCCTTCGAGCTCAATATTCCACCATTCCTTGGTCTGCACCCAGTATTCAATTTAGACCGCCTTTGTCCCTACTTCCCACCTCTATTGGACACCTCTGACATTGCAGAAGAAATCACACCAAAAGAGTTAAACCCATACTGCATGGAACAGGCCACCACTGACTGTATCTTGGACATGTAAATCAAGAACACTTGCCAACAGAAGATCCAACTGTATCGGGTTGTCAAAGCTGGCCAAATGCTGCCCCAAGGCAAGTGGTTCACCACGGACCAAGTTCAACAGAAGTTTCCTCATCTCATGGAGGAACTCAACGCAATGGAGACCGTTGCTTCCTAAGGGGGGAGGATTGATCTAGGTGGATATTGGTGGCCACCCACCTATTCCACTTGGGGCCCCACCATTGTCTCTTTTAGTTTTTTCACAACTTACTATTTTTAACAGTTTTTCGAGTCCTGAACTTCCGAAGCCATTTTGAAGCCCCAAACAGAGATAGTATGCCAAATTTACGTCCCCGGGAAATTGAAACACCAATTTACCCAAACGGGGCCCATAGTTTTGGCGCTTCATCTCTTAGGGTTAGGTGTTTGGACGTTTAGAGTTCTCCATTGTTTCTCCATAATAAATAGGTCCTCGAGCCTCATTAAAACACAGTTCATAGGTCTGTAGCCGCCACATCTATTCTTAGAGATTCGCTACCAGCACCCTAGCTATTTTATTTCCATCATGTTTGTAATCATATTTCTGTGATTTGATATTAATGAAATGAAGCCTTATTTCCGCTGTATTTCTATGTTTATGGTTATTTCTGTATTCTGTTGCGTTCCTACATAAATTCGGATCAGATGTAGTAGTTTTTTGAAACTTTCTTTGGATTCACTCCATCTACATCATGCCCACTCATAAAAAGAAAAGATGTCCAATCTCTATTTAACCTTTTCAACTCTTCCAACACTAACAATTTTATCAAACCATGGTGAAATACTGATGTTTCATTACCTTCTGTCTGAACCTGGACTTTATCTGACATATTTCCCAAACTCCTGTATAAAAATAAGGTTAGGTCAAGTGGTTTCTTACCAACAAAATGTAGGAGGAGTCTAATATGATAGGAATAAACCATGTGGAATTTCCCTTCGCAGGTGAAGTATTTTTGGATCACCAATAGTAGTCTTGCATAATTCTCTTTCATATAACTCCTGGGGATGCCATTTTTCATATCATATCCTCTGTTCTCCTTATTGAGAAACTCTTCACAACCTTTCATTCTAAGCTTTGTGCCTTTGAACAATTCTTCACCACTTCTAGGAATTTCTATAGCTTGGGAGATGATATCTGGTGACACTGTGAAATTCAAAATCCCAACTTTTGATGATGTCCCTGTAAAATTTGTTGCAAATTATTTGGAAACCTATGCATGGAAACCCTGCAATTTCTGGCAAAAATGTAGGCAGCCAGTCTTCTTGAAAGCCTCCATAGCAGTAGGATCTTCATTCAACAGCTTCAAATCCATAGGCTCATACCTTACACAATAACCACCCTTATGTGTTTTCTTCTTCGATGTCATGATGCTTTATACTTCTTGTTTCCTCGCTTGTTAATGACACCTGCAGAATCAAATTTTGACAACAACCTGCTTTGTGTGGTGAAGAAGCTTTCAAACATTGATAGTGAGATACTCACAATGCAAGAATTAGACATTGAATGACAAAGAGCATCTTGGGGATAAAGTTTTAAAGGTAATTTGACAACTCGGAGTTTAATGATGGCACATGTGACAACAAAATATAATAATGACAACAGATACGGCTTTGCATGTTTGGGAATCATGATAAAGTTCTCAAATGACCTCACCCCTTTCTTTGTCTTATTGAAAATTGACACCTCACACCACTCTAAAACTTTCTACATAAAAACAGAGTTTCGTAGAAAAAACCGTTTAATTGCTGACAGATTCACTACAGAACTGTTAGGAAGTTTCATAGTGAAATCTATTGATTTGCCATATAATTCACTACGAAATTGTGAAAAATTGACAAGTGGAATATTTTGTGATTAAAAAGCATGGGGATGAAAACTAGATGAGATGAGGTTGATTTCACTAATATGACATGGTTAGAGGTGGGTGTTAAAATTAAGGTAGACATCACCAAATGCAATATTTTTAAAAAATTTCATGAAAATGACTTATGAGACAACATGAACCTAGGTGAATGACATGTAGGACCCTATCAATGAAATTTTTAAACTAATGAGTGATAACAAGTTCCTCAAACATAATCATCCTCAGTGACTCCTGATACCCATTGGAAGCGAACTCGACTAGTGGAAGTTACTCATCCCACCTCCGTTGTTGATGCATCACATACCTCGTCAACATGTCCTCCAATATCATGTTGACTCTCTCCGTCTTTCCATATGTCTGTAGATGATAAGTTTTTCTAAGGTCCAACTCTATACCCAAACCTGCAAATAACTCTTTCCAGTATTTAGAAGTGAACTTGGCATCCTTCTCTGACACAATATTCTTCAGAACACCATGAAATATCACTACATCTCTGATGAATAATTATGCTACATCATTATATTAATAAGTAGACTTCAATGGAATGAAGTGCGCTACCTTTTTCAACCTGTACACCACAACCATGATGGAATCATGCTATCTATATGTCCTCGGAAAACCTTTGATGAAGTCCATGGAAATGACCTTCTATTTCCACTCTGGAATCAAAATAGGCTAAATTAATCCACATGGATGTGTACACTCTACTTTCACCTACTGACAGTACAAACATATAGCCACAAACTTTACCACTTATTTCATCAGATTTGACCAATAATAAAATTTCTTAACTATTGTCAGCGTCTTCTGATATCCTTGGTGACTTGAATATGGCTTAGCATGAAATTCCCTCAAGATAAGCTTCTTGAGTTCACTGTCATCTGACACATATATCCCGTCCCTGAACATGACCAAGCCATATGTTGTGAGACGATAGTCCACGTCCTGATCACCTGTACCATGTTGTAATATGTGCCTAATATCCCTATACTTTTCACCCTGCTGACCTTCCTATAAGATCCAATATTGTAGATATGTCCCATAGGATCTCATATCTGTTATATGATTTACATGTATCCTCCTACTAGGAGCATCTGCAACTCTATTCTCTTTACCCTTAATGTACCTGATCTCAAAGTTGAACTCATTGATATTGGCCAACATTTGGATTCAGTTGGTCAAATAGATACCTCAATCCACTGTGACCACTCATCAGTACAAAACCATTTCTAAGAAGATAGTGCCTCCACATATTTAATGCATCGATGATCACTACCAGCTCAAGATCATGTGTCAACTAATTCTACTCATGCTCATTTAGTTTTCATGACTCATAAGATACTAATTTTCCATCCTGAATAATAACTCCACCAATCCCTCTCTTGAAAGCATCTGTACATACCACAAACTCTTTATTTGGATGTGAAATATTTATAACTGGAGCATCTGTCAACAATTGCTTCAATTGTTAAAAGTTGGCTGCACATTTGTCTGTCCATTCAAATTTCTTACCTTTCATTTGCAACGATGTAATAGGATAAGAAATTTGTGAGAAGTTCTTGATGAACCTCGTATAATAACCTGTTAATCCTGTTGGGCCAGAATTGTGAATTACGGATAAATCACACTTCCTTAGACAGGTGCTAGTCTAGAACAATAGGTGAAAGACTATACGACTATTTCTCCTAACTCAGAAGAGATACACAGAGAGGATTAGAGGCTTACTTGTTCAGTCGCTTCCAAATGGCTCCTTCTGTCACTTCTGTTGCAGCTTCAAATTCAAGTGGTTTGTGAGCTGAATGCTTCCTACAAGAAACAACACTAAAACAGCAGAAGATATAATAATATAGATATCTATTCAAGCTAGTTAGCTAAATCAGTAAAGCATAAGGCAGATACATCAACCAAGATCTTGCAATATGGAAAATTAAAGCCAATACAGATGCATATAGGGAAAAATAAGAAGTACTCTTTATTGATGATAGAAGGATAGGTTACAACGTAGTGACTGATTTGAAGTGACCTTCCAGCAACATTCCCAAGCCTCATCACAGTATAAATCTATCCAGCAGCAGCTTCAAAAATCTAGTTCTCAATTGAAAATCCTCCAGCATTTCTCTACTCAAATTCTTCCTTTTCAAACACTTAGATCTGTGCTCAATTTATAGATGAATTGTGGATTGTTTTGCAATCAATAAATTTCCAAAAATAGGCAAGACATGTTCCAAATCATGTAGATGTCAAATGGACACTTGGATCCGAAGCTTGACACATGTGAACTCTTCTAGAAGGCACTGGCCAAGTGGAGATTCCGGAACAATGAGAATTTTGCTCCCAATGTGACCAACACACTTGTGAATGTCAGGAAGTGTTTTGCAAAGTAGCATAAAATGGGGCTACCTCCATATGCAACACACTTAGGCCCCTTACAGCCTGCATTGGTGATCTCTCATATGCTATATAATAAGCTTAAAACCATGGAAACCTTTGCTTGATGAAAGTCTTGCTTGATTTGTCATGTTTCTTGTCTTAGGGCATGTAGCAACTGATATGATAAGGAATGATAGACCCTTGATCATTGGTCCTGGAGATGATGCCCAGTTAAATAGGTCATTGGGAATGGTGCCCAAATTGACCTATAACAATTTCCCCCTAAAGCATGAGATCCAAATAATAAGAACATTTGATTGAGATTCTTTACACTGTGATGAGTATGGAAACGAAGCGGAGTGGTCACCTACATCAATATTACAATAAATTACATCATGATATATCCTCTTTTGATCATAATTGCTGAGGGTAGGCATTCCCATATTCAGCACATAAAACAATCTAATAACATGTACATAATTCCGAAAGTCGTCTTCATTGGAATGTTTCCCAGATGCAGACATGCCTATAGATATAGACCCATGTTTGGATGACAATCTATATGTAAGGTCACCATACAGATGATGTGTACAAAAATCCTGAAATCGCAACCTAGATGGATAAACCTAGATTCAGGGTCTTCTTATCTCGTTCACTCGATCATTTGGGTACAAGTCTAGCCATGCAAATATGTGATTTGTCGTCAAACATGGAAAGAAATCATTTGATTACCAACAAATGATGTGTGCTGTTAACAAACGTGAGAGAATGACCATTAATTTCAATGGCCCTCAAGGAACTACAGTACATTTTGTAAGTCGTGAGTAGATGATTTGATGTCAAACGCCAAACAAAATCTTTCAGTCAAAGGTCCGGAAGCGAGGATCTTGTTGATGCTGTAACAAGCCTCATGGTACTAGAATCTGATGTTTCTAAGTGAACTTTCTGGATATTGATTTGTAGTCAACAGGAAGTCACCTTATTACAAAACAGGAGTTACTGATTTCGAAGAAAAGGGTATGACTTGATATAGCAATTTTTAGGGATGACAGTCATGAAAATTAAGGTTTACGAATATTGCATATGGATGTGTTTTTAATCACTGGATAACTTCTCTTGAACATATCAGTGAAAATTTGATGAGTTGGCAACATTGACCCAAAACCAAAGTGAAGGTATGATGAACCATAGGTGTGAATGAACCGTCAAGATGATTACCCAACCGAAACAGTCATAGACATGGAGTGAAAGAAGTGTCATGTTCAAGGGCAACTTGCTACCAAAAATAAAATTTTCTTACTTTTCCCAAATTCTCCTCGGTCATTTGTCGACCAGTACCTCTTTATTTTTTAACAAGCTTGAGGAGGATAACATTTTCTTGATCTATAATTCAACACTTCGGGCAAATAACATATCGCTATTTAATAATTTAACGAGTCTAGAGATGAATGAAACTCGATTCTTGCCATGATGAAACAAGCCCGTCACTATTTTATGTTTTAATGAGCTTAATGACAGTGATAGCCGAGTCCTTTTTCATATTTAGAGAGTCTGAAAAAGAGGACGAAAGAGAACTCCATAAGTACTTTTTCGTAAATTTATCACTCAGATCTGAAAAAGTGTAAAATAATATCTTAGAGAACCTCTTTGGTCATGTTTAACCAAGGTATTCCTTTTTCGTAAATAATCCATCTCAGTCTGGAAAAGGGTTAAACTTATACTGAGTAGATATCGATTCATTTACTTTAACGAGCTCAAAAAGACAAGTTCTTGGCAATCTTTTCACGTTATTGAAGTCTAAAAAGAGCTGAAAGAATACTCCAGGGGTTCCTTTTTCGTTGTTATCGAAGCTCGAAAAAGAGATAAAAGTGCGCTTCAAACCCTTTTTCATTTTTAACAAAGCTCAAAAAATAAGGAGAAAAGTATGCTTTGTGGTCAATTTTTTCTTTGAATAAATATGTACGATTAATCTATTCATCAATTGTATTTCTTGTTCAAAACAACATCAAATGGATTAAAAATACCTGTTTCGTGATAAAAACATAATAAAACTATAGTCATAGCAATAAATTTAACCTGCAAACAATTAAATGACTATAAAAAGTAGTTTCACTATTCATTTTTACCATTCCATAGTTACCATTTTCATTTTGGAGCTCTGAACCTGATTTTTCCCCTGAACTTTAGTCGTTGATTGCAGTCATTTCTGTGGATGGATTTCATCACTGTTTGATCCAGGTTAGTGCCATGAACCTCCTCTTTCCTTTAGTATTCATTTCATTTCCATTCTTTGCAAATTTTTAGGGTTTTGAGGCCCCTGGGGTAAATTTTGCCCAAAATGAGGGCAACACACCCTTGAATGTCGAAACCTACATTGCATAGCAGGTACAGTGAAGGGTACCTGCATGTGAAACGCACTGTCTCAGCCCAGGGAGTGAGTTGGGCGTAGTTCAAGTTTTTGGTTTTCATGCTTTGTCCAAAATTTTCCTAGTGTTTTTCAATGATTGGAATCTAATGGATCTTATGGTTGTATTTTAGGTTTCCATCATATTATAATGATGATTACATGGAGGGAAAGAGAACATGAAGAACAAGATATGATTGCCTTAAATGATCCGGGTACTGTAAGAGCCTTAAGAGATTGTGGACTACTTAAGTACTTCAAATTGTCGAGAATGAGGCAAAAAATAGAACTCTTGGAGTTCTTAGTTTGAGCATGGGATCTGATGATAAAGACATTTCACATTAAGAAAAAAGTGGTTCCCATAACATCTGAGGACGTGTATTTTCTCACAGGTTTGTCGAGGAGAGGTTTGCCCATTTCTCTCACAGGGTCTACCATTGGAGGAGAGACAGTGAGGGATTATGTTATGCAGTATTGCTATCCAGGGTCAGAACCTAGCAAGGATGGAAAAATAAACATCCGGGATGTCAGGGATTTGCCTTTGAGAACCATCCTTTTCACGATCGCTAAACTTGTTGGCACCATTAAACTACATGTAGCGAACCGATCGTATATGCAATATGCGCTAGAGTGCTTAGAGCCAACAATATTCTACTGGTCTGAATCTATTCTATCTCAGATAAAGGAACATCTGAATAAAGAAAAGGGACAAAGGAAGAAAATTTTCAGTTATGGTTCAATCCTTATCTCCTTCACTTTGGAACGGATTCCACTGATGCAGCCACAACATGTAACATTGGATATATCTAGTCCTAGAGATCCTCGAATGCAGAGATGGGTAGAACTTATGGGTCGGCATGTAGTCCAATTGACCGTTGTGTTCTCGACTACATTCTTCACCTAGTTCCATCAACAAATCATTTCCATTGATGAGTATGCATACGCAGGCGTCGAATTCCAAGGAGATCCAGATCTAGTATTACCAGAAGGTGCTCAATGGGGTGCAATAGGTAAGAATTATTCTACCATGTTTTTTTATTTTTATAAGGTTTATACAATATTTTTGTGTTTTGATTTCTTTCCAAGACTAAACTAAATGTTTTATGTAATGCAGATATTGGTCATGTTCAACCAGTAGAGGAACCAGAGCGCGAAGAAGATGCGCCAACAGAGAGGGTTGTCGGGAGAGCAGTCCTTCAGAACCTTGATATGGCTGAGACTCTGGCTGAGCTTCACCAACACATAGATGGGTTGACCTTCGGGATTATGGATTGCTGGATCGAAGAGCTTCCCATGCAACTGCAGTGACACACTATTGGGGTTCCTAACCATTGGATGCGGTTGCTCCGTAGGATTGCTAGAGCTATAGCATGTTACCACGAGCACCACTAGTTTACTTGTTACATTTTGCATACATTTTGAGGTCAGATGACCAATGTGTCTTGGGCACAAATTTTGTAAAAAACCTATAACTATCTATCTATATGTTTTCATAGTTTTTCCTATGTTTAATGCGCAATCTTATTCAATGGTGTGAATGTTTTCTTTACCTATGTTGCAAATGTCTATCTAAAACTTGATTAGCTAATGAATCAGTTAAAGTGTTTAGATTTCTGGAAATGTGTTGATATTGAATGAAATCAAAATGTCTCTCCAAATTTTGAACTCTTAGGAACAATCTAAGAAGTGTTGGATTTCTAACAGTATAAATACTAGTAAGTTGTAGTACCACAAGTTGTGAGTCTAACCTTATGATTATGCAGTTAATACCAAATAAAATGGCATCAGAGAGAATTTCAATCAACGCGCTATACTCAGCAATATTGTTTGTCAATCTACCAATACAAATCCCTTGAAAACTCACTAACTCACCGTTCGGAGCGAAAATGGTCCACGCTGCAGAGGATAGATTCTGCGTACTAAGACTAGCACTATCAGCATATCCAACAAATGGTTCCAAAGATTTAGTCATCTGCGATGAAATTTAAAGCAGATTACTAACGTCAAGAAAACGATAAAAACAAATTAAGATAGTGAATGCAAATCAACAGCATATATACAATATAATACAATAAATTACTACGCTCATGATTAAGCATAGTAACATTTCAAATACAACCCATTTCTAGGCTGTGCCAATTGAATCCCATCGTAATCAACTAACTCGTAGGAACCCTTAGCAAGAACTCTTTTGACAATATAGGGGCCATGCCATAATGGTTCGAATTTCCCTGTACCTATAACATCAGCTTCTTGATCATAAAGAAGGACCAAGTCACCCTCTGAGTAGATGTAAGGCTGGACATTTTTGTTGTATTGCGCTTTTATACATCTCTTATGCGCTTCGTTGGCCAATTGGCCTTCACAACGCGTTTCATCTAGATGGATGAAGTTAAGGAGACACACTTTTTCTTCTGAGGTGTCAGGTAACAAGTCTATCGCGAGTTTTAACGACGATATTTCACATTGGATTGGTAAGATAGCTTCCAGACCATATACCAATTGAAAAGGAGTAAATCCGGTTGCATTTCTCACCGAGGTTCGATACACCCACAAGGCAAAGTACAAGATCAAGTGCCAGTTCCTTTTACAGACTCCTATCATTCGTTGAAGCATTCGTTTAAGAATTTTGTTAATAGCCTCAACTTGTCCATTTGATTGTGGATAATAATGAGTAGAACTATCATGTGACAATCCTAGCTTGGTAGTCAATTCATACATCATATGGTTGCGAAAATGCTTCCCATGATCCGTAACTATAGCCTGTGGGACCCCAAACCATGCAATAACATGGTTGAAGAAAAAAAATGTAGCTGTTTGTCTTATGTTGTTGAATGTAGGCATCGCTTCGGCCCATTTGGTAAAATAGTTGACTGCGACAATAATATAACTATGCCCCCCGGTCAAAGGAAGGTTACAGGTCATGAATTCAATACCCCATTTCGTAAATGGTCCAGCAGAGAAAATAGGATGCATTGGTGCTAGTGGTTTGCGGATTTTAGATAAAAAATCTGGCATGCATGACAACTTCTGACTGCAAGGATGCAATCTCGAAAAATAGTAGGCCAAAAGTAACTGGCGCGGAGTATCTTCTACATGGTAGCATATCCATATAAATGTCCACCACAAGCCCTAGCATGGCAATCATTTAACACTTTTTCGGCCTCCTCATGAGTGAGGTACCTCCTTAAAATGGTATCAATACCATGACGATAAAGTGTATCACCGACGATCAGATAATCTTTGGCTTGGTATCAAATACGTCGCTGATCAGAGTGAGAGGTATTAGGTCGAAAATTTTGGGTTTGGAGATAAATGATGAAATCTCCATACCAGGGATCAGATGATCCAATCAGAAATAGAGACTTTTATGGAATAGATGGTTCCGACATAGTAGCAGTACTATCAGAGGGAAGGTCACAGAGAAGCTCAACCAAAACTAAAGACTTCTTTGACTTGGATTTGATGAATTCCAAATCAAATTCCTGCAAAATGACAATCCATTTTGAATATTTTCCCCCCAGAAATTGACGTGATAAGATGTTAGTCATGGGGTTTCAATCCAAAACTATTGTTGTTTTTCGGAGCAAGATATAATGGCGAAATCTTTGGACATCTTGTATAGCTACCAAGGCAAGCTTTTCCACGTACGAGTACTTAACTTCCGTATCATTGAGATTACGACTCAAATAATAGATCAAATGTTCAATTCCATCTTCTACTTGGACCAAAACCATAGCAATGGTCGTTTCAGCCGCGACGATATATAGGAAATAATCATTTTGATAATTAGGAGGATACGTTAATGACGCTCGGACAAGATGGTCCTTGACAACATCAAAAGAAGCTTGCGCAACTTGGTCCCAATGGAAGGGAACCCCATTTTTTAATAATCGAGTAAATCCTTTAGCCATTTCGGCGTATTTTGGAATGAACCTTCTCAGGAAGTTAGCCTTTCCTTGAAGTTTCTATATTTGAAGTAAGTTTGATGGTGTAGGAAAATCAAGAATGGTCTGTACCTTCAATGGGTCTATTCAAATTCCTTCTTTTGAGACTACGAATCGGAGAAATAGACCAAAACCAACACAAAACACACATTTGTGTGGATTGAGGCATATCTTGTAGTTTCAGCAGCGTAAGAAAATGGCTCTCAAATGCATCAGGTGATCAGTATGATTTCATGAATGCGCTAGTAAATCATCTATATATGGTTGAACAATGTGCTTGATGTTGTTGAAAGCATAATCCATTTCTCTCTGAAAAGTTGCCCCAGCGTTCTCTAATACAAACGAAAGTTTCCTATAGGTGAATGTGCCCTAGGGATAGATGAATTTTGTCTTATGTTGGTCATCTAGGCGGATATTGATTTGATTGTAGCCAGAAAATCCATCCATAAACAAAAATATTTCACATCCAGCACAATCGTCAATAATCTGGTCGATAAAGGGAGTAGGATAGTTGTCTTTTGGACAAGCTTGATTGACATCCTGATAATCGACGCAAACTCTAATGGTTCCTTGTTTTTTCATAACAGGAACAATATTGGAAACCCACTCAGTTAGTGGAACATGGTAAATGAAACCAGCACACAAAATTTTTTCAACTTCTGCTTTGATGGCAGCGGATTTCTTCGGATGAACAGGACGAAGCCGTTGGCGCACCAGTTTGACATCATGATACATATTAATAGTGTGTTCAACTATACTAGTATCTATCCCTGGAATTTCCTCATAAGAACAAGCGAATACATCACAAAATTCACAAAAAAGAGAGTGATATGAATCAAGTTTTGATGGAGAACAAGATACACTGACATGAATATTTTCTACAATGCCAGGTTTGGTCGAAATATCGATAGAAATATTTTCTTCGATATTTGATAAATTTTTCTCAGAGTCAATTGCATTAATCGGTAAAGAATTCAAAAAAAAAGTTTTGATGGATGGGTGATATATCTCACTAAGAGTATTTTCTTCATAATCAGGAAGATGGGAATGATGATGATAATCTTCCCATGGTTCTCCTTCTTACATCATAGCTTCCAAAATATTTTCATTTGTCAAAAATTTTGAGAAAATGGATCATATGGAGTACCAAAATCTAATGAACGATCAACCCAAATACTCGGCGCCGTTGATTTCAGATTTTCTGCCCAAGCCAAATAGATTGATTGCTATGCCAACTCAATAGGGCTGGGTGGTAAAACATCATCCAACGTAGAAAAATCAGAATCACCCGTACTCTCCCTTAAGCCAGATAGAGTGGAATAGATCATGTAGCAGGTCTCTATGCTTGCAATTTCTGTCGACGTCGCAGGCGGCGGTAATGCAAAGGTTCCCATAAGAGTGGAATCCTTTAAGAGCCCTACACCAATGTTCTAAATTTCTAGTTGGGGTAAGTGAACAAACGGAACGCTTCCAGTTACCTGCAAAGCGGAGGCAAAAAAGGATAATTGATTAATGACTGTGATTGTACCTTTATGTGGAAAGGCAATCATTCTAAAGTATGTAGAAACAATGGAAGGCATTGAATATACCCATGGTCTTCCGAGTAAAATATTATAGTCAAGGGGTCCGTCAACAACCTCAACATCAATACTTACTATTTTTCCCCCTAATTCAACTTGCAGGTTATTGATAATACCACAAGGTTTATATGTTCTTCCATCAAAAGCCTTCAACATCGTTGATGATTGCGATAATCGCGGCGAGCCAAGTGACTTCCAATAGTTTAGAGACATAATGCACGTAGATGCTCCCTTATCAATAATAGTGTGATGAACAAGGTGATTGAGAAAATTTACTTGTATGGAGAATGCCAATTCTGCTAGTAATTGTGGCACATAGCCCGTATGATTGAAGACGACAAGATTAGAATCAGTCAGATCAATTCCACCAATAGCCGACAATAAAGCCTGCTTCTGGGAGGAAAAATTTTGTAATACCTCAAGAGAAGACATAGCTGAAGGGGATTGAGCCAAATCTTCAACTATATTATAATTTTGTGCAGCTCTTGCTCAAAGATTATATGTTGATTTATGAATTACTCCCTTTGGTGGTTTAATTGTCAATTCAGTAATAACAGTAGGTGGTACTGATTCATTAGATGGATTCATTGTCCAGGTAGTAGGTTGATTAGTGGTCAAACTACCATAGTCTTTATTCCGCGTCGACACCAAAATATCTTGTGAAGGTTTTGTGGTGGATAACATTAACACTTGGGAACTAGGAGCTGGATCTGTAGCAACAAAATTTGTGTCCGGATTTGGAACATTAGGGGAATTTTGAGGTCTAAAATGGGCCTCCTAAGAAAAATGTACAACAAAAATAAACTTTATAACAACCAATAGGATTCAAGATGATGATGTCAACCATGGGGGATGATTCACCATTTTTTAAATAAAAAGGTAAAAATTTTAAAAAATAATAAAATAATAAAACTACTTTTTCAACTCGTATTTTCAACTTATCTCCCAAAATTTTTACTCAAATTTCGAGTGGGAGTACTCGTTGGATGCAAAATTTAATTCCTGATCCAAGGAGTACCCATGTTGCATACTTTTGATGAACTCTACTACACAAAAGATGAGAGATACATAAAAAACGTGATTGTAATCACGTTTTTTTATGTATTTCTCATTTTTCGTGTAGTAGGACTCATCGAAAGTATGCAACATGGGTACTCCTTGGATGGGGAATTAAATTTCACATCCAACGAGTACTCCCGCTTGAAATTTGAGTAAAAACTTTGGGAGATAAGTTTAAAATATGAGTTGAAAAAGTAGTTTTTTCATTTTTCCCTCTAAAATTTGATGATGTCATCAAATCTTATTTGATTTTTTCCACTATTATTTTATAATTTCCTTAGGATGCCCATTTTAGACCTCAAAATTCCCCTAATGATGGGTCTGTCAACACAACTGATGCATGAGAAGTCTTGATGATTTTTGAGACTTCAGCACAGTGAGGACAATCTCTAAAAAAGTGTTCCTCGTTACAGATTATTCATGGATAACGAGGTTTTCGTAGTACAGACGGTTGATCAGATGATCTTTCCTGCAGGTTAGAAGTTTTCTTTTTCTTTGATTTCCCCTTTTTCTTACTTCCTAGTTGCTTGTCACTTTTGCCTTTGTCAAATGACGCAGCATTAATTTCAGAAGTAGGAGTAGTATCAGATGCAGTAGTGTGGTGTGTGTTTGCAGTGCCTATAAAGCCATCTCCGGCATGAGAGTCCTTTATTTGAGGAGGAACATTGAAATTAGATCGTGGCGCATTAGGGATTTTTTCATAGAGCATGCCAGACTGAGTGTAAATCAAGTCTAAATATTGGGCACGAGCGATAACTTGCTCTTCTTTAACGGTGCCACCTTTAGCCACATCTTCAGTTATAGATGGTAACAGGGACTTAATGAACCATTCAACAAGGAGATGATCGGGAACAAATGTCTTAACCATTCGTCGACGGCAACGCCACTCATGAATATGATCGGAAATGTGAGTAGCATTAGTTTGTTTGAAGTTGGTCAAGAGTTCCATTCCAGTTTCATATCTGATCGGTAACTAGAAATGGGTCAGAAAGACAGTATCTAAAGAAGTGAAATTTTCGAAAGAAGCTCTAGGTAATTCAATGTACCATTTAGCTACCGGACTTATGAGCATACGCTGGAAAAGATGTAGTCAAACAGAATCATCATTCAAGGAATTTGATGAACACCATAAATGATAAGTCATGACATGAGTCGACAGATCTTCTCTAGGGTTTCCATTGAATTTAGGAATGTCGGAGGGTAATTTATGAGGTATCACTGGCCACCAAGGAACATAATTGATATGATCATTGGTTAACTGGTTTAAATCTGGTAATTCCAAGGTTGCAACAAAAGGCAACTGTCTATTGAGGTCAGGTTGAGCATCGCCGGGTAAGATGAAATTTCTTGGGCAATAGGTCTTTGAGCACCAGCATATGGAATTTGTTGTTGGTAACCCAGATAGGGGTTATTTTGCATAGTAAACGCTTGAAAATTCTATTGACAAAAACCTGGATATGATTCTTGTTGAAATGAAGTTTGAGGCATTTGCGCTTGTGGCTGCCAAGGAGTCTATCCACCAATATTATAACCCAAATTAGTATAAGTTGGATTCGGTTGATATATATAACCATGTTGTGTTTGCAACATCCCACAAAATTGTACACCAGCTTGTCAATAAATGATCCCTAATATAGGTTTCTATAAATTAACCAAAGGATTTTGTGTCTGTAGACCCAACATTTGATGATATTGAGTCGAAGAACCTGCCTGATAAGGTTGATGTACAATATTTTGATTTTGTAACATGGGTATAGATGTATTAACAAGTGGTAATTAAGTGGGTGTAACAGGTTGAACCGGTTGAGACGAGTGTACAACCATTTGTGGTTGGATAGGCAGAGTGGGCTTTCATTGACAAACATTCATGTCAACATTAGTTTGACCCAAAAATGACTAAGTACTATCATATTGGGTGACCAAAGGTTGCCCCCAGCATAAGTAGTATAATAAGATGGAAAATAATTTTCTCCAAATGTTGGGAGTCCAGTTGATATGGTACTTAAAGGAATTGACCCAAAAGGACCGACTTGATATTGCCTTGATGATGTATGTAATGAATCAAGTCGTTCGGTAATAACTATAGGACTACCAGTTAAAACAACAGATGATGACATTGGTAAAGACCATGGTATTGAAGATGTACTAGAGAAAGTGCCAGACAATGATTTGTAGCCTGTTGGGATCGAAGGGCCACCGTGCAAATATGACTTTGGTGAGGTTGTGAACATCGACGGAGTAGCGAAGGTAGGAGATAACGTAATTGGAATAGCAGACCCAACCGAAGATGTTGGTTCACACATGCTTGTATGACTAAATGTATACTCTCCAAAATTTACAGGAGATTGAATGGCAATAATATCAACAAAAGCAGATTGAAATGATTGAGGAAAATACTGGTACAAGTAAAGGTTCCCCCCAAAATGGGTTGGAGTTAAAGGTGTATCGTCTTGTGGGATTTCTTCAATCACAATTAAACCAGGAGGAAGAACTTCACTGTCAAGACCAAAATATATTTTAGACGGTTGACTATGTGATATAGGAGTTTCAATGGCTACAGACATTTGTGAGATGGCCAAGGTAGGAACAAATATTGGTTGTTCGACTTCAGGATTCAAATTTTTTGGCAAAGAAGAGATAGGATCTAGATCAATTTGTGATTGAACAACGTCGGGTCCAAGAGGTATGGTCTCAGCGATTGAATGGATCATGACCACGGGTAGCTGTGAAGACTCCGTTTCGACAACAGTAAACGAACCGAGATGTGTGGAAACAATTTGAGCTAACTTTGGTTTAAAATATGATGTTTCGCCAGAGGTACAAATTGTACTTGATTCGGAAAATTGTGATCGCCTTCGCCTACCAGAAGTAACTTCCGGTGGTAAAGGTGGTTTTAAATCTAATCTACGCGAACGACGGGGGATAGGATTTTGTTCTTCCATGATTACTAATTTATTTTAACCAAAAAAAAAAACAAAAACAAAAAGAGGGTAATACTAGGCAAAAGGTTTACTAAGAAACTGTGAACTGCAGAATACCTCCTGGCAAACCAAGAAGTACGAGCAAGTAATCTCCCTGAATGTTGTGTTCGGCGTATCACAATTTCAAGGTGGCTGACTCGGTTCACTATGGATGGATAGTACCTAAAATTTTTCCTCCCAAATATACTCGAAGGTACGTGGAGGCCCAAGTCCATATTAGCGTTGTCTGATGCGAAACCGCACAGTGAGAGCATCCCTTTATACTTATCGTACTGTAACACCGCCCAATATACCCGAAAGTACATGGACGAGCTACGATATACTTACGTACATGGAGTGAGGTATCACACTCGGAATGTATCGCAGACAAGTTAACAAAAGTTGCTATGTTTTACGACGCTGGAACATGTCTCTAGCCTAGACCTTCTAAATGTTATCGTTATGGTTCCAATACGTTGTTAAGTGAATTGAGATTTATTTTATGTTGATCTTGCTTAACAATTTTCCTTTCAGGTTCACTGCGATGATGTATATGAAATTCCTAAAATACAAGCTAAGAATGATAAACAAACTTTCGCTTTCAGCTTTTTCAATGAAGAACCTAGCTACTAAGGGAAGAGAGCAAATAGTTCGTGAGAAAACAAATCAATGAACAAAAACAAAATCAATGAATCACAAACTAAATGCAGATTTCCTAATGTTCCTTTTGCAAAACACGCACAATCCTACATGCAAATGCAAGTTTTTTCTTTTCAGCTTCTTTAATGTTATGAATGCAGAAAAGAAACTAGGTGCACTAGAACAAAAATCCAAATGCTTTTTACTTTTGAGAGACGAAGAATGTAAACAAAAATTTCTCTTTTGAAGGAAAAACGAGGATTTCAACAACAATTTCTCCTATCAAGGAAATGAAGATTTTACGACAATTTCCTATTTCGAAAGAAAATGATTCTTAATGCGACCATAAAAAATACTTTAAAATCAACCTGTCAATGATTAAGAAAAACTTTTCTAAACAAACATTGAACAAATTTTTAGCCAAAGGAGGAAGAAGTATATAGATTCATTGGTCAATTGAGCATCAAAATTTTCAGAACACAGCAACAAACAAAACTGAAGCAAGTTGCAAAGTCAAATTCAAGGGAATTTGGTCACTTTCAGGAGTCAACGCATTCTCCAAGGGGAGACAGTGCTCTGCAACACAGGCTAGGAAGGGAGACAGTGCTCTGCAAAGCATTGTGTCTAGTCTAAGGGTGTGTTGGGCACAGTAAACAAAGAAAAATGCTACTGTTTAGCTCACTGTCTTTGGAAATTAGCCTCTAAAATTTTTTAATATTTATGTGTAACAGCTACTGGGTGGATAAAAAAAGAAAATCACAGGCTAAAACACCTAGAATTAAGAGAAATCCTATCCCCAGTGGATTCGCCAATTTGTTGGGCCAGAATTTTGAATTACGGATAAATCACGCTTCCCTAGATAGGTGCTAGTCTAGAACAATAGGTGAAAGACTATACGACTATTTCTCCTAACTCAGAACAGATACATAGAGAGGATTGGAGGCTTACTTGTTCAGTCGCTTCCAAATGGCTCCTTCTGTCACTTTTGTTGCAGCTTCAAATTCAAGCGGTTTGTGAGCTGAATGCTTCCTGCAAGAAAGAACACTGAAACAACAGAAGATACAATAATATAGATATCTATTCAAGCTAGTTAACTAAATTAGTAAAGCATAAACCATATACATCAACCAAGAACTTCCAATATGGAAAATCAAAGCCAATACATATGCATATAGGGAAAAATAAGAAGTACTCTTTATTGATGATAGAAGGAGAGGTTACAACCTAGTGACTGATTTGAACTGACCTTCCAGCAACGTTCCCAAGCCTCATCATAGTATAATTTCTCCAGCAAAATCTTCACAAATCTAGCTCTCAATTGAAAATCCTCCAGCATTTCACTACTCAAATTATTCCTTTTCAAACACTTAGATCTGTGTTCAATTTATAGATGAACTATAGGTTGTTTTGCAATTAATAACTTTCCAAAAATAGGCAATACATGTTTCCAATCATGTAGATGTCAAATGGACACTTGGATCCGAATCTTGACACATGTGAACTCTTCTAGAAGGCACTGGCCAAGTGGAGATTCCGGAACAATGAGAATTTTTCTCCCAATGTGACCAATGCACCTGTGAATGTCGGGCAGTGCTTTGCAGAGCAACTTTGCATGGGGCTACCTGCATATTAAATGCACTTAGGCCCCTTAGAGCCTGCGTTGGTGAGCTCTCATATGATATATAATAAGCTTCAAACCATGGAAACCTTTGCTTGATGAAAGTCTTGCTTGATTTGTCTTGTTTCTTCTCTTAGGGCATGTAGCAACTGAAATGATAGGGAATGATAGACCCTTGATCATTGGTCCTGGAGATGATGCCCAATTAACCAGGTTATTGGGAATGGTTCCCAAATTGACCTATAAAAAAATCCCATAAATGATCTTATCTCATCCACATTCCTAGGTGTTTCCCATTCCATGATTTCCCTTATCTTTTGTAGGTCCACTGCTATGCCTTCTTTGGAAACCACATGCCCCAAGTAATGTAATTTTGTCTGAAATAAACTGCATTTTCTAAGCTTGACATACACATTAGGGGAATTTTGAGGTATAAAATAAGCCTCCTAAGGAAATTATAGAATAATAATGGAAATAATCAAATAAGATTAGATTACATCATCAAATTTTACAAGGAAAAATGGAAAAAAACTACTTTTTCAACTCATAATTTCAATGTATCTCCCAATGGGTTTACTCAAATTTCGAGCAGTAACACTCATTGGATACATCACATGATAGGAAAAAATTTCATGAGTATGCTCAAGGAGATGTTGGACAGGTTCATTTAGGTGATGAAAAACCTTGTAAATTCGTTGGTTTGGGTAAGACTTTTATAAAGAAATGGAATGGAAACCCATGGCTATTGAAGGAGGTATGACATGCTCCATATCTGAAGAAAAATATAATTTCAACATGGTAGTTAGGTGGTGAAGGTTGTGTAACTATATTAATATACAAAACATGGAAGGTCACTAAAGGAGCCTTGTAGCAAAAGGAGAAAATGACGATGCGTTATGGTATTTCTAATTTTATTAATGCTTTAACCTCCACAAGAATAGATACGACATTGTGGCATCATAGGCTTGGGCACATGAATGAGAAGGGGATGCATATTCTTCACTCAAGAAATTTGTTTCTAGGTTTGAAGAATTTTGAATTGGATTTATGTTAAAATTGTGTTTATGGAAAACAAAAGAGAGTCATATTTATCAAAGTTGGAAAGTAAAAAAAGAGAGAAAAATTAGATCTTGTGCATACAAATGTATGGGGACCTGCTCAGGTATAATCTCTTAGTGGCTCTCGTTATTATGTTACTTTTATTGATGATGCAACTAGGAAAACCCGAGTCTATTGTATTCAGAATAAATCTGATGTATTTGATACTTTCAATAAATGGAAATCTTTGGTTGAGAATGAGACAGGAAAGAAGTTCAAGTATCTCAGATCAGACAATGAAGGTGAATACTGCAGCAAAACGTTTGATAACTATTGTTCAAAGCATGGAATTCGCGGAGAGAAGATAGTTCCAAGAACACCACAGGAAAATGGTGTGTCAGAAAGGATGAACACGATAATCATGGAGCATGCAAGGTGAATGAATCACATGCAGGATTGCCCCAGAAATTTTGGGCAAATTTTGTAGATATTTTTGTTTATCTAATAAATAGCGGGGCTTCAATTTCCTTAGATGGCAGTATTCCAAAGGAGGCATGGATATGTAGAAAGGTAAACTATTATTTTTAAAAGACTTTCAGTTGTTAAGATTTTGTCTATATTAATAAAGAAAATAGCACAAAGCTTGAGGAAAAATCAAAGAAATGTACCTTGATGGATATGGTGTTAATGATTTTGGTTATCGCTTATATGATTATGAAAATCACAAAATCATTAGGAGCGGAGATGTCATATTCAATGAAAAGGTATTCTATAAGGATCAGATTCAGGGAAATAAACAGGAAAAGGAAAACAAATAATATGAAGTTCTTGATGAGATCACAGGAAAAGAAAAGGTTCCTGAAAATCAGAATGTTCGGTAGCCACAACAACAACAAAAACAGACACCCCAAACACTTGAAACTAGTGTTAGAAGATCTACCAGGACAAGTAGACCCCCTAAATGATATTCTACTTCATTATATTATGTATTGTTGACTGATTATTATGAACCAGAAAGATATGAAGAAGCAATGAAGGTAGAAACTAGGAAGAAGTGGGAGCAAGCCATGGAAGAAGAGATGGAGTCCTTGATGCAGAACTAGACTTGAGACTTATTCAAGTTTCCTATTGGCAAAAAAACATTGTAGAATAAATGGGTTTACAAGTTTAAGGAATAATATGGAGGTAAACAAAGGTATAAGGATATAATTGTGGTGAAGGGATTTTTACAATAGAAAGGTATATAATTTGATGAAATTTGTTTCTCTTCTTGTTAAAATGACTTCAATCAGAACTATTTTAAGTCTAGTAGCGGAAAAATATTTTCCTATTGATAAATTAGATGTAATTATATCCTTTCTCCATGGGGACTTGGAGGAAGAATATATATGCAACAACCATAAGGGTATGAGGTCCAAGGGAAGGAAAAATTAGTATTCAAATTGAAGAAGATATTGTATGGCTTAAAACAGGCTCTAAGGCAATGGTATCTAAAATTTGATAGGTTTATGTCTAAACAAGGTTATACTAGATGTCACTATGACCATTATGTTTATTTAAAAAGGAAAAATGATGGAAGCTATATCATATTTCTATTGTATATAGATGAAATGATTGTTGCAGGGTCTAACATGTAGGAAATAAACGTGCTCAAAGGAAAATTGGAAAATTCATTTACAATGAAGGATTTGTGTGTTGCAAAAAAAAACCTTGGTATGAGAATAACTAGAGACACAAAAACCAACAAATTATCATTGTCTCAAAGTGAGTACATAGAAAAGGTGATGGAAATATTTAATATGCAGAATGAAAAACCATTCAATACACCTTTGGCTAACAATTTCAAACTAAGTAAAGAGATGTGTCCCAAGACCTAGGAAGACATGGATTATATGGGTAAAGTTCCATACACTTAAGTTGTTGGAAGCTTAATGTATGCAATGGTATACACATGACCTAATATTTGCACATATAGTGGGATTTTTAAGCAGGTATATGAAAAATCCATGAAAAGAGCATTGGATGGAAATGAAGTGGATTCTCAGGTATTTAAGAGGTACCAAAAACCAAGCATTATGTTTTAGAGGTTCAAACATTTCTCTACAGGGATATGTTGATGCAGATATGGTAGGCGATCGAGATAACAAGAGGATCACCATAGGGTATTTGTTTACTATAGGTGGAACAACTCTCAGTTGGGTTTCAAAATTGCAAAACATTGTTTCACTTTCAACAATGGAAGTAGAGTATGTTGTTGCTACATATGCTAGTAAAGAAATGATTTGGTTACAAAGGTTTATGGATGACTTGGGAAAGAAACAAGAGATGAGCATGTTCTATAGTGACATCCAAAGTGTCATTAATATTGCAAAGAATTCAACATTTCATTCTAAGACTAAACATATACAGCTCAGGTATCATTTCATATAGTTAGTTTTGGTTAATGGATAGTTGAAGCTGGAAAATATACACACTAGCTAGAATCTTGGAAATGTTATCACCCAAAAATTAATCACCTAGCCATTTCTAACTAGATGGATCGAAATACACAATGTAGGAGTAATTTTACCTTAGTAAAATCACTTTCACCATAGGAAATAATTTAGTAAACCATTTTTATTAAATTATTTCTGATTAAAATTAAAAAAAAAACATGAGAATAATTGAATAAATCGTTATTTATTTATTTTTTCTCTAGAAATAATTATTTGACAATTATTTCTTAACATAATTGACTAAATCACCTTGGAATAATTAAATAAATCACTATTTATTTATTATTCCTTATTCTTATTTTTGGAATAATTGTTGAACCATTATTTAATAATTATTTCAAATTCACATTTTTCTTAATCCTCACAAAATGATTAATAAATAATTTTATTTTTTAATTACTTCAACCATTTTTAAAATAAAGATATTTCATTTTTAATATCTTTTCCATCTCCAAAAAAATTAATAAAGTATTCCTAATGACTAGATTTTGATTTGGTCATTAATATTTTATTATTTTCCAAATCCTAGTTTAGCTCTATATTTTCTTATAAATAAGAGGTCTTTCCATTCATTCTTCACCATGATCATTATTATCCTCACCACTATCATCTCATGCCATTTGAGATCCCATTTGAGTTCTATCTTTAATTTTTGGGTTTTTCTACATACTTTAAGAGAGTAGAATAGGATCACTGAAGCACAAGGACATCAAAAGGACCCAATATCCCATGGAAGGGGATTTACAGACCCATGTTCTAAATCTTCTTCACTAGGTGTTTCTAATAAAAAAATATTCATTTAAATTCCTTCTATTTGGTTATTGCACTTTATTTTATCGTTGTTATATTTTTTGGGCTTGCATCATATATTGTCTTATAGGGTTTTATCAATTTTCTTGTAGATCTGAAGCGTAAAAGCATCCACATTCTGTTGTTGGGGTCACTTGTCACTAGTGAATTAGGTGAAATTTTTTTGGTACAAATACTAAGAATTTCCATACTAACAGTAGATATGTTGACAAAGGTTGTAACTAAGGAGAAATTGAGTTGCTACTTAGTTTCAATTGGCCTTCAATAATGATGGTGAAGATAAAAAACAACCATGTCCAAAGAGGAAGCATTATCCAACAAGTGAAGCAATGGTGGAGTTGATATAATCTTACTCCAAGTGGGAGATTGTTGGATGTGGAGCTTGATTATCGTCCTGATTCAAAGTTATTGTTTTAGCCGCATTTGGATCTCAATCCCTGATGGGGAGTGTGGGGGGGATTCATCCCCACTATTGTTACCTTGGGGGTCTAGGGGGGAGTGATTGCATGTTTGGAGCCCCCCCTCTAGCAGGGGGTTTGGGGGAAGCGCTCCTGAAGCTAAAAATAGATGAAATAAACTATTGTAATTTTATAGTCAATTTGGGTAATTCATTAGGCAGATGGTCTGATGGTTGAAGTTATGTTTAATTTAGGGTTTTTTCTCCTATAAGGAAACCCATTAGTTTATTAAGGGAATTTTATTGTAGATGTGTACGATTATTTTGAGCGAGAAAGATATAGGAGATTATGTGAGAGCGAAGAGGAAATTACAACTGATCTGTTGTAGGTTGTATCTCTTCATTTGTTGGATAATATAAAATGAAGGACATGATATTTCTCTATAGACGTAGCCCAAATTGGGTGAACAATGTATATATGTGTCTCTATCAATTTATGTGTTGATGTATTTGTGTTTCCACAATATTTTATGTATTTCATTGCTCTGTTAATTAATTTATAACAATTGGTATCAAATATGAATGGTTCTGATCTAAATGGAAAGTGGCCTACACCCATTGTATTTATCTTTCCATGGTATTGTAAGTGGCATCCACCCATGGTATTCATCACCCATGGTATTTATCCACCCATGGTATTGTAAGGGACATCTGCCCATGTTATTCATTCACCCATAGTATTCATTCGCCCATGGTATTTGCTCACCCATGGAATTTACCCGTGCTATTGTAACCAAAAAATACTATAATTAAAAAGTCACACTTTGTAGAAGGACATATGGTCCACCACAATGTAGCTTTTACAAAATGTGACTTGTTACCTATAGTCATTTTTAATTACAATACCACAGGTAAATTCCATGTGTAGGTAAATACCATGGGTCAATGAATACCATGTGTTACACCAATTTTTGGTCATCTAACATGTTACTATTAGATGGACCAAAGTACACCATGTAAAACCAATTTTACCCTATGTAAAATTGCTTTCACTATGAAAAATAACTTAGTGATCCTTAATTTATTAAGTTATTTATGGTTTAAACAGGAAACCCCACGAGGAAATATCGAATAAATCCATATTTGTTTGGTTTTCCTCAAGGAACAATTAGTTAAACATTAGTTTAATTAATATTCCTAGTCATATTTAACCCAAAACATGAAAACTAATGAGATAAATCATTATTTATCTTATTATTTTCTAGGAATAATTATTTAAACCTTATTTAAATAATATTCCTTGTTAAATTTGACTAAATCATTTATAAATAATTGAATAAATAATTATTTGTTTAATTATTACTCAACCACATCCTTAAAATAATAAATAAATCATATATTTATTTATTATTTACAAATAAAGGGATTTGACCAAATTCAAATTCTTTTTCCCTCCAACAAATATAATAAAATATTTCATAAAAGTTGGATCTAGATTTGGTTAATAATATTTTAATTATGCACCAATGTCTAGACTAACTCAATATTTTGTTATTAATAGAAGGTTTTTTCCATTCATTCACTACCTTTTGTTGCCTAAAGATCACTCTGGATCTATACTCTTGGTCTGACTTTGATCCTCCATCATTGTCATATTTTTCCATCTTTTTGCTTGTGAGCTCCCTTTGAGTTCCATTTTTTGTCTGGGTGTTCTACACCATCAAGAGAGAGAGAGATCTTAGATCTAAAGTGATGATTACATACAAGAAACCATCCCATTGAGGGGGAATGGTAACATCTTTCTATGTTCCATTCCCAGGTGTCAAAAATACAAAAATTCTTTAAAAATATTCTTGTCTTGTCTATTCGATGCATGGAGCAACTCTTGCTTTTATTTACTACTTAATGTATTTTACTGTATAGATCTAGATTTTGTAGCATTTATCTTGGTCAACTAACTATAGATATAAAGAAATTGGCAGCCATCTTTGATGTTAGGGCTATTTTTTATACACAGCTAAAGTGGGATTTTTTCGTACGCTTGTGATTAGTGTTCATCCTAACAACTGGCGACTCCATAAGGGTTTACGATTACGACCTCTGTCGTTTCTCAGATCTCTACATGCCTAGCAGCTTCAAACCCTAGGATTTTTCTTCAGCTTCTTGTTTTTCTTTTCTTGATGTTGTTTTTAACCTATAAAACCCTAAAACAATAAAAATTCTAACTTTCTTTTGTTTCCAGACCTATTATGTAGGTGACAGGCATCAGCCGCAGCTAAGACAACATGTTTTTCTGAAACCTACTCCCGAGAGTGCCAAAAGTGCAAGTCACACTTTTTGGGCCAAAACCTACGACCTGAACCTCCAGGACTCATAAAAGAACCTCAAACCTGCGACCTCTACAGAAAACAGGTTAGAAACTACGACCTGTACTTTTCGCGGGAATTCTTCTGAGATTTTTCTGGTTTTGTCTAGGCTACTGTTCAAGGTTGTCTGACCTCTGTCTCCACCCGTTTTGGACCTGTACTTGCTCTGTTTTACTCATCTAAGTTAGAACCTAGCCCCCTAGGGCTTCAGTACACTTCCACCTTTCTAGGAGGAGTTTAGCTAAAGCAGGTTGTCTGAAATTTCAATGTGTTCAGCCATTTTTCAGATTTGATCCTCTACCTTCAGATCCATTTCATATTGGTTATTCATCCATCCAAAACACCTATTTTTAGTTTTTTTTGGGCCTTCCTCTAGGGTCCCCTCTATTTGCCTTCAGGTTGTAACCTTTTGCCACCTCATTTGCAGCATTTTTCCCTCTGGTTTTTTGTTGTTTTCTACACCTATTTCCAGCAGAACTGACCTTTAGATCATTTTCCCTCCTGAATTTAGATCCATTGGCTATTTTGGTGTGTTTTGACTATTTTTTTTCCCACCCAGAGACTAGTTGTTGAGAAGCCCTCCTCCTTGGGTTTAGATTGATGCATCTTTAGTTGTTTATTTTCTATTCTATTCAATTTCCTTTACTGTTATTTACAGATTTATTTACAGTTATACAATACACTTTTTTATTTTTCTCTACAATCGTTTGGTGTAATATTCTGAATCTGGAAGAGCACATGAATCATGCACAAAAAAATGCAATTCCAGCAACATATGTAATAAAACAGTGAAATGGACTCTTGTATTCCATAGATCAGTCAATATGCAACCTAAATCCAAGAATATAGTTGAAACAAAGCAAACTAGGCGGGTTAAACAGATCTCCCACACCTAGGATTGCCAAAAAGTGCTAAAACCCCAAGACTGCAAAATACCGGAGTTGATGCATAAGGGACTGCGTAGTCTAAGAGAGGGTTTACACTCATAAAGTAAGATAAAAATATATCTAGTCATATATTAATCAAATATGCATGAAGAACTGAGATCTAGTCCTCTTATACAAAATACAAGATAACCCGACAAGGGTTTCTTATCAAACACTCTGCATACAAAATGTGATATTCAGAGAATTACTGAATAATCACTGCAAAACTGAAGCTCTGAGTGTAGAAGGATGAAATATGTCTGATATTGTGTATATCCCTCTGGGGGCTTCCTCCCGTGAAAGGATGAACCTCTCAATCACAAGGAAACTCAGAAATGGAGCCACCAAACCATGCACTGAGCACTACCTCCAAAATAACGTGTTCCCTAGCTGGAACAACGCTGGGAATGTATGGG
This sequence comes from Pinus albicaulis, assembly GCA_034641835.2. Taxonomy (NCBI): domain Eukaryota; kingdom Viridiplantae; phylum Streptophyta; class Pinopsida; order Pinales; family Pinaceae; genus Pinus; species Pinus albicaulis. The sequence continues at coordinate 184,671,178 of CM076584.1, forward strand.
AAATGTGTGGCCTGATACCATAGATCTGAAATCAGCTTTGGAGCTCTCCAAATAGGTCTCTCAAGTGAAGGAAACCTTCCTCTAGTGAGAAACTATCTCAGGAACCGGGATTCCAACCCCTTCCATTGCTACACACAGCAACAATGCACAATCTCTGGAAAAACTTCGCTGATGAAGTTGGCTGAAGCTTGGCTTGAAAACCTGATGTGTAATGATGAATAAAAATTCTACCAATGAGGCTCCTCAAAGGAAAGAGGTGGGATTCCCGCTCGGGAACACCCAGTGCTAAACAACACTGCAACCCTGCTAAGCAGCAAAGCAGGAACAAGTCTTGGCAGACAAGAATAATAATCTAAGACATCCCGAATAATGCTTCCATCCTCTTCCTTATATAGAACATGAGTTTTCTTGCCCTTTTCCCCACTCAATTAGGTCATCTCTATCCAAAGATACATCTCCCTCCAAAACTACGTTATTCCTCCTTGGATTCCTCCTCCTCTAAAACTGCATTGTTGACTTAGTCAAAGCAACTTGATTTTATCCCTATTCACACATGGAGGTGTTTTATTAGGCTAGAAGAGTGTCCCCTTTCACACTTGGAGTGTTTTCATTCCTCCTTAGGAAACTTATGGGCTTTCCTACCCATTTATTTACCGGTTAGAGCTGCTACTAACTCTAATGTTCCATTTAGCTGTGAGGCTAAAATTTTGGAACATTACATTTGGGTTTAAAAATTAAAATTAACACACTTAACACACACACCCTAAGTGAAGAGCGCCTAGTCAACACCGCCAGGCAAAGACTATAACATTGTAATCAATTGATCCTACACCTCCCAGCCCTTGTTTCAACATTGTAATCATTTGATCCTACACCTCTTTGCCCTTGTTGGTCTCTCTCCCTTTTTTGATCTGTGTTTGTTCTTCCATCATTGTGTCCCCAAGGCGTTTATCCCAGAGACTTATTAGCCTTCATCCTCATTTTCCATTAGGAATACTTACTTCTCCACGTAGGATTCAATTTAGTCCTCCACCGATTCCCCATTCCAACTCCACTTCTGGTTCATTGGGTTCCCCCTCTGGTTCTATCCCCGGTTCTCCCCCTATCACCTTCACCATGTCTAGTTCAGGGCCTAACACTGGTGGTAGCCCTAGCCCTAATGTTGGGAATACTACTAGTGGGACCGCAATAGGAACTATCCTGGCTGCTCCCTTGCTACCTTATATGGCAAGCCTCAGTCTTCCTGATTTTAACCAATTGATAAATGGCCCCATACACCATGACCCTAGTTGGATTTCTATGCCAGCCAAGCTCCCTTCTGACATCCCCAAGTTTGAAGTTATTACTAGCAAAGATCCTACAAACCATGTTAGATCTTTCCACATGTGGTATTCGTCTAACTCCATTACCAATGACTCTATCCATCTTCGGTTGTTCCAATGTATGCTTACTGGAGAAGCTTCCAATTGGTATGTTGATCAGACCTCCTCCTCTCATACTAATTTTGCGAGTCTTGCCAGGGATTTTCTGTCTTATTTCTAGCTTCCCCTTCGTTATGACATTGGTACCAAACTTTTCACCTCTTTCCATTAATCGTCTGCAACCCGCCTATCCGATCATGTCCAGGAATGGCGCAGAAGAAAGAGCCTATGTCGAGCCCATACATTTGAAGACCATGTCTACATGGACTGGTTCCTTAGATCCCTTTTGCCTGCTATTTGCAAAGATGTCGCATCTCATTTCACTCAGACTGAATAAGCTGCTCTCCAGATTGCATTGAAATATGACCTGATCTATGCACAGTCTAGTTATGTTTATATCGTCTTACCTGATCTCCCTAGACCCGGTGGTGCCAACGCACCGAGGGAATCCCATGCCGCTGACGGTATCGTTGGATACCTTTCTCGTCCATACCCTCATCCTCCCATGGGTTATGGTTTCCCTCAGGGAGGGGCTAGCTCCTCCAACACCTTTCCCCCTCCCGGTAGCATGTATCCAGGATATGGCATGCCTCCTCATTTTGCCCAAAATTTTTACCACAAATCTTGTTCTTGTTGTGGTGTCTATGGTAATTAAACCCACGATTGTCCTCTTTTACCTCAGATGCAGTAGATGTGGGAAGCTCAAGAAGCATCCCAAGGACAGCAAGCCTCCCCTTCAGTTCCTCCTAACACTGCACCTATCCAGCTGGTTGTGTTTACCAATCCTTTTCTCCAGCAAGGATTCGTGGCTACCCAACCACCTGAAGGTCAGGTGTCCACTCAACCTCCTCCATCTAGTACCTCTGATTACCAGATTCTCATGATGAACTCTGACCAACCCATTACTGTTGACCTCAAACTTTAGACTCGGTCCCGTCAGTACAACAAGCCTCTCGCTACGTCTGCCCCTGAGCCCCCTTCTTCAGGTTCCACTAAGCCTCTTTCAAAAACCAATGGTCCTTTACAAATCCCTCAGCCCAGGGCAGAGGTTCATACCAAGATCTCCAAGGGACCATTACACCAAAATGTTGCTTCTGGCAAAGCTGCCCATTCATATAGTATAGTAGATGATTTGGCGCAATATCCTGCTACTATCTCAATGATGGAACTTCTCTAATTATTCCCTTCATAACAAAAAGATCTACTAACTTCTATGGGCACTGTGGATCCCTCATATGATCATTTTATTTTCTTCAATGTTGATCAGTTAGAACATGCTCCCCTTCCTACTTCTGTCACCTTCCAAATTCCCATCAAGATCCAGAATGCCAACGTCTCCCATTGTATCATTGATGAGGGGGCATCCACCTGTGTGATGTTCGCTTCGGTTTGGAAGAAACTTGGATCTCCTAAGTTGGCCCCTTCCACTATCACCCTCCAAGCGTGGGATGGCCACTCTTCCCAGCCCATTGGCCTATTCCACAATTTTCCTACTACTCTTGCGGCCAAGACTGTTTGCATTGACGTAGAAATAATTGATGCCCCCTTATATTACAACATTATATTGGGTCATAGCTACACTTATGCGATGTATTTTTTCCCATATGCGGTTCACCGCAAGATTTTCTTTCCTCATAACAGAAGATAGTCACCATTGACTAGTTGACATATTACAAACCGAAGTCTCAGACCTCCCCTGAGTCCATCATCTCTTCGGTGGCCAATAAGCAAACCGTTAAGCCTTTGACCAGTGTCTCACCTGGAGTCTACAAAGACTAATCTCTGCTTGGTTCTTTCCCTGGTCTCCCTCCTCCTGTCTTTGATCACATCTCATCAAACGTTTGCATGATGCAATCGTACCGGTCTGACCTCAAACGGCCCGCTCAGACTAGTCAGAAACCCCACCCTCCACAACCTACTCCTAGCACCTCAACTCGGCCTTTAGGACCCCCTCCCCAAGGCCCCTCATCTGCAGCTGGTATCCATGAGCCTCTCTACCCTCCCGGCATGGTTCCTCCTGGCCTTAACCATCTTGGACCTATCCCGCCTGACCATTACCCCTCCGGTCAGATACCATTCTTATCTCCCCCTCCTGGAGTGTTCTTGGTACTTGTTATGGCTACTTTATCCCTTCATAACCTGACCCTGGGATCCTAGTCTGATACATTGATCCCCCAGCCGCTACCCCACCTAGTCAGCCCAAACCTTACTTGGCTTTGACCCCAGTTCAATCGGTCCCCATGACTCCTCCCCTAGCTTTCGTGCCTCAGCCACCTCAATAGGAACCCACTCCTGTTGTGACCACTTCGAGAGAGAAGGGCACAACTCGAAAGAAGGTGACTAAAGACAAGGACGCTCTGACAAACCCTGCTCCTCCTCCACCTCCAAAGCGTACCCCCCTATGTGCTTTGTGTGATGTTGTCGGTCATGCTACCCATCATTTTCCTGAATTACCTCGCATCAAACCCATGGTTAATGTCGCGTTCCCTAAGTCTACGGTCCCGAAAACCTCTGTACCTTCCTTGACTGCAGCCAAGAACCCCAAGCCTATTCACACCAACCAACCTTGTGCTTTGTGTGATCTCCATGGCCATTATACCCACCATTGTCCCCGCCTCACACATTACCATGCCTCTTTGGAGGTAGTTTGGGAGTACGAGACTGAACAAAATCAGTCTGCCTCTCCCATCCTCACATAGTATGCTTTAGGCCAACCTGAGGATACCTCTACTCCCATTGAAATTCCTCCTCCTGATGTCGAGATGACGGAGTCGTCACCCACCATCCTCTACCTACCATCATTCATGAGATCCACGGTGGAAGCTCCCTCTGAGACTTCCCCTTCTATTTCAATTGACCTCCCTTCAGTGATCACCCTGGGCTCAACATCAGTGGATCCCCTATCTTCTTGTTCTTCCGTCACCCCCCATGATGATGCACATGTGAACCTTTCTTCTCATGATGACGATTCAGGTAGCCTTGCTGCATCATGTGGTTACCCTTCCACCAGTCACCCCATCTTTCACTGTGATGACAACATCATGGAAGCCTTTTCCACCCCTGACTTCATCTTTCCCACCCATAAGAGGAATGGCACCATCCATGTCTATGGTGACTTTCGCGACCTAAGCACAAGCTGCCCCCAAGGCAGCTCCCACACACCACCTACCCACAGGTATGCAAGTGGTAGACACCCTACCCAAAGCACTCCCTCTAGCAGTGTTTGTCTAATTTTTACCTTGCGTTCGGGTTGCCAGCATTGTTCATCATCCTCTCATTTGTTGTCTTGTGGCACCTTTCAGATGGACCCCCCCATCCACAACTTATATTGGTTATGTTGATGGTGCAAGTCACTACTCCTAGAATCTAGCCTCAGAAGGTTGGGACATTTTCACCCCCTTACAGTCGCTTTTTCTCTCGAACAGTGTATGCATTAGTACTGCCACCAATATTCAAGCCGAATATGATGCAATGCGAGGTTTATTAGCCGATGCCCTTTCCCATCGCATCCTTCACCTTCATGTTCGTTTAGATTCCCTGCTTCTTTTCATGCATTTGAATGGTGTCTATTGTGTGCATAATCATATCAATTTTAGAAGATATTTACGAGTGAAGATTTTGATGCGTGAATTTGAAATCATTACATCCAGTCATGTACCTAGAGCAAAAAATCACTATGTAGATAGCATTGCTAACAATATTCTAGATTGGAATTTATCACACGCATTTAACACAAGACAATAACATAAAACCATCAAAACAAAGCATATCCATCATATGTGTCGTATAAAATGTTTTAGAGCCCATTAAATCTGATACATATGACATTCCCATAGCATGTTACAAAAACTCAAAACTGGGGGCACCAAATGCCCCTACATATAATCACTATCTGGAGGATCCTGAGCCAATGGCTCTGCTCCTGCAGCTCATAGATCGTGCATCCCCTATCCAGCCATATCCATGTACCGCATGACCCCTCATCACTCTGAGGGTAGACCAATACATGGATCTATGTACTAGTCATCCAAGTCTTGCCAGCTGCGCTCTGAAACACCGGTCAGAAACCTCTCACATCTATGATGGATGTCCTACAGGAGGGCCACTTCATCCTCATTCTACGGTGCTCCCGTCCCACTAGGTCCTGTAGCCCCTACTACTGCGGGCTGTCCCATGTACCCAACTGGTTTCACCGGTGCTGTATCTGCATAAAAAAAAGTGAAAGAATCAGTACCATATACAATATTCTGAAACTTTAAAATGCACATAAAATATTAGCAACTTTTCACTTACCATCAGGCCCCCATACTCGGCCAGGTGGCAATAGCAAGTCCGAGTACCCACGATAACTCATCCCACTATAGGGATAGTCGTCTATGTATAGTGGCATCTAATCCTAATGAGAAAAAAAGTAAGGTCAGAATACTCGTTCAACCGCCCCACCTCCCCCTCTGCACAGTAGTTGCCCCCACTGGCGCATCCTGGTCTCCCTCGGGCCTCCATATTGGATCTGTATGAGAGGTTTAAGTGTCAGGATCTTCTTAAAGAAGAGCGAGCACAACACTATGCCATATGCATAGTCATAATTCACTTATAACTTGCATAGCGATAATTTTCATTTCAACGATGACAACATCATTTGGGCCCACCCATAGTAGGTCCCGCTCAACACACTCTCAACAAGCATCATCTGACCCCCAGTGATGTGGTGGAGTGTCTGGTTGCCAAGGATCCGCAATGCCACTGCAGCCACAACACGGGTCTCTAACCTCTCTAGATCCCCGATCAGTATTCATGTCCCCTTGACATGGAAACCTGGTCAACAATGGTGCTCTAAAAAATCCATGACGTTCCGCCCTTGCGGTAACACTAGTTACGTATTCCCCACCATCCCAAGTGGTGGGAGACCAATCAGAAAATATATATCCTGGACCGTCAACTCGATCCGGTGCCCCTGCACTATAAAGACCTCATGGTCCGGATCCAGATAACTGACAATCTGGGCCAACAAGGGCTCCCTAGCTCTCATCAAAGGGTTCTCCACAAACTTCAGGACCCCAAACCTATCCAATGCACTGCGGACACCATGATCCCCTGAGATATCGGATCGTAATGTGTCTAGGTCTCTCTCTCTCCAGTTGATCTGCAATTATGCCATATCTACACAAAACCATCACATTTGTCACTGTACAGAAAGGAAAGGCTATATTCAAACATTAAAACCCAGCTCTCAGCCAAAAAATAGCACAGAAATACCCCTCTCTGTCAGGTTGCACTTTTCAGGAAAAAACCTGGGACTGGTCACAGTTTTCTGCCCAAAACATGCTACCCAGGTCATAGATATTGCCCCAAAAAGTGCGACTTGGCTGTGAAGAGGAGCAAGGGTCTGTTCCTAAGCTCTGGACACCTAAAATGAACTTTCAATCCATTGAAATGAAAGACTAGGGTTAGGCTCTTACCTGCAACTGACAGATCTCGATTCCAACGGTCGGTTTTTCTTCTACGATCGTCGCAAGATATAAGGCCTTCTCTCCTCTCTGCATTCACCACAACTACACTTGCAAATGAGTGAATTTGGAGGGAAAATTCCTTATTAAAAGAAAAACCTTATATTTTTCTTTCGCCCGCTACTACCAAACCGTAGCTCAATTTGACAAACCGTCTGTACCGTTGGAAAGCTCTAACCGAGCTCTCAAATGTGTATCTATTATTTTTTTGTGATTTGATACTTCACCAAGACACATTTTTTCCAAGAAGGGTCACTTCACCACTCCTGAAAATCAAATTTCTTCACTTACAACACTTGTACTTGGGGCACCACTTTGCCTCCATACTTGTCCATGATCATGTCGATATTCATCATGAGTACTCACCTTGTACTCATGTTTTTATGGTTCCCACCGGGCCTTTTCTATGTGGCAACATCATCGAGTCGCCCTTGTTTAGAGCATCTGAGTTGAGTCATCGTCGCATCCATGGAGTCTATCCCGAGTCTCTTTGTATCTCGTCATAGTCCTCCATCCTTCATTTCTTTGTCCCTCTCTCGTATCACACATTTTGGCCCTCAGTCCTACTGTCCCCTATCCCCTTTGATATTGTGTCAGGGTCTGTTAGGTCATCCATGCCCTTCATGCTCTAACAAGGGAAGCCGTCAGCCCGCTACTCAGTACCCTCCATTCCATCATCATCCCTAGTGTCAGTCTGTTAGTCTTTTTACTATTATCTCTCATGCCTTAGTTGAGGATCCCTTATTGCCTCACCTATGGCGGACCTCCTTCTGTCGACATCAACTCATTCATTCCAGAAGACAAGTCTAGAGGGAAATGTACCTTGGTTCCAACTTCCACTCTTGTTCGATGCCTCGGATCAAGAAAAGGGACTCTTTATTTCCCTTTGACTTGATTTATTCTTAGCTCCAGCTCCTTACAACATGATCGAGATCCGTATACTTGATGGTTCAGTGATGCAGCAGATTGTACCAGTGATCCTCGAGTATGTGTGATATGTTTTAGACCTCATGAGGGGGTGGCCCTTCAGGTATCACCCCACGTGCTTGGATGACCTCTTCATTACAGCCTTCGATGCAGCTCCACATATTTTATGGTTCCAGCCTCAGCCATGTTCAACACCTTTTAGTTTGCATGTATCATTCAGATTGTCAGAGCCCTCTCCTATTTACAGGGCCTCTTTGGTTGTACTTATATCTCATGTACTCAGATATTATTATATAAGTCCTAGCTGTTATCCCAGGCATAGTATGTATGTGGGATCCATTATCATGTTTTTATCTGGCTCATGTTCATTCCATCATGTACTATATAGTTCAATCCCTTGTTTACTGGATGCATTATTCTTTGTACTTTGTCTCGGCGGGCATAGGTATGCCTCCCCCGCTTCTTGTAGCATAGGTACTCACTCATAAAAGAGACTCGTCGCACCTATAAGTCTTGCCTCCTTAAGGTCTTTTCCTATAGCACTTTGGTATACCTTATATTTCTCTCTCTCTGACATCCCCTTCAGTGTCTAGTGATTGAGTTCTTTTTTTTTTTTTTTGCTCCTTTAGACTAATCCTAATCTTCCCACTTTTTCTCCTCCCATCCCACCCACGGGTTTCGAACTAGTGACCTTGCAGAACAGAGTGCCTTAAGAGTGCACCCCATCACCGACTGCTCTACACCACGTGGGCTAGTGATTTAGTTCTTACAACTTACTCCGTTCATACGATTAGCTCCTAACGCTCACACACTGGGGGGCAATCTGTTACAACAATTTTTGTTCATTTAACCTGTTTCTATTAGATGGACCAAAGTACACCATGTAAGACCAATTTTTCCCTAAGTAAAATTGCTTTCACTATGAAAAATAACTTAGTAATCCTTAATTTATTAAGTTGTAAAACAAGAAACCCCATGAGGAAATATTGAATAAATCCATATTTGTTTGGTTTTCCTCAAGGAATAATTAGTTAAACAATAGTTTAATTAATATTCTTGGTCATATTTAACCCAAAATAGGAAAATTAATGAGATAAATCATTATTTATCTTATTATTTTCAAGGAATAATTATTTAAACCTTATTTAAATAATATTCCTTGTTAAATTTTACTAAATCATTTATAAATAATTGAATAAATCATTATTTATTTAATTATTACTCAACCACATCTTTAAAATAATAAATAAATCATTTATTTATTTATTATTTACAAATAAATGGATTTGACCAAATTCAAATTCTTTTTCCCTCCAACAAATATAATAAAATATTCCATAAAAGTTGGATCTAGATTTGGTTAATAATATTTTAATTATGCACCAATATCTAGACTAACTTAATATTCTCTTATAAATAGAAGGGTTTTTCCATTCATTCACTACCTTTTGTTGCCTAAAGATCACTCTGGATCTATACTCTTGGTCTGACTTTGATCCTCCATCATTGTCATATTTTTCTATCTTTTTTCTTGTGAGCTCCCTTTGAGTTCCATTTTTTTTCTAGGTTTTCTACACCATCAAGAGAGAGAGATCTTAGATCTGAAGTGTTGAGGACATACAAGAAACCATCCCATTGAGGGGGACTGGTAACATCTTTCTATGTTCCCTTCCGAGGTGTGAAAAATACAAAAATTCTTTAAAAATATTCTTGTCTTGTCTATTGGATGCATGGAGCAACTCTTGCTTTTATTTACTGCTTAATGTTTTTTACTGTATAGATCTGGATTTTGTAGCAATTATCTTGGTCAAATAACTGTAGATCTAAAGAAATTGGCAGCCATCTTTGATGTTAGGGTTGTTTGTTATGCACAACTAAAGTGGGCTTTTTACGTATGCTTGCGATTATAATTCATCCTAACACCATGGGAAGATGTCACTTACAATGCCATGTGGATAAATACCATGGTGATGAATACCATGGGTGGATAAATACCATGGGTGATGAATATGATGGGTGGATTCCGCTTACAATACCATGAGAGGATAAATACCATGGGTTGATGAATACCATGGGTGTAGGCCACTTTCCATTCGAATCAGGTTCCTAGTTCAAGTGGGAGAAATGGAATAATATGGCAGGTTTAAGTTTAAGAAATTTAACAACCAAAACTACCAATTGTGGAAGATGAAAATGGAATTTTATATGTATCAAAAGTATTTGTACCTACCATTGAGCGGAATTATAAAGAAGATGACAAGTATGTCAGACAAAGAATGGGAGATTTTTGATAGAAAAGCATTAGGAACAATACAGTTGTGCCTAGAGGCATCGGTAGCCTTCAATATTTCGAAGGAAAAAACAACGAAATGTCTAATGAGGGCCTTGAAAAAACTATATGAACAAAATCTGGCCTCAAAAAAGGTATTTCTTATGAAGCATCAATTTAATATGAATATGTTAGAAGGTGGATCTTTTGTTTATCATTTAAATTAATTTAACACAATTACTAGTTAGTTAAATTCTATAGGGGTAAATTATGATGATGAAGTTAGGGATCTATTATTTTTGTGCTCATTGCCAGAAATTTGGAATGGCTTAGTTATGGATATTAGTAATTTTTTCTTTGGATCTAGTACTTTAAAGTTTGATGATGTTGTCAGTGCCATCCTTAGCGAGGAAATGTGACAGAAAAGATTCTGTGAGACATCAGGTAATGTTTTGACTACAAATACTAGAGGAAGAAAAATGTAAAGAGGAAAGAGCCCAAGAAATTGCATTAAGTCAAGAAAAAGAAAATCCAAATCCAAATCAAGGATAGTGTGCTGGAAATGTGGGAATAAAGGACACTTGAAGAAAGGCTACAAATCTCGGAAGGGAAAAGAAAGAGATGGACAACAAGAGAACAATCACGAAGCGAATGTGACAGGTAATGTGTTGCAATATGCTTTGATTATTTCATTAGATAATATTATCAATACTTGGGTGGTAGATTCAGGTGGACTCATTCCATGCCACATATGATAGGAAATATTTTCATGACTATGTTCAAGGATATTTTGGATAGGTTCGTTTGGGTGATGAAATCCTTGTAAAACCATTGGAATAGGTCATATTTTTATAAAGCAACAGAATGGAAACCAATGGCTTTAAAAGGAGGTAAGACATGTTCCAGATTTGAAAAAAAACCAATTTCAAATGGGTAGTTAGGTGGTGAAGGCTGTGTAACTATGGTGAAGGCTTTGTAACTATATTCACAGAAAAAACTTGGAAGGTCACTAAAGGAGCCCTAGTTATAGAAAAAAGAGAAAAGTTAGTATGTTTTATTTATGAAATTGTATTTCTAATTATGTTAATTTTTTAACCTCCACATGAACATATACAACATTGTGGCATCATAGGCTCAGACACATGAATGAGAAGGGGATGTAGATTCTTCACTCAAGAAATATGTTGTCCGGTCTAAAGCTTGTTGATTTGTATTTTTGTGAAAAATTAAGTTTATGGAAAACATAAGAGAGTCAGATTTATCAAAGTTGGGAAGGAAAATAAGAGCGAAAAATTAGATCTTGTGCATACAAATGTATGAGGACCTACTCAGATATCATCTCTCGGTGTATCTCACTATTACATTACTTTTTTTTATTATGAAATGAGGAAAACTTGGGTTTATTGTATTCATAATAAATCTGATGTATTTGATAATTCCAAGAAATGGAAAGCTTTGGTTGAGAATGGGAAATGAAAGAAGTTCAAGTGTCTTAGATCAGAAAATTGAGGTTAATACTGCAGCAAAGTGATTGATAACTACTGTTTACAGCATGGAATTCACAGAGAGAAGACAATGCTAGGAACACCGCAGAAAAATGGTGTCTCAGAAAGGATGAATAGGAAAATCATGGAGCATGCAAGGTGCACGAGATTGCATGCAAGATTTCGCTTGAAATTTTGGTTGATGTTTTAGATAAATTTTTTTATCTAATAAACATAAGGCCTTTAATTTCCTTGGATGGCGGTATTCCAAAGGAGGCATGGACAAGTAGAAAGGTAAACTATTGTTTTTTAAAAACTTTCAGTTGTGACGATTTTGTCCACGGTATTAAAAATTTAGAAAAAAAACTTGAGGAAAAATCAAAGAAATGTACCTTTATTGGAAATGGTGTTAATGATTTTGGTTATCACTTATATGATTATTAAAATAAAATAAAAATCATTAGGAGCAGACATGTCATATTCAATGAAAATGTATTGTATAAGGATCAGATGTAGGGAAAGAAACAAGAAAATGAAAAAAAGGAATACATAGTGCTTAATGAGATCATAATTAAAGTAAAGGTGCTCGAAAATTAGAATTATTAGCAGCCACAACAACAACAACAACAAATTCAATAGTAATAGGCACCTCAAACACCTGAAAATGGTGTTAGAAGATATACCAAGATAAGTAGATCCCCCGAATGATATTCTCTTTCATTATATTATGTATTGTTTATTGATCCTAGTGAACCAGAATGATATGGATAAGTAATGCAGGTAGGAACTAGGAAGAAATGGGAGAAAACCATGGAAGAAGAGATGGACTTCTTCCAGCAAAACTGGACTTGGGACTTAGTCAAGATGTCTACTAGTAAAACAAAATTGCAGAATAAATTGGTTTACAGGTTGAAGGAAGAAGATGGAGGTAAACAAAGGTAAAAGGATATACTTTTGGTGAAGGGATTTGCACTAAATAAAGATATACACTTTGATGAAACTTTTTCTCTTGTTGTTAAAATGACTTCAATCATAACTATTTTAAGTCTAGTGGCAACAAAATATTTGTATCTTGATAAGTTAGATGTAAAGATAACATTTATCCATGGGGATTTGGAGGAATAAATATATATGCCTCAACCACAAGGGCATGAGGTCAAACGGGGGGATAAATTAGTGTGAAAATTGAAGAAGAGATTATATGTCTTAAACCAAGCTCCAAGGCAGTGGTATCTAACATTTGACAGGTTCATGTCTGAACAAGTTTATACTAGATCTCACTCTAGCCATTATGTTTAATTTAAAAGGAAAAATGATGGAAGATATATTATATTACTATTGTATTTATATGGCATGCTTGTTGCAGGGTCTAACATGTAGGAAATAAATGTGCTCAAAGGAAAATTGGTAAATTCATTTGCAATGAAAGATTTGGGTGATGAAAAACAAATCCTTGGTATGAGAATAACTAGTGATAGGGAAAACCGCAAATTAATAGTGTCTTAGAGTGAGTACATAGAAAAGGTGCTGGAAATATTTATTATGCAGAATATAAAACTAGTCAATACACCTTTGGCTAGCCATTTCAAAGTAAGTAAGGAGATGATATGGGTTTATTCAGCTACATGAATTAACCAAGATCTTTTAATTCTAATATTTTATAAGAATTGAATTTAAAAGAGCATAAAACAACCACATGTTCATGCTTAAACAAGAGGAAACATAATGATGATCAGAAAATGAAGGACATGACACATGTGATAACAGAGTTCACCCAATGTGGGTTACATCTCTAGGCACAGTGTCAAGAGAGTGTAATTGCAACAAATGATGATGATGTACATGCCATATTCTTTGTCATTGCAAGGAAAATACCCTCAACTAGAGTGTCGTTTCTCTCCACGAGACGTTCTCCCCACAGGAACTCTCACTCAAATGGGTTTTCCTTTAGCACGAAAATATAATGAAATCACACATAATGTGGCAACAATTATCCATCAACATAATCTAAACCAGGGATCTCAACAAGACAAACATCATCTTAGAAAATTAGAAGAAAAGAAAGACATAACTGCATCATATATGTTAGTATGAATCTTTCGTCGTAAAAGATCACTTTAGCTACGCATAACAAATAGCCCTAACATCGATTATGGCTGCAAAATACCTTTAAGTTTGCTGCACAAATTCAGATCTAAGCACAAAAGATATTAAGAAGATAAAATATAATATAGCTCCATAGATCCAATGGACAAGACAAGAAGAATGTATTTAAAAGAATTTTATATTATATCAAAGAATGGGGCACCTGAGAGGAAAACAAGAAAGGTGTCTTTCAGTTCTCCTCAGTGGGATGGGTTCTTGGAAGTCCTCAGTGTTTCAGATCTAACATTTCTCTCTCTTATGGATGTAGAAAAGCAAACATAGAACTCAATGGGAGTTCACAAAGTAAAATGGAAAATGGTGACCAAGAGTAGATCCAGAGTGATCTAATGCAATGAAGGTCACTAATGAATGGGGAAAACCCTCCTATTTATAACAAAATATTAGGGTTATCTAGAACTTGTTCCATGAATAAAATATTATTAATCAAATTCTAGAACCACCCTTTAGGAATATTTTATTATATTTGTTGGAGGGAAAAGGATTCTTGACTTGGGTCAATTCTTTTATTTATAAATAATAAATAAATAAATGATTTATTTATCATTTTAGGGAAATGATGGGAATATAATTAAATAAATAATGGTTTATTTAATAATTTATGGATGATTTAGTCAAATTTAACTAAGAATTTTATTTAAATAATGATTTAAATAACTTATTCTTGGGAAATAATTAAATAAATAGGGGTTTATTTAATTAATTTCCTTGTTTTGGGTTAAATATGACTGGGAAGTATAAACGAATAAGTTATTTCACGTGGTGAAAGCAATTTTACGTAGGGTAAAATTGGTCTTACATGGTGTACTTGGGTTCATCTAATGATAATGGGTTAGATGACCAAAAAATGGTGTAACAGATTGCCCCCCAACGTACTAGTGTTAGGAGCAAATCGTATGACCGAAGTATGTTGTAAGAGCTCAATCACTAGACAATAAGAGGGAAATGAGAGAGAGGAATGTAAGGTAGACGAAGGTGCTAAAGGACGAGACCCTGAGAAGACGAGACTTACAGGTTCAACAAGTCTCTAGTTTATGAAGTGGTACCTGTGCTAAAGGCGGTGGGGGAGGCATACCTATGCCCGCCGAGACAAAGTACAAATAATAAGGCACCTGGAAAACCACGGAACGCAATAAGGAAACATGTGTTGGTCTAAACATGAGCCAGCTAAATAAAATGATGAATCCCACATACATGTGATGCATGGAATAACCATCAGGACTTATACAAGAATATTTTAGTACATGAGATACAAATACGCCCGAATGCCCCCTACACACGGGGAAGGGCTCACAAAATCTGACTGATACATGCAAATTGAAGAGGCGCGGCAAGCGGCTGAGGCCAATATCATCAAATGGGAGGATCGGCATCAAGGGATGAATTGAATAAGTCATCCGGGCATGTGGGGGGCTACCTGCAGGGCCACCCCCTCATGATGGTTGAGACATCTCACACACGCCTGAGAATCACGAACAAGTAGACACTGATGATGATGATGGAATGAGGGATACGGAGGAGTGGTTGGATGACTTCCCTTGTTAGAGCATAAAGGGCATGAATGGCTTGGCAGCGACTGACACAATATCATGAGGGATAGGGGACAAGGGTACTGAAGGCCATAATGTGCGACATGAGAGAGGGACCAAGCAAGAAAGGATGGAGGACTATAGCAGGGTACAAAGGGACTTAGGATAGACTCCATGAATGTGATGATGACTCGACTCGGATGCTCTAAACAAGGGCGATTCGATGGTGCTGCCTCATAGTACGGGTCCAATGGGGGACCATAAAAGCATGAGTACAATAGGGTAGCTCATGACGAAAATCAACACGAACGAAAATGAGTAAGGAGGCAAAGTGGTGCCCCAAGTACAAGTGTTGTAAGTGAAGAAATTCGATTTTGAGGAGAGGTGAAGAGACACTTCATGGAAAAAATGTGTCCTGGTGAAGTATCAAGGTTGAGAAACTAACAGGTATCTAGAGCTCAGGAACAGGCCAGGTCGCACTTTTTTTTGGGGTCTGTTTTGTGACCTGGGTAGTAGGTACTAGGCAGAAAACTACGACCTGTCCCAGGAAATGACCTGAAAAGTGCGACCTATCAGAGAAAGGGGGTTTCAGTGCTGCTTTTGGCTGAGATCTGGAATTTTTATGGTTGAGGGGCATAGATGCCCCCAAGCATGTGGTGGTCATGCCAAAATGTATTTAGAAAAAAGGGGAACCTAAACACATTTTAATGATATGGTGCGCCATTTGTTTTCGTTATGGTTATGCAGTTTGAGACAGGAAATGGAGGATTACCAATCTCTTTTAGTACTGCATATATGAATCAAATGGACTTTAAGTTTCTGGGTTGGCATACCTGGTGTCACTATCCCAAAAAGAGGATTTGGAGATAATGAATTGATGCTCTCTTATAAAAAACCTATAGGTTGGTCAATAACAATGTCTAAGAGACTGGGTTACTGATGTAAAAATGAAGGAACGATGGGGGGAATCATCCTGAGAGTGATCTGAAGTGGAATGGGACTCTAGAGGTTCTTCTAAATGTGGAAGAATAATGGTACTAGAGTCGACATGACGGGATACACTAGGAGAGTTGTGAAGAATTGCTTCTCTGGGTCTCTCAAATATGGGTGCCCCCTTACTCAAACATTGGGTTTCAATGTAATGGCCATAAGGTGTATGTGGTGTAAATGCATGGGTTCGATGTAAGGGGGAATAGATAAAGTCAGGGGTGGTGATTCCTTCCATAATGTCATCATCGTGATAGAAGATGGTGGAAGAAAGACCGCCTGACGTGGCGAAGCTATCAGATTCATCATTATGAGAAGAGGGTTTCACATGCACATCGTCACAAGGGGTGATAGAAGAGTAAGTAGATAGAGGATCTACCGATGTTGAGCCCAAGGTGATCGCTGAAGGAAGGTCAAGCGAAACAACAGGGGAGGATTCAGAGGGAATGTTCCCCAAGGGTCTCATGGATGATGATAGGTAGAAAATGGTGGACGAAGGCTCCGTCATCTTGACATCAGGAGGGGGAATGTCAATGGGAGCAGTCATTTCTAGTAGGTCTGCCGAAGCAAAATGTGCAAATAGGGGAGAGGTGGACTCGTTGCGCTTGGCCTCGAATTGGCGGACCGCGGCTAGAGAGGTGCGGAAGTCCTTGAGGCGGGAACAAAGGTGGGTGTAATGGCCATGGTGATCACACAAAGCACAGGGGTGGTTTGTGTAAATAGTCTTGGGGTTCTTGGCCGCGGCCACGGAAGAAACAACGGCTTCTAGGACCGAGGACTCAGGAAACGCGACATTAACCATGGGTTTGAGAGGAGGCAGTTCAGGACAAGTATGGGTGGCGTGATCAACAACATCACACAAAGCACACTGGATGGTATGCTTTGGAGGTCGAGGAGAGGCAGGGTTTGTCGAGGCATCTTTGTCCTTTGATGCCCCCCTGTGAACTTTACCATTCTTACCCGAAGCAGTCGCAACAGGAGGTGGTTCCTGTTGAGGTGATTGAGGCATAGTTACAGCAGGAGAAGTCATGGGGACCGGTTGAACTGGGGTTAAAGCAAGATAAGGTTTGGGTTGACCAGGCAGGGTAGTGGCTGGAGGGTCAAGATACCAGACGAGTATACCCAGGGTCAAGTTGGGAAGGGATAGGGTGGCCAAGATAGGGACCAAAGAAGCTCCGGGAGGGGGAGCAAGGAATGGTATCTGACCAAAGGGGTAATGGCCAGGAGGAATGGCTCCAAGATGGTTGAGACCTGGTGGAACCGACCCAGGAGGATAGAGGGGCTCATGGGTACCAGCTGTAGGAGAAGGGCCAGAAGGAAGAGGTCCGGCGGGCTGAGGCGAAGGGCTAGGAGCAGGTTGCGGCGGGCGAGGTTGAGGTTGAGGTTGCTGACTAGCCGAAGCGGGATGTTTAATGTCAGCCCAAGACGATTGCATCATGTAAACATTCGCTAAGCTGGGATCAGAGACAGGAGGAGGAGGAAGACGAGGGAAGGTTCCAAGTAAGGAGGAGTCTTTGTAGACGCCGGGAGAGACACTGGTCAAAGAATCGATGGTTTGCTTATTGGCTACAGAAGAGATGGTCAACTCAGGGGAGGTCTGAGACTTTGGCTCATGATATGTCAACTAGTTAATGGTGACGATCTTTCCATTTTGAGGGAAAAACATCTTGCGGTGGACCGCAGATGGGACAGCCGACATGGCATAGGTGTAGCTACGCCCCAAAAGAATGTTATAATCAAGGGGGGCGTCGATGACTTCAACGTCAACGCAAACAATCTTGCCTGCAAGAGTGATAGGACAGTTGCGGAAAATGCCAATGGGCTAGGAGGTGTGGCCATCCCATGCTCAAAGAGTGATCGTGGGAGGGGCCAACTCAGGAGATCCAAGTTGTTTCCAAACCGAAGCGGACATCACATAGGTGGATGCCCCCTCATCAATGATGCACCAGGAAATGTTAGCATTCCGGATTTTGACTGGGATTTGGAAAGCTACGGAAGTAGGAAGAGGAGGAGACTCTGACTGATGGGCATCGAAAACAATGAATTGGTCATCTGCGGGATCTACAGCACCTAGGGTAGATAGTAGAGCTTTTCGTTGAGAAGGGCACGACTGGAGGAGTTCCAGTGTTGAAATGGCAGCAGGAGATTGGGCGAGCTCATCTACTATGCTATATGAATGGGCAGCTCGGTCAGAAGCAGCATTTCAGTGTAATGGTCCCTTAGGAATCTTGGTATGAACCTCGGCTTTGGGCTGAGGGATAGGCAAGGGACCATTAGTTGTCGAAAGATGCTCTATAGAACCTAAAGAAGGTGACTCGGGGATAGATGGAGCAAGAGACTGGGGGTACGGACTGGACTGAGTTTGAAGGTTAAGGTTGACGGATATAGGTTGGTCAGAGTTCATCATGAGGATCTGGTAATCAGAGGTACTAGATGTAGGAGGTTGAGTGGTTACCGGTCTGTGAGGTGGTTGGGTAGCCACAAATCCCTACTGTGCATCCACCTACTTTTGAGGGGGCGGTGACTGCTATTGCGGGGGTTGAGAAGAAAAGGGAAGCAGGGGTGTGAAAGCTGGAGGAGCTGGAGCACTAGGCTGTGCATATGGATGATAATGAGGTTGGGTAACAGCGTTGTAAACCGGAGGTTGGGCAGAAAGAGGAGGCATGTCGGATCTTGGATGCGTGCTACTGGTAGGGGGAGAAGTGCAGGAGGTGGTACCCCCTCCCCCAGGAAAACCATAGTTCATGGGAGGTTGAGTGGTTGGATGAGAGAAAGCTCCAACAATACCGTCGGTGGCATGAGGTGCCCTTAGTGTGTTAGTGCCATTGGGTCTGGGGAGGTCAGGAAGGACGGTATAAACATAACCCATCTGAGCATAGATCAGGTCATATTTTAACGCCATTTGGAGGGTAGCTTCTTCGCTTTGAAGAAAATACGATGCGACATCTTTCCCGATAAGGGGCAAGAGAGATCTAAGGAACCAGTCCATGTAGACACGGTCTTCGAAGGTAGGAGATTGACATAGGCTCTTTCTTCTCCGCCATTCCTGGACATGATCGGATGGGCGGGTCGCAGATGATTGACGGAAAGAAGTCAAAAGTTCGATACCAGTGTCATAATGAAGGGGAAGCTGGAAGTAAGATAAAAAAGCTCGGGCAAGAGTCGCAAAGGTGGTATGAGAGGAAGTGGGCTGATCAACATACCACTTAGAAGCTTCGCTTGTAAGCGTGTGTTGAAACAATATAAGATGGATGGAATCATCAGTAATGGAATGGGATGAACACCACATGTGGAAAGATCAGATATGGTTGGAGGGATCCTCTCTAGCAAGGCCTTCGAACTTGGGAATGTCAAAGGGGAGCTTGGTTGGCATAACAGGCCGACCAACATCGTGGTGGATGGGATCATTGATCAACTGATTGAAATCGGGGAGACTGAGGGCTGCCATGAAGGGGAGCAAGGGAGTAGTCGAGGAAGTTCCTGCGCAACATTAGGGCCGGGGTTGCCACTAGCATTAGGCCCTGGACCAGACATGGTAAAGGTAACCGGGGGAGAACTAGAAGTAGGGGGAGAACCCGAACAATCAGAAGAAGAGTCGGAGTGCGGACTCGGGGGAGGACTTACTCGATGACGATGGGAAGGAGGAAGTTGACCAACCAGAAACTGAGGGTGAAGGCCAAGAAGTCTCCGGGAGAGGTGCCTTGGGGGCGCAATGATGACAAGAAGAAGAAAAACCGACAAGGGCAGGGAGGGACAAAATCAAGTGAGGTCAAGGGCAGAGGGGGGCAGTGACAATTGATTTTAAAGTCTTTTCCAGGCGGTGTTAACCAGGCGCTTCTTCACTTAGGGTCAGTGTGTGGCGTGTGTTAATTTTAATTGTTTAAACCCAGACATTTTGAGAGCAAAAGAAAAAAGTGTGTTGTGTAACAGAAAATAAATCTGCAGTAAATAAGACTAAAAGAACAGAAAATTAACAGCTACTAATGCATCAATCTAACCCAAGAAGGTGGGTCTCTCAAAACTAGTCTATAAGAGGGAAAAACTAAGCAAAGCACGCTAACAAGAGGCCAATAGATCAAATGTCGAGAGGGACTGGGATCTAAAGGATAAATCTGCTGAAAAGTGGTGCAGAGAACAAAAAATAGGCAGAGGCAAGGTTGCTGCTAAAAAGGAGGAGATCAGCTAAAAATAGAAGAGACAAGGCAGTGGCCTAAGAAATGAACCCAAACAAAACGATATGAGGTGATTTGAGAGGGAGAAGACCTTATCTAAAAGGATCTGAAACGGAGGTATCAGATTGGAGAAAAACAAGGCTGAAACTCTGAAAATTCAGACTTCTGAAACAGCAAAGACTCTCCCGCAAAAAGTGGAGGGTACTAGAGCCCTAAGGGGCAAGATTCCCTCTTAGTTGAGTGAAGCAGATCAGAAACAGGTCTAAACGGGTAGAGTCAAAGGCTGGAAAACCCTGACAGAAGCTTCAGACAAACCCAGAAAAAGTGTTGGAAAATTTGCAGAAAAAGTGCAGGTCACAGGTTCTAACCTGATTTCAGTCCAGGTCGCAGGTTTGGGGCAGAAAAGTGCGTCCTCAAGCTCAGGTCACACTTTTTGGGCCGATAAGTGCGACCTGCAGATCCGGCTCTCTCGGTGGCAGATTTCAGAAAAATTTGTCGTCTCAGCTGCGGTTGATGTCTGTCACCTGCGCAATAAGGCCAGAAGCACACAGAAGTTAAAAATTTGACTGTTTGAGGGTGTTAGGGGTGAAAAACACCATAAAAATAGGAAAAACAAAAAATGGAAGAGAAACCCTAGGGTCTGAAACAACTGGATATGCAGGAATATATAAAACGACAGTGGTCGCAAAAGAAAACTCGTGTGGAGTCGCCAATTGTTAGTATGAATCTTTCGTCGTAAAATATCACTTTATCTATGCATAACAAATAGCCCTAACATCGATTATGGCTGCAAAATACCTTTAAGTTTGCTACACAAATTCAGATCTAAGCACAAAAGATATTAAGCAGATAAAATATAATATAGCTCCATAGATCCAATGGACAAGACAAGAAGAATGTATTTAAAAGAATTTTATATTATATCAAAGAATGGGGCACCTGAGAGGAAAAAAAGAAAGGTGTCTTCCAGTTCTCCTCAGTGGGATGGGTTCTTGGAAGTCCTCAGTGTTTCAGATCTAACATTTCTCTCTCTTATGGATGTAGAAAAGAAAACATAGAACTCAATGGGAGTTCACAAAGTAAAATGGAAAATGGTGACCAAGAGTAGATCCAAAGTGATCTAATGTAATGAAGGTCACTAATGAATGGGGAAAACCCTCCTATTTATAACAAAATATTAGGGTTATCTAGAACTTGTTGCATGAATAAAATATTATTAATAAAATTCTAGAACCACCCTTTAGGAATATTTTATTATATTTGTTGGAGGGAAAAGGATTCTTGACTTGGGTCAATTCCTTTATTTATAAATAATAAATAAATAAATGATTTATTTATCATTTTAGGGAAATGATGTGAATATAATTAAATAAATAATGGTTTATTTAATTATTTATGGATGATTTAGTCAAATTTAACTAAGAATGTTATTTAAATAACTTATTCTTAGGAAATAATTAAATAAATAGGGGTTTATTTAATTAATTTCCTTGTTTTGGGTTAAATATGACTGGGAAGTATAAACGAATAAGTTATTTCACGTGGTGAAAGCAATTTTACTTAGGGTAAAATTGGTTTTACATGGTGTACTTGGGTTCATCTAATGATAATGGGTTAGATGACCAAAAAATGGTGTAACAATATACCTTCACTTTCAAAAATGGCCAAAAAATGCAAAACTCAGCTGTTGAAATGGACTACACCAATGAATTCCTGGCGATGAGTGGTATAAAATCGACTGTCCACTTGTCCAATTCTGACACTGTTAAATTTTGGGCCTTTGGGAATATTTTAGATTCCTCATGATTCCACAAAGATTCCTCTCCACTGGTTTATTAGAGATATTCTACTCAGATGAAAAATCGGAGCTCACCATCACGATCCTTTCGAAATTATGAGAAAAATGAGTATAAAGTTAGCCACATTTTGACACTGGAAAAATTCAGCCTCCAAGGGAATCTTTAAGATTCCTCAAGATTTTTCATAGATTCCTTACTGTGAGGAACCTAAAATTATGCTAGTCAGATGGCGAATATTACTTCACTATCACGGTCCCTACAAAATTCTGAGAAAAATGACTATAAACTTGATAGGATCTTTGTTAGTATGATTCTTTCATCGTAAAAGATCACTTTAGCTATGCATACCAAGTAGCCCTAACATCAATAATGGCTGCAAAATATCTTTAAGTTTGCTGCATAAAGTTAGATCTAAGCATAAAAGACATTAAGCAGATAAAATGTAGAATGGCTCCATGCATCCAATGGACAAGACAAGAACAATATAATTAAAAAGAATCTTATATTATATTAAAGAATGGGGCACCTGAGAGGAAAACAAGAAAGGTGTTTTCCGGTTCTCCTCAGTGGGATGGGTTCTTGGAAGTCCTCAGTGTTTCAGATCTAACATTTCTCTCTCTTATGGATGTAGAAAAACAAACATGGAACTCAATGGGAGTTCACAAAACAAAATGGAAAATGGTGACCAAAAGTAGATCCAGAGTTATCTAATGCAATGAAGGTGACTAATGAATGGGGAAAACCCCCCTATTTATAAAAAAATATTGGGGCGGTCTAGAACTCGGTGCATGAATAAAATATTATTAATCTAATTCTAGAAGCACCCTTTAGGAATATTTTATTATATTTGTTGGAGGGAAAAGGGTTCTTGACTTGGGTCAAATCATTTATTTATAAATAATAAATAAATAAATGGTTTATTTATCATCTTCGGGAAGTGATGGGAATATAATTAAATAAATAATGGTTTATTTAATTATTTATGGATGATTTAGTCAAATTTAACTAAGAATATTATTTAAATAATGATTTAAATAACTTATTCTTAGGAAATAATTAAATAAATAAGGATTTATTTAATTAATTTCTTTGTTTTGGGTTAAATATGACCGAGAAATATAAACAAATAAGTTATTTCACATGGTGAAAGCAATTTTACTTAGGGTAAAATTGGTCTTACATGGTGTACTTGGGTTCATCTAATAATAATAGGTTAGATGACCAAAAAATGGTGTAATAGATTGCCCCCCAACGTACGAGTGTTAGGAGAAAATCGTATGACCGAAGTACGTTGTAAGAACTCAATCACTAGATATCAAAAGAGAAGTGAGAGAGAGAAGTGTAATGTAGTCTGATGTGTGAAACAACTAGACCCTGAGGAGATGAGACTTACAGGTGCAACAAGTCTCTAGTGTATGAAGTGGTACTTGTGCTAAAGGCGGTGGGGGAGGCATACCTATGCCCGCCGAGACAAAGTACAAAGAATAAAGCACCCGGAAAACCACGGAACGCGGTAATGAAGCTTGTGCTGGCCTAAACACGAGCCAGATAAATAACATGATGAATCCCACATACATGCGATGCCTGGAATAATCGTCAAGACTTATACAATAATATGGTAGTACATGAAAGACAAATACACCCAAATTCCCTCTACACGCGGGGAAGGGTTCGCAACATCTAACTGATATGTGCAAATCGAAGAGGCGCTGCAAGCGGTTGAGGCTGATATCATCAAATGGGAGGAGCTGCATTAGGGGCGGAAATAAAGTCATCCAGGCATGTGGGGGGCTACCTGCAGGGCCACCCCCTCATGAGGGTTGAGACATCTCACACATGCCCGGGAATCACCAATATCTGCTGCTATATCACTGGACCATCAAGTGTATAGATCACGATCATTCTGATAGGAGCTCGAACCAAGGTACACTGCCCCCTAGACCTGGCTTCTGGAATAAATGAGCTGATGTTGATAGAAGGAGGTCTGCCATAGGTGAGGCAATAAGGGAACCCCATCTAAGGCACGGGGAAAATAGTAGAGTGATGACCAAGTAGACGCTAATGATGATGATGGAATGAGAGGGATGGAGGAGCGGTTGGACGACTTCCCTTGGTAGAGCATCAAGTGGATGCATGGCTTGGCAGCGACGGACACAATTTTGTGAGGGATAGTGGACAGGGGTACTGAAGGCCATAATGTGTGACGTGAGAGGGGGATTAAGCAGAAAAGGATGGAGAACTATGGTGGGGTACACAGGGACTTGGGGTAGACTCCATGAATATGGTGGTGACACGATGCAGATGCTCCAAA
Source organism: Pinus albicaulis (assembly GCA_034641835.2). NCBI lineage: Eukaryota > Viridiplantae > Streptophyta > Pinopsida > Pinales > Pinaceae > Pinus > Pinus albicaulis. Next base: position 184,695,747 of record CM076584.1, read on the forward strand.
CAAGGGCGATTCGATGGTGCTGCCTCATAAATCGGTTCCAATGGGGAACCGTAAAAGCATGAGTACAAGAGGGTAACTCATGATGAAAATCAACACGAACGGAGATGAGTAAGGGGGCAAAGTGGTGCCCCAAGTACAAGTGTCGTAAGTGAAGAAATTCGATTTTGAGAAGTGGTGAATAGACCCTTCATGGACAAAATGTGTCGTGGTGAAGTATCCAAACATAGAAAACTAACAGATACCCATTTGAGTGCTCGGTGAGAGCTTTCCAACGGTGTAGATGGTGTGTCAAACGGGGCTACGGTTTGGTCGCAGCGGGTGAAAGAAAAAACATGGGTTTTCTTCTAATAGGGTGTTTTCCCTCCAAAATTAGTCATTTTCTTGTGTAGCTGTGGTGAATGTGGAGAGGAGAGAAGGCCCTAAATATTGCGGCGATTGTAGCGGACAAACCGACCGTTGGAATTGTGATCCGTCAGTGGCAGGTAAGAGGCCTAATCTTAGGCTTTGTTTTTGATTGAGTCAAGTTGTAGATTAGGGTTTTAAATCTCAGTAAGTGCCCCTACTTCATCCTTACGATCGGGTCGCACTTTTTGGGGCAAAATTTGTGACCTGGGACGCAGGTTTTGGCCTGAAAAGTGCGACCTGGCCCAGGTTTGGCCCAAAAAGTGCGACCTATGAGATGTGGAGGTTTTAGTGCTGTAATGGGCTGAGATGCTGTTTTGATGTAAGTTAACTCAGTTTTGTTGATCTGGAGGCTGAAAAAAATGATGGTTTTGTGCAGATATGGCAGATCTACGGATCCAGTGGAGAGAGAGAGACTTAGGTACATTACGGATGGAGATCCAGGCGGATCAGGGTGTTCGTCGTGTGTTGGCTAGGTACGGGGTTCTGAAGTTTTTGGAGAACCCTTTGATGAGGGCAGGAGAGCCCTTGTTAGCCCGCATTATCAGTTATTGGGATCTAGATCAGGAGGCGTTTGTAGTGCAGGGGCACAGGATCGAGCTGATGGTACAGGATTTGTATTTCTTGACTGGTCTCCCACCATTAGGGATGGTGGAAAATACACAGCCAGTGTTACCGCGTGGGCATAACATTATGGAGTTTTTTGAGCGACATGGTCGACCGGGTGTCCGAGTCAAAGGGACTCGGATATCTATTGGGGATCTAGAGAGGTTGGAGACCCGGGCAGTGGCCGCAACAGTGTTGCGAATTGTGGGCAGTCAGGCGCTCCATCACATCACTGGAGGGAAGATGATGATTGTAGAGAGTGTGTTGGGTGGGACCTACTATGGGTGGGCCCAGATGATGTTGGTGTCGCTGAAGTGACAGTTGTCGCTATGTAAGCGGCAAGTGAATCATGATTGTGCGTATGGGACAGTCTTGTGCTCTTTCTTCTTTGAGAAAATCCCAACCTTGCGTCCTCGTATACAGTTTCCTAATGGGGGCCTGAGAGAGCCCCGGATGCGGCGGTGGGGACGACTACTGAGTAGAGGAGGAGGAGGGGTGGTCGGGAGGGTGTTTCGACCAGAGTTCTTTGCCCATTGGGATCAGATTTCGTTATACCTAGACGACTATCCCTATAGTGGGATGAGTTATTGGGGAGATCCGGACTTGCCGCTGCCACCTGGTCAAGTATGGGGACCGGATGGTAAGTGACAAGCAACTAACTTGTTATGTTCCATTTTATAGTTTGTGACTAGTATTCATGGTGCTAATCCTTGTATTGTTTGGGATGCAGATGTAGCTCCGGTAAAACCAGCCAGATATATGGGACGACCAGCAGCAGCAGGTGCTACAGGCGCAAGTGGATCAGGGATAGGACAGAATGAAGAGATGGCCGCACTGGTGGAGGACCTCCGTCGTAGATGTGAGGGACTACTGACCGGTGTGTCGGAGTGTGGTTGGTAGGATTTAGATGACCGATACATAGAGTTGTGTATTGGGCTCCCCTCGGAATGGCGAGGGATCATGCAACGCATGGTGATGGCCGGGCAGACGGTGCGTGATTTGCGAGCTACGGGAGCAAAGCCGTTGGCTTGGGATCCTCCATAGAGTGATTAGGTGTGGGGCAGGAGGTGCCCCCTAGTAGTGATGTAGGGGCAAGTGGTGCCCCCCATTTTTGTAATATTGGTTTTTGTAACATGCGATGGGCATGTCATATGTTTCAAAGTATATGGACTTTAAAACACATGTTATATATATATATATATATAATTTTTATGTGCATTTTGTGGATGCTATTGTCTTGTGTGTGATAAATGCTAGTCTAGAATATGATTTGCAATTTGATCTACGTAGTGATTTTGATTTCTTGGGATGTGGTGAAATGTAATGAATCTAAATTCACGTATTAAAAGTTTCACTCGTAAATATTGTGTAAACAGGAAGGGGTTATGCACACGATAGACACCGTTAAGTTGTAGGACAACAAGCAGGGAATCTAAATGAACATGCAGATGGAGGATGTGGTGAGACAGGGCATCGGCTAAGAGACCATGAACTGCATCATATTCGGCCTAATTATTGGTGGTTGTACCAATGCAAACTCCATTTGCAAGGACCAAGGTATGCAAGGGGGTAAAGATGGCCCATGCCGCGGAAGCGAGATGACGGGAATAGCGACTTGCTCCATCGGCATAGCCCAAATGAGGTCCGGACGAAAGGGCTAATGTGATAGTCTCATAAGTCAGGAAAGGGGAAGGATGAAACAAAGGAGGGCAGCGTGAGTAGAGGATAGACCTCCAATGACGGCTACGGGAGGGAGCAGTTCGGGTAGAAAGTCTAGGACTCATGGGTCAACGAGAAGGAGAGGAAGGAGGATGATGGGAGGGAAGGTGGGCACTCAGGCTGCGACGAACATTGAAGATACAGATGGTATGATCATGATGAGGAGAGGGAATGGGAGGGTAAAAGAGACCAGACGATGCTGCAAAGGTACCAAAGTCATCAGTATGGGAAGAGATGCGCAGATACGGGTCATCACAAGGAATGGGAGAAGAGCAAGTAAAAAGAGATTCAAAAGATGAGGAACTCGTGTCTGGAGGAGAATCGAGCAGAATAGGTGGAGTGAGTTCAGAAGGAACGTACTCCAGGGAACGCGTGGATGATGATAGGTATAGAAGAGGAGCAGCGGGGTTGGACATTTCAACATCAGGGGGAGGAATGTCAATGGTAGCAGGGGGATCCTCAAGTAGACTGGATGCATGCTGAGCAAGGATGGGGGAGGCGGATTGATTTTGTTCAACCTCGTACTCGCGTATGACCTCTAAAGAGGCTCGGTAATGGGTGAGGTGAGGACAATGGTGAGAATAATGGCCATGGACACCACACAGAGCACAGGTTTTGTTGGTGCAGAGAGTCTTCGGGTTCTTGGCTACGGATGAGGAAGAAATAGAGGTTTCAGGGATCGTAGATTCAGGGAACGCGACTTTAACCATGGGTTGGATACGGGGCAACTCAGGACAAGTATGGGTGGGATGACCGATACCATCACACAAGGTGAAAGGCTTGGTGGGTGGGGCGGGGTAAGGTCAGGAGTTGTGGCCTTGTCATTGGATGCCCCCTTGCGAGTTTTTCGTTTCTTGCTAGTAGCTGTCGCAGTATGAGGAGGGTTCTGCGGAGGGGCTAGGGGCACTGTGGTGGTGAAGGAGCAAAGGAAATCGGTTGCACCGGTGTCACGACTATGTATGGTTTGGGGTGGCCTGGTGGGGTCTCGGCTGGAGGAGTAAGATACCATACTGGAATTCCCAAGGTTAAATTAGGTAGGGAAAGGGTGGCCATGACGGGGACCGAATAGACGCCGGGGGGCGGGCCAATGAACGGTATTTGACAAGCGGGGTAATGACCAGGGGGGACGGCTCCCATATGGTGGAGACTTGAGGGAACAGACTCAGGGGGGTAGGGAGGTGCCATAGTGTGATGGGAAGGGTCAGGTGAAGAAGGGTCGGTTGATTGAAGCCAAGGGCTAGGAGCAGGAGGCGGTGGGCGAGATGGAGGGTGATGACTAGCCGTAGTAGGCTGCGGAAGACCAGCCTGAGACGATTGCATAATGCAAACATTCGCTGAGCTGGGGTCAGAGACCAGAGGAGGGGGAGGACCAGGAAAAGTTCCAAGCAAAGAGGAGTCTTTATAGACGCCAGGGAAAACACTGGTTAAGGAATCAACCGTTGGTTGATTGGTGACAATAGAGATGGTGGAATCAGGGGAGGTCTGAGATTTTGGTTCATGGTAGGTTAATTGGTCAATGGTGACAATCTTTCCATTATGGGGGAAGAACATCTTGCGGTGGACTGCGGATGGGACGGCAGACATGGCATAGGTGTAACTATGCCCCAAAAGGATGTTATAGTCAAGAGGGGCGTCAATTACTTCAACGTCGACACAAACAGTCTTGCCAGCAAGGGTAATGGGACAGTTATAGAATAGGCCAATGGGTTGGGAGGCATGTCCATCCCACAAACGAAGGGTGATGGTGGAAGGGGCCAGCTCAGGGGATCCGAGTTGTTTCCAAACCGAAGCGGACATTACACAGGTAGATGCCCCCTCATCAATAATACACCGAGAAACATTGGCGTTTCGGATCTTGACTGGGATTTGGAAAGAAACCGAAGGGGGAAGAGGGGGATGTTCTGACTGATGGGTGTCGAAAACAATCAATTGGTCATCAGCAGGATCTACAGCACCCACGGCAGATAGTAGAGCCTTCTTTTGAGAAGGACATGACTGGAGGAGCTCTAGTGTTGAAATGGCAGCAGGAGAGTGGGCCAGATCATCTACTATGTTGTATGAATGGGCAACCTGACCAGAGGCAGCATTTCGGCGTAATGGTCCCTTAGGAGGTTTGGGATGAACTGCAGCTTTGGGCAGAGGGAGTTGTAAGGGACCATTGGGTGTCGATAGAGGCTCTGTAGGACCTGACGATGGAGACTCGAAGACAAATGGAACGGGAGGTGTGGAATACTGATGGGACCGAGTTTGAAGGTTGAGGTCGATGGTGAGAGGAGGGTCAGAGGCCATCATGACAATCTGGTAATTAGTGGAACCAGAAGGGGAATATTGAGTGGTTACCGGGGCATGAGGAAGTTGAGTGGCCATGAATCCTTGTTGAGGGAAAGGATCGGAAAACACAGCGGGTGAGGAAGGAGTTGGAGTGGGTGGGATAGGAGGGGAGGAGTGTTGCCCCCTCACAGTGGCTTGAGAGTCCCACATCTGCCGCATTTGTGGTAATAAAGGACAATTGTGAGTGTAGTGACCATAAACACCGCAACCAGAATAGGGCTTATTGGTGCGAAGCGGCCTGTCTGTCTTGGGCTGAGGGCCCTGTGGTGGATTGGCGGTGGGAGAGTCAATACGGGAAGGAGTGGATCCATGATTACGAGAAGCGGGTGGATTGCCTCGTCTCCTTCTTTGAGAAGGAGGAAAATTAGGTGCCCTCTGTTGTGCAAATACTTGCCCTGGAGGGGGTAGTAAGTGTGGTTGTGGGGGTGAGGAAGGCAAGGGAGAGAGCGGTCCAAATGCTGGAGGAACTGGGACACCAGGTTGCGGATATGGATAAGGAGTAGGGTAGGCAGCAGGAAGGTAAACAGGAGGGTGGGAAAAAGGAGGAGGAATGCCATAGCCTGAATACATGCTGCTTGGAGGGGAAAAAACGCTGGAGGGGCTGGCCCCTGGAAGAAAACCATGGCCCGGAAGGGGTTGGGTAGAGGAATGCGACAAGGCGCCAATGATACCATCGGCAGAGTGAGATGCCCCCGAAGCATTAGGGCCATCGGGTTTGGGAAGGTTAGGGAGGACGGTACAAACATAGCCAGATTGGGCATAGATAAGGTCATACTTTAAGGCTATTTGGAGGGCGGCTTCTTCGGTTTGGGGAAAATGGGACGCGACATCTTTGCCTATGGGAGGTAGGAGAGAGCGAAGGAACTAGTCCATGTAAACCCGATCTTCAAAGGGGGGAGCGTGACACAAGCTCCGTCTTCGTTGCCATTCCTGGACATGAGCAGAAAGGCGGGTTGAAGAGGATTGATGAAAAGAGGTTAAAAGCTCAGTACCAGTGTCGTATCGGAGAGGGAGCTGGAAATAAGACAAAAAGGCTTGGGCAATGGTTGCAAAAGTGGTATGGGAGGAGGTGGCCTGTTCAACATACCATTTAGAAGCCTCGCCTGTAAGCGTGCGTTGGAACAGTCTAAGACAAATAGAGTCGTCAGTAATGGAATTGGAGGAACACCACATATGGAAGGATCAGATATGGTTGGAGGGATCCTCACTAGCAAGGCCTTCAAACTTGGGAATGTCGGAGGGGAGCTTGGTTGGCATAGCAGGCCAACTAACATTGTGGCGGATAGGGTCATTAATCAGCTGATTGAAGTCGGGGAGACTAAGGCCGGCCATATAAGGGAGTAATGGGGCAGTCAAGGTAGGTCCCGCGGTGGTTCCACTAGAAACAGACCCAGCAGTAGTACTGGGGTTACTGCTGGTAGTAGGTCCTAAAGTAGACATGGTGAAAGTGACAGAGGGAGAACCAGAACTAGGGGGAGAACCCGAACAATCAGAGGAAGAGTCGGAGTGTGGACTCGGGGGAGGACTTACTCAATGATGACGGGAAGGAGGAAGTCGACCAAGAAGAAACTGAGGGTGAAGGCCAATAAGTCTCCGGGAAAGGCGCCTTGGGGGCGCAATGATGACGGGAAGAAGGAAACCAACAAGGGCAGGAGGGGACAAAATCAAGTGAGGTCAAGGGTAGCAAAGGTGCAGTGACAATTGATTTTAGAGTCTTTGCTAGGTGGTGGTAACCAGGTGCTTCATCACTTAGGGTTAGTGTGTGGCGTGCATTAATTTTAATTGTTTAAACCCAGACGTTTTGAGAGTAAAATAAAAAGTGTGCTGCGTAATGGAAAAGAAACTGCAGTAAATAAGACTAAAAGAATAGAAGATTAACAACTAAAGATGCAACAAGCTAACCCAAGGAGGCGGGTCTCTCAAAACTAGTTGATAAGAGGGAAAAAACTAGGTGAAGCACGCTAACAAGAGGCCAATAGATCTAAGGTCCGGAGGGACTGGGATCTACAAGGTAAGTCTGCTGAAAAGTGGTGCAGAAAACAGCAAAGAGTCAGAGGCAAGGTTGCTGCGGAAGCAGAGGAGATCAGCTAAAATAGAAGGGGCAAGGCAGTGGCCTTAGAAATGAACCCAATCAAAATGATATGAGGTGTTTTGAGAGGGGAAAGAGCTGATCTAAAGGGATCTGAAAAAGAGGTATCAAATCTGAGAAAAATAGGGCTGAAACACTGTAAATTCAGACTTCTGAAACAGCAAAGACTCGTCCACAAAAAGTGGAGGGTATTAGAGCCCTAAGGGGAAAGATTCTCTCTTAGGTGAGTGAAGCAGATCAGAAACAGGTCCAAATGGGCAGAGACAGAGGCTGAAAAACCCTGACAGAAGCTTCAGACAAACCTAGAAAAAGTGCTGAAAAATTTGCAAAAAAAGTGCAGGTCGCAGGTTTGGGGCAGAAAAGTGCGTCTTGAGGCTCAGGTCACACTTTTTGGGCCGATAAGTGCGACCTGTAGATCTGGCTCTCTCGGCGGCAGATTTCAGAAAAAAATTCTTGTCTCAGCTGTAGCTGATGTCTGTCACCTACGCAATAAGGCCAGAAACACACGAAAGTTAAAAATTTGATTTTTTAATGGTTTTAGGGGTGAAAATCACCATAAAAATAGGAAAAAAAAACTGGAAGAGAAACCCTAGGGTCTGAAACAGCTGGATATGCAGGAATAGATAAAACGACAGCGGTCACAAAAGAAAACCCGTGTGGAGTCGCCAATTGTTAGTATGATTCTTTCGTCATAAAAGATCACTTTAGCTACACATACCAAGTAGCCCTAACATCAATAATGGCTGCAAAATATCTTTAAGTTTGCTGCATAAAGTTAGATCTAAGCACAAAATACATTAAGTAGATAAAATGTAAAATGGCTCCATGCATCCAATGGACAAGACAAGAACAATATATTTAAAAAGAATCTTATATTATATTAAAGAATGGGGCACCTGAGAGGAAAACAAGAAAGGTGTTTTCCGGTTCTCCTCAGTGGGATGGGTTCTTGGAAGTCCTTAGTGTTTCAGATCTAACATTTCTCTCTCTTATGGATATGGAAAAGCAAACATGGAACTCAATGGGAGTTCACAAAACAAAATGAAAAATGGTGACCAAGAGAAGATCCAGAGTGATCTAATGCAATGGAGGTGACTAATGAATGGGGAAAACCCCCCTATTTATAAAAAAATATTGGGGCGGTCTAAAACTCGGTGCATGAATAAAATATTATTAATCGAATTCTAGAAGCACCTTTTAGGAATATTTTATTATATTTGTTGGAGGGAAAAGGATTCTTGACTTGGGTCAATTCCTTTATTTATAAATAATAAATAAATAAATGATTTATTTATCATTTTAGGGGAATGATGGGAATATAATTAAATAAATAATGGTTTATTTATTTATTTATGGATGATTTAGTCAAATTTAACTAAGAATATTATTTAAATAATGATTTAAATAACTTGTTCTTAGGAAATAATTAAATAAATAATGATTTATTTAATTAATTTCTTTGTTTTGGGTTAAATATGACCAAATAAGTTATTTTATATGGTGAAAGCAATTTTACTTAGGGTAAAATTGGTCTTACATGGTGTACTTGGGTTCATCTAATAATAATAGGTTAGATGACCAAAAAATTGGTGTAACAATATTGCCACTGGAAAAAGTTACCTCGGAAGTTTAGGCATCAATTGATTCCTTAGTTCATGGTTCCGTTCCTCTTGCAACTCATGGTTCCACCCATACATTCCACACTTCATTGGTCTAAGTTTCATTGGTCCACTCCCGTTCAACACTCCTTTGTTGTATGGGTGAATGAGAAGTATTGGTTTAATATTATTCCACGGGAAGTCATTTCAAAGTTGCCCCCGTGGTCGATTGTCAAGTGGTGATTATGGAATTGGGGTGGTCGAGGATTCCAACCCCACTGACCCACATTTTTTATGCGGCTAATGGCGACAGATATATAAAAATGTTGGCGATTATATATATGAAACACACTTTTTGTTGAGACAGTTTGGCGTGTTTTATGGCGCAGTGTTGGCATATGTTATTTCGTTGGAATCTCTTTTTTGTTATGGAACCACCCAAGTGGTGGGCCATCCCCACTAGGTCTGGCGGGTTCAAACCCCGTCGTTTCCAGTGCCATTGCATTGTTTATATGGTAACATATTTATGGTGGGCAGGGTCCACACCACGCGACCCCGACCCAACCCTTACCATTAATACATGTTGACAGTTGCAGAGGGGGTGGCGGGGGTGGCGACCCACCACCCCATTTAATTTTTTTTAATACATAACATGATATATGGAGCGGGGGTGGAGGGGGTTTCAACCCGCGTCCCCCCCCCCCCATAATCATAACTTTTTTGTTTTTTTAAAACAACTACATATTTTAATTTTTTGTCGAAATTAAGGGATATTAGAAAAATTAGGCATTCAACCAATCCACTCGCTTTTGGGAGCCAAGTTCCATGCCTCTGACTCGGTCAATTTGTAGGATCCTTAAACCTAGCCCACTTGTCCACTTTGACCAACCCTATATTTTCCATACAAACTGGGATTGGAGTGTCGTTTGCACTGGTGGAATCAGGGAAATGAGCACTTCGATCTGGTCCTACTTCGAGAGAAATTTGACGACTTTGAATTTTGATCTATTATAAGCCCTATTTGACCTCTCAGTGTGTCTCGAGCCACTTGGATCATTCCTCCCCACTAAGGAGCTTTTGTTCCACCAAAAGCATGAACATACTCTAAAACTGTTGTGTACATTGTCTATACCACAAGTGTCATAATAGGTCACCCTTCCTTCTCCTTCACCTTTGTTCTTCGAAGCCATAAGCAATGAGATGACACCTAAATCCCTATAAACCTGTAGTACAATAATTTTTAAAATTACATGCTCAATTACGCGACCCAATAATCCCATACTTTCCATGAGTTTATAAAAAATACTATGTGTTCAAGTTTACATCAAAATGGAAATCAATACCCCAACTACCAATACAAGGCCAATACATCATCGTTGATTTATCAAGTGATGGAAAACACATCATCACTTTTACATTATGTTTCAACACATGGTTTACAAAGTGAGGCCATGAAAAGATACTATAACTAGTAAATCCACCTCTTACTCATGAAAGTGCACCAACAAGTATGTGGTGTATTTTCTTGTTGAACGCATTCACCAACTGGTTCTTGCACGGGCGTTTTGAGACGCTTATATTGATGGAGCCTCCAACATGTGGTTCTTTGATGAACACCTATGTTGTAAAGACTGCAAAAAAGTCTTCTTCCTCCAAACCAGCTTAACTTGCTTCCTTCCCTGATGTGGATAAGTCCTTTCACGCCTCATCCTATTTTGTGTTTCCATTATCTTCCAGAACTCTACAACCACATGGTTATTTAAACCAAAAAACTATATGTTTTAGCAGCGCCAGGGTGAAAACAGTGGGAGAAAGTGATGTTTTAGCATGTTTTTGGCCTTTTTCTTCCAACCAAAAGGATGACATGGCACACAAAATATATAGTTGATATGTTCAGGTCATAATCTATCGACCAATATAAATTTTTTGTGATTTGGAGCCCACAAGGAAAAGTGCAAAGCTAAGGCACTGCGCTTTTGGCTGTCATGAATTTCCAGTTTTACCCAAAAGTCACAAAAATTTCAAAATTTTCAAAATTTTCTTCAAAAATGGTCCATAATTTCCCCTTTAAGTTGGAAAATGATTTTCTAGGAAATGAGAGAGGCCTCTACCAACAATCAAGCTTATCCTTCTTCTTTTGCTTAATTAGGGTTTTATTAAATTTCCTTTTCAATTGTTTGACCCTAATATGAGAAATCGTGTTTCTGGTACAGTAATGAATTTCCATATGCCTCTGAAGCTTTTTGTTCATGTTGGCCTTCTTGAGGAGCTTCTCCAAGTGACAATTTACCTTGTCAAGCCAAAATTCCTTATCTTGCTCAATTTCTGCTGCAATTAATTCATTAAAATCCTGTTGACCTAGTGATGGAGATGATTCAATTTCTTATTCTTCATGCCTCTTGAGATCTATTGTTCTTGGCCTCCTTGGTTTTATTTGTACTTCCTTATCCTCAAGCTACTCAACAACAATCACTGAATTACCTTTTCCATCCTCCTTCTCCAAATCTGCCTTGGGTTTGCTAAACAAAAGTTGTTTTACTTGGAGCTACCTATTCTCCTATTAAAGAAATGTAATCATGAAACTAGCCTTTGAAATTTTGTCCTTTAGCTCCTTGATTTCATCTTCCTTCTCCTTGATGATCTGCTCAGGTGACTTTTCCTCCTCATTATGCATTTCTATGTCTTCCATGTCAATGTCAAAGTGTACATGTTATTCCTCCTGTAATGGTGCCTCATGCCGATATGCTGATGTATATTTTTCAACTAAAGCGGGATGAGCCCTCCCATCAATGTTAGGAGAAAATACCATCCTTTTTCCTTTAGTATATGTTTTAGTCACCTCAGCCCTAGGTGTTCTTTTTATAGACCTTCTTGTAGAACCCACTTCTTGAGGTCTTCATGATTTCAAAGGTGTGGACTGACTGGTAGATTGAGTTAGAGTAGGAAAAAGAGAGGCTAACTACATGAATGCCTCCCAAGACAAGTTGAATTGTGTAAGTTGATGGAAAAAAATTATTTTAACCAAGCCATGATGTAACAAGCTTGCTTGATGATCTCGCCCTTTGCTTTGTACTTTTTCTACCATTTTGACCAAGCTCTTGTAGAGGTGGCGAGGTAGGTTAAGAGATTTAACACCTATGAAATGCATCAATAATCTAACATGGTACTGATATATCCTTGAAAACCTATTGTCACATGTGAATTATTTCATTTTCATATTCATGAGAGGGGCATACTTATCAATCAAGTGTCTAAAATGAAAAATATGCTTTTGAGTAGCTTTGTAAGGAGGCTTCAAAAACATTTTATAATTTTCAATATCTAGGTATGTCCTTTTGATCCAGATCTCTCCATGGCTAGGGATCCCAATGGCTATGGAAATTGCCTCTTCTGAAATAGTAAAACCAACCCCTGCAATATTTTCCTTATCCATCCTTAGATTGGTAGCAAAGGTGCTTGTTAATTTATCACTAAAACCTAATTCTTCAATCTTTTGGTAGAAAACAAGGCAACCTTCATCTTGGAATAAATTATTGAGAAATGGTGAAGCAATGATATCTTGTATTCTGCTGGTTTCATATTTGATAATCTGACCTCCCTTATGCTTCCTCTGATCAACTATCTCTGGATCCATTGTGAAACCCTAGCTCACAAGGAAAGGGAATTAGGGTTTAGTTTTAGGAAAACATGGGATTTGGGCCAGTTGTATGAATGGAGGGAGCTGAAGGAGTCTGGGAGTGTCTAAATTCTTGGGAAATTTTTTTGGAGTAGGGATATATGTTAGGGAGTGTAGGGAGGTGAAAATTTTGGAAATGAGTGAGGTGAAAGGGTATAAAAATGAAAAACACAGTCCTAGCCTAGAAAAGTGTAGTGTAGGCTAGGGTTTATAGAGAAATGAAGAAAATGAGGGAAATGGGTGAGAGGAAGTCTCAAGGAAGGTGTATATAAGGTGAGGGAGGGTGTTTGAGCATTAATTTTATGGTTTTTTCACAACAAATGGATCAAAAACACCATGAGACCAAAAGCGAAACAAACCCTAGGAGAGGGTGATTTTCTAGGATTTTAAGCATGAACTGAAGCTAAAGAAAGGCATATGAGGGACAAATTTAACCCACTTACTTGTTTTTGTTGAGTTGGATCCTGTGTTTGATGAATAAACCCCTGGAAAATAAATATTGTTCTCCTTTGACAAAAACACAACACCTTGGAGAAAAGCACAACACAGTTGAGAAATTTGGCACTTTTTGGCAAGAAATTGACTTTCAGAGGATGGAAATGCTTATTGCTGATGGAGTGATGTTTCATGAGGGTGGAATGAGTAAATTATTTTCTCCTTTGGTCTTCTTCTAGGTTGGAGGTCGATTTTCTCTTAGGTGGTGATGTGGCCCCACCTCGTCTTTTCACAAAATGACTTGGAGCGCTGGTGAACTACAACTTCAAACCTCATTATACATAATTACACCTTAATAAAGATCAAAATTCATTTTATAGATCATTATAGAAAACTTTTCCCTATTATTACTCCCTCTAATGGTGACCTAGATGATGACATGACCTATTTATATGAAATTTGATAATATGACCTAATGATGACACTATATGGAATGATAGCCAGAATGATGACCAAGATGACCAAGACACTCTTCCAAGAAATAAGGATCTGACCATGATAAGATTTATTGACCATGAGAATGAAGGGAGTAGTAATGACCTAGATATAATAACCAATGATCAAATTTTTATTTGGAAACCTATTTGAAACTATAAAAATTAGACCTAGGACCCTATCAACCATATGAAAGAGCATAATTTGATCATTGGTGACTGACAAGACTAACAGACACTATAACACTCAAAAGGAGAATTGACCATTACTTCTAGTCAAGAAGATGATGGAAAGCAAGAAGAAAATCGAAAATCCATTAAGGAAGCTGAAAATAAGAGTGATGACATCAAGGTCACAGAAGACCTAAAGGAAGAAGAAATTAAATAAGACTTCGAAGAAGATCTCTTGACTAAACTTACAATTACCATGGAAGATATTAACAGTTTGAAAAAAGAAAATGAGGAACTTAAGAAGAAAGCGCAATATGGCGACCAAGACAAGACAAGGAGTGAAGTTTACCTTTTCAAGCTTCAAGTACAATAAAGATATGAGGAGCTCACCAAAATTAAGGAGGAATTTAATCAAAACAAAAGAAAGCATCATGAATAAGTCATATCCATGAAAACTCAATTGGATAAGTAAAAGAAAAGGGAAGAAAATTTGTCAATCCATCTTGAACAAAGACATGAAGACTTGAACAAACTTAAAGGACAAGTTGGTCAATACAAGGAATAAGTTTTTCCCCTTAGAACTCAACTAGAAGAAACAAGGAAACAAGCACAAGGAGATGAGAAGGTGATGGAAGCTTTGGCATTCATAGAAGGACAAGTTGATGAAGCAAAAAAGGAGAGAAACGCTATGACATGTCAACTAAAAGAAAAGTATGAAGATATTTTTCTACTAAAATCAAATTTCATCTCTCAAAAAATCGAAACACATGAAGTAACAAGGATGATGGAAGAAATGAAGAAGAAACTATTTCCGAAAGATGAATATTGTGAAAAGTTGAAAGGATAAATTGTCTTTCTTAAAAAGGAAGTTGAATTTCTGAATTAGAACTTGAAAATTTCTCAAACCCTAGATGGCATCCTAAGTAATCAAAGGTCTCCCCTTGATAAATCAGTTCTTGGCTATGTACGTGAATCCTTAAGAAAGAATGATAATGGTTCAAAAAACAAGGATGTGAGGAAGCCAGGAAGAAATGTTGATGCTCCCAGTTCCAGCAAAGGCAAGGAGAAGAGTCAAGGCAACAATGAAAGAAATCGTACTCCAAGGAAACTTTCATGTGATGTCAAGAATAAAAAAGGAAATGAATATCATCAAAGAATCCTAAGGAAAAAATACTTCATAAGTACATCAAGGAAATTTTCATCTCCTAGGTACCAAATTACATTTCTTGGTTATTGCTATTCTTGTACAAAATTTGGGCACATGGAAAAATATTGTAGGGAATATCACCAAGAAAAATATAATGGTCTCGTCAATCTTCTAGAAGAAATTTTTCAAAAAGAATTCATGATCTCTCATTCATGAACAATATGGAGTGCTTCAATTGCAATAAAATTGGACACATGGCTCATGATTGTAACTTGAATTGGGTCCCTAAACAAGCTAAAATCATGACAACCAAGCTAGAAAAGAAAGCTACACAGGTATGGAGAAGGAATAAAATTTGATCGAAAGGTTCTTAGACACTCGAGCCAACAACACATGTTGTTGATTTGATGATGACATCCTTGGAAGATATGATATTCCAAGTTTTGATGATGAGACTCTGCCAAAAAGGAGACCATGCATATTGTTAGGGGGAGATCGTGATTCTTAACCATTTTTGCAGATTTTATCCGTGAAGAACTCCTTGATGAGTCACACATGGAAAATCTTGACAGATCATATCTTAGGAGTAACTCCATTCAATAAAATCATGAAATTGTGAAGATCTTATGCTTAATCACCAGGAAGCAATCTTTATTTCTTGAGAAAAAAAAGAGCTAGAGGAGTTTATGAAAGCAGGGTTGGTTCATCACATGAATAAATGTAAACACATCTATCATGAACCACATTTCCAAAAGGGAGAGCACCACGACAGGGGAGCAACATACCTATGAAGAAATACTATTGATGAAGAAAATATGATGAAATGAAGCAGCTTGATAGGGGGAGTACTTGGGCACCCCATTTTCCATCGATGCCAAAGGGGCAGAAAATGTTGGAAGGGAAATAATATTGCCATCAATGACAAAGGGGGAGAAAATGTTGGAAGAGAAAGAATATTTCCATCAATGACAAAGGGGGAGATTGTTAATCAAGGTTTTTTTTAATGTAAATATGGCATTGTTCGTGATGGAAAATTCTTATGATGTGTGATGTTGCCTAAATGCCCATTGATCATAATACCCTAATGATAATTTCCTTGAACTAATCGTGAAGATGACCTGGAACCCCTATGAAGATGAAGAATCCCTAGAACCCCCATGAAGATGAAGAAGCCCTAGAAACTGGATGATGTCCTTACCCGTAATAAGGATGTCTAAAGATTCCATGTCAATCATGTGCCTATGATTGATGCTCATAGTGATTAGCCTTTAAGTGACAATGATGTATCTAATATATAAGCCCTTGATGGCATATGGAGGACTATACATGAATGACCTCACATTGATGAAATATAAATCTCATGATGGCATCTCTGGATGGAAATTAATGGATGTTTCACTATGACATGGTTGGTAACATGATTGATGCTACATTATCACACATAAGGACATACATGATGATGACATGAACAATGATGGGAGATACAACATGAATGACCTCACCATACTTGATGACATATAATGTCATTGTTGGATACATGACAATGGAGAAGCCATTAATGACCTCTTGTTTTCCTAATCACCTTCCACACTAAAAATTCAAGATTAGTCACAAAGAAAAATAAAATTAGGCACCTTGGAGGAATCCCTCAAAATGGATCCTATACCATCTTGTATAATATATTTTTTCCTTTCTAACAAGCCCTTAATTTCCTCCAAACTCTCGGTGATTGATAAGATGATGAATTCCGACTTATGTAGGCTTGACATGCTACTTCAATAGTCATGCATTTTCATTGTGTAAAACCACTATAAATATAAACCTAAATTCGTCCATTCTAGCTCAGAAAATTCGGATTACAAAATTCTAAGCACAGGATAAAAAAAGAACACACTATAAGGTAGTCGGATGAGTAAAAGACAAAGACATGGGAGTAAGGGATTGTTTTCGGTCTATTTTCATCTCCATTTCAAGTATGAACTATAGGAGAGGAGGCCGCATAACTTGAGAGAATTTTGTGTCTGTATTATGGTGTAATTTTTGTGTGGGCGGTCTTTGTTTTTACAGGAGGTGTGCAGATTGTTTTAGCATAAAAAAAGGGTGCATCAACCTGTACCTAGCCTTGGAGAAGGGTTGAGACCCTATTTCTGGAGAAGGACGTGTCCAAGTAAGAGCAGAGTCACCTTATGATATAGTGCAAAAGTTTTTCAGGATTGTGAGTAAAATAACACAACATATACATGTATGATACGTAACTAAGATAAGTGATAAGAAGAAAAAATTATAGACCCTAAAAACAATATCATTTGGACTAGCCGAAGTACTATTGGAAAGAAAATTGTTGAGCCCTAGTAACATTAATTCTTGGAGAAGCAAGTAACAATACTTTTGTACATAGTTATAGTATCTTTTAGAGCAGCATTTGAAAAGATTTTGAAGACTTGTCTGGATAGTATCTTTAAGACCTTTCAGAGCAACCCTTTGAGCAGAGTTGGAGAGGATGTTGAATACCCTTTGAAGTTCCTCATTGAAGACATCTAGAAGCATTGTTGAAGACTTGTAGAAGACATGTTATGCAGATTTGAGAGCAATATTTGTAGCATATTGGAGCATCCTATTAAAGACTATTTTGGAGCAGACCTAAGCTTGGGTACTTGGAAAGCATTGTTGAATAAGCATAGTTAAAAATAGTTTTGGAAAGATCTATTGAAGCCTCTTGGAAACACCTCTTGAAGATATCTTGGACCTGGAATAATTGAAGAAACATCCTTGGAACCTTGGAGCAGATTCTTTTGAAATTTGTCAGAACATCCCTGAAAACTTGCATACCTTAAGGCAGTGTTGAATAATTGCAGAGGTTGATCTTGGAGACATGATGCAGTGTTGAAGCCCTCATGGAGTGACTTTGGAGAAGGAAGTTTGGGTGTCATGAAGAGCAGTGGTCACAAATTCATGATAAGACAATGTTGTCATTGATGAAGTGATGTGAAGACTAAGTGAAGGCATTGTTAAATATTTACAGGGCTCATTGAAGACGATTTTGTGAGCTGTGAACAAACATGAAACTTATCCTAACAAATTGAAGCAGGAGGTTGGAGCCTCATAAAGACTAGGTTGGTGCCTTGGAAGATAGGTTTGGATCCATAGAGGATAGGATTCCTAGAGAGACGAGGTCAGAGCCTATACCAGAGATAGGGTTGGAGCCCTAGAGGTTGGTGCCTCAAATTGACAAGGTTGGAGCCCTGGGAAGTCCAAGTTGGTGCTTGGAAAAAATATAGGTTGGAGCATAGGAGATTGAAGATTGTTGTCTTCATCTAGGGTTGGAGCCTTACATATATTGTACTTGATTTATTGTAAATAAAAAAATTAATATAAGTATATATTCTATCATTTTTCATTTCATGTTCTAAATATATGTGATCTAACTAGTAAAAATAACAATTGAAAAGAAATACTGATTCACCCCCCCCCCTCTTAGTATTTCCAACAGAAGCTGTCGTTTTGTCTCTCCTCTTTCTCTTCTGGTAGAAGCCTCCTTAGTTCAAGATCGTCTTCTTGAAGGCTCTAGTTGTTGCACTTCAATTATTCCAAATCCTCTTCTGCAGCTCGTAACTGAAGCTACAATATATACTTCTCCTCTTTCTATTCTCATAGAAGACTCTTAAATTAAAAATTATTTGCTTGAAGGTTTTGGTTGATCTCCTCACTCTAATGATGAGAATACGACAAAGAAGATGCATGTTCATGAGAAGGTGTGGATGGAGCATCGTTTTTTTCTCCTTCTTTCTCTCTTTCCTCTATTCTCTTCTCATAAGCTTCATACATTATGTCCACCATTTTGGACATTCTGAGGAAGGAATCATATATTTATTTTTCATCCTCAATTTTTTCATGTTCAATCATTCACACTCGCAATTCACATCAGTGAGAAGACCACTCTGATACCAAACTTGATCCTGGTTTCTTCAGCTACCGGAATTAACCAAGATCTTTGACTTCTATTATGTTACTAGAATTGCATTTAAAAGAGAATAAAACAACCACATGTGCATGTTTAAATAAGAGGAAAAATAATGACGATAATAAAATCAAGAACACGACAAATTTGATAACGAAGTTCACCCAATGTGGGTTACGTCTTCGGGCCTGCTGTCAAGAAAGTGGAGGTCACTTCATATAATTGCTGCAAATGATGATGATGTACATGTAATATTATTTGTCATTACAAGGAAAATACCCTCAATGAGAGTGGCGTGTCTCTCCACGAGAGATTCTCTCTACAGTAACTCTAACTCAAATGGGTTTTCCTTCAGCATGATAAACTAATGAAATCTCACATAATGTGGAAACAAGTATCCCTCAACATAATGTAAACCACGGATCTCAACAAGACAAACATCATCTCAGTAAATTAGAAGAAAAGAAAGACATAACTACATCATATACCACCACTTTCGAAGATGGCCAAAACATGCAAAGCTCAGCTACTGAAAAGGACTACACCACTGAATTCCTGGCGACTAGTGGTATAAAATCAACTGTATACTTATCCAATTCTGACATCGTAAAATTCTGGGACTTTGGGAATATTTTAGATTCCTCATGATTCCAAAAAGATTCCTCTCCAATGACTGAATGGAGATCTACTACTCAGGTGAAAAATCTGATCTTTCCATCATGATCCTTATGAAATTATGAGAAAAATGAGTATAAAGTCGGCCACATTCTGACACTCAAAAAGTTTAGCCTCCAAGGGAATCTTTTAGATTCCTCAAGATCCTTCATAGATTCCTTGTTGTGAGGCACCTCCAATTCTCCTGCTCATATGGCGAATCTGACTTCACCATCTCACGCCCTGCGAAATTATGAGAAAATTGATTATAAACTTGATAACATTCTGTTACTAGAAAAACTTACCTCCCAAGGAATATTTTAGGCATCAATTGATTCCTTAGTTCATGGTTCTACTCCTCCCACAACTCATGGTTCCACCAGGACATTCCACGCTACATTGGTCCTCTCCCGTTCGACACTCCTTATTTGGAAGGGTGAATGAGAAGTACTTGTTTAATATTTTTCCACGGGCGATCATTTCAAAGTTTCCCTCGTGGTTGGTTGGAAAGTGGTGATTATGGTGCTAGGGTGGTCGAGGGTTCCAACCCAGTCGACCCACATTTGGAATGCAGTTAAAATATGTGTTTTGAAACAGATATATATATTAACATCGGTTTATATATATATAACACACAATTTTTGTTGACACGGTTTGACGTGTTTTATGGTGTGGTATTGGCATATGCTATTTGGTTGGCATTGTTTGTTTGTTGTGGAACCGCTTGAGTGGCGAGCTGGCCCCACTGGGCTGGGTGGGTTCAAACCCCACCAGTTCTGATTTTTTTGCATCATTTATATGGTAACATATTTTTGGTGGATGGGGTCCGCACCACGTGGTCCCAACCCACCCTTACCATTAATACATGTTGACAGTTGCAGAGGGTGTGGCAGGGGTGGCGGCCCGCCACCCCATTTAATTTTTCTTTTAATAAATGACATGATATGCAAAGCGGGGGTGGCGGGGGTGGCAACCTGCCCCCTGATATATATATATATATATATATTAAAGAACTACATATTTAAATTTTTTCTAAAATTAAAGGATATTAAACAAATTGGGCGTTCAACAAATTTTCCCTCTTTCAGGAGCCAAGTTCTGTGCCCTGGACTCAGTCAATTTTTAGGATCCTTAAACCTGGCCCACTTGTCCACTTTGACCACAACTTTGACTAGCCCTATCTTCTTCATACGAACTCGTATTGGAGTGTAGTTCACACCGATGGAATCAGGGCGACAAGAAATTCAATATGGTCCTTGTTACGAGGAATTCTAATCTATGGATAAACTAGTCTTCCCTGAGTGTGGTGTTTCTTCACTCAGAACAACAGAGGAAAGGTAAAGTCTTTTCTCTCTAAGATAAAAAGATAAACGTAAGGTGAAGAGACTTACTTGTGATCCTTCACTCTCATTCTTCTTCTTTCGTCGCTTTTGTCGCTCTCGATCCAATTGAACTCACAAGATCAATACCTGGAATCAAAATCAGAAAATAGAAAATGACGATACAAATATACAATATCTATCTATCATAACCAGATTGAACTGACTAAATCTGAGAATACATGCACATATTCAAAATAAATTCACAAAATATAATCACATATATGAGAGAAAGAAAAAATATCTTTATTGCAGTATTATAAGGAATATATTACAACCAGTCGATCAGTTCCTTATCAATGTGCTCCAACTTGATCTTGTCCTCGTCACACCAAGAATCAATCCAGAAACATCACAGTACTTCAAATCTCCAAGAATTGAGAATCCAATAGCATAACGCTACACAAATTTGTTCCTCCCTTGCACTTAGATGAGTGCTCAATTTATAGAGAAATTGTAGGTATTTTCTCAATAAATGATATTTAATGGATTTCTAATAATAGATGAGACATGTTCCCAGGTTCAATGGTGATGGATGGACACATGTATTCGAAGTATGACACCTATTAGATCTTCTAGAAGGAATTGGACATGTGAAGATTCCCGAAATAATGATGATTTCTCTCCCGGGAGACCATCAAAACCTTAAGTATCGGGAAGTGCTTTGTAGAGCACCCTTGCATGGGGGTAATTTCTTTGCAACGAAATTAGGACCATTCAGAGGAGCGTCGATGAGTCAATGGGTTATTTTAAATATACTTCAAATATTGGAATTCTCGTGAATTAAAGACATCCATGAAATGACTTCTCTAGGGAATGTAGCAACTGAATTAGGGGATGATAGACCCAGTTTGTATTGAATTAAGGGATGATAGACCCTGTTCATACTGGTCTTAGGGATGATGCCCAAATTGACTTATAATAGTTTCCCCCTAAAGCATGAAATCAAAATAATGATAATATTTGGATGAGATGTTTTACGATGTTATGAGTAGGATCTAAACCAGACGGTGACCTGCATGAATTTGCAATACATTACATCATGATATCTTGCACATCTTGTACATGAATTTTTGAGGGATGCATACCCATACTTAGCACATAAACTACCATAACACGTTCATAAATCAAACACTCGTCTACAAATATAGACATTCCTACACATTTAGGCCCATGATAGGATGACCATCTGTATGTAAAGCCATCGTACGAATAATGTGGTACAATTCTTGAAATTGCAACCTGGATGGATGAAACTAGATCTGTGGTCTTCTGTCTCATTTACTTGATCGTTCAAAGTACAAGTCTAACCATGCGAATATGTGATCTGAAGTCAAACATGGGAAGACATTATATGATTACCAACTATTGATGTAAGCCGTTAATAGACGTGAGAGAAACCACCGTTAATGTTAATGGTTCTCAAGGTACCGTAGTACAATTTGAAAGGCATGAATAGTTGATTTGATGTTGAATGAAAAAAGAAATATTTCAGTCTAAGGTTTTTGATGTCAACCTATCGTCGGAAGCGAGAAACCTTTTGTTGATGTAAGCAAGCTCCAAGGCACTGGAAAGATGTTTCTAAGTCAACTTCCTGGATGATTATTTGATGTCGACAGGAAGAGACTCATCACAGATATGACATGAAACTGGAGTAATGATTTTTGAGACAAAATGTGACTTGATGAAGCAATGTTCAGGGATGGCGGTCATGAAAATGAAGGTTTATGAGTATTGCAAAATATGAGGAATTACTGGATGACTTCTCTTGAACATATCGATGACACCAAATGGATTGGCAACATTGACCCAAAACTGAAGTTATGGATGGTATGATAGACCATAGGTATGATAGACCATTAAGCAGATTACCCAACCCAAAGCCACGGAGATGAAGTGAAAGTGTCATGTTGAGGAGCGACCTGCTACCATAAAGTGTTTTGTTCTTTTTCCCAAATTTTCCTAGTCATTGTTGACCAGTACCTTTTTATTTTTTAAGAAGCTTGAGGAGGATAACATATGCTTGATCTATAATTCAACCCTTCGAGTGAATCCATCGCTATTTGATGCTTTAATGAGTCTAGCGATAGTGAAACTCGATCTTTTCATGATCGTACAAGTCCTTCGTTATTTGATGTTTTAATGAGTCTAACGACAATGAAAACTCGATCCTTTTTCATGTTTAGAGAGTTTGAAAAAGGGACGAAAAGAAAACTCCATAAGTCCTTTTTCATAAATTTTTTGCTCAGGTCCGAAAAAGTGTAAAATGATACCTGAGAAATCCTTTTAGCCATGTTCGACTAAGGTGTTATTTTTTTTGTCAATAATCTATCTCAGTTTGGAAAAGGGTTAAACTTATACTGAGTAGATGTCATTTCATTTCCTTTTATGAGCTAAAAAAGACAAGTGCTGGACAATATTTTCACATTAATAGAGTCTGAAAAGAGCTAAAAGAAGACTCCAAGGGGGTTCCTTTTTCGTGTTTAACAGATCTTGAAAAAGAGATAAAAGTATGCTTTGTCCGACTTTAAATTTAATTTACGAGCAGGAAAAAACGGAAAGAACTCGACATTTTCATGTGTTTTAGGAGAATGAAAAGATAGCAAAAGAAGCTTTGGATTTTCATGAGTTTAACGAGTCTTGAAAATAATAATTGAAATGGACTCGAGATAGGTTTAATTTTTACCCAAGCTTGAAAAAGATAAAAAACTATGCTTGAAAGTGGTTTCATTTTTACACAATATTGAAACAGAGAAAACTATGCTTGAAAGTGGTTTCATTTTTACCCAAGCTTGAAATGGAGAAAACTATGCTTGAAAGTGGTTTCAATGCCCCCCAAGCGTAACCTGAAAGAGCACATGCCCCCCAAGCTTCATCTCATTCAACTAAGTAGACTACTGGTTACTAATAGGTGGATAGAATGAAGGTTCATTTACGAGATCAGCTGAAAGACTTGACTTAACTAGGAGAGGATTTGTTTCATTTTTTAACAAGATTGACACATGAAAAGAACTATGCTCATGATGGACTGATTCATTTTTTAAAAAGGTTGACACAGTAAAAGGAACTATCCTCATAGGCACTTGTTTCATTTTTTAACGAGGTTGACACAAGAAAAAGAACTATCCTCAAGGAAACCTATTTCATTTTTTAACGAGGTTGACACAATAAAAGAACCATCCTCATGAGAATCTGTTTCAGTTTTTAACGAGGTTTACACAATAAAAGGAACTATCCTCATGAAACATGTTTCATTTTTAACGAGGTTGACACAATAAAAGAACCATCCTCAAAAGTGTTGAAAATGCAAAAAGATGATGGAGCTTAGTGAAATGAAGTCGCCTTCACTAAGTGGGCCCGCAAGCTATTTTTGGCGCAAAGTTTATTTTTAGACTATGTCTATTTTTAGACATATGGATCATGGTCTATGAGTTGCAGGATGCTATTTATGGATGATTGGTCATGTTGGTAAAAATAGATGGACCTGTATTTTTAGACATTGGGCGGAATCTATTTTTAGACTGCCGGGCTAAAAATAGAATAGTCAAATATTATTAACCCTTAATAATATTTAGACTATAAAAATTATCTTATCCTCTTGGAGCACTTCAGTTTGATGCTTGGATGTGGCACATGCAGCTGACAGAAGTAAATACACTTTTCCTATGGGTTAGTTGAGCTATTGCATGGTTGACTTCAGTTAGAACTCATGTGGCAGAGTTTGGTGGAGTTGATGAGACAGTTGGTGGAGTTGTGTTCGGTTTAACTTAGTTGAACTAGTTGTATTTAGTCTAACTGATAAATACACTAGTGATGAGTGGTGTGAATTAATTTTTAATTAATTCACTAATTATTAACTCATAAATCAACTAAAGAATACATCAGTTAACTGCAATGCATGGACAGTTCAGTGGAGACCAGTGTTAGAGGTGGGTGAAAGGGTGAGTCTACTATCAGTTGTGACTATAACTGTGCATGAGATTTGCACACACATTGATTGAGATTTCCAATGAGGATTGCATAGTACAAGCCAGGTGGATTCGAACTTAGATCTCATCATTATTCATCTTGGATTGCGCAGTAGAGGCAGGCAGACTTGTGGAGGAGATTTGAACCTGTGACTTGTTCATTTTCCGTGCTAGTTTGTGTGTAGCATGTGAGATAGTGCTGAGAGCTGTGAGAGCTTTGTGCTATGTATTGTTACATGTTCTCTATCATTATAATATACAGATAGTTGGGGGTTTTCAGCTGTAAGATTTCCCCATTACATACTGTGTTATATGTGTGCTTGATTATGTTTTAATGTGCGCATGCGACTGCTTCTATTTCCGCATATTGATGATCAATTGTAGAAGAGGTTATGTATTATGCATGAAGCTTAAATAGTGTGTAATCTGGATAATCTCGATGAATAATTCAGCTATTATTCAAATTTATACATGGTATCAAAGCGAGAATTGATCATCGGATATATTATAGTGATTACAATTTATTTCAGTAGACAGAGTCTGTAAGCGGGCCAGGTAGCCTCTGGATCCATCCTTTCTTTGAAAGGTGATATATCCAGTAAATTCCCCTACAGTCAATCTCTATGCTAGAAATACTTTGTTCTCACGAATTTTAGATCAGAAGCGGTTGAGTTTTGAGCTGGTGGAATTTGAATTTGCAGCAGTGTTTTCTTGGTGTCGAAGTCAAAATGTCTTTCAACGGATTGCGATTGGAGTATGCCCCGGAGGGCAGCTCGAATTATGTTGCATGGAAGGACAGGATGGAGGTGGTATTATATGATAACGGGCTGAAGGAGTTCATAGATGCTGAGGTACCAAAGCCTACTGATGCTGCTCAAGTTGAGGCTTGGCAAAAGAAGATGGAAAAATGTCGAAGGATTCTGTTGGAAGGCGTGAAGGATCACATTGTATCCAGCCTGCATGGAAAATATTCTCCATACTTGATGTGGAAAGCGTTGACAGATTTATTCCAAAGCAAGAGCGACCAGAGGAAGTTGGCGCTCAAGGATAAACTCAGAAACATAAAGATGGAGAAAGGCGACAGTATACCCAAGTACCTCACGAAGTTCACCCAATGCAGGAATGAGCTAGGAAGTGTGGGGGTGACTGTAGATGAGGAGGACTTGGTGGACTTGGCTCTCCTTGGTCTTCCGAAGAGTTGGCATTCCTATTAGGACTCTGTCAATGGTTGGGAGAAATTTCCAGGATGGGAGCGACTTTGGTCGGATCTCATGCAAGAGGAGATAAGGCGGAGTACCAGGGACGGACCTTCATCAAAGGCAACTGATGAAGAAAATTGCACTTTGGCTGCCAAAGCAAAGAAGGGGAAGAGCAAGAAAGCTTCTCATTCCGGTGCGAAAGGCAAGAAGCAGGACATGTCCAAGGTGAAGTGCTTTCACTGTCACCAGCACGAACATTATGCCACAAATTGTCCGCAGAAGAAGAAAAATAAGCAAGCTGCTGGATCTGCAGTGGGAGAGGCCTTAGCCTCGCAGTTTGAGCTGGATTTTTCACTGATCGCATGCTTGGTCTTAAGTGTGATGGGATCAGTATGGTTCTTGGACAGTGGTACGTTTTTTCACATGGCAGGAGATTGAGATTTGTTTTCAGATCTGGATGAGAAAGATCTTGGAGTGCACATCAAGATGGGCGACGATGGTAGATACAGTGCGACCGATATCGGTACCATTTCCTTTGAGAGGGAGTCTAGTAAACCCTTCGTATTGAAGGAAGTGATGCATGTTCCAGGATTGAAGAAGAATCTAATCTCTGTGGCGATGTTAGAAGACAGGGGGTATGATGTTGTCTTCAGCGAGGGAAAGGATTTCCTGCGCAGTAAGACAACTGGAGAAACCCGAAAGATAGGGGTTTGAGTCAAGAACCTTTATCAATTGCAAGTAGATGGCTGCGCAGCAATGGCATGCAAGGCAGAAGGAGTGGTGAGACGGGATGATGGCGAGCTGTGGCACCGGAGATTGGGTCACCTTCACCATGGAGCTTTGAAGATACTACAGCAGATTTATACTGGGCTTCCTAAGGGCACTCTTGCGCAGTCAGATCAGTGCAAGGGATGTACCTTGGGAAAATTTGTGAAAGCCACCTTTCACGAGAAGGATAGTCACGCCATGACGATCCTTGAGAGAATTCACACAGACATGTGTGGACCTTTCTCAGTAGCTTCGACAGCAAAGCACAGGTACTATGTGATATTTGTTGATGACTTTTCTCGGAAGTGTTGGATCTTCTTCATGCAAAAGAAGAGCGAGACATACTCAAAGTTCTGTGAGTTCAAGGCGCTGGTTGAGAAGGAATCGGGGAAGCAGGTGAAGGCTCTTAGGAGCGACAATGGTGGTGAATTCATCTCTGCCGAATTCAAGGACTTTTACAGCGCAGAAAGAATTCGGAGAGAGCTCATAGCACCTCATAACCCACAGCAGAATGGGGTTGCTGAGTGGAAGAACAGAATGATCGTGGGTGCTGCACGGGCGATGTTGCATGATCAGGGCCTTCACATTCACTTGTGGGCAGAGGCATGCAATACTGCAGTATATGTGCAGAACCATTGTCCTCACAAGATACTTCGCATGAGTACACCCGAGGAGGCATTTTCTGGCAAGAGGCCTGATATTTCCCATTTGAGGATTTTTGGTTCACCTGTCTACATTCATGTGACGAAGGATGCCAGGAAGAAGCTAGAGCCGACCGCAGAGGTTGGGATATTTGTGGGGTACACTGATACGCCCCACAATTATCGTGTGTATTTGCCAGACAGTCGCAAGACTGTTGTGCGACGGGATATCAAATTTCAGGAGGAGAAAGCCATGAAGTGTTCGCTTGAGAGGGAGCCACACTTGCATGCAGATGAGGAGCTATTAGTTCCTAAGGATGAGCTTCAAGATGTGGATCAACCACAAGAGGAAGTTCATGGAGTGGAAGAGACCACTCATGCAGCGCCAACCATCAGAGGGCGCAAGCGCACTACAGAAGCTGAGCGACTGGCTCAAGATGCAGAGAAGGTTGTAGGACCACCTATAGCACATCGCAGACAGAGGCAGTCACCGGACCGGTACACTGGATACATGGATCTTGTGAGAAAATGTATCGTGACAGAGCCATCCTCTTTCAAGGAAGCTGTGGAGGACCCCGCATGGGTAGATGCCATGGTGGAAGAGTATGATTCGGTGTCGGGGAAGCAGGTGCATGGAGATTGTCCCAGAGGCCAGAAGGAAATCGGTGGTGGGTTCGAGATGGATCTACAAAGTGAAGCAGGCGGCTGACGGGGTGTGGAGGAAGTCTGAGAGGCAAGATTTGTTGCCAGAGGCTTCTCACAGATAGAGGGGATCGATTATGAGGAGACCTTTGCACCTGTCACAAGGTACTCTTCCATACGGACGATCCTAGCTCTCTCAGCGCAGATGGGGTGGCACATCCATCAGATGGATATGAAGACTGCATTCCTCAACGGAGTCATTGAGGAGGAGGTGTACATAGATCAGCCCGAAGGTTTCGAGATCTTCAGCAGTGAATCGCATGTGTGCATACTCAAGAGAGCACTGTATGGGTTGAAACAAGCACCTCGTGCTTGGTACACACGGATAGACAGTTATTTCACCGGACTTGGATTCTCCAAGAGTGAGGCGGATCCTAATCTGTACCAGATTGTGGTGGAGGGGAAGTTTCTGATCATTGTACTGTATGTAGATGATCTGATTTTGACGAATGATGAGCTGTTGATACTTTCATGCAAGGAGGATCTTGCTAGAGAATTTGAGATGAAGGACTTGGGCCTCCTTCATTATTTCCTGGGATTGGAAATTTGGCATTACAGTGATGGATTGTTTGTTTCTCAGGGTAAGTATGCCTGGGAGATACTGCAGAAGTTCAACATGCATGACTGCAAGCCTGTTGATACTCCTCTTCCTGGAGGTTGGAGGAAGGAGGATGCTACTTCGGTGGAGGTAGTGGATGCCACTGTTTATCGACAGTTGGTGGGGTCGCTTATGTATCTGGTCAATACACAACCTGCTATATGCTATGCTGTTAACCAGCTTTCACAAGCTATGGTTAAGCTGACCAAGCTCTTCTAGAAGGTAGGCAAGCATGTATTACGTTATCTTAGAGGCACATCGAGATATGGCTTGTGGTACAGACAGGAGGATGAGGTGAAGATTTGTGGCTTCACAGATGCAGATTGGGCTGGGAGCCTAACGGACCGAAAGAGCACATCTGGAGGGATTTTCAGGATCGGGTCGATAGCAGTTTCCTGGTACAGCAGGAAGCAGAGATCCGTGGCACTTAGTTCCGCAGAGGCTGAGTATATGGCAGCAAGTTTGGCTGCATGCGAGGCTATATGGATGAGGAAGATCCTGGTTGGGTTGTTCGAGTCACATTTGGAGCCTACTGTGATTTATTGTGATAACCAGAGTTGCATTAAACTCTCGGCTAATCCGGTATTTCATGATAGATCCAAACACATCGACATCAGGTACCATCATATCAGAGATTGTGTGCAGCGGAGAATCATGTTACTTTCATATATTCCCACGGAGGATCAGGATGTTGATATCTTGACAAAGGCGCTCACCAGGAGCAAATTCGAATACCACAGAGGCAGGATAGGGGTTGCAGATAATCCATATCTTGTTGAGAGGGAGTGTTGAAAATGCAACAAGATGATGGAGCTTAGTGAAATGAAGTCGCCTTCACTAAGTGGGCCCGCAGGCTATTTTTGGCGCAAAGTCTATTTTTAGACTATGTCTATTTTTATACATATGGATCATGGTCTATGAATTTCAGGATGCTATTTATGGATGATTGGTCATGTTGGTAAAAATATATGGACCTCTATTTTTAGACATTGGGTGGAATCTATTTTTAGACTGCCGGGCTAAAAATAGAACAGTCAAATATTACTAACCCTTAATAATATTTAGACTATAAAAATTATCTTATCCTCTTGGAGCACTTCAGTTTGATGCTTGGTTGTGGCACATGCAACTGAAAGAAGGAAATATGATTTTCCTATGGGTTATTTGAGCTATTGCATGGTTGACTTCAGTTAGAACTCATGTGGCAGAGTTTGGTGGAGTTGATGAGACAGTTGGTGGAGTTGTGTTCGGTTTAACTTAGTTGAACTAGTTGTATTTAGTCTAACTGAAAAATACACTAGTGATGAGTGGTGTGAATTAATTATTAATTAATTCACTAATTATTAACTCATAAATCAACTAAAGAACACATCAGTTAAGCTGAATGCATGGACGAGTTCGGTCGAGACCAGGTGTTAGAGGTGGGTGAGGGTGAGTCTACTATCGGTTGTGACCCTATAGTTGTGCATGAGATTTGCACACACATTGATTGAGATTGCCAATGAGGATTGCGCAGTACAAGCCAGGTGGATTCGAACTTGGATCTCATCATTATTCATCTTGGATTGCGCAATAGAGGCAGGCAGACTTGTGGAGGAGATTTGAACCTGTGACTTGTTCATTTTCCGTGCTAGTTTGTGTGTAGCATGTGAGATAGTGCTGAGAGCTGTGAGAGCTTTGTGCTATGTATTGTTACATGTTCTCTATCATTATAATATATAGATAGTTGGGGGTTTTCAGCTATTAGCTTTCCCCATTACATACTGTGTTATATGTGTGCTTGATTGTGTTTTAATGTGCGCATGCGACTGCTTCTATTTCCGCATATTGATGATCAATTGCAGAAGAGGTTATGTATTATGCATGAAGCTTAAATAGTGTGTAATCAGGATAATATCGGTGAATAATTCAGCTATTATTCAAATTTCTACAAAAAGAATCTGTTTCATTTTTTAACGAGGTTGACACAGTAAAAGAAACTATCCTCACGAAACCTGTTTCATTTTTTAATGAGGTTGACACAGTAAAAGAACCATCCTTAAAGTGAAACCAGACCAGTGAGCATGCGCTGGAAAATATAGAGTCTAACGAAATCAACATTCAAGGAGTTAGATGAACACCACAAACGATAAGTCATAACATGCGTAGACGGGTCTTCTCCAAGTTTCCATTAAATTTTGGAATGTCAGAGGGAAATTTATGTGGAATCACCGACCACCAAGAAGAATAACTGATGGGACCATCTTAATGTTGAACTGAATATGTCAATAAAGGATCAAGTTGTTCAGTACTCATTAGAGATGAACCAAATAAAATTCTAGATGATGACATGGGTGAAGTCCATGGATTTTAGGAGGCACCAGTGGAGGTTCCAGATAATGATTGGTAACCTGATGGGACAGACAGAACACCATAAAGATGTGACTTGGGTGGCGTGGTAAACATCGACAGAGTAGCAACACTAGATATGGTTGCAACTATAACATATGCTATAGCCAGAGATGTTGACTCATCCATGGTAAAATGACCCATTGAATACCCTATAGGATCTATGGGAACTTGGATTGAAACATAATCAACTGAAGCAGTGTAAGTAAATCGAGGAAAAGACACGTAAAGATAAAACCCTGACCCAAAATGAGTTGGAGTTGAGGGTATTTATTCTTGTTGAGGTTCTTCCTTAATCGAAATCAAACCAGGTGGAATAATTTCATCGTCAGGCCCAACATATATTTCCGGTGGTTGACTGTGTGATAAAAGGGAAGACTCAATGGCTACAAATGACTGAGGAGCGACCGATACAAGAAAAATTGCTTGTCATTCGACTTCGGGATCTATATGTTCTAGTAAAATAATGATGGGATCCGGATCAACTTCCAGTTGAAAAAATTTAGGTTCTAGATGTATGGTCTCATTGATTGGAACTTCAGTTTCCATAGGTAGCGATGAGGAATCCGTTTCGACAACAGTAGATAAACCAATATGTGTAGAAACAACTCGATACAACTCTGGTAGATGTGATGAAGATGATGCACCAGATGTACTAATGGTACTGGATTTGGTAGAACGGGGTCACCTTCACTTACCACAAATGGCTTCCAGTGGTAAAGGTGGTTTAAGCGCTATTCTACGCAAACGGCGAGGAAAGGGTTGTTCTTCTTCCACGATGATTGATTGATTTTATTAAAAAAACAAATAAACAAGAAGAACAGTGATACTTGGCAAAAGGATTACCAAGTAATTGTGAACTACAGAATACCTCATGGTGAACCAAGAAGTACGGGTAGGCAATATCCCTGAATGTTATGTTCGGTGTATCACAAGTTATAAGGCGGTCAACTCGGTTGCCTATGGATGGTAAGAAACCTAATGGTGTCCTCCCAAATATACCCGAAGATACGTGGAGGCCCAAATCCGTGTTAGCATTATCTAATGTGAAACCGCACAGTGAGAGCACCCCCTTATACTTTTTGTACTAGAACACCGCCCTATATACCCGAAAGTACGTGGACGAGCTCTGATATACTTACATACGTGGAGTGGGATATCACACTCGGAATGTATCGTAGACAAGTTAGCGACAACTCCTATTTTTAACGACGCCGAAACACGTCTCTAGCCTAGACCTTCTAAGTGTTATCGTTAATGTTACAATACTTTCTTAGGTTGATTGAAGTGAATTTTATGTTGATCTTTCTTAACAATTTATCTTTCAGGTTCACTGCGAGATGTGGTGGGAAATTCCTAAAATGAAAACTAAATGAGAAGAAAACTTTTCAATTCAGTTTTTCAATGAAAACCTTAGCTACTAAAGGGATAGAGAAACCTGATTTTTGAGCATAGAACAAAGAGCACAATCTAAATGAAATTTTCCTTAATATATTCCTATGCAACACTTACAATCTCTAAATGTGCATGCATGTTTTTCTTTTTAGTTTCCTTTAATGTGAATGAGTAAAAAGAAACTAAATGTACAAATAATCAATCAAATGGTTTCTTTTGAGAAATGAGGACCGAAACAACAATTTTCTCTTAGGAAATGAAGACCAAAACGACAATTTTCCTTTTCGAAAATAGATAATTGATGTAATGCAAAATTTACAGCTTTGGATTTAATTTTACAATGATAAATAAAATAGCTAATGAAACATTGAACAAACCACTATCCAAATGAGGAAGAACTAAGTAATGTTTACTGGTCTCTAAGGTCAAACATGCATCTGAGAATACAACAAGCAATAGGCTGAAACTGAATGCAAAAGACAAATTATGATAGAATTTGGCTGGTTGAGGGGCAACTCACCCCTTAAGGGTAGACAGTGCATTGCAGAGCACCTCTAAATGGGAGACAGTGCTATCCAGAGCATTGTACCCTGACCAACAGTGTGTTGGACGCAGTGAAGCTTGAAGATCAAGCAGGCTAAACACACTTCTAAGGCAAAAAATACATTCAAATGACTGAATAGATGATGTAAGTCTACTGATGATGATTAAAATGGACAAAAACTCCAAGAATGATGGATTTCTCCCCAGCAGAGTTTCCAATTTGTTATGAGGAATTCTAATCTATGGATAAACTAGTCTTCCCTAAGTGTGGTGTTTCTTCACTCAGAACAATAGAGGAAAGGTAAGATAAGCAGATAAACAAAATATGAAGAGACTTACTTTTGATCCTTCTCTCTCGTTCTTCTTCCTTCATCGCTTTTGTCGCTCTCGATCCAAATGAACTCGCCAGATCAATACCTGCAATAAAAACCAGAATACAACAGACGATGATACAAATATACAATATATATCTATCATAAGCAGATTGAACTGACTAAATCTGAGAATGCATGGACATATTGAGAATACATTCACAAAAGATAATCACATATATGAAAGAAAGAACAAATATCTTTATTGTAGTATTAGGAGAAATAGATTACAACCAGTCGATCAGTTCGTTGTCAACCTGCTCCAACTTCATCCAATCCTCATCACACCAAGCATCAATCCATCAGCATCACAATACTTCAGCTCTCCAAGAATTGAGAATCCAACAACATAACACTACACAAATTTTCTTCCTCCCTTGCACTTATATGAGTGCTCAATTTATAGGGAAATTTTAGGTAGTTTCACAATAATATTTAATTGATCTGAAAATGATTGTTAGTTTTGATGTGCTAATATCAGTTTCAAATTCAAATAAACTTTTCTTTGGTTTACTTGTCAATTGAGGGTTTATTCATGAGCATGTGATTGTTTAACCATTAAACTTGGTGAAATTTAGTGTTTTTATGAAGTCAAAAGCATAGAAACTAATAGCCGAATAGAAAAAATAAGTACAGAAAAGGCACAAATAACAAAGCTCAATACACAAGTTTTTGATGAAGGAGTTCACCCCTCCTAGGCTACATCTCCTTGGTCCATCTTCATAGTATGGGCCTTTGTATTAGTTTAAAATGTGAAAAATTCTTGTTTACAGTCTCCTTTTTCCTCTGCAACCAGATCCAATGGCTTCAAAACATCAAAATCTACCAGAAATGACTCTTCCTGAGCTCATTTTGGTTGATAATTGCATGATTTATGACAGAAACAACTTTTCCTAGCTTTTCTCCTCCAAAACTGGAGTTTCGCCAGTTAAAAATCTAAGTTTGGAAATTTTCGCCTAATTCAGTGCCTCTGCTAACTCTGCCTCTGAACTAATCTATCATTAATTGAAGGGATAAGCATAGTTAAGATAAGATAAGTGTTTTTTAATGCCCTAAGCGCATTTTAGCACTAATTACATTTAAACGTGGGTTAACCAAGATAATCCGCGACTTAACCTTAATACACATGGATTAGCGCTAATATCAAATTTGAAACTCCCACCGGTTGGTTTGTCGAAGCACTTGGTTTCTTGCCGCCAATCTCATTGGAGGGGGCTAGCCCCCTCCGAACCCCCGTACGCTAACAGCCTTCACTTTAACATGTAGAGGCAGAGTGGTAAGGCGCGGAAATGGCGGGCGGTAGGTCTGGGGTTTGACCCCAACCCTCGTCAATATATTTTATAATAAATTTGTTTGTCCCTGCTGATAGACTTGGCATAACTCTGCTATAATGATTGTCCGCTAACCTTGTTATCGAGCCCTCCATAGTTAGTTGACTCGGCTGATAGTATAGGTCATATATCTATATATCTATATATATATATATATATTCTATCATTCCAACTTGAAATTCGACTTGCCATTGCCATGGGGGGGGTATATGGCATGCCACATGGCCCTTCCCCATTGGCTCACAAAAATTCCTCCAAATAATATAATGAGCCATAAACAAAGTTTCCAACTTATGAATTGGAGGATAAATTCAACTTCCATGGAAAAACTTGGAAAATATGAGGATGAAACTTGTCATAGTGTCACTGGCTGAAACTGGAGAAAACCTTGTGAAGCTGAAGTGACTTGCCACATCATCTTTGTACCTGTTCTGCTAATTTTTTCACCTGTTTGGGAAAATGAACAAAAGGCCATAATTCCCTCATACGAACTCAGAATTTGATGAAATGAGTTGTGTTGGAATCCAGGAGACGAGATCTATCCAGGCATCCAGGTTTGAAGCATTTCTAAGCACTTTCAATTTTGAGCTAAAAACTAAGCCTTAGATCATTCCTCCCCACTAGAAGCCTTTTGGACCCCAAAATATACTATCAATTGTTCAGCAAGTGAGGGTACAACTCCCTCACTTTTCCAATCTCCAACCATTTGGCCTTTGAAGGATTTTGACACTCAAGTCCCACTCTAATTTATTCAACATTCCCTTTTCTTGAAGTTATGATTCTTCTATCAAGTATGAGATCTTGCTGAAGCTCATCAAGATATTCTGGCAAGAAATCATCTATTGATGGTAGCTGAAGATGCTCTCCTTGATCATCAATCAAAGGAGTGTCAAACAATCTCAAATTCCTAACATTAACGAGAGAATAAATTTTCATATAAGGAGGAAAATCTAGCTTGAATGCATTTGTACCAATCTTTTCCAGTATTTTAAATGGACCATAATGGATTGGTTTGAATTTTTTACCTTCCCCTTGCAATATTTCTTTGCTTATGTACAACCAAACTTCATCACCAACTTGGAATTTGTGATTAACCCAGTGTTTTTCATGCCTTGCCTTGTAGCTTCTTTGACTCTTTTCACGTTGCTCTTGCATGGTGTGATATATCAACTAAATTTTCTTAATGAACTTTCTTGCCTTATCTATGTCACTATGTCCCTCTATAGTGACATCTTTCTCAAATATGAAGTCCAATGGAAATCTTGGCAAATAACCATAACATGCCTCAAATGGCGATGTGTTTTGTGGAGGAATGTTTTTCCCTGTTGTATGGATGTTGTATGTAGTGTAACTACTCATCCCACAACTTGGGATGCATGCTGCAATAACCTGTAAGAGTATGAATAACAGTTCTATTTACCACCTCCGTTTTACCATCTGTTTGCGGATGAAATTTTGTACTCTTCTTCGACCTTGTGTCCATCATGTCCCATAATTTTGACCAAAAATTCCCAACAAATCGAGAATCTCGATCACTTACAATAGAAGTAGGAAGACCAAAATGGAACCAAACATTTTTAAAGAAAATATTAGTGGTTTGTTCAGTTGTAATGGTTTTCTTACATGACATCAAAATGCACATTTTGCTAAACCTATCTACCACAACATACAAATAATCATGACCTTTCCTTGACATAGGAAAACCACCTACAAAATCCATTGAGATACTCTCCCAAGGATGTGAAGGAACCAAAAGTGGAGTGTACAACCCAAGATTCCTATTGCTAGGCTTACTTGTTGCACATAAAGCACATCCTCTAATAAAACGAGATATACTATCAATCATGCGTGGCCAATAACAATACCTTTGAAGATTCACTACTGTCTTGCCTACACTGAAATTTCATCCAATCAATGATGTGTGCGCCTCCCTTATGATATGTTTCTTTCTCCCTGTGGAATACATAACTTGCCTAAGTGATACAACAAATTGTTATGCACATGATAATCTAACTCTTCATTTTGGTTCCCTTGACTCAAACTCTCATACATATCTTGAAAATCACTATCATTTGAATATTGTTCAATGTAACTTTCATGCATAATGGAATTGTGTTTGAGTATAATAGTTGAATTTACAATAGGCCTAGAGAGCATATCAGCTACCTTATTGTAGATTCCATTTTTGTACCTAATAACCAAGTGAAATTGTTGTAGAAAATCCATCCATCTGAAATGTCTTGATTGCTGCAACTTTGACTGTGATTGTAAGTACTGCAGTGGCTGATGGTCGATATGGATAATGATATATTTCCCCTTCAATTAATGCTTCCATTTCTTTACACTTTGTACCAATGCATATAACTCTTTATCATAGGTGGGATATTTATTCATAGCTCCATTAAAAATTTCAGAATGAAATGAGATAGTCTTACGATGCTACATGAGCACTGCTCCCATAGCATAATCACATGCATATGTTTGGATCTCAAATGGTTGTCTAAGATCCAGAAGTGCTAAAACCAGTGTTGAACTTATCTTTTGCTTCAAAGCATCAAATTATTTATGTTTTACATCCCCCAAATGGGAGACTTTCTTCACACTTGTCAATGCATGTAACAGATCTTCAATGGAAGAAAAATTAGCAATAAATTTCCTCCAATACTGTGCTACCCTTAAGAAGCTTCTTAACTCTATAATTGTATTGGGCTTGGGCCAATTCAGAAATACATCAACTTTGGAAGGATCAATCTTCAACTACCCTCCTCCAACAATGTGTCCCAAATACACCAATGAAGTCTTACCAAACTCGCACTTTGACATCTTTAAAAATAATTTCTCTGTCTTCAAGACATCATGTACTTTGTTCACAGGCATGACTTGTTCTTCTCATGAATTGTTGAATATGAGTATTCCATCTAAGTAAACAATGACAAATTCATCTAGAAATGGTCTAAGTACATCATTCATGACTCTCATGAAAGTAGCTGGAGAATTTGTTAAGCCAAATGGCATAACTAACCACTCATACAATCCTTGTCTAGTTTTGAAAGCAATTTTCCAAATGTCATCTTCAGCTATTCTAACTTGATGATAACCACTTCATAAGTATAACTTAGTGAAATAGTTTACATGCTTTAACTGATCAATAAAATCATCAATACATGGGAGTGGGTAGCAATTCTTTACCGTGCTTTTATTTAGTGCATGGAAATCGATACACATTCACCAAGTCCCATCCTTCTTTGGAACCAAAACTATTGGAGAACCACATGGCGAAGTAGATAGATGTATGATACCTTTTTTCAAAAATAATTGGATTTTATTCTTGATTTCCAAACTCTCCATAATTGACATGCGATACATACCAATGTTTGGAAGTGGAACATCCTCCTGCAACTAAATCTCATACTGAATTCCCCTCTTGGGTGGTAACCCCTTTGGTTCTTGAAACATCTCGCCATGTTGACTTATCACATCAAAAAAAATAGATTTCAATTTTTCATCACATCCATCAAAATATTCATAGCCAACATCATCCTTTTTCTTGATCATTAGAAGCACAAATTTTTTACTTGCATTTAATAGCCTCTTCATTTGTCCTGCATTAACTAAATAAATGAACAGTTTCTTGCGATGATATCTCACAATATAATCCACCCCATCCTTAATCAAATGATATTTGTTCTCATGGCAATCAAACACCACTTTCCTGTCATACAAATATGGAATTCCCAAGATAATCCCGAAAATGTCAAGTGGAACCACATCTAACTTGACTTCATCAACAAAATATGCAGTAATAGAAAGTCTAAATATGCATTTCCTTGTAACTTGTAAATTGGCATTCTTAACTATCCATCCCAAAGGGTATGGTTTATGATGTGGTACAGTTTCAAGGTTAAGATTTTTGACTAAGTCTTCTGAAATCAAGTTTTCTTGTGACCCTGTATCAAATAATGCATCAATCTTTGTATGATTAGAAAACACTCTAACGTGGAACAATTCTATCTTTGTGTCTTCATTTGGAGTGTTATTGTGACTGTTTGAGGAGCTAGAACATGCTATGGGTTCCTTTCCTTTGTTAACCACGACAACTATCTTGGTTTCATCTCCTGAATCGGATCCAAGATATGGTTGTGTAGTGGTAGTCATCTTTTGTTTCCCTTTGTTGTTTGGTTTCTTTGGTCTTAATTCGGGATGTAGTTTCCAACAATGGGCTTCATCATGCCCCTATTTGGAACAATGTTTGCATGTAATTTTCTCCCCTTCTCTCTTAATACTTGCATTCTTCCTTCCCTTCCATTTTCCTCCCTTCTCTTTTCCCTTACCCTTGAATGGCTTCTTCTTACTACCCTCTTCAGAAATGTTTTTACCCCTTGCTTCAAGATGCGTGGCTTGCACACATACTTCATCTAAGTTGTTTGGGTTAAACATAAGGATAGTATGCTTAAATTAGGAATGTAAACCTCCTATATATTGCAAGAGTGTATCTTGCGAATTCAAGTTTACTCGTAGTAACAAAGTCCTCTTTCTAAACTCCTGTGTGTACTCTTGAACAGTTTGCCTTTGAGCTGCCTAAAGTTTTTCCAACTCATAATTTATTTTTTCATATAGGATAATGGATAAAAATTTATTTTAATGGAAGAAATGAATTCAACCCAAGAAATGGAAATCTTACCATGGATTCTCATTTCGTCTTGTGTCTTTGCCTCCCACCAAACTAGTGTTGCTCCTTCTAGCCTTAATGAAGCCAACTGGATCTTGATATCGTCCTCTTGTAGATTTTGAATTTTGTAGTATACTTCCAATTTATGAATCCAATTATCTAGATTCTCAAGATTAACTTCTCCATTGTATGTGGGAAGTTCAAACTTGATGTCCAACTTGCATAATGGAGTCTTTCCTTTTGTGATATTGGAATGAGTGTGGGTATGAGTTTTTGTGGTGGATGTGGAAGATGAAGATGATGATGAGGATGAGGAAGATGAGGATGGTGGAGATGGAGGTGGCTTTCCTCCACTACCTTTTGAGCTCTTCTCTTCATCCTTCCTACTAGTTGAAGATCCTTCTCCATGTGGAGGTTTTGAACCTTCTGCAACTTTTTCTACAATGAATGCTTCATACATGACTTTAACCATTCTTTGCATTTCTTTGAAGTCTCTTTTAACATCCTCTTATTCATAATGTTCATGATTCTCTTCATAGCATGAAATTTTGGCTTTCGATTCAAGCTCAATCTATGCAGCTTGTACCTCTTCAATCACTTCAGCCTCTTGTGAAATTTGTACCTCTTCTATCTCAACTGATGGAGATGGAATTTGAGGTGCTTCAAGTGTTGCTTTGAGTGGTCCTTAGGGTGAGGATGACTCCTTCTCAGCCTTCTTCCTTCTTGTCCTAATTTCAGGACTAGATACTAATAGCTTCCCTTCTCCTCTCTGCAATCTCAACCTTGTAAGCATCACAAAAAATGCAACTATTAAAACCCTTCAAGCAAAACAAGTTATCAACCTTGTGATCTGATAGCAACTTTTTCTAAAAATGATTGTTAGTTTTGTTGTGCTAATATCAGTTTCAGATTTAAATAAACTTTTCTTTGGTTTGCTTATCCATTGAGGTTTTATTCATGATCATGTAATTTTTTAACCATTAAACTTGGTGAAATTTAGTGTTTTTATGAATTCAAAGCATAAAAACTAATAGTTGAACAACAAAAAATAAGTACACAACAAGAAAAAATAACAGAGCTCAATACACAAGTTTTTGATGAAGGAGTTCACCCCTTCTGGGCTACATATCCTTGGTCCAAATTCATACTATGGGCTTCTTTATTAGCTTCAAATGTGCAAAATTCTTCTTTGCAGTCTCCTGTTTCCTTTGCAGCATGCTCCAATGGCTTCAAAAAATCAAAATATACTAGGAATGACTCTTCTTGAGCTCATTTTGGTCGAAAATTGCACAAGTTATGACAGAAACAACTTTTGCTAACTTTTCTCCTCCAAAACTGGAGTTTCACCAGTTAAAAATCTAAATTTGGAAATTTCCGCCTAATTCGGCACCTCCGCTAACTCCACAGTTGAACTAATTGGTCATTAATTAAAGGGATAAGTGCAGTTAACATAAGATAAGCATTTTTTTAATCCCATAAGCGCATTTTAGCACTACTTACATTTAAATGTGGGTTAACCACGATAATCCATGGTTTAACCTTAATACACATGGATTAGTGCTAATATCAAATTTTAAATTCCCGCCAGTTGGTTTGTCAGAGTGCATGGTTTCTTGCCGCTCGTCTCATGGGAGGGGGCTAGCCCCCTCCGAACCCCCATACATTGACAACCTTCACTTTAACATGTAGTGGGAACCCTTATGGGTTAAGACCCAAGGTACAGGCGGAGTGGTAAGGCACGGCAATGGCGGGAGGTAGGTCTAGGGTTCGACCCCGACCCTTGCCAATATATTTTGCAATAAATTTTTTTGTCATCACCAATAGATTTGGCATAACTCCGCTATAATGACTATCTGCTAACCTTGTTGTCGATCCCTCCATAGTTATTTGACTCCAACAGTAGTATAGGTCTAGGACTTATGTTTAAACACACACACACATATATATATATGCCATTCAATGTGATTTACCATATGGTCCAACCTTAATATATCCTGTCATGCCAACTTGAAATTCGACCTGGCAATTCCATGGGGGTGTACATGGCATGCGACGTGGCCCTTCCCCATTCGCTCACAAAAATTCCTCCAAATAAAATAATGAGCCATAAAAAAATTTTCCAACTTAAGAATTGGAGGATAAATTCAACTTCCATGGAAAACCTTGGAAAATCTAAGGATGAAACTTGTCACAATGTCATTGGCTAAAACTGGAGAAAACCTTGTGAAGCTGACTAGACTTGCCACATCATCCCTATACCTGTTCTGCTCATTTTTTTTACATGTTTGAGAAAATAAACAGCAGGCCATAATTCCCTCATACGAACTCAAAATTTGATGAAACGGGTTTCGTTGGAATCCTGGAGATGATCTCTATCCAGGAGTTCAAGTTTGAAGCATTTTTTAGCACTTTCAATTTTGAGCTAAAAGCTAAGCCTTAGATCTTTAATGGCATTCTAATAATAGATTATACATGTTTCCAGGTTCAATGGTGATGGATGAACACATGTATGCGAAGTATGACACCTATTAGCTCTTCTAGAAGGCACTGGACATGTGGAGATTCCCGGAACAATGATGATTTCACTCCCAAGAGACCAATGCACCCTTAAGTTTCAGGAAGTGATTTGTAGATCACCCTTGCATGGGGATAAGTGATTTTCAACGCACTTAGGCCCATTCAAAGGAGAATTAATGAGTAAATGGTTCATTTTAACTTTACTTCAAATATTGGAATTCTCATGAATTAAAGCCATCAATGGAATGACTTCTCTAGGGCATGTAGCAACTAAATTATGGGATGACAGACCATGTTTGTATTGAATTAGGGGATGATAGACCCTATTCATACTAGTCTTAGGGATGATTCCAAAATTGACCTGTAACAGACCTGGTTCAAGAGAAATCTAACCAATTTGAATTTTAAGCTATTATAAGTCCCCTTTGATCTTTGAGTGTGTTTGAAGCCACCTGGATCAGGAGATGTGTCCGAAGACCCAGGAAGAGATGGAATATATGTGTAAATTTCCATGCACATAAACTATTGGAAGCTTAATGCATGTAATGGTCTACAAAATACTTCATATTTCACATGAAGTGAGAGTTGTAAGTAGGTATGTGAACAATCTGGATAAAGAGCATTGGATGGAAGTGAAGTGGATTCTCAGGATTTTGAGAGGTACCAAAAATTGAGCATTATGTTTTGGAGGTTCAAACATTGCTCTCCATGGATATGTTGATGCAAATATGGCAGGTGACGGAGATAACAGGAGGAGAAACACAGGGTATGTGTTTACTATAGGTGTAACAACTGTTAGTTGGGTTTCAAAATTGCAAAACATTGTTTCACTTTCAACAACGGAAGAAGATTATGTTGTTGCTACAGAGGCTAGTAAAGAAATGGTTTGGGTACAAAGGTTTATGGATGAGTTTGGAAATAATTAGGATATGAGAAATTTATATAGTGAAAACCATAGTACCATTTATATTTCAAATAATTCAGCCTTTCATTCTAATACTAAACATATACAACTCATGTATCATTTCATACAGTCAATTTTGGATTATGGAAAATTGAAGCCGAAAAGGATACACACTAGCCAGAATCCTACAGATATGTTGACAAAGGTTGTAACTAGGGATAAATTGAGTTGTTTCTTAGTGACAACTGACCTTCAAGAATTATGTTGAAGATGAGAAACAACCAGGTCCAAATTGGAAGCATTATCTATCAAGTGAAGTAGCAATGGAGTTGATATAATTAGTCTCTAAGTGGGATATTGTTGGATGTGAAGCCTAACTATCTTCCTGATTCAAAGGTCTTGTTTAAAAAAAAAATTGATCCCAATCCCCGACAGGGGTATGTTGGGGGGATTTCCCCCCACTATTACTGCCTAGGGGATCCATGGAGGAGCGACTGAATGTTTGGAGCCCCCCCCCCAGCGTGGGTTCGGGGGAAGCACCCCCGAAGCTAAAAATAGATGATTTTTTCCCTTGTAAAACATTGTAATTTCGTATTTAATCAAGGTCGTTCATTAGGCAGATAATCTGATGGTGGATGTTATGTTTCATTTAGGGTTTTTTCCACTAGAATGTAACCCCTCGGTTTATGTGAGGGAATTGTATTGCAGATATGTATGATTATTATGAATGATAAAGAGAGAGGAGAATGTGTGAGAGCGAAGAGGAAATTACAATGGATTTTCTATAGGTTTTATCTCTTCATCTTGTTGGATAATGTAAAAGGAAGGACTGATTGTTTCTCTATGGATGTAGCCCAAATTGGGTGAACCACCTATATATGTGTCTCTCTTGTTTTATGTGTTTCTGTAAAAAAAATTCCACAATATTTTATGTATTCATTACTTTGTTAATTAATTTCTAACAGGAAAGATGCTTGGGAGGACATTTGGTCAGCCTATGTGTTGATGTCTAGATCTCGTAGAGGGAGGGTGGAATTGGTCATGGAACTCTAACCTTGGATACACACCTATATCCCTAGGTTGGTAGTAGAGCTTAAAATCCTGATGTTACCTAGAGTTGGCTAAAGCTTGAGTCCCCTTAGTCCCACATGGATAGAATACCCTAGTCAATTATGTAGTCTGCAACACTGAGTGAGCTAGAACCCTATGTATTTCATTTGATATCTTCCATGTACCTATGTAAATGTGTATTTATGAATACCTCCATAGTTAAGAGGGAGTGTTGAAGAATGTAACTAGTGTCGGTCTTCATAATTATATTTGAATCATGATGTGTATTTGTCAAAAGAAAATAAAAATAAATTTTATCATTAAAGAATTGACTTATTAAAGCGTGGGTTTCATTCTTGGCTCAATTGATTTTAGGTCAAAGCCTCCATTGAAGGCTTCTAAGGTTTATTTCAAGTGTCCTTATCCATATCATATTGTAACACACCCTTCTTAGGCTTTGTTTATCAAAAAAGAAAATTATCTTAATGTAAAATAGGTCAATTAGGCATCCTCCACCAAGTCGGCCTCAAACTAGAAAATTCGACCTAACTGAGGTTCATAAAATCCTATATAAAGGCAGCAAATCAACCTCATTTGAAGCGCTCACTCATAAAGTTCGATCTAAATATTCTGGGGCCAATAAAAGTGTGAAATTCAACAAGGATAAAGGAAAATGCTAACGAAGGAGAAGAAGGACACTATCTATCTAATAAAGTCAAAATTTTCTCTCTTATCTCACACGTGCTAAGAAATTGAAGTTTTTGGAGGGCCAAATCTACAATTTTTTTGTTGGGCCA
Organism: Pinus albicaulis; assembly: GCA_034641835.2. Taxonomy (NCBI): domain Eukaryota; kingdom Viridiplantae; phylum Streptophyta; class Pinopsida; order Pinales; family Pinaceae; genus Pinus; species Pinus albicaulis. The sequence goes on from CM076584.1 coordinate 184,740,247, forward strand.
AAATTATGTAGCTGGGGGTCAAAGTTCTGTAGTTGGGAATTCAAATTTATGGATTATTGTTGGGTTGAAGCTGTTGGATAAGAAGATACTATTGAAATGTGTTGAATCATACTGGAACACTGACTTGGTAAATGGATTGGCACCTCTAAGGTGGCTGCCAGATGGAGATTCTTCACACGATGATGCCCGTTGAAGGATCTAAGAAAATGTATCCATCATGTTGTTCCTTTGTCTCTCGATGGATTCTTCGAGTAATATTTTGAAAGGATATCCTTCTCCCTTGTCTTTGTTTTCTTCTGCTATGGGAGGCCGTCGGGGTTAATGAGGTCCTTATTGCAAAGGTTCAACCAGTTCAAATCCTAACTCCTTATACCCCGACCTCGTTGGGGACATGCATGAAAATAAAAAAAATAAAAAGAGAGCATATCACTCTGATACCACCGATCTAGATTTATGTAGGAACGAAATGAAATAAAAATTTAAACATAAATAGAAATATATAGTGAAAAATAAAATTCAATTCATTAATAACAAATACTAAAAAATTGTTTACATGCAGAATTGAATTAAACTAGCTTGGGCAATGGTAGTTATCTTTGAGAAGAGATGTGGTAGCTACATGCCTTCTAAATTGTGTTACAATGAGGATTGGGGGACTTTTTATTATTGAGAAAGAATTGAAAACCCTAAATATCCAAAAACCTAACCTTGGGAGATGAAGAACCAAAAGTATGTGGGCCCCATTGGGGTTACTTGGTACATCAAATTCCTAGGGCTGTAACTTTGGCATACAATCTTTGTTTGGTGAATACGATATGTTAGGTCCCCGTAATTTGTTAGATTGGAAAAACCAAATGTATAGGGGTAACATCAGACCAGTCTTTGGAGTCCTAGGACCTAGCCTTCCTGGACTTAGAGAGGGCTCTCTCTATTTTGTGCAATGGATGTGAACTTATTTGTTTTTAGGGTTTTATTTTAGGCTAGTTGTTAATTTTAGGGTTTGTTTGTTTGTTTGGGTTAGGTAGGTGATCAACTAGAATAGATAGAGTGGGAGAGCTTCAAGTCATTTGTCTATGGAGTCTACAAAAGGTCATGGAAAGTTAAACAATGGATCAGGGTGCATCATAGGGAAAATCTAACATGGTCAAATGGATCTTCAAGGTTTATGTGAATGAGATGAACATCAATTTTGTGAACATAGTAGGTGCAAAAGGGCAATTAAGAATCCTTGAAAAAATACCTTTAAACAAGAATGGTATTTAACACTACTAAGCATGAAGAAATAATCAAAGACAAGTCATACCAATAAATTCTTTGATTAAATTCAAGAAAATAAGCATTCAAGACAAATAATCCGGTGAACTATAGAAGGCAAGAAACTTGTAAAACTTCTAGTGATTTCACCTTCAAGATTAGAAAACATTTAAGATAGACATATAACATAGATCAAGGAGGAGAGAACTCCTAAACTTCATTAATCAAAGCTATAAAGATCTCCAAAGCAACTTTTTAGGACAAACAAAGGGCATAGCAAATTATAGACCTCTTTAGCTAAACCTAATCAGTGATACTTCAAAGTAAAGATCTTAAAAACAATATTTAAGTAATACCAAAAGAGAAAGGCTAACCATAAAACATTATTGACATTTTCTTTATTGAATCATTCATAAGATAAACAAGAATAAGTGGGTCTAGAGAGCAACTAAGAATTCTCTAAACTAACCTAGCAGAGGAAAACATAGAGGTAGTAAAAGACAAACAGAGCTAAGGTGCCACTGAACAACATTTCTTAGCCTAAAACTTTTGTCCTACTACAACATAGAAAGATGAAACATAATGATAACATAAGAAAACATGAAATAAATAGGAAAACATCACCATTAACTATGCTCAGGGATCCTGCAAGCATGCCTTCTCCATTGTCAAGCAAGCCAAGCCATCCACAAACACCATAACCAATTTCTCTTTAATCTCAAAGTCTATGTATTGCTCTCAAGAGTCATAAAAAACCAACCAAATACAATAAGGCCTCCATGCTCTATTTTTTTATCATTGCAGGTTCAAAACCCTAACTAGGGTTTTGAAAACCATCAACAACTTAAAAATGTCATTTATGTGCTAAGAGACCATGCAAGGCCCAAGACACATAATATTTAATGAAATAAATGCAACATAACTTCTAACACCTAACTTGGGAGTGATTTTCCCTAAAAAACTCAAAATGTCTATTTTCCATCAATTTTTGTCTTTTTTTGACTTTTTGTCAAAAGCGCAGCATAGAGGTCCAAGGGCGCAGCGCTTGCACCGGAAAAATGGGTCCTCTTGCAGGCGATTTTTGAAGGCCTTCCCGATGTCGAAACGAGCTCCGTGATGGCCCGTTGGAAATCTTGTCAAGTCTAATTTCCAAAAACTCCCTTGGTTTCCTAATTGGACCTCATTTTCCTATTGAAAAAAAAAAACTCCCATGGCTTCCAAAGGCACAGCGCCAGCTCTAAAAATGAGGCGGAACGGTGAATTTTGGCATGTGTTTGACCCTTTTGAGGGAACCAAACTGCTTCAAATGACCTGAAATTTTGTGTGCATGCTATAATTGACCTGAGGAATCCAAAAATGTAAGCCATTTCTCCTGAGGATGCCACAAAAAGGAGCGCAACGCTAGTGGCGCTGTGCCCTTGGCCCTCCTAATCAGCAAAAACTCAAAATTTGCAAAAACTTCCCAAAATTTAGATTTGCCTTGCCTTTCATGTATGGGATGCTTGTATGGAAGAATCAGCAAGGATTTCAAGGTTTTCTTGGTCTTTGGTCTCCTTGAGTGCTTATATTTTGGCAAGGGCTCTTTTGATCTTGGCCCTTGCTATTTGTTTCTCAAGGCGTAGTGTTTGGCCATCTTCCATTGGAGATCAAGGTCTCTCTTTGTCTTTTCCAACTAACACTCTAATAACTTGTTGGCCATCTCTAGCCAAGGCTCCCGTCATAGTCTACCTACATGGCAAGCAGCTCACCCAGAGTGAGCTACTCTACCAATGTAGCTCCTTCCTCCTCTTCCGGGCTAAGGCCTTCCTTAATCCCATTGTCCTTGGTCTTCTTCTGGACTGCTGGACCTTTTCATCTTCACTTTCCTCATAGGTACCCATGAACTCCTGTAGCTTTACCTATGATCTTTGGGCTTCTTTCCTGGCTCTGATAGCCCTAATCTCATAGATATCTTGTTGAGCCTCTAGCTGCTTGTTTTAAATTTCATAGTAATGGATCACACTCCTAGATCTGGCCAAATTGGTTTCCAAGTGTCTGATCTGGGAATCTTTGCTTTGAAGGAGTATGCTTGTGATATTTTCCTCATATTATTCATCACTTTTTACATGGATGAGTTCAAACTCTTTTTCAACCTCATGATTTTTTTCTTCCTCTTCATCAATGATCTTTTGTTTGCCTTTGTCAATTTTCTTGGTGGATGTGGAAGGCATGGCCCCTTGCCTCTTGAGGGAAAAAAACACATGCCTTTCTCCTTTTTGGTATGTCAATGGAAAAGGATTGATTGTTCTCATTTTGGTTTCTTCATTATTGTTTCCATATTGACTGTCATTATTAGTGATATCCATGTTATCCTTATGGATTTCATGGTTTATTTCCTCATTGGTATCACCATTACTGTCATGGCCCTTCAACCCACTGTCATCCTTGTTGCTTTCTGTTTTATCAATGCCAAGATTATCACTGTTTTCTACACTTTCATTTTGCTCCTCATTATTGCTAGGAGCCTCACTGTTTTCACTTTCATTATGGCTCTCAATTTCACTTCCATAATTATCACCATCACTACCTTCAGTTTCCATGTTGCCTTCTGCCTCTTCACTTTATTTTTCTTCAATACTTGTTTCATAATTGGTGCCCTCTCCTTCATTAGTATTTGATTGCTCATCATGGTCACTTCTCTCATTGTTTGATGCATTGTGAGATGGCGAGGAAGCAGGGTTGTCTTGAGCTGAAGGAACATGTGTAGATGGAGAAACATGATCATCAGGAGATGATGGAGGAGTAGGGACATGAGGATGAAATGATGAGGGTATGTTTTGCTGAGGATGGGGTTGTGTGTTGGTGAGCACTTCATGAGCAATGAAAAACTCCCATGGAATACCTTTTTTTTGTAGTTGATGCATCACAACCATTTTGATAAGAGAGTGGTGGAAGAGGCTTTGCATCTATTGGGGATAAGCTCTCTTTTGCACAATGAAGGACATCTTGTCAATACTCCTGTAGAGGTAGTAGGGTAGGTGCAGCCTCCTGACCCTAGTAAAGTGCATGAGCAGCCTATTGTGGTAAAAATAAACCCTATAGAATCTCCCCTCACATGTAAATTATTTCATGATCACTCTCATCAATGGTGCATATCTCTCCAGAAGGTGAGAAAGGAAATATAGATTTGCAGTTGTCTTGGTATCTAGGCATTAGGAAAGGCTCATAGTGGCTTAAGTCTAGATTGGTCTGTTTGAATCACTTCTCCCCTACACTGGGTATGCCTGTGTCATTGGCAATGGCATTTGAGGAGAGTACAAAGGTCACCCCTGAAAATTTTAATTTTTGTCATGTACGTTAAGGATGAATAACATTGTGAGCTCTGGGTGACTTTGTACCTGTTGTACTCTTTCACAAAAGTGAAAACATCCCACATTTTGGAAATATGTGATAGCCATAGGAGATGCCATCAACTCATCAGTGTTTTGAGGTTAAACCTGTTGATCTTACCACCTCTGTGTTGATGTCTCCTTGGCACTTGGCTTCCCTCACCACTGTCACTGTTATCCTACCCTGACATCTTGATCACTGCTACTTTGAAAACCAAAACCCTAACTCTGCTTGTGAAATTGATGTGAAAAAAGGGTAAGGGAGTGATGGTGAAAAAGGCATCTTTATACGAATGAGGGATGAGTGAATGAGGGTGAAGGAAAAACCCTAGATGAAGGAACAATCTTTTTAACAAGGTAGCTCTCTGTGTGCTCTTAGTATGCAGGTGAGGAGTGTGTCAAACAGTGGTGCTTTTGAGCCTGAAACTTAGATTTCCTCCTTAGGGTTTCCAATTCTTTAACAACCATAAAATTCCTGGAGAGGGGGTTTAGGACATCCACTTACCTCTCATTGTGCTAGGAGGACACCTGGCAGAGATTTGGAGGGATCATGAAGTAATTTGAGTGCCTGCAGGGTGTGGAGGTGTTCCAAGTCAAACACGCAGTGCCCGAATGTGCAATCGGGCGGTCTGAACGTGGAGTCAAGCGACAAAGGTGCAGCGCTATGCACGACCTGAACGTGTTGTCGAGTGGCTAAAACGTGCAGTGGTATGGCCTGTCGGGCCTGTCGAGTCAGGCTGCATGCAGGTTTGTGTTCCAGGCGAGCAGCGCAACAGCCTTTCTGCCTGGTCTGTTGGGTTTGCCGAGTGAATGCGCATCGTTCAGCCAAGGGAGCAGTGTGTGCACACAGGCATGTAGTGTCGTGTTAATTTTCACGATGAAGACTTCCAAGGGCACAGCGCCCGATTCTGAATGCGCAGCGCCGGGTAGACTTGCCCAAAATTGATTCGGAAAATCAACTTTTTTCTCTCCTAAAGGTTTCCAACTTTTTGCAAAGGAATAATGAGGTGTCTGAAGGGTTGAGAGGACCTTTTATAGGCTTAGAGGTTTAAATTCATATTTTCAAACCCTCTTTCTAATGTTTTTAGCCTTTGTTGGTCTTTTCACTAATATTCATTTGTCACAGATTTTCTGACCTTTCTGTTGTGCAGGTTCGCTTTGAGATGATGAAATTTGACCTTGTTTCCCCTTAAAGCATAATAAACTTATTTGAACATCTTCTGGGGGATTTCACACATTGACACCTTCAAAAAATATCCTTTAACATGCACTATGAATTCAAACCAATGCCCTTTACCTTCTTTGGTCACTGCTGATTTGTAAGAGCCCTTTAAAATACTAACTTGGTTTTCTCTTGCTCCTTGGATCATGACAAATTCACCTTTGACAATCTTAGAGAGGGTTGTACATAGTGGTATTTTCAAGGTTGTTCTTTTCAATATAATTGTCAACTTGTATTTCTTACATTTTCTCACTAACAACCATACAGTGTTTGTATGTAGGTTTGCTAAACATGGTGAATTTAACTTCTTTAATCTTGGAGGCTTGATATGTTTGCCTTTGACACCTTTGAGACTGAAACACAAGGGAAAACATTCACAACACTCTTTTGCTAATACCATGGGTTTTAAACAATTCCTTTCACCTCCTTTGGCCACTTTTGATTTGCAGGTGCCTTAAAACATTGAAGTGACATTTCCTTTTATTCTTGAAGCTTGACACATTCATTTACATAGTAGCAACCTTATAATCACCTTTGGTTTCCACCTTTGAGCTCATACCATGTTTTTTCTACCTTTGGACCACTGAGTGTAAGTGACTGAAATGAGAGCTTGACCCTCCTTTCACTGATACTCTTTGCATCCTTGTTCTTTTGAGGCAGTGAGACACTTTACCTTGGAAAACTCTGGGATGTCACTCACAACAGTCCCTTCAAATATTCTTTTTGTTGTCATCATGGAGGCCTAACATCTTCATTTTACCTCCTTTGACTATCTTTCCAAAACTCTAGGTTTCTGGGATGCTTGAGAACAATTATCAGTGTTGTCTTCTAAGTTCTCTATAGACCTTTCAAGTTCATTCATTTATGTCTAGTTCACCTTACCTTTTTCCCTATTTCACCTATAATTTATAAAAACATTATTCCATGTTTGGTTTTCTTGGTGTGCCTCCTTCATGTGTTTGGCTGCATTGGATCCCTTCTTGGCATACTGCGGGCCCAATTTAACTTAAAAACCCTAATTCTCCTTAAGATAAATTTCTTCCTGTCTTCCTTTAGGAACATATCAGTTATCTTATCAATTCCCTTTGTTGATTGACCTCTTGACACTCCTGCAGAAATGCCAAGCACATTTACCTTTTGAAAAACTTAAATTTGACAAAGTAGCCCTCTTTGGAGATTTTCTGCTCTTTTTGGACAATCATGTGTTGATATTCTTTTACATCTGAGCCAGCTTCCACTACAAAAATACAGTGCTTAAAACACCAAGGATGACCCTACAACCTATGAAACCCTAATGACCTAGTGGGAGGGTCCTTTGACATGGTCTTTGACTAAAACTTGGTTTGTGGTCTTCAAGTGTAAGAACAGAGTATTTGACAAATTGATGTATTGAAGATCCAAAATCCAATGTACTTGATTTATCTAAAGAGTCTATAGAGATAATTTTGAGATCATCAATGCTTGAGGAACCTAGTGAACATGGGAAGGAAGAGGCTGTTTGGTAACCCTAGATGGAAAGTGGAGGGGTGAGGCAAAGGAAAAACAGAGTGCTCAGTTTATAGGTGGGAAAATAAGATATAGATGAGTGGCATAAGCCCATGAGGGGTATTTTAGGAGTGGTAGGTTAACCATGGAATGGAAAAATAGTATAATAGTGAAAATTTTGGTTTAAGGATAATGAAGGCAGTGAGATTTCTAAAGCTGACAATATTCAAGAATCTTGTTTTTAGAAATCTAGGACAAATATTTAGTCATCTACAAATAGAAAAAATTACTGATGACTAACAGTGACTCCACTTGGGGAGGGTAGATCCTTTTTAGGAGGTGTCCATAACTTCAGATATCAAATCTATGAGTTTTGAAGACTAGTGCCTTATCCATTGGGCTTATCTCTCTTCCTTCATTTGCTGATGTTTCTCTTGAAGCTATGATCTTAAGAATCTGAAAGACATGATTGCTTCAACCTCATTTCTACCTACCCATCATACCTTGCCTAAAAATTTTTCTTCTTTCGGGTGCACTTGGACTGAAAAACCCTTGAAATTATTTTCTTTTGAAAGAAAAACAAACTATCTACTTGTACCCTTATCACTTCCAAGAGTTTAGATTATGCTGATGAAATATTTTATTCTCTACCTAGTCTATTCATCTGTCAAGATTAAGCTGTTTGACAAACTTCATTCTCTAATCTATTGACATGAAATTGAAAACATGACTAAACCAGGATTAAGCAATCTAATTTACCAAGGGCTGTGGCATTTGGACAAGCTGCACACAGACATTATTTTTGTTCAATAAAAAACTAGAACATATGAGGGTGTGATTTAGAAATTGTTATGCATCCCTCTCTTTCCCTTTGGTTCAGGTTTGAGCATTGAGAAAAAACACCTTTTCCTAATCTAATCTACTGACAATTCAAACTTAAATGATTTGACAAGTCCTCTTTCACTAACTTATCAACAGCAATTTAAAACAAGTTCAGTCATGATTAGGCTAGATGACAGAAAAATACTTTTTTTTCAACAAGTAGTGGCATTTAAGCTTGCACACTTTCAGCAAAACTATTTTTTTTGGGTATGGGACTATACCTCTTCTTTAAATCTTCCCTTTTTTCCCTTTTTTATATTTTTTGAGTTTTGTGTTTTTCTATCTTTCATCAAGCAATGTTATGTACAATGAATGAAAGTTTCAAACTTAGGAATTTTGACAGAAATAGTGCTTGAGCATCCTGCCATTTACAGGACCTCCAAAAATCTCTATTCCATCCAGCTCTTGTAAAAATAAAGCATTGTTACCTCTAACTGAATGGATGATGTATGGGCCTTTCCACAAATTTTCAAATTTTCCATGTTTACCTTTGTCTTCTCTCCTTCAGTCCCACTTAAGCACTTTATCTCCAATCTGGAAATCATTAGCTTTGGTCCTTCTATCAAAGATATTCTTGATGTTTTCTTGTACTTCTTGTGTCCTTTTGTAAACTTCCTCCCTTGATTTCTACAAATGAATGGTTTGGTTCAGCCTCCTTTGCATGTCATTTTCTTCTGATTGCACCTCTTGGAGGAGCTTCATTACTGGAACTCCCAAGGATGTTGGGAAGATTGTATCCATGCCATATACCAACTGATAGGGAGACATATTGATTGATTTATTAGTGTTTAGTCTATCAGCCCATAATGCATGCACTAGTTTGCTATGCCATGATTTTTGGTTCTCTTCCAGCAGCTTCTTGATGATGTTCACTAGACTTTTGTTGGAGGACTCAGATAGCCCATTACCTTGAGGGTAATAAGGTGTGGAATGCCCCAGTGTGATATGATACTTATAACAAAAGTCCACCATTCTTTTGGATCTAAATTCAGTAGCATTATCGATGATGATATTTCTAGGAAAACCAAATCTGGACAAGATGTTGGTCTCAAGGAATTTGATAATGACTGAGTTGATGGCATTCCTAGAAGGGATGGCTTCTATCCACTTAGTGAAGTAATCAGTTGCAGTGAGGATCCACTTATGTTGGGCAGATGAGGTAGGGTGGATCTCTCCAATGAAGTCCAAACCCCATTGTTGAAAAGGAGCTTCAACACTGATGGGATGTAAAGGCAAAGGTAGAAGTTTTCTCTTGCCATCAAAGATTTGGCACTTATGGCAAGTCATGACCAGTTGTGAGTGTCAGGGAAAAGGGTGGGCCAATAGTAGCCAGATCTAAGGATTTTGTTAGCTGTGGTTTTCCAGTAGAGATGACCTCCACACTCTCCCTCATGCAACTCATGCATGATTTTATCTACATCATATTCAAGAAAACACTTAAGCAAAACACCCACAAAATTTTTCCAATACAAAACTCTATCTAAAATGTAGAAATTTAAAGCCCTTTGTTTCAAGAACCTATATTTTGTCTTAGACAAAGCTGGAGGATCATTTAGATTAACAATCACATAAAATATGTCAGTATACCAGTTTGAATTCAAAAATGCATCTTCAACAGGTGGAGTTTCCAGTTCCTCTATTTCATCTAATGAATGCATCATGTTCATGTCTAAGGCTAGAAAATTTGTTTCAGCCATTAGTTTGGCAAGTCATTGTCCTTTGATCAGTTTAGTGGGCCTGATTTCTAAATCATATTCCAAAATAATAGTAATCCATTTACCCCTTTTACCATCAGGGTCCTGATTTAGAATTCCTTTGACAGCTGTATGTGGAACAAAAGCAATGTATGAGAGTGCAAAATGTAAACTCGGAAATATTTCAATGCTTTGATCAAGGAAAAGGCTTGCTTCTCCATGATGTTATATTTTAAATATGCATCCCCCAATGCCTTACTAAAGAAAAATATGGGTTGTTCTTGCCCCAACATGTTCTTTTGCAACAACACTGCAACGATAGTGTGTTCGGATGAAAATGAGAAAATGTAGAAGTCCTTGGTAAAGGCAGGACTGATTAGAACTAGTGTTTGGGTAAGTGCTTGTTTTACCAGTTCAAAAGATTGTTTGGCTTCCAAGGTCCACTTAACTCCTATCTCCTTTTTTAGCATGTTTGTAATATTCCTTAGGAGTTCAGCAAGGTTGGGTATGAACCTTCTCAGGAAGTTGATCTTTCCAATGAAATATTGCAGCTCTTTAATGTTTCTAGGATGGCTGATTTGCAATATACCTTCAATCCTTTTGGGGTCTATTTTGATCCCTTCTTCAGAGATGATGTGGCCTAGGAGTTTTCTTTCCTGAAGACCAAACAATGTTTTCTTAAGATTCAAAGATAGGCCATACTTCGTACACTTTTCAAAGACTTTTCTCAAGTGGACTAAGTGTTCTTCATCAGTCTTAGAATAGAAAGTGATGTCATCAAGTTATATGACTATGAAGTAACCTATGTCTTCTGAAAAAACTATGTCCATGGCCCTTTGAAAAGCGGCCCCTGCATTCATTAACCCAAAGGGAATTTTAGCATACATGAATGTGCCCCAAGGTGTAGTGAAAGCGGTTTTGCGTTGATCACTTGGAAGTACTAGTACTTGATTGTAACCTAAAAAGCCATGAAGAAATGATATTCTCTTAGAGCCAACCACCCTTTGCAGTATATGATCCATTTTGGGCAAAGAATAGTTATCTTTTAGGGAGGCCTTGTTCAAATTTCTAAAGTCAATACACAACCTAATCTCCTCAGTTTTCTTCCTAACTGACACAAGGTTTGAAACCCATTCTGAGTACCTAAGTGGGACTATGACCCCAACATCATACATCTTCTTAATCTCTTTCACAACTAAAGTTACTAGGACGAGGTTCATTGTTCTCAATTTTTGTTTGAATGGTTTCTGATTTTCCTTGAGAGGAATTTTATGTTGAATAATACTTGTGTCATAGGACTTCAATTCCTCATACCCCCATGCAAACACATCCTTAAACTCTTTAAAAAGCTCAATATATTTATGTTTTATGTGAGGAGGAAGAGCTTTGGATAGCTTGATCATTTTGGGTTCTTCAATGCTGCCTATGTTACATTCTTCTACATTAGTCTTGGTGGATTCCATCTTTGGCTTCCTAGCCACATCATTAAAATCAAACAACTCTTCTAATGGTGCAAGGCCTCTTGGTAATGTGTCATCTTTAAATTGTAAAACCTCAAGGTCCTTTTGATCTAGATTTTCGAACAATTCTGCCTCATAAGGATGTTTAAGCAGATTTATATCAGTAGTAAAGGACAACTTTGTTTTGTGGGCTTGTTCTTTAGCAAAATAATATTCTTCATGCCCTAAGCTTAGTTTTGGTATTGCAAATTCATTATTAGATTGAAGAAAGTCATCAATTTTTTTATCATCCTCAAACACTTGCCAATAATCTATGTTTAAAGGTATTGTAGGCTGGTTTTTTACTTTGGCAGTGTATTGTTCATTAGCATGGGGTATTTGGAAATTGCTTGCATCAAATGCAAGTTCATTGGCAAGGCTATTTTGAGCTCTAGGGATGAAAGTGAGTTCATATTTCTCAAAGGCATTTAGGAGGTTTAGGGAAGCATTCCTATACTCTCTTAGTTTAGGATTCTTGGCTGAATACTCCCCTTTGATTTGCCTAATGATAATCTCTGAATCTCCTTGGACAAAGATCTTCTTAGCTCCTATGTTTTTAAGAAAATGTAAACCAAGGAGGAGAGCCTCATACTCTGCAATATTATTTGTGCATTGAAAATCTAACTTGTAGGAGTGGCCTTTATTTGTGTTGTGGATCGAAACCCCAACTCCTGAACTATATTTGCCACAAGAGCCATCAAAGCTCATGTTCCAAAGTGTTTCAAGTTTGGATTCGCCACTATGTTGTTATTCAGGGCCGCTAGAGTTTTGGCTGTCATGTTCTTCATTTGGGGATTGATTTGACTGTTCTGGTAGGCCTAGCTCTTTCTCATTTTCAGTTACTTTTTCATTAATGTCATTTTCATTATACAAGATAAATGAGTCAAGGTATGAATGAATGGAATAAACAGGGGTGGTTTTTTTGCCTATCTAGGTTGCTTACCATATATTTCATGTGAGATTCCTGATACTATCTCCTTGTTTGGTTAAAAACGAGGATGGTAGCATATGATATGTCCATTTGGAGGCTGCCTTGAAGTTTGGCTCCCCATGATCTATATAAAAGCATGCCATACTTCGGGGTAATGTCAGCAACAACTATGTCCATGACTAGGATTTTAGCAGGTACTTGTGCCAAATTGATACACAGATCCTTGATTAGACCCAAACATTTGACCCTACTCAAATTGAAAGAGTACAAGTCTTTGTAAGGTTTGGTTATTTCGAGGCCTCTCCATCACTACCTTAGGCATGAGGTTGTGTGAGGCACCAGAGTCTAGCATAACATTGTGTAAGATCTTGTCACGTATGTTTAAGTTGATATAGAAAGGAGGGACAACTCCTTCTTGATATTTTCCCTCTACCTCAGGTCCAAACAATAGCTCAGGCTTGTCATCAGTCAAGTAAAGAGTGTCGGTGTCATTTCCTTTGTTCAAAACTTTCAAAACTTGGGACCTATACACATCTTGAGTTACCAGTTCAGTAAGATGTATGGTTATCTTGATCTTGGAAATATCTCCCTCAAAACTAAAAGGTATTTGTGTATTGGGCATATTTACATCAGTTTTATCAGCCATAATTTTTTCTACAAGTTTAGTTTGCTGATTCTGATTTGGGACTTTAGAAAAAGGAGTTTTCTCAGGGCCATTAGTTGATGTACTAGGGCAGCTTGGGTCACCATTTTTTTGGCTAATTTTTTCTTTGTTTGGATCAGTTTTCTTAGCCATGGTGTTTGTGTTGTCTGCTGTCCTCTTAGGAGTATTTTCAGGGGTCTTCCTAATAGCAGTATCTAATTTGTTTTTCTTCGAGACATATTGGTTCTTCTTGCTCCTAAGTTCATATTGCCTATGAACCTCCATTATGGAATTCTAAAATCCTAATTTGTAGTCTTCAGAATCCTCAAAGTTTGTTTTAGTTTGATGTGAGGAAAATAGACCTTTTTCCTCTTTTGTAAGAAAAACATCACCCTCATTGTAGGAACCTATCAGATTTACATGGTTTTCTTCCAACACTTTAGTCTCTCTTTCCTCTTCATCTACATAGTTGTCTTGGAAAGGAGGCCTGATTTGTTGGTCATTATCTCTCTGTCTGGTTTGGGGAGGGTCTCTTCTGAAGTTTTGATTCCTATTTATGTTTTAGGGATTTGCTTGGTTTTCCCTAGGAGGTGCTCTTTCATTCAAGTTTATCCTCTCCATCATTCTCTCCATTTTCCTAACTAGGCTGCCAATTTTGGCATCAGATGAAGAGGTTGAGGCCATAGTTTCATCCTTGTAGGTAACTCTTTTTTCTGACCTCATCCGAGCCCTTTTCTCAATTAAATTCGCCTCTACACTCACAACCCCTTTTTTCATGTCCTCTAAAGTTAGGGGATCTCTCTCCCTCAATTGGTAGGCCATGTTAGGATCAAAGCCCTTCAGAAATTTCACTAAGGCTAGGTCCTATGGGGGATTCATGCGAGGTGGAAGTGAATTGTATACACTATTAAACCTAGTGCAATAGTCTTGGACACTTTCCCCGACATTTCTCTTAAGGTTCTTATACTCTGAAAGGATTTGGAGAGGGTTTTTCTTAATCTCCCATTTTTTAATGAATGTTTGATAGAGGGAAGGGAGGTCATGTATGCTATTAGGAGTTAAGTTTTTTAACAATTTCTTAGCTTCTCGTCCTAGAATCTGGGAAAACATCCTCATCTTTATGGTCTCCTCTTCTATTTCATGGTAGTCAAAGGCATCATTTATTCTGTCTACATGTTGTTGGGCAGTTTTAGAGTCAGCTTTAGTGAAGTGAGGAATTTTGGATTGGTAGTCATGTGGCAAAGATAGTAAAGGTTGTGGTAGTGCTAAGGGAGCATACCATGCTGCCATGATGGGAGGTAATGGAATCCAAGGAGGATTTACAAGGAGTGGGTTTGTGAGAGGAGGTGGAGGATGAAGTGGAGTGGTTTGCATAGTGGTTGTATGAATGGGAGTGGTGGAAGTACTTGGACCGGCAAACTGATTTTGAGTAGACTTGGAATAGAATGAGCCAAAGTGATGGAGAAGCTGAAAATAAGGAGGAGTGTAAGGAGAGGCTTCTCTACTAAGACTTTGGTGCAAATCTATGGGCTCAAGGTCTATCTGGTCTATCCTAGTTTGTGACTTAGTTCTGAACAAGTTTCTTTGATGAGGTAAGTCAAACTGGGAATCTTGCAAGGCTGTGAGATGTTCAGGGACAGAAATTGCTCTACGAATTCTCCTAACACTAGTTGAATTTTTAGTCCTAGAAGTTTACCACAAATTCTCTTATGGGTCATCAAATATGGTAGGAGGGTTTGGGTTAGGGTGAGATTTGGTGCTAATTCTTTGTGTAAGCCAGATTTCAGTCCTGAAGCATGGAGAGCCTGAATAGTTTATGAATGTTTTTTGAAAGGCAGACCTCTCTTAATGTTTGGCGAACTCACACAGTGTGTGAATAGGCCTTTAAACCACTTAGGACTGATTTGACACAATCTTAGAGGAGTCTAGAAGAACTAGTAGAGTTAGTAGTCCTACTAGAGCTAGTGGAGTCGCTAGATGGATGTTTTTGACTGATTTGAAGATATGTGCTTGTGGTCCACCACCAACAATTTACAAAAACCAATCTAAAGATAATTTTTTGGGGTTTTCTGAGTTTCTTTATACAACACTAAGGTTTTTAATGAGTGTCCTCCAGTTGAGTCATCATTTTGATAGTATGGTGAATCAATTAGATGCTACTCTGGCTAACACTAGATTTTCTAAGTTGGACAGAGGGTCTGTGAGTCTGTAAGAGATATTTAGGTTACTATGTACTCAGAGATCCCACGGTGATCACCACTATGTTAGGTCCCCGTAATTTGTTAGATTGGAAAAACAAAATGTACAGGAGTAAAATCAGACCAGTCTTTGGAGTCCTAGGACCTAGCCTTCCTAGACTCAGAGAGGGCTCTCTCTATTTTGTGCAAAGGATGTGAACTTGTTTGTTTTTAGGGTTTGATTTTAGGCTAGTTGTTAAGTTTAGGGTTTGTTTGTTTGTTTGGGTTAGGTAGGTGATCAAGTAGAATAGATAGAGTGGGAGATCTTCAAGTCATTGGGCTATGAAGTCTACAAAAGGTCATGGAAATTTCAACAATGGATTGGGGTGCATCACAGGGCAAATCTAATATGGTCAAATGGATCTTCAAGTTTTATGTGAATGAAATGAACATCAAGTTTGTGAACATAGTAGGTGAAAAAGGGCAGTTAAGAATCCTTGAACAAATACCTTTAAACAAGAATGGTCTTTAACACTACTAAGCATGAATAAATAATCAAAGACAGGGCATAACAATAAATTCTTTTATTAAACTCAAGCAAATAAGCATTCAACACAAACAATACAGTGAACTATAGAAGGAAAGAAACTTGTAAAACTTCTAGTGATTTCACCTTCAAGTTTAGAAAACATTTAAGATAGAAATATAACATAGATCAAGTAAGAGGGAACTCCTAAACTTCATTAATCAAAGCTATAAATACCTCCAAAGCAACTTTTTAGGACAAATAAAGGGCATATCAAATTATAGACCTCTTTAGCTAAACCTAATCAGTGATACTTCAAAGTAAAGATCTTAAAAACAATATTTAAGTAATACCAAAAGAGCAGGGCTAACCATAAAACATATTTGAAATTTTCTTTATTGAATCATTCATAAGATAAACAAGCATAAGTGGGTCTAGATATCAACTAAGAATTCTCTAAACTGACCTAGCAGAGGAAAACATAGAGGGAGTAAAGGAAAAACAGAGCTAAGGTGCCTCTCAACAACATTTCTTAGCCTAAAACTTTTTTCCTACTGCAACATAGAAAGATGAAAGATAATGATAACATATGAAAACATGAACTAAATAGGAACACATCATCGTTAACTATGCTCAAGGATCTTGCAAGCATGCCTTCTCCATTGTCAAGCAAGCCAAACCATCCACAAACACCACAACCAATTTCTCTTGAATCTCAAAGTCTATGTATTGCTATCAAGAATCATCAAATACCAACCAAATACAATAAGGCCTCCATGCTCTATTTATCTAGCAATGCAGGGTCAAAACCCTAAATAGGGTTTTGAAAACCATCAACAACTCATAAATGTCATTTATGTGCTAAGAGACCATGCAAGGCCCAAGACACATAATATATAATGAAATAAATGCAACATAACTTCTAACACCTAACTTGGGAGTGATTTGCCCCAAAAAACTCAAAATATCTATTTTCCATCAATTTTTGTCTTTTGTTAACTTTTTGTCAAAAGCACAACACAAAGGTCCAAGGGCACAGCGCCTACACCGGAAAAATGGGTCCTTGTGCAGCCGAGTTTTGAAGGCCTTCTCGATGTCGAAACGAGCTTTGTAATGGCCCGTTGGAAAGATTTTCAAGTATACTTTAAAAATATTCCCTTGGTTTTCTAATTGGACCTCATTTTAATGTTCAAAAACCAAAACTCCCAAGGCTGCCAAAGGCACAGCGTCAGCTCTGAAAATGAGGCAGAAAGGTGAATTTTGGCATGTTTTTTACCCTTTTGAGGGACCAAACCTGCTTCAAATGACCTGAAATTTTTTGTGCATGTTGTACTTGACCTAATGATTCCAAAAATGTAAGACATTTCTCCTGAGGATGCCCCAAAAAAGAGCCTAGTGCTAGTGGCGCCACGCCCTTGGCCCTCCAAATAAGCAAAAACTGAAAATTTGCAAAAACTTCCCAAAATTTAGATTTTCGTTGCCTTTTATGTATGGGATGCTTATATAGAAGCATCAGCAAGGATTTCAAGGTTTTCTTGGTCTTTGGCCTCCTTGAGTGCTTAGATTTTGGCAAGGGCTCTTTTGATCTTAGCCCTTCCTATTTTGTTCCTTAAGGTGTAGTGTTTGGCCATCTTCCGTTGGAGGTCAAGGTCTCTCTTTGTCTTGTTCAAATGATCGTTTAAGAACTTGTTGGCCATCTCTAACCAAGGTTCTCGGTCATAGTCTACCTCCATGGAAAGTAGCTCACTCAGAGTGAGCTGCTCTGCCAATGCAGCTTCTTCCTCCTTCTCCTGGGCTAAGGCCTTCCTTAGTCCCATTGTCCTTGGTATTCTTCTGGACTGCTGGCCTTTTTCATCTTCACTTTCCTCATAGGTTCCCATGAACTCATGTAGCTTTACCTGTGCTCTTTGGGCTTCTTTCCAGGCTTTGATAGCCCTGATCTCATAGATAGCTTGTTGAGTCTATAGATGCTTGTTTTCAATTTCATAGTAATGGATCACACTCCTAGATCTAGCCAAATTGGTTTCCAAGTCTCTGATATGGGCATATTTTCTTTGAAGGAGTATGCTTGTGATATTTTCCTCATTTCCTTTATCATTGTTTACATGGATGAGTTCAAACTCTTTTTCAACCTCAAATTGTCTTCTTCCTCTACATCAGTGATCTTTTGTTTTCCTTTGTCAATTTTCTTGGTGGATGTGGAAGGCATGGCCCCTTGCCTCTTGAGGGCAGAAAACACATGCCTTTCTCCTCTTTGGTATGTCAGAGGAAAAGGTTTTATTGTGCTCATTTTGGTGTCTTCATTATTGTTTCCATCTTGACTATCATTATTAGTGATATCCATGTTGTCCTTATGGATTTCATGACTGCTTTCCTCATTGGTATCACCATTACTGTCATGGCCCTTCAACCCATTGTCATCCTTGCTGCTCTCTGTTTTTTCAATGCCAAGATTATCACTATTTTCTGCACTTTCATTTTTCTCCTCAATACTGCTAGGAGCCTCATTGTTTTCACTATCATTATGGCTCTCAGTTTCACTACCACCATTATCACCATCACTACCTTGAGTTTCCATGCTTCATTTTTCCTCTTCACTTTCTTTTTCTTCAATGATTGTTTCATCATTGGTGCCCTCTCCTTCATCAGTATTTGATTTCTCATCATTGTCACTTCTCTCATTGTCTGATGCATTGTGAGATGGTGAGGAAGGATGGTTGTCTTGAGGTGAAGGAACATGTGTAGATGGAGAAACATGATCATCGAGAGATGATGGAGTAGGGACATGGGGATGAGATGATGAGGGTAGGTTTTGCTGAGGATGGGGATGTGGGTTGGTGAACACTTCATGAGAAATGAAAACCTCCCATGGAATGCCTTTTTGCTGCAGTTAATGCATCACAACCATTTTGATAAGAGAGTGGTGGAAGAGGCTTTGCATCTGTTGGGGGTAAGCTCTCTTTCGTACAATGAAGGACATCTTGTCAATACTCCTATAGAGGTAGTAGGGTAGGTGCAGCCTCTTGACCCTAGTAAAGTGCATGAGCAGCCTAATGTGGTAAGAATAAAGCCTAGAGAACCTCCCCTCACATGTAAAGTATTTCATGATCACTCTCATCAATGGTGCATATCTCTCCAATAGATGTGAGAAAGGAAATATAGATTTGCAGTTGTCTTGATATCTAGGCTTTAGGAAAGGCTCATTTTGGCTTAAGTCTAGATTGGTATGTTTGAATCACTTCTCCTCTACACTGGGTATCCTTGTGTCATTCGCAATGGCATCTGAGGAGAGTTCAAAGGTCACCCTTGCAAATTTTAATTGTTTTTCATGTAGGTTAAGGATGAATAACCTTGTGAGCTCTAGGTAACTTTGTCCCTGTTGTACTCTTTCACAAAAGTGAAAACATCCCACATTTTGGAAATATGTGACAACCATAGGAGATGCCATCAGCTCATTAGTGTTTTGAGGTTCAAACCTGTTGATCTTACCACCTCTGTGTTGATGCATCCTTGGCACTTGGCTTCCCTCACCACTGTCACTATTACCCTGCCCTGGCATCTTGATCACTACTGCTTTGAAAACCAAAACCCTAACTCTGCTTGTGAAATTGATGTGAAAAAAGGGTAAGGGAGTGATGGTGAAAAAGGAAGCTTTATAAAAATGAGGGATGAGTGAATGAGGGTGAAGGAAAAACCCTAGATGAAGGAAAAATATTTTTAACAAGCCAGCTCTCTGTGTGCTCTTAGTATGCAAGTGGAGGAGTGTCTCAAACGGTGGTTCTTTTGAGCTTGAAACTTAAATTTCTTTCTTAGGGTTTCCAATTCTTTAAAAACCAATAAATGCTTGGAGAGGGGGTTTAGGACATCCACTTACCTCTCACTATGATAGGAGGACACCTGGCAGATATTTGGAGGGCTCATGAAGTAATTTGAGTGCCTGCAGGGTGTGGAGGTGTTCCAGGTCAAACGCACAGTGCCTGAACGTGCAGTCGGGAGGTCTGACGTGGAGTCGAGCAGCTAGGGCATAGCACTGCGCACAGCCTAAACGTGTTGTCGGGTGGCTGAAATGTGCCTCGGTGTGGCCTGTTAGGCTTGTCGGGTCGGGTTGCACATAGGTTTGTG
Organism: Pinus albicaulis; assembly: GCA_034641835.2. NCBI lineage: Eukaryota > Viridiplantae > Streptophyta > Pinopsida > Pinales > Pinaceae > Pinus > Pinus albicaulis. The sequence continues at coordinate 184,760,050 of CM076584.1, forward strand.
TACCAGGTGTGCAGCGCAACAACCTTTCTACCTGGTCCGTTGGGTCTACCGGGTGAATGCGCAGCATTCTGCCAAGGGCGTAGCGCGTGCACACAGGTGCACAACACCGTGTTAATTGGAACAGTGAATAATTCCAAGGGCACAATGTCTAATTCTGAATGCACATCGCTGCCTTGAATACACAACGCCAGGTAGACTTGCACAAAAATGATTCGGAAACTCAACTTTTTTCTCTCCTGAAGGTTTCCAACTTTTTGCAAAGGAATAATAAGGTGTCTAAAGGGTTGAGAGGACCTTTTATAGGCTGAGAGGTTTAAATTCATCTTTGCAAACCCTCTTTCTAATGTTTTTAGCCTTTGTTAGTCTTTTCACTAATATTCCTTTGTCACTGATTTTATGACCTTTTTGTTGTGCAGATTCGCTTTGAGATGATGAAATTTGACCTTCTTATTTCCCCTTAAAGCATAATAAACTTATTTGAACATATTCTATGGGATTTCACACATTGAAACCTTCAATAAATGTCCTTTGATATGCATAATGAATTCAAACTAATGCCCTTTACCTTCTTTGGTCACTGTTGATTTGTAAGAGCCCTTTAAAATACTGACTTGGTTTTCTCTTGATCCTTGGATCATGAAAAATTCACCTTTGACAATCTTAGAGAGGGTTGCACACAGTGGTATTTTCAAGGTTGTGTTTTTCAATATAATTTTCAACTTGTCTTTCCTACATTTTCTCACTAACAACCTGACAGAGTTTGTATGCAGGTTTGCTAAACATGGTGAATTTGACTTTGTTAATCTTGGAGGCTTGATATGTCTGATTTTGACACCTTTGAGACTGAAACACAAGGGAAAACCTTCACAACTCTCTTTTTCTAATACCATGGGTTTAAAAAAATTCCTTTCACCTCTTTTGGCCACTTCTGATTTGCAGGTGCCTTAAAACATTGAAGTGACCTTTCCTTTTATTTATGAAGCTTGACACATTCATTTACGTAGCAGCAACCTTATAATCACCTTTGGTTTCCACCTTGGAGCTCATACCATGTTTTTTCTATCTTTGGACCACTGAGTGTAAGTGACTGAAATGAGAGCTTGACCCTCCTTTCACTGATACTCTTTGCATCCTTATTCTTTTGAGGCAGTGAGACACTTTACATTGGAAAAATCTGGGATGTCACTCACAACAGTCCCTTCAAATCTTCTTTCTGTTGTCATCATGGAGGCCTAACGTATTCATTTTACCTCCTTTGACTATCTTTCCAAAACTCTAGGTTTCTGGGACGCTTGAGAACAATTATCAGTGTTGTCTTCTAAGTTCTCTATAGCCCTTTCAAGTTCATTCATTTCTGTCCATTTCACCTTACCTTTTTCCCTATTTCATCTATAATTTCTAAAAAAATTCTTCCATGTTTGGTTTTCTTGGTGTGCCTCCTTCATGTGTTTTGCTGCATTGGATCCCTGCTTGGCATACTGCTGGCCCAATTTAACTTAAAAACCCTGATTCTCCTTAAGAGAAATTTCTTCCTGTCTTCCTTTAGGAACATATCAGTTACCTTATCAATTCCCTTTGCTGATTGACCTCTTGACACTCCTGCAGAAATGCCAAGCACATTTACCTTTTTCAAAACTTGAATTTGACAAACTAGCCCTCTTTGGAGAATTTTTTCTCTTTTTGGACGATCATGTGTTGATATTATTTTACATATGAGCCAGCTTCCACTACAGAAAGATAGTGCTTAAAACACCAAGGATGAGCCTACAACCTATGAAACCCTAATGACCTTGTGGGAGGGTCCTTTGACCTGGTCTTTGACTGAAACTTGGTTTGGGGTCTTCAAGTGTAAAAATAGAGTATTTGACAAATTGACGTATTGAAGATCCAAAATCCAATGTACTTGATTTATATAAATATTCTACAGAGATAGTTTTGAGATCATCAATGCTTGAGGAACCTGGTGAACATGGGAAGGAACAAGCTGTTTGGTAACCCTAGATGGAAAGTGGAGGGGTGAGGCAAAGGCAAAACAGAGTGCTGAGGTTATAGGTGGGAAAATAAGATATAGATGAGTGGCATAAGCCCATGAGGGGTATTTTAGGAGTGGTAGGTTAACCATGGAATGGAAAAATAGTAGAATAGTGAAAGTTTTGGTTTAAGGATAATGAAGGCAGTGAGATTTCTAAAACTCGCAATATTCAGGAATCTTGTTTTTAGAAATCTAGGACAAATATTTAGTCATCTACAAATAGCAAAAATTACTGATGACTAACACGATACCTCATTAGAAATATTTTTCGAGGACTACAAGTTTCGACTGCATACCCATTCTTGATATGATAAGTTTTCCCATTTTCTAAAAAAATTCCTTTAGGGCCTAAAATGGCTCTAGAAGTTTGGGACCCAAAAAGCTACCAAAAATAGTAAATTGTGTTATAATTAAGGAAATTGAAAGAAGTAGTGGTGGGGGTCAAAATGGAATAGGTGAGAGGCCACCAATATCTACCTAGACCATGGATTCACTGCATTCCTCTACTCCCTACCTATAGTAGTATCAAATATCTCCAACATAGCTAGTTTGCGCCTAAATTTTGACCTATCCATTCTTCTGCGAATATTTCTCATTGGATCTCCTTATACGTGGTATTTTCCTTGACAGGATCAAATTTTTTTGGGGGTTCAAGTACTCTTCTTACCCACTGTAGCTATGGCATTCTGGGATTTGCAACATTTTTACATCTTGACACCTCCTCGTGTTACCACACCTACATACTGTTGAGTCCTACGTGGCTCAACATTTATCATTTGCACATTGGGCCCCTTCTTCTCCTGCCACTTGGAAATCAGCTGGGGGTAGTTCTTTGTCATATGATTTAATGATTTACAGTAAATACAACTGCAGTATGGATTGGTGTAATCTCACACTAAATGGCCATGTTCTCTGCAATTATAACAGACGATGGTGCTTTGTCCTTGGAAAAATCCACCTCTTCCTTTACCTGATCCTCGAGGTCCTTGACACATCATGCCTCATCCACAACCTTGTCGATTTTATTTTCCACCTAGATTATATCAAAGTTGGTTTCACCCAGTTGACGCGACTTCCATCCCTTTGGTCCCCTGCACTCGGAACGAGTAAAACATGCGATCATGCATCAACTCCAGTGTGCAGAAGTGGTGGATTTCATGCCCCACTGATTTAGAGAAGTCACTAGAATAGATTACAGGTTGTGGCATCATAATTTTGCATCGTCAAGTAACTATACGATATATGGCTCCATAACCGACATATCTCACACTATATTCCTTTGCCTTGCGCAAATAGGTTTGTTGCACTAATCGCCATCTAGTCAGTAAAAAATTTACATTCATTCTTATGGTGACCCTTTGTTTGAAAGATGGTGCACCATACTTGCTTCCACTTTTACTTCCCCTTAGTTAGGTCTTGAAATTGGAATTTAACGCAACCAACTAGGATTGCACCTACGCCATGCTATTGTTGTCCCCATTTCCTGTTGGTGAAGCCTCTAACTTCAGTGTCATCTCTAGATCTTCTAACCATGTACTTATCCTTTGTCGCATCAAAGGTATTTTGATATGTGGTAGTATCCCTGCAATAAACCATTCCTTATGTTGAGCGTCTAGAATCTTGGACGTCAGCCTATCCTTCAACACTTTAAGCCATTGATTAAAGTCCCACATTGACTCTCTTGGACTCTGCTTGATTTCCTTTAGTTCCATAATACATTGGGACTCAAACTTCGGCTTCTGAAACTCCCTAATTAATGCCTACTTAATATCCACCATGTGGTCCTATTCTTTCTTGTTGGGGTCACACTTTTAAATTTTATGTACCACAACAACGTGGGGTCCCTGAATGTTTCTTCCTATTGTGCAATCTTCGTGGCCTCATCTTGGACCTACTTAGCAGTCCAGACAACCTCACATAGGTACATATTTTGGTCTCAGTCTTCATTCCCAACATCGTGAAATATATGCATCCGCAAATCTACACTCGTCATGGTAATATGCATGGTGCCTCTTGATGAAGTACTCCCTCCTGCACTTGTTGTACTACTAGAAAACTATGGGCTTGACTGTGCACCACCCTAATTTTGGATACATTGTGTCTTCCCTCCTACAACTGGACCAATCCCATTACTACTGCTATTTCCTCCTTCCTGGCCATAATTAACTTCCACACTAGTCATATTAGTGTGTTGAGTTCTTACCTCTTGGTCTGTAGATGCACGCAAGGTCATGGGTTCAACACCAGGTATGGTTTGATTTTGCGGTTCAGGTTCTGAATCTTTTGTACTGTGTGGACTCAGGTGTTCCCTCTCTCCTTCCTTTGTTCATGGTGTGATCAAATATGTCCCTTCATAGATATGGTCACTAAGACTACTCCGTGTCCTACGATTTCCTTTCCTAGCCCCTCCCTCTGGGATCCTTCTTTTGGCATGTAACAATGTTGATCTTTTTCCTCCCGCGTTACCCCGTATGTATCTCCTCCCACTCCTCAAAGTGCCATCCTCAAAATCTCCTTACTCTATCCTTCCCATTTTCCTTTGTGTGCACAGTTCTGGGCCCACTGTCAACCTCCATCGTAGTCCTTCTTCCTCTTCTCCTTATATTCCCCTTAGAAAATCTCCCAAGTCTCCCCTACTTCCTTGTTCACGCAGGAAGCTTAATTTCTCATGGTATCAAAATCTAGAAGAAAAACACAATGGTCATAAAACATAATCTTTATCAACAATGGCATCAACCTTATAAACCTTCTTCTTAGTCCCTTCAAAAAAAAAATTCTCCGCTAAAGTGTAGGACACTGTCACTTCCATTGTAAACTCCACAATGTATCCTTCGAGGGCACTTTCATACCAAAATTCAATCGCATGGGAGGTCTTAATTCTTATTGATTGGAGTTGGCATACTTCCTATGGTGTCCACGTCCTTGGCCCATCTTGTCATTATGTCAGGTTATTTTCCTTCAACCGGTGAACCCACTCTATCAATATTTTAGGAAAATCTCCAAAGAAACTTCATGGAAGTTAGAAAACACGTATTGTTGTAGCCATTTCTCTAAGTTTTGATTCTTATATCTTATCTCTTTCACAACAAACACACGCAACATTTTCCTGAACTACCATGTAATTTCCAACCTAGTTGGGTTATACGACCTCCACATTCCTATAAGACAATCGCATCACATAGCCATCCTAGTCCTAAAAATAGAAACATTTGTTGGCATGCGCGATTGTAACAGACCCGGGATTTTTGGCACAGTGGCCAACAAATACGCACTTAGCATCGACCCTTACACCCACAAAGTGAGTGAAGTCTCACCCAGATGCTAATGGGTGGCTCTCGGAACTATTTTTTCACAATATGATAGGATTGTATTATGAGTCACGACACACTACCTCCAGCTAACTTATACTTCACTATCGATGTATCACCATGCACTGCGCAACGTGTTAAGCCTTCTAACCCATTATACAATGCAAGAGTCTAAGGCAAGTGGGAATGAAAGATAATAACAGGTGATAAATATAGTCATTATGGGTTAACTCAACACTAGACCCAAATTAATCCTCCTAAAAACATGCAACATTAGTCGTCAAATAAAAATTTATATTCGACCCCAACAAATCTCCTACTAACAAGCAACATTAGTTTAGCACTTCGAGCCTCTTACAATTATTTGGCCCTTCATTCACATTCGTAAAGGTTCAACATAGAAAATGTCATAGGTATAGATCATAACATATCATATCCATATTCGATAATCCCATGCCACATTATTCATATAAACATTTGGATTGTTAACCAGTGTTGCACACAGTCATTCTATCACAAGGTATACAATAAACTAACACATAGAACCAACATAAAACATTTGCAGAGACGCACAACAGATAATGAAGAAACTTAACCATTCATTAGCTTATATTCATATTAGAAAAAGAGACATTATGCCCAAAGTATATTCATCAAACAAATAGGGTCGTCGGTCCCCCAAAAATACACTATAAATTGACAAAAACCATACCATTAACTCAATTCATAAACACAAAACTCATATTAAACCAATATAACAATAATTATATCCATCACAATAAATTTTCCTCGTAGTGATAGATGCAAACATACACTCCAGACTCAAAGCAAACAAAATACAAGCATCATGAACTTAGACAATGATGTTATAGCTCGACCTTCTCGGTGCTCAGCTCACATTCGATGTATGCAACTAGCATCCCACGTTCAATGATCACCAACCAACAACCAACGCTTAATTTGTCCTTAGAGGCCCTTCTTATCCTCATTTGGAATCCTCTCAAACCCTCTCGACATTCTGCCCAATCATTCCAACTATCCTGCAAATTTGTTAGGATATTTTCCTCATCCTTTTGAGTTGTCCCATGTGTATCAATGACTGTTCAAAATATCCTTCCCGTCGTTTGGCTCCACTCCACCTTGTCTCCTCTTTCCTCAAAATATCTCCAACCTCCAGTCGACCACGCTATCCTCAGTTGGCTCCACTCTTCTGCAACATCATAACCATCGAAATTCCCCTGCATGATTCTTCCCTCCTTGAGTGCCACTGTTATCCTCCTACATGACGTCCATCTATGTCGCACTCTACTTACTGTGCCAACTCTATGCTAAACTCCACCTTAACCTTTTTTTCTCCTTATCCCTACTGTGTGGTCATGCAATTACAAAAAAATTGCAAAAAATTTATGGGGTCTAATAGGTTACAATAGTTTCACTTGTATTTCTTGTGTGCATTCTTCCCCTACCACAATTTTACCCATTGAATGAAATCTCATTATGTTATTTAAATATGTCATAAATACCTCTAAAAAAATTAAAGTTAACTTGCTAACCCAAGAAAAACTCTTAAATACGCAAGAAAATAATTGTGCAATGTAGGGTTTGAGGTTGAAAATGTAAAATAATCACAACTTTGCAATATTCAGATTGTCTATGATGACTCCAATTATGAAATGCGACAACTTCTTTGGATCTATTAGCATTGGTTTGACTTAAATTTGTGCACTTTATCAAAATACATCTAATTTGTGAAATTTCTAGCCTTGCCAAAAACAACCCTTAAAAGGGTTGATTTTAAATTAATGATATCTCCATTTCCCTACTCCATTTTGGAAATTTTTTTTAAGAAGGAATTTAAATTTCAGGATATATTCTCCAAATTCTTCACATAAAATTTCAAAAATCTACATGAACATTTCCATCCTCTATTTTCCCACAAAAAATCATCATATTATATATATATATATATACCACCAAACTTCTCCACTTCATGGCTAGGAAAGAGCTATAATATCACTTCTTGTTTAATTAACTCTAAAAATTTATACAAATCACATTAAACGGAGTGCAAAACCCAAGAACATGAGAAATAGGAGAGATAAACCCTAAAAATGAACTCCTTGATAATGAAAAATAAAGAGTTATGTTCACTTACCTCTTCAAGTGGGTAACCTCCAAGAACAATACTCCAACTACAAACACAATTCTTGACAAAAAATTACATAATCTTCTACCCAATATATACCTATCTATAGAGAATCTTAACTATTTATGGTCCACTCATAATGAGAACCTACTACCTAATTTAAGTTTTTTTGATAAATAAATTCATTTTTACAATAAATGACTATTAAACTAACCTTTTAATAGAGCTTATTCAATGAAATTGACTCATTCAATAATAAAGTACCTAAAAAGGAGAATTAAAATAACGTCATAACATTATTTACGAAGGAGTCTTTAGATCTACAAAACGGAGCTTGATGGGACAGCTCCGGCACTACCCGTCCGGCGACCTCGAGGCTTTCCGAGTAAGAGGTGGACCCCGCCACTGCCTCCGTCGCCTCCCTTCCTCCGCCACCTCCCAATAACCAGCGGAGCCCGATAGCAGAAAAACGTACTCCAAAAAATATCCGACGCTACAGCATGGGTACAAGCCCCCAAATTCCACTTGATACGAAATGAAAAGATATACATACGATGTCTGTATACACGGATTTGAATTTTGAAATCCAACCGCGCCCAAACAGTGAAATTTGAATTCGAAAGCCCGCTCAAAGTTATTGGTTATTCAAATATAATTCTCATTTGGAGCAGTGCGTTTTCTTGTTGGTCGAGTAAGAACGGGAGATTAGTATGAGGAACCGTTCACTAAGATTGTTGAATAATAATTCTCTCAGTAGAAGAGACCATTAGAGTTGCAGAAGACATCCACGATTTACCTTTGAAGGAGATGGTAAGTAGAATGATTTCATTTCTCCATTGAAAATTTTGAAACATGTATAATAGTTGCAATAAAATAATTATAAATTTGTAATTTATAATTTTGGATTTTGACTATGGCAAGTTATTTAACTGAATAGGCATTCATTGGCTTGATTCTCAAAACCCTGACAATGTACCCAGTAAATCTCATTTCAAGTATATTATTTACGTATTATATCCTTGTGATGAAGAGATTCACAAGTGCATGTATAATTAGTAATTACTAGCCGATTTCGATTTTCCTTGTGATTTTCTCTAGATGACTATACTGAGTTTCGCATTTGCAATGATGTGAAGGGCGTGGAGAGAAAGTTGCAAGAAATGAACATCAAATACTGGAAGAAAGAGAGATTTATGCGGGTTAGCTCTTTATCCATGACCATGGTTGCTATATGAATAATATCTGCAACTGCCAGAACCTTCCAGTGGAGCCGATAGTGGGGTTTGCATGAGCATGCAGTCTAATATTGCCTTCTACTCTATGAACTCCATTCATAGGCTTTCAAAAGAAATAGATATGTAAGCAGTGTCTATGAATTCACTCATATGCTTTCAAAAGAAAGAGATATGTAAGCAGTGACGATGAAATGATTATTGTAAGTGCAAGCCAGAGAGACAAAGGGTTTGCTGTGTAAATTATCAACTTTAAATTCAACCGTCTTTTTAAATTTCTCTTTCAAAATTGTTTTCAGAATTGGTTGGAGATAATTTTAGAATAAAAATAATAATCATCCACTGGCATTATAGTTTCGTTTCTGTGTTGATGTGAGGCTTCTGCCCAACAAAAATATTGTAAGCCATGTATATCTACTATGTTTTTCCATCTTTCTGGAAAAGTATTCCTTAACATAGCTTGTTTTTCCATCTTTCTGTAAAAGTATTCCTTAACACAGCTGTTTTTCCTTTTTGTTCTCCTGGTTGATATTTTTATCAAAGTACTATTTCTTAACATTCCAAACAAGAACGTTGAACATAACTTGACTTTAGATTTTAAAAATATCTTGGAAGCAGAAAAAAGTTGAACTAACTCGATTGTGAATTTAAAAATAGCATGAAAAGTCAATATTTTAACTTATGCCCATCCAGATAAGTAAAACGTATGGAAACAAAGAATTTTGATAAGGATTGTATCATTGAAGTTTACTTTCAAGTTAATTTGAATGAAGTTATTTAAATGGACAAAATTTTCTCATTTATCTAGTCTTATAGCTAAAAATAAGTTTGCAAAATTTTTGTGTTATCACTTAAAGGAAGTTTAAGGAAAACTTTCATGTTATATTATTTTAAATAAAATGGTCATGACATTACTATTTAGCATATATTTAGAGAGTTGAATATAAATAGATTTTCTAATAATAATTTGGAATTGTAAAAATTTCATTTTATTTTGGAAAAATTTAATAGCTCCCATAAAATGTTGAGTAATCTAGAAATTTGTTCACTTTGTTTATTTGGATAATTGTGATAATTATTTATGTTAAACATAGTTTTTATCTTAATTATAATTATAGAGTAGGATAGTTGGTCCTTTGGATGGTTGTGATAACTATTTATGTTAAACATATTATTTATCTTAATTCGAATTAATAGAGTAGGAAAGTTGATCCTCCTTGAACCACTTTTTTAAGGTTTTGTTAGTTGGATTAATCTTTGGTTTCTTATGTGTCAAATACAATTTTTAGTACTTATATATATATATAATTTTAAAAATCAAAACTCTTTTGTTTTATACATATACAATTTTTAACATTTAAAAAAAATGAAATTTGAAAAGAATTAAAACTTATTATATTTCATAATTATTGGACATTTAAAACTTTTCAAAATCCTCAATATTGACACATTATTGTAGAATTTTTGCACATGGATATCCAATTTTTAATCAACATCCACATAATATTGATGCAAAAATACCTCAAGGATGTTGAATGAGCAATGACATCTCGAAAAACATGCTGAAATTTTGATGTTGAATTGAATATATATATATATATTCAAAATTATTACCATGGCTTGGAAAGTTTGAAAGACATATAAAGATGTAATAATTAACTAAATAAAAAAGAATTTATTTTATTGAATTTATAATAAATATATTTATTATTTTGAAGGTAGAAAAATTAGTTTTAGATCTATTAATATTAATATAAAAAACTATGTAAAATATATATTTCACCTTACATTTAGCTATTATATGATATAGTTGTTAATAATAATTGGTATACAAATTATTATCAATTTTATTATTATCATTGCACTCTATAGTATGTGGGTAGATCTCATGTAAACCTACAGACATGTAAACGTAAATATAAACGTAATGTTTAACATGTATTATTATTATTTATTATTTAAAAATATAAATAAAGGTATTGTAAATAAATAAAACCTTGTTATATTTACCAAAACTAAAAGAAAAAGTTTTATTTATATTAATCATATGGGCCAAATATCATTTTAATACCATGGGCTAAATACCATGGGCCAAATACTATATTTATAAAATAAATATAATAAATAAATAAATATAAAAGAGGTATCAAGAGGTATTGTAAATAAATAAAAATATATCAAATAGGATTATAAATCAACATCTAATTATATACCAAGGCTATGGGACAAATACCATGGTAAATAAAAAAGGTATGGTAAATAAATAAAATATAAATAAAGCGGAAGTATGGTAAATAAATAAAACCTCTTTTTATATTTACCCCACAATCCTCTTTCTTACAAAGACTAAAAAAAAGTTATATTACGTGAAGCCTATGAGCCATATACCATGGGCCAAATTATTATTAATACCATGCAAAATAAACCATTTTTTTTTTTTTTGTAAGTCAGAATTAGTATATTATATCAAAAATCAGAGGTTACATGAGTGTACAAAAAGGCCTGATAATCGATAACAAGCTGACAATTGGACTGAATATTCTTGAGCCATATAGAGCCTTGCTTTGTGGGAGCATCATTTCGTGAACAAAAACTATAGGCCAACCACGCAGGGTTGCCTGTGAAAGAAGAGAAACTGATCAAAGGTTTACTGAAGGCCTGAGGACAGCCTGGTACATACTGACTAAAACTAGTAACAAACATAGACATAGATATAGACATAGTCATCGACAAAGTAAACAGATAGGAAATAAACCATAGAGTTAGCACAAACATCATTGAAAGGGATTTGAGGCTCCAGATTGTCCCACAGCACTTGGACTTGCTTCCTCGCCACCTTTTGGCTGAATCCTAGGCTTGAACCGTCGAATGATGGTCGTCTGTGAGTCATCTGCTGGGATTTCAATGGAGACGTTGAGGACATGACAGAGATAGAGATCAAAACGACGAACGAAATTATCCAGAGCCTTGCTGTGCATGCGAAGTTCCTCTATCAGTGAATTGAGGGCAATTTCCAGCTTGTCAAGCCGCGCAGTGTTCTTGGCAGAGGCCATGGAGGTTGTTGCGAAGGTCTCCTTAACTTCTGTTCCCTACATTGCAATTGCCTTCGCCAGCATGGTCTTCATCTGCTAGGCAACTGCCTGGGTTTGCAGAAATTGCGTGTTGTGAGTAGAGGCCTCGTAATTATCCAGGCCCGAGACTTGTCCACCTCTTCCTGCAGCACTTCGATCGTTTGCTTCCCCCTTTTGGAGACAGAGGCCTCGTAATTATCCTTGGCCCGCTTGAGGGCTTGCAATGCCTTGATACTGCGAAGGTTGTGGTCTGCCATTGATTCCAGGTAGAAGAGAGCGGATAACTTGCCGAGAAGGGTAGAGCCGAACCTCGACTTTGAGCAGAGATACCACAAGGCGAAATTAGAAATGAGAATGGGGTAGCAAGGTTTCTCGTAAATAGAATGACGGGTAATGGGGCATGAAATTCCACTTAAGAGCCATTTAATGCTATGATGCATGGCAACATGTCGTCTAAACCTACCGCCAATGCCAGGGCCATAAGCAGAGGTTTCCTTCTTCTGAGCAATCCTTTCGCATGCTTGAGACCTCCATTTGATCCGCTGTAAGGATCGGTTACCCTTACAGTTGTCCTTTTTGATGCAGGAGCATCAAGCACCTAGCCAGCAATGTGACATCTTAGTCACATGTTGTGGCTAGTTAAAATAAATTAGACTTAGAAATGATTTAAATAATATATTTATTTAAATTTGTTATTTATTTTTAGAGAAATTGTTAGTTTGTTTTTCTATTTAATTAGATTAGGCATAATAATAGAATTGGTTTCTTTCCCTGCGTGGAATAGAACCAAAATAGGGATAAATGCTAAATAATAGGGAGGTATTAGTTTGTTGAGAAACTCTAGAAGATATCTATTCTGAGAAGAATAGTTTCTCATAATTGTATAAATTAGAGAAGCTGGAGGTGTGGAAGTGTGTATGTGAGAGAATCTGAATGATATATTGAAATTGCAGAGGGGCAACTAATGCCTATTCGCCCATGCAATATTCTGTCAATTGGAATTTTAGCTCGTTCATTTATTTTCTGTATAAGATTGGATTTCTGTGTGTATTGTACATGTGTCTGACATATTGCAGGTAGAAGGCGTAGGAAGGAAATTGTGACAACATTGGATTACAAATCATGGCCTTGTTGTAGATACAGGGGCGTAAATCCATGGTTCGTAGTAACTTGAAGGAGCGCACTGCATGAGTAAAAACTCTGCGTGAGTGTGGTTCACACATTAACTATGAAAATCTACAGCTGCGTTTTATTGCAATGCATGTGTTGGCAAGGTTAATCTGTGTTGAATGGCGTTAAGAACAGTGTTAAAGTGGTGGCACAAATTTCCAGAGTCAGCGTGCTTGTAGGTAACACATATTTCCAGGTTTGAGATCGATTGCTTGCTAAGTCTGATTGTAAGAGTCGATGCCAGAGAAAATCGATGCAAATTTCCGAATAGCTCTCGTTCTGATTACTGTACAGTCAACAAATCAACGACTTCGGGTTTTGTTTTATTGTATATTCAAACAAATCTATTTTATATTAGCGTGGAAGTGTTGTGAATGATTTTATAAAACCAGGAAGTTATCTATGCGCAGACATAAGTGCTACTTGGTTATGATAGGTTTTGAAACCTTGGACTTCACGTAACTCACTATTTTCATTGACTTAGAAACTGTTTCAGTAATGACTGTGTTTCCCTTGGAACGCTGCACAAACTTTAATTCGAATTTGAATTTATAGACACGTTGTTTGGCTATGTTGTGGGCATGGCTGTGTTAAAATATTTGAGTGTGAATTCAAGGTGTTTGGTGGGTGACTATTTTTGGACAGATTTGAGTTTGTAAATATTTAAGCTGCTAAACAACTTGATTGAGGCATATATGTTAGCCAATTATATTTCATGGTGGTGGGAAGTTAGCATTAAAAGCACAAGAAGTATGGAGCTTCATGCCATTTGAACTCAGAAAATGTGTGCCCAAAATCCATTTTGGGATTTGGGGAATTAATTTGACATTGTCATTAAAGGGTGAATGAAAAATAAGTCAATCAAATTCAAGCATAAACTTGGCCTTAGTAAAATTACACATTTTACTACAATGAATTGATTGGTAGAAATCGTGTGCTATTTATTCCTACATCATTTTTGGTATCAGAGCTTGTTAAGCTGTTTTGAAGTATTGCAGAAATGCCGCCCAGAAGAGGAGCTGGGATAGGTCGAGGGAGACCTGCAGAAAATGCAATTTTGCTAGATGAGATCTGGCATTTACGCATGAGAATGGCTACCATGGAAACTACTCAACGGAGAGCAGCGAATGGTGCAATCGACAGTGCCGATGAAGAAGAGACCACTGACGAAGAAGTGGAGGAAGAAAATGAAGCAGCTAAGGTCATGAAGATGCTAGTCAAAGCCAGCAGTCGACCAAGAATAGAAGTACCTTATTATGATGGAATTCTTAGTGTGGAGGTGCTAATGGACTGGACCAGTTCATTAGATAAGTACTTCGACTATGAAGAGGTCGATGACAAGAAGAAAGTAAAGTTTGCAGCCACGAGATTGAAAGGCCATGCAGTTTTATGGTGGGATGAATTGCAGCTATCAAGGGAGCGAAAAGGGAAGCCCAAAATCAAGCAATGGGACAGAATGGTAAGTAAGATGAAGAGTAAGTTTTTGCCGAAGGATTACCAATTAAATTTTTTTAGACAATTGCAGAACTTAAAGCAGAAAGGGATGACAATCAAGGAATATACTGAAGAATTTTATAAGCTGAGTATTAGATCTGGCCATGTTGAAGATGATCTAGAAAAGGTAGCTAGATATATAAATGGTTTGAGGTATGAAATACAGGATGAGATCAGCTTATTGAATTTGACGTCGATTGAAGATTCCTATCAAGCAGCTTTGAGGGCAGAGGAAAAACTATTGCGCAAACAAAACCAGAGGAATAGAGGTAAGAATCCAGCAAAAGAAGGAGGGACATTTGAATCCAAAATTCAACACTCTCAGAATGAGGCAGGGAGTGTGAGCAATAGAGCACCACAAAGAGGAGATTCTGGCCACGGAAGATTCATGCCCAGAGGCAGAGGGCGAGGAAGATATGTACGGTGTTACATATGTGGTGAATGGGGACATATGCAATGGGATTTCCCTCATCAGAGATCAACAAACCAGTGCAACATGAATGTTCCTGAAGCCAAGGAGGAGATTCCTCAACTTGAAGCTAAAGAGGAACCACCAGAAGCCGGAGAGTCCCTGTTACTGAAGAGGGTATTACTGGAAGAAGCTAAGGAAGCCAAAGACCCAGTTCAAAGAAAAAATTTATTCAGAACTGTATGTAAGTCCAAGGGTAAGTGTTGCAAATTGGTTATTGATAGCGATAGTACTGACAACCTTGTTTCTACAGAAATGGTGGACAAGTTGAAGTTGGAGAGAACAGTACACCCCACTCCTTATAAAGTATCGTGGCTTCAGAAAGGCCATCAAATTTTTGTAACTGAACAATGGAAAGTTGACTTTCATATTGGTACTTATAAGGATGTCATTTTATGTGATATAATGCCGATGGATGTATGTCACATATTGCTAGGGAGGCCTTGGCAGTTTGACCGAAATACCATACATGATGGCAGAAGAAATACTTATACTTTGGAGAAAGATGGGAATAAGCATACACTACTGCCGTTGAAAGCTGAAGCTAATAAGGAAGCACTTGGAAACAACGTTACGTTGATGAATGAGAAGACCCTGTTGCAGGAAGATGAGAAGGGTAAGGAGATGCATTTTTCTAATGTTGGAAAACCCAAGGTAATTTTAACTTCTACAAATTTATAAGATTTACCTGAAGAAATTCAGAATTTATTGAATGATTGTGCTGATATTGTTGTGGATGAGTTGTTACCCATCAGGAGTATTAGTCACCATAATGATCTAATACCTGGAGTTAGTTTGTCAAATAAAGTAGCCTACAAGGTAATGCAGGAAAATGCCAAAGCTGGAAAACAAGTGCAAGAATTGATGGATAAATAGCTAATCAGTGGAAGCCTTAATCCATGTGTTGTGCCAACAGTACTCATTCCGAAGAAAGAAGTTGAATGGCGCATGAGTAAAAATTCTCAAGCCTTATATAAAATCACCATCAGGTTGATGAATGAAGGTTTGGAGGAATATGCAGTCTCTAAAGAAAAGTTGAAATTGAATCCGAAGAAAATCCAAGTATTTGTGAAATGGCTAACTCCTAAAAGCATATTTGAGGGAGATGTCAAAAGCAGATGGCAGGAATGCAGTAGCAAAGACAAGCAGCGAGAAGATATGAAGAGGCGGAAAAAGGAATTCCAAGCAGGTGACTTAGTCATGTATTGCAAAATGGTACCTATACTAAAAGCCAGAAGAAGAACCACAAAGAGACGCCATAACAGATGAAAGCCCAAAGCAGGAAAAAGGAAAAAGAGAGTGCTAAAGAGAATCAGGAGTCAGACTCATTATCAGTATTTGATCAAGTGGAGAGAGCAACCAGTAGAAGACGCCAGCAAAGCTACAGAGATTGGGGATCACCTTCAAACTACTACAAGATCAGTTTTCTTCCCCGGGAGTCTGATGTAGGAGCATCAAGCACCTAGCCAGCAATGTGACATCTTGGTCACATGTTGTGGCTAGTTAAAATAAATTAGACTTAGAAATGATTTAAATAATATATTTATTTAAATTTGTTATTTATTTTTAGAGAAATTGTTAGTTTGTTTTTCTATTTAATTATATTAGGCATAATAATAGAATTGGTTTCTTTCCCTGCGTGGAATAGAACCAAAATAGGGATAAATGCTAAATAATAGGGAGGTATTAGTTTGTTGAGAAACTCTAGAAGAAATCTATTCTGAGAAGAATAGTTTCTCATAATTGTATAAATTAGAGAAGCTGGAGGTGTGGAAGTGTGTATGTGAGAGAATCTGAATGATATATTGAAATTGCAGAGGGGTAGCTAATGCCTATTCGCCCATGCAATATTCTGTCAATTGGAATTTTAGCTCGTTCATTTATTTTCTGTATAAGATTGAATTTCTGTGTGTATTGTATATGTGTCTGACATATTGCAGGTAGAAGGCGCAGGAAGGAAATTGTGACAGCGTTGGATTACAAATCGTGGCCTTGTTGTAGATACAGGGGCATAAATCCATGGTCCGTAGTAACTTGAAGGAGCGCACTGCATGAGTAAAAACTCTGCGTGAGTGTGGTTCACACATTAACTATGAAAATCTACAGTTGTGTTTTATTGCAATGCCTGTGTTGGCAAGGTTAATCTGCATTGAAGGGCGTTAAGAACAGTGTTAAAGTGGTGGCACAAATTGCCAGAGTCAGCGTGCTTGTAGGTAACACATATTTCCAGGTTTGAGATCGATTGCTTGCTAAGTCTGATTGTAAGAGTCGATGCCAGAGAAAATCGATGCAAATTTCCAAATAGCTCTCGTTCTGATTGTTGTACAGTCAACAAATCAACGACTTCGGGTTTTGTTTTATTGTATATTCAAAAAAATCTATTTTATATTAGCGTGGAAGTGTTGTGAATGATTTTATAAAACCGGGAAGTTATCTATGCGCAAACAGAAGTGCTACTTGGTTATGATAGGTTTTGAAACCTTGGACTTCACGTAACTCACTATTTTCATTGACTTAGAAACCATTTCAGTAATGACTGTGTTTCCCTTGGAATGCTGCACAAACTTTAATTCGAATTTGAATTTATCGACACGCTGTTTGGCTATGCTGTGGGCATGGCTGTGTTAAAGTATTTGAGTGTGAATTCAAGGTGTTTGGTGGGTGACTATTTTTGGACAGATTTGAGTTTGTAAATATTTAAGCTGCTAAACAACTTGATTGAGGCATATATGTTATCCAATTATATTTCATGGTGGTGGGAAGTTAGCATTAAAAGCACAAGAAGTATGGAGCTTCATGCCATTTGAACTCAGAAAATGTGTGCCCAAAATCCATTTTGGGATTTGGAGAATTAATTTGACATTGTCATTAAAGGGTGAATGAAAAAGAAGTCAATCAAATTCAAGCATAAACTTGGCCTTAGTAAAATTACACATTTTACTACAATGAATTGATTGGTAGGAATCGTGTGCTGTTTATTCCTACATCACTTTTTCATAATGGACTGCCAATCCCGAGAAGTGCTTAGTAACATTTTCGGGCTGTACCGTCTGACGTGATCAATCGAATTGGGGGAATTCATGAGCTATTTATGATTTATAAGCTGCCGTCTGTCCCTCACGGTGGTACCGACAGTGAAATATTGCCTGGAAATGATGTTGCACTGATCCCTAAGTTGTTCATGCGTTAGATCCTGCCAACATGTGTCCAGGGCTTCAGCTGCGTGATCTACTGCGTGGTTAGCTAGATGGTCTGCTAGAGTGTTGGATTTTCTGCGTACAGCCTGAAGGATGATACCACTGAGGGAAGCGAGGTGCTGCACGATGAGCTCAGTGACAACAGCTAAGCGCTAGTGCTTTATGGCCTTACTGGGCTTCGTTCCATGCTGAATTTTCTTAATAGTTGTGATGGCGAGCTGGGAGTCACCTTCTACAATGGCCAAACCTTTGTCGAGCCGAATCAAAAGCCTCAACCCTTGTTCCAAAGCTGCGAATTCTGCTTCGTTGTTAGTGGTTTCTCCCAGATCTCTGCAATAGATGTGCAGAATTTCTCCCTTCTCGTCGCACAGGACTCCTCCCATCCCGTCAGGGCCTGGGTTGCCTTTTGAGGCCCCGTCGAAATTGAGCTTGCAATACCCTGGAGGAGGATTATGCCAAATTGCAGGGGAGGGAGTAGGCCGGAGGGATTTCTCCTGCATACAGCGCTCCGCTGCTTCAGAGAGGCCAAAAATAGCCAATATCCTGATGTCATTGGGAGACAGTGAATTTGATTTCTCAGTCTTACAACAGGTGAGAGTAGTTTCTTTTAAACCCTGCATAATGATGGCTTTTATTTCATCAGGCTGTCTGAAGCTGTGTTTTTGAAAAATGCGATTGTTCCTTTCCTTCCACACTATCCAGATTAAGAAACCAGGACTTAGCCTCCACAAATTGTTTACCATACCACTGTTGGAATGGTTGAAGCGCCAGTTGGTAATAGTTTCGTGAATGGAATTTCTACTTCGGTCCGTTTGGTGAAATATGCTTTGTATCCAGTCCCAGAGGTAGCTAGTCCAGACACATTCATTGAACAGATGATTCATCGTTTCCTCCTACTCCTCACATAAGGGGCATCGGGCCATAGGTTACAGTTCCAAACATTGTCATACCAGGCTACCTTATCCTCATTGTCCCTGTTTTCAATATAAGAATGGGCTTCTTTGAGGTTAAATGAGCCTCCCTTAAGCTTTCCCCAGCGAAGGATATCCGGCCCTTGCGCTACCCTTATTAGTCTCTTCCTCAGAATGGTATTGAGGATATTGAGGAGATTCGTCAGGTTCTCATCCGATGGGGGAGGGGTGAGACTCCAAGTCCTCCAATGTTGTTGACCCGTATCACTAGCCCAGTATTGATGCACTTTCAATTTGTCATTGTTCTGAAACCATTACTGCAGAGGGTGTAGGTCAGGATTTTCAATTTTCGGGAGTTGTTGCCAGGCATCCTCCCAAAACAGGGCATTATGACCATTCCTAAGCTCCCAGAAGCAGTGAGCTTGTATGATATTCCAGTTAGCTCGGGCAAGGTTCCATATAGGAGAGCCTGCAGGTGTATCTGTTATTCTGACGAGCTCCTCATGCTGCCAGTGCTCTGCATATTTTGCTTTCCAGATGCGTGCCCATGGGGTATGAGGTTCTGAGAGACATCTCCACGAAAGCTTGGCTCCGCAAGCCTTATTGGTCGATCCTGGATCCTGTAACCCTAACCCTCCAAGGCTCTTAGGTTTACACAGCTTATCCCAAGCTGCAAGCGCCCACTTTGGTTTGCCAGAATTGCCTGACCATAGAAAGTTCCGCTGAATGCCTATGATTTTCTGAAGAACTCGCTTGGGAGCTGGAAGGATCGAAAGTAGGTATTGAGGAATAGCCTGGAGGATGGCCTTCATCATGACCAGTCGACCAGCCAAATTGAGGACTCGATTGGTCCAGTGATTACAATTGTCCGCCAACTTGGAAAGAAGTGTTTCCCAATGACACTTTTGCCAAGGTTTGTCTGTGAGGGGAATACCCAAGTATTTGGACGGAAGATTACTTATTTTGAAACCTAGGATATCAGTCAGATGTTTCTGAATAGCCAAATGCGTGTTAAAGAATAATACAGAGGATTTATCAAAGTTAAAGTCCATACCCAAGGCTCGACTGAACAAATTTGACAGACGTTTGAAACCCTTGGCTTCCTTCACAGTGGGGGTTCCATGTATCATGGTATCGTCCACGAACTGTTGATGAGTGGTGGCTGGGATGTTGCTTAAGGGCTGAAGGCCTTTTATCATATTCTTTTCCTTGGCTGACCTAATGATTCGGCTGAGGCCTTCCATGAGAATGAAAAAGAGGAAAGGCGAGATGGGGTCCCCTTGCCGAATGCCTCTTGAAGGAAAGAAAGGTTTGGAGGGGGCCCCATTGACCAAAATCGAGTGACTGGGAGATCTGACCATAGCTAGAATCCAGGCCGTTCACCTATGAATTAAGCCAAAAGCCTTGAGAACTGCTTCCAGATAATCCCAACTGACCTTGTCATAAGCCTTTGAGAGGTCTAGTTGAATGATGATGCCGGCTTTCCTAAGAGATTGCAGAGTGTGGACCATCTCATGAGCCAGTAGGACATTGTCCATAATTTGTCTACCCTCCACATAGCCTGATTATTCCTCAGAGATAATCAGAGGGAGTATAGGCTTCAATCTGTTGGCCATGACTTTTGATATGATCTTGTATAGCACATTACAAAGCATTATGGGCCTAAATTTTGAAGGGGTGCAGGCATCAGCTTCCTTGGGAATTAGCGCTACAAACGTAGAATTTAGGGACTTGAGAATTGAAGAGGAGCTTCTAGAGTCCTCCACTACTTCCCAAATGTCTTCCTTAACCACATCCCAGTAGGCTTTGAAAAATCCACGATGAATCCATCCGGCCCTGGTGCTTTTCCATTGGCCATTTCTCTGACTGCTTCCTCCACCTCCTAGAGGGAGACAGGTCTCTCCAGGGCCCTGTTTTGTTCCTCTGTTATAAGGATGGGGATGGAAGAAACAACTTCCTTAATGGCTTGCTGTGGATCGAAGACTGGTTCAATTGCAATTAGTTTGAAATGGTTTTGGAGTTGGCAAGTGATGTCTTGGTGCAAGTGAAAGACATAACCCCTGCTCATCCTGAACCATGGTGATTCTGTTCTTACATCTATAATCCATAGCTGATCTATGGAAGAATTTTGTATTCCTTTCTCCTTCCTTAAGCCATTGAATTCGAGATTTTTGTTTCCAAAGAATTTCCTCCTGCTTGCATCTTTCATTCCATTTCTGCATAATTTCCTTCTCTGTGTTGATTGAATCCTGTGAAATGATTCTGTGAATCCAATTATTGTGGATATCTTCCATTTGTTGCTCCAGGTGTTTTTTGTCTTCAAAGATGTTGCCAAAGACTTCCCGGTTCCATGTCTTTAGCTTGGTCTTGATAAATTTTAGCCTTGCTTATAGCTTGAACATCTTCGTTCCCTCTACAGGTAGGGTCTCCTTCCACCATGTTTTAATATTGCTGGAGAAATCCTTGTGAGTTAGCCAGAATCTCTCAAAACGAAAAGGCCTGTTTTTAGGAATACCCATAATGGAGGCCTGTAGCGTGATAGGCCATTGGTCCAAACCTCTAGAGGGGAGGATATCTGACTCGATAGTGACCCCTTCTAAAAGAATGTTGTCAGAAACCAGAAAGTAGTCCAACCTGGAGGCAATAAGCTTGTCTCCCCCTCTTCTGTTGGTCCAGGTAAAGATGCCATTTCGGGGGGGGGATGTCCACTAAGTTGACTGCTTTAATAAAGGAGCTGAAGTCTATGGCATCATTGCTGAGTGCTCGAGTACCCCCTTTCTTTTCATTGAGAGAGGTTATCATATTAAAGTCGCCCCCGTAGATGGCTCTGGAATGGAGGTATCGCTGATGTAACTTGCTGAGATTGTCCAGCAGCATCAGTTTTTCCTCTAGTCGTTGAGGACTGTAAACATTAGTAAACAGAAAGGTGCCTTTTTCCCCTATGATCTGCATTTCCAGGGCCAAAAAGGCTTTTGTGGCTTCAGCATTGAGAAGATGAAGAGTTCCAGGGGTCCAGAATATAGCTAGACCACCGCCAACACCATTTCCTTGCACTGCTAGTTGTTCTAGAAGTTTGCCTAGGCGTTTACCCAACTCATCTAATTTCTGATTAGAACATTTGGTTTCCTGGAAGAATACCAAGTCCGGTCTTTCTTGAGTAATTTTCTTTTTCAGGAGCCTTTGTTTCCTTAGGCTTCCCAGTCCTCTTACATTCCAGGAGAGGACTTTCATAGTTAAAAAATTCTTAAGATGAGAAGGAGAAAGCCTCAAGGGCTTTCATCTTTCTCGAATTAATCATCATCTGACCCAGTTCGTGAAGAGCATCACTGTTGGATCTTCTGCGGCGTTTCCTTCTATGCATTAGACTGGCTTGTGTGTGGTGGAGAGTCTGTGATTTTACACCCAAGCCTTTGGCTGCTCCTCTGCCTCGTTTCATACATTTTAACGCTGCATCCTGTCTGGTCAGGAATAGGTAGTTTACCTTGTTGATTTCCTCCTCTGGTATTTGGTCTATTCCTTTCTGTTTCCATTGCTCCACTATAGAATTGAGATCTAACGCTTCCTTCTCCAGGATATCCCCTAATTCCTGATCTTCCGTGCCGAGTTCGCTAAGGGCCATATCCTCATCCCCTTCCTCGTCTTTGTCTTCTGTTGCAGCTGAGAGCGGGTTTGAAGGTATGATAGGCTCCCATGACTGGGTGCCTTGTTCTGCTGACCTGATGGCTGGCTGCTCCGCAGCTGGGGTTTGAGTTGTCTTCTCCGAAGGAGGGCCTTCTCCCAAGATTTCAAAGGCATTTAATGTTCCAGTGAGCTTATCGTCCATTTTGGGTGTAGTTTTGCGATTGGCTCGATGTCTACCAGTAGGTCGAATAAATCCATCCGACTCCGGGGTGGGTTTCTATTTGGGTTTCTCGGCCAGCTTGTTTTGAGGGCATTCTCGGATTAAATGCCCATATTCATGACATTTTCGGCATCTAAAGGGTATCTGTTCATAATCAATGGTTTGAAAATAGGCCTCATCCGTATATTCCAACCACAGACCCTCATGCATAGATCCGGATACATCCATTTCAACACAGATGCGGGCATAGGAAGTGTACCTTTTTTGAAAAGTGGCTTCAGAAGCACGAACAAAAGTTCCCAAGGTGTTGCCAATTTGTTCCAACGCTGTTGGTCTCCAATAATCAATTGGCAGAGAGAATAATCGGATCCATACCGGAACCTGTGTGAACGTCTCCTGTTCAGGTGCGAAGTTGGGTTTCCAGGGCCTCATATAGAGGTCTGCTGAGGCGTAAAAGTACGGTTCGCCCTCGAAGATCTGATCCTTGTCTTCCAGATTTGCGAATGCCACCGTAAAAATGCCCTTGGCGCCCAGGTGTAGCTGCACATCCCCCCTCGGCTTCCAGACTTGCTTGATCCATTGACAAAGGGATTTTTCACTGGGCCAAAACCCCATGAATTTACAAATCACTGCATGAACAGTCATGTGATCCATGTAGGCTTGCAGATCTGGGTCATTAATGATTACCCTAAGGCTTTCCTTAGTCTTCGGCTTGCAGCGACCTTGGTGTTTTGGGTGGATATCATTATCCGCTCGCTCCCTTGTAGTTGATCGACTCAGATCAGGGCTGCCATTTGCGTTCTTGTCCAGATCTGTAACTTCTTTGTGAGGATCAGCTTCCTGTGTAGGAAGCATGGTGATTGACTCTTGTGTTCTTGCGGTGCCTTTAGTCGTATTGGCTGTGTGATCGATCAAGATAGAGTCACTATCCTTCATGCGAATTCCTGCAGCTGCAGAGCTTGTGATCTTCACCCCTTCCATCTGCATTTTTCCCTTGTCGATTGTAACCTGCTTGAAAGTGGGGGCTCCGGGGGCCCCCGGTCTTCCCATTTTCTGGGCCGGTGCTATTCCCCTTTGCCGCAGATCTTGGAACAGATCTGTACTTCTTGCCAGCGTCCTGGCTGGAATTCAGAGCTTGCTGCAGACACCCTTCGAAACCAATCTTCCTTTAGCGATGTAGTTGCAAAAAAAACCATTATTAACGTTATTATTATTATTATTAAATTTAAAAAATTTAGATTAATACAATATTAAAATCGTTATATTATAAATATATTAATATATTATGATATATATTAACTCTAGATATATATGGGAGGGAAGAGCAAAGACATAGAGTGATAGAGGTGGAGAGATAAGGGGAGTCACAAGGGAGAGATGGAGATAAAATGAAGGAGATGGGAGAGAAGGAATGAAGAGAGAGAGAGGGAGAGGAGTCAAAGAGGTAGAGAAGGGTAAGAGAGGGAGATGGAGACACAAAGATGGAAGGGGGTGATAAAGAAGGAGAGAGGGAGGGAGATAGTGAGAGGATTGGAGCGTAGAGAGAGAGAGAGAGAGAGAGAGAGAGATGGGGAAAGAGAGAGGGAGGTTGGAGAGAAAGGGAGAGTGAGGAAGGACGAGAGAGACGACTTGAGATAGATGAGGAGAGAGGGAGGGATAGAGAGATGGATTTGGAGGGGGAAAGAGGGAGGGAAGAAGAAATACATAGAGATTGAGAAGTGGAAAGAGAGAGAGAGTGGAAAGGGAGATATGGAGAGATAGTGTGTATGCTTAGGGGTGAGATAAAGACACAAAGAAGGAGAAATGGTGAGAAGGGGGGAGAGGAGAGAGGGAGGGATATAGTAACATAGTTGGAGAGAGAGAGAAAGAGGGAGAGGGAGAGAGAGTGAGTGATAGCTATGAGGGAAATGAGAGGATCGGAGGGAAAATAATAAATATATTTATTATAAATTCAATAAAATAAATTCTTTTTTATTTAGTTAATTATTACATCTTTATATGTCTTTCAAATTTTCCAAGCCATGGTAATAATTTTGAATATATATATATATATATATATATATATATATATATATATATATATATATTCAATTCAACATCAAAAGTTCAGCATGTTTTTCGAGATGTCATTGCTCATTCAACATCCTTGAGGTATTTTTGCATCAATATTATGTGGATGTTGATTAAAAATTGGATATCCATTTGCAAAAATTATACAATAATGTATCAATATTGAGGATTTTGAAAAGTTTTAAATGTCCAATAATTATGAAATATAATAAGTTTTAATTCTTTTCAAATTTCATTTTTTTTAAATGTTAAAAATTGTATATGTATAAAACAAAAGAGTTTTGATTTTTTAAATTATATATATATAAGTACTAAAAATTGTATTTGACACATAAGAAACCAAAGATTAATCCAACTAACAAAACCTTAAAAAAGTGGTTCAAGGAGGATCAACTTTCCTACTCTATTAATTCGAATTAAGATAAATACTATGTTTAACATAAATAGTTATCACAACCATCCAAAGGACCAACTATCCTACTCTATAATTATAATTAAGATAAAAACTATGTTTAACATAAATAATGATCACAATTATCCAAATAAACAAAGTGAACAAATTTCTAGATTACTCAACCTTTTATGGGAGCTATTAAATTTTTCCAAAATAAAATGAAATTTTTACAATTCCAAATTATTATTAGAAAATATATTTATATTCAACTCTCTAAATATATGCTAAATAGTAATGTCATGACCATTTTATTTAAAATAATATAACATGAAATTTTTCCTTAAACTTCCTTTAAGTGATAACTATTGTGTAACCAGCTCCAAAAATAGAAGGAAAGAGATATCAACGCCTTAGAAATGAGCCACTTCGAGGGGGCAACCTCCAATACATTACATAAATGAACAATTCTTGGATGATACAAATGAACAAAACCTCCTTCTATATATAGGAGTCCATGGAGCCACAATATAATCCTAGTGGGGCCACAATGTAATCCTAGCCGACCTAACAATAATAATGTAAGGGCACAATAATAACAATATGGGGGTTACAGGGGTACAATAATAACAACAATGGGGGCTACACTAACATAATAAGGGGCTACACTATTAATATAGGGACTTAACATGCCCCTCTCCTTCAAACAAGTGTTGTCCTCAACGCTTGATTATTTCTCGATGCTTCTGTATAAAATTCTCATCCTCCCATGTGAAATATTTTAAAGGAAGGTTCTTCCACTTATTGAGATACTCTGAAATTGATCGTACTTGTCGAGTTCTTGTTTCTATGACTGCTTCATAACTTCTTTCAATGTGATGTTGATCTTCTTGTTGTTTCATTAGATTCTGCACCAAGGTTGGGTTATCCTTTGAGAGTTGGAGAACTTGTTGTTGATGCTCGATGTCATCTTCCACTAATTTATCATCGATATTAGCTATTATTTTATCCTTTAAACCATCCAACTTAGCCTCCATTTCTTCTTTTAAACCATCTATGTCATCTTCGGTTGCTCTTCGTAAGATCGAAATTTGTTGCACTTGGTACCGTAATTTTGATATCTCATATCGCAATTCTTCCTCCTCATGCGTCATAGTATAGCTTTCTGAGGGCTTAATGGGCATGGAATTATTTTTTGGAGGCATAATAGAACCCATTACTGACAAAAATTCTTCAATATTCCCTTGGAATCAATTCAACTTGATTCTTCAAACAAGACTTATGCAATTCGGAAACAAAATACACACCTTTTACTTGCCTTGAGGAGCTTGATATTGAAATTGAATTATCTCTGTAATTGAAAATCTTCAATATGTGAAATTCCGCCCTGTAGTAGCCCTCTGAAGCTTCTTTCAAATGCTACAGGTCTGATCTAATTTGGATTCCCCAAGACAAACTTGTGTCCAATCTCCCACAATGACCTAAATTTGGACTGGTTCAGTAGAGCAAACTTGTAGGACTTTCCACGTGTAACTGTTTTGTCCTTTGTCTCTGAAATTGATAGCCAAGAAACTAAAGTCCGTGTACTTGTGACCACTTTTTACGGCACTCAAATCCACTGCCCAGAGAGAGATTTATTGAACTTTTCCCACGATCACCTCTTTGAGATGCAATTCAGGAGCCTGAAAAAACACTACCTTCCACAGATCATATCTCCAAAAATATTGCGAACCAAGCTCTGAAATTTTTTGACGAATTTCCTCAAGATTTCAGCTTCGCACCATATGAATTTCAGACTCTGAACCTTCGTACAAAAAAATTTATAGCGCAAATTCCACGATGACCTGTTTATGAGCCTGAAAAAAATACCTAACTTCCACAGATGATATCTCCTCAAATATTGCGAACCAAGATCTGAAATTTTTAGACAACCTTCCTCAAGATTTCAGCTTCGCACCCTAAAAATTTCAGCTTTTGAAGCTTCGTAGAAAAAAATTTATAGCGAAAATGCCACGATGACCTGTTTGGAGCAGCGAAACCCTAGAATCCAAAGCTCTGATACCAAATGTTGTGTAAACAGCTCCAAAAATAGAAGAAAAGAGATATCAACGCCTTAGAAATAAGCCACTTCGAGGGGGAAACCTCCAATACATTACATAAATGAACAATTCTTGGATGATACAAATGAACAAAACCTCCTTCTATATATAGGAGTCCATGGGGCCAAAATATAATCCTAGTGGGGCCACAATGTAATCCTAGCCGACCTAACAATAATAATGTAAGGGCACAATAATAACAATATGGGGGTTACAGGGGTACAATAATAACAATAATGGGGGCTACACTAACATAATAAGGGGCTACACTATTAATATAGGGACTTAACAATAACACAAAAATTTTGCAAACTTATTTTTAGCTATAAGACTAGATAAATGAGAAAATTTTTTCCATTTAAATAACTTCATTCAAATTAACTTGAAAGTAAACTTCAATGATACAATCCTTATCAAAATTCTCTGTTTCCATTTGTTTTACTTATCTGGATGGGCATAAGTTAAAATATTGACTTTCCATGCTATTTTTAAATTCACAATCGAGTTAGTTCAAATTTTTTCTGCTTCCAAGATGTTTTTAAAATCTAAAGTCAAGTTATGTTCAACCGTTCTTGTTTGGAATGTTAAGAAATAGTACTTTGATAAAAATATCAACCAGGAGAACAAAAAGGAAAAAAAACTGTGTTAAGGAATAGTTTTACAGAAAGATGGAAAAACAAGCTATGTTAAGAAATACTTTTCCAGAAAGATGAAAAACATAGTAGATATACATGGCATACAATATTTTCGTTGGGCAGAAGCCTCACATCAACACAGAAACGAAACTATAACGCCAGGCGATGATTATTATTTTTATTCTAAAATTATCTCCAACCAATTCTGAAAACAATTTTGAAAGAGAAATTTAAAAAGATGGTTGAATTTAAAGTTGATAATTTACACAACAAACCCTTTTTCTCTCTGGCTTGCACTTACAATAATCATTTCATCCGTCACTGCTTACATATCTCTTTCTTTTGAAAGCCTATGAGTGAATTTCATAGACACTGCTTACATATCTATTTCTTTTGAAAGCCTATGAATGGAGTTCATAGAGTAGAAGGCAATATTAGACTGCATGCTCATGCAAACCCCACTATCGGCTCCACTGGAAGGTTCTGACAGTTGCAGATATTATTCATATAGCAACCATGGTCATGGATAAAGAGAAGTGAAAGACATTCCCCTGCTCATCCTGAATCCTGGTGATTCTGTTCTTACATCTATAATCCATAGCTGATCTATGGAAGAATTTTGTATTCCTTTCTCCTTCCTTAAGCCATTGAATTCGAGATTTTTGTTTCCAAAGAATTTCTTCCTGCTTGCATCTTTCATTCCATTTATGCATAATTTCCTTCTCTGTGTTGATTGAATCCTACGAAATGATTACGTGAATCCAATTATTGTGGATATCTTCCATTTGTTTCTCTAGGTGTTTTTTGTCTTCAAAGATGTTGCCAAAGACTTCCCGGTTCCATGTCTTTAGCTTGGTCTTGATAAATTTTAGCCTTGCTTGTAGCTTTAACATCTTTTTTCCCTCTACAGGTAGGGTCTCCTTCCACCATGTTTTAATATTGCTGGAGAAATCCTTGTGAGTTAGCCAGAATCTCTCAAAACGAAAAGGCCTGTTTTTAGGAATACCCATAATGGAGGCCTGTAGCGTGATAGGCCAGTGGTCCAAACCTCCAGAGGGGAGGATATCTGACTCGATAGTGACCCCTTCTAAAAGAATGTTGTCAGAAACCAGAAAGCAGTCCAACCTGGAGGCAATAAGCTTGTCTCCCCCTCTTCTGTTGGTCTAGGTAAAGATGCCATTTCGGGGGGGGATGTCCACTAAGTTGACTGCTTTAATAAAGGAGTTGAAGGCTATGGCATCATTGCTGAGTGCTCAAGTACCCCCTTTCTTTTCATTGAGAGAGGTTATCATATTAAAGTCTCCCCCGTAGATGGCTCTGGAATGGAGGTGTCGCTGATGTAACTTGGTGAGATTGTGCAGCAGCATCAGTTTTTCCTCTAGTCGCTGAGGACTTTAAACATTAGTAAATAGAAAGGTGCCTTTTTCCCCTATGATCTGCATTTCCAGGGCCAAAAAGGCTTTTGTGGCTTCAGCATTGAGAAGATGAAGAGTTCCAGGGGTCCAGAATATAGCTAGACCACCACCAACACCATTTCCTTGCACTGCTAGTTGTTCTAGATGTTTGCCTAGGCGTTTTCCCAACTCATCTAATTTCTGATTAGAACATTTGGTTTCCTGGAGGAATACCAATTCCGGTCTTTCTTGAGTAATTTTCTTTTTCAGGAGCCTTTGTTTCCTTAGGCTTCCCAGTCCTCTTACATTCCAGGAGAGGACTTTCATAGTTAACAAATTCTTAAGATGAGAAGGAGAAAGCCTCAAGGGCTTTCATCTTTCCCGAATTAATCAACATCTGACCCAGTTTGTGAAGAGCATCACTGTTGGATCTTTTGTGGCGTTTCCTTCTATGCTTTAGACTGGCTTGTGTGTGGTGGAGAGTCTGTGATTTTACACCCAAGCCTTTGGCTGCTCCTCTACCTCGTTTCATACCTTTTAACGCTGCATCCTGTCTGGTCAGGAATAGGTAGTTTACATTGTTGATTTCCTCCTCTTGTATTTGGTCTATTCCTTTCTGTTTCCATTGCTCCACTATAGAATTGAGATCTAACGCTTTTTTCTCCAGGATATCCCCTAATTCCTGATCTTTCGTGCTGAGTTTGCTAAGGGCCATATCCTCATCCCCTTCCTCGTCTTTTTCTTTTGTTGCAGCTGAGAGCGGGTTTGAAGGTATGATAGGCTCCCGTGACTGGGTGCCTTGTTCTGCTGACCTGATGGCTGGCTGCTCCGCAGCTGGGGTTTGAGTTGTCTTCTCCGAAGGAGGGTCTTCTCCCAGTATTTCAAAGGTGTTTAATGTTCCAGTGAGCTAATTGTCCATTTTGGGTGTAGTTTTGCGATTGGCTCGATGTCTACCAGTAGGTCGAATAAATCCATCCGACACCGGGGTGGGTTTCTCTTTGGGTTTCTCGCCCAGCTTGTTTTGAGGGCATTCTCGGATTAAATGCCCATGTTCATGACATTTTCGGCATCTAAAGGGTATCTGCTCATAATCGATGGTTTGAAAATAGGCCTCATCCCTATATTCCAACCACAGACCCTCATGCATAGATCCGAATACATCCATTTCAACACAGATGCGGGCATAGGAAGTGTACCTTTTTTTAAGAGTGGCTTCAGAAGCACGAAAAAAAGTTCCCAAGGTGTTGCCAATTTGTTCCAATGTTGTTGGTCTCCAATAATCGATTGGCAGAGAGAATAATCGGATCCAAACCGGAACCTGTGTGAACGTCTCCTGTTTAGGTGCAAAGTTGGGTTTCCAGGGCCTCATATAGAGGCCCGCTGAGGCGTAAAAGTACGGTACGCCCTCGAAGATCTGATCCTTGTCTTCCAAATTTGCGAATACCACCGTAAAAAAGCCCTTGGCGCCTAGGTGTAGCTGCACATCCCCCCTCGGCTTCCAGACTTGCTTGATCCATTGACAAAGGGCTTTTTCGCTGGGCCAAAACCCCATGAATTTACAAATCACTGCATGAACAGTCATGTGATCCCTGTAGGCTTGCAGATCTGGGTCATTAATGATTACCCTAAGGCTTTCCTTAGTCTTCAGCTTGCAGTTGCCTTGGTGTTTCAGGTGGATATCATTATCCGCTAGCTCCCTTGTAGTTGATCGACTCAGATCAGGGCTGCCATTTGCGTTCTTGTCCAGATCTGTAACTTCTTCGTGAGGATCAGCTTCCTGTGTGGGAAGCACAGTGATCGACTCTTGTGTTCTCGCGGTGCCTTTAGTTGTATTGGCTGTGCGATCGATCAGGATAGAGTCACTATCCTTCGTGCGAATTCCTGCGGCTGCAGAGCTTGTGATCTTCACCCGTTCCATCTGCCTTTTGCCCTTGTCGATTGTAACCTGCTTGAAAGTGGGGGCTCCGGGGGCCCCCGATCTTCCCATTTTTTGGGCCAG
Source organism: Pinus albicaulis (assembly GCA_034641835.2). Lineage (NCBI taxonomy): Eukaryota > Viridiplantae > Streptophyta > Pinopsida > Pinales > Pinaceae > Pinus > Pinus albicaulis. The sequence goes on from CM076584.1 coordinate 184,791,509, forward strand.
CGTTATTCCCCTTTGCCGCAGATCTTGGAACAGATCTGTACTTCTTGCCAGCGTCCTGACTGGAATTCAAAGCTTGCTGCAGACACCCTTCGAAACCAATCTTCCTTTAGCAATGTAGTTGCAAAAAAAACCATTATTAACTTTATTATTATTATTATTAAATTTAATAAATTTAGATTAATACAATATTAAAATCATTATATTATAATATATATTAATATATTATGATATATATTAACTCTAGATATATATGGGAGGGAAGAGCAAAGACATAGAGTGATATAGGTGGAGAGATAAGGGGAGTCACAAGGGAGAGATGGAGATAAAATGAAGGAGATGGGAGAGAAGGAATGAAGAGAGAAAGAGGGAGAGGAGTCAAAGAGGTAGAGAAGGGTAAGAGAGGGAGATGGAGACACAAAGATGGAAGGGGGTGATAGAGAAGGAGAGAGGGAGGGAGATAGTGAGAGGATTGGAGCGTAGAGAGAGAGAGAGAGAGAGAGAGAGAGAGAGAGAGAGAGAGATATGGGGAAAGAGAGAGGGAGGTTGGAGAGAAAGGGAGAGGGAGGAAGGACGAGAGAGACGACTTGAGATAGATGAGGAGAGAGGGAGGGATAGAGAGATGGATTTGGAGGGGTAAAGAGGGAGGGAAGAAGAAATACATAGAGATTGAGAAGTGGAAAGAGAGAGAGAGTGGAAAGGGAGATATGGAGAGATAGTGTGTATGTTTAGGGGTGAGATAAAGAGACAAAGAAGGAGAAATTGTGAGAAGGGGGGAGAGGAGAGAGGGAGGGATATAGTAACATAGTTGGAGAGAGAGAGAAAGAGGGAGAGGGAGAGAGAGTGAGTGATAGCCATGAGGGAAATGAGAGGATTGGAGGGAAAATAATAAATATATTTATTATAAATTCAATAAAATAAATTCTTTTTTATTTAGTTAATTATTACATCTTTAAATGTCTTTCAAACTTTCCAAGCCATGGTAGTAATTTTGAATATATATATATATATATATATATATATATATTCAATTCAACATCAAAAGTTCAGCATGTTTTTCGAGATGTCATTGCTCATTCAACATCCTTGAGGTATTTTTGCATCAATATTATGTGGATGTTGATTAAAAATTGGATATCCATGTGCAAAAATTCTACAATAATGTGTCAATATTGAGGATTTTGAAAAGTTTTAAATGTCCAATAATTATGAAATATAATAAGTTTTAATTCTTTTCAAATTTCATTTTTTTTAAATGTTAAAAATTGTATATGTATAAAACAAAAGAGTTTTGATTTTTAAAATTATATATATATATAAGTACTAAAAATTGTATTTGACACATAAGAAACCAAAGATTAATCCAACTAACAAAACCTTAAAAAAGTGGTTCAAGGAGGATCAACTTTCCTACTCTATTAATTCGAATTAAGATAAATAATATGTTTAACATAAATAGTTATCACAACCATCCAAAGGACCAACTATCCTACTCTATAATTATAATTAAGATAAAAACTATGTTTAACATAAATAATTATCACAATTATCCAAATAAACAAAGTGAACAAATTTCTAGATTACTCAACATTTTATGGGAGCTATTAAATTTTTCCAAAATAAAATGAAATTTTTACAATTCCAAATTATTATTAGAAAATCTATTTATATTCAACTCTCTAAATATATGCTAAATAGTAATGTCATGACCATTTTACTTAAAATAATATAACATGAAAGTTTTCCTTAAACTTCCTTTAAGTGATAACACAAATTTTGCAAACTTATTTTTAGCTATAAGACTAGATAAATGAGAAAATTTTGTCCATTTAAATAACTTCATTCAAATTAACTTGAAAGTAAACTTCAATGATACAATCCTTATCAAAATTCTTTGTTTCCATCCGTTTTACTTATCTAGATGGGCATACGTTAAAATATTGACTTTCCATGCTATTTTTAAATTCACAATCGAGTTAGTTCAACTTTTTTCTGCTTCCAAGATATTTTTAAAATCTAAAGTCAAGTTATGTTCAACCGTTCTTTTTTGGAATGTTAAGAAATAGTACTTTGATAAAAATATCAACCAGGAGAATAAAAAGGAAAAAAAACTATGTTAAGGAATACTTTTACAGAAAGATGGAAAAACAAGCTATGTTAAGGAATACTTTTCCAGAAAGATGGAAAAACATAGTAGGTATACATGGCTTACAATATTTTCGTTGGGCAGAAGCCTCACATCAACACAGAAAGTTGATAATTTACACAGCAAACCCTTTTTCTCTCTGGCTTGCATTTACAATAATCATTTCATCCGTCATTGCTTACATATCTCTTTCTTTTGAAAGCCTATGAGTGAATTTCATAGACACTGCTTACATATCTATTTCTTTTGAAAGCCTATGAATGGAGTTCATAGAGTAGAAGGCAATATTAGACTGCATGCTCATGCAAACCCCACTATCGGCTCCACTGGAAGGTTCTGACAGTTGCAGATATTATTCATATAGCAACCATGGTCATGGATAAAGAGCTAACCCGCATAAATCTCTCTTTCTTCTAGTATTTGATGTTCATTTTTTGCAACTTTCTCTCCACGCCCTTCACATCATTGCAAATGCGAAACTCAGTATATTCATCTACAGAAAATCACAAGGAAAATCGAAATCGGCTAGTAATTACTAATTATACATGCACTTGTGAATCTCTTCATCACAAGGATATAATACGTAAATAATATACTTGAAATGAGATATACTGGGTACATTGTCAGGGTTTTGAGAATCAAGCAAATGAATACTTATTCAGTTAAATAACTTGCCATAGTCAAAATCCAAAATTATAAATTACAGATTTATAATTATTTTATTGCAACTATTATACATGTTTCAAAATTTTCAATAGAGAAATGAAATCATTCTACTTACCATCTCCTTCAAAGGTAAATAGTGGATGTCTTCTGCAACTCTAATGGTCTCTTCTACTGAGAGAATTATTATTCAACAATCTTAGTGAACGGTTCCTCATACTAATCTCCCGTTCTTACTCGACCAACAAGAAAACGCAGACAAGAAACTGCTCCAAATGAGAATTATCTTTGAATAACCAATAACTTTGAGCGGGCTTTTGAATTCAAATTTCACTGTTTGGGCGTGGTTGGATTTCAAAATTCAAATCCGTGTATACAGAGATCGTATGTATATCTTTTCATTTCGTATCAAGTGGAATTTGGGGGCTTGTACCCATGCTGTAGCGTCGGATATTTTTTGGAGTACGTTTTTCTGCTATCGGGCTCCGCTGGTTATTGGGAGGTGGCGGAGGAAGAGGAAGGGAGGCGGCGGAGGCAGTGGCGGGTCCACCTCTTACTCGGAAAGCCTCGAGGTCACCGGACGAGTAGTGCCGGAGCTGTCCCATCAAGCTCCGTTTCGTAGATCTAAAAACTCCTCCATTATTTACAGCATACGTATATGCACATAATTGAGAACTGAAACAATAATGTAGAAACACACATCAACATAAAGATACACCATATTATCAAAATAATATATATAACATCACATAAATAACCATCACTAACCAAAGATAATCTATAAAGCATGACACCAAAATTATTAGTGATTTAATGATGTTTTCACATCAACTCAAACACTTGCACCCAAAAGCTATGTCTTATTATTAGATAACAACTAGCACATGACCCATAATGTGACTCCTTCCATTTTCTATATTCCTGGTACTATTTTTAATATCAATGATTTTCTTAATATTTCAATTATGATTTTCTTAATATTTCAATTTTACGTAAATATCTTGTAATTTTATTTTTATTTGGACTATATTTTAATGTATTTGTTATTCTCGGATAATTTTGCTTCATTTCAAGTGGTCAATGCATATTACTAGTACCAAAGCAGGGCTGATCATATCTTGACACACAGGATTATTATATGTTCCCACATCATTTTCCAGATAGTTCCAAATTCATATCAAAATTCTACAAGAATGGTCATAAATTTTGAATAATTATGCTCCAGACTTTGACTTCATATAAGTTCTAAATTGGGATAAGATTTATTATTATTCAAAGTTCCATCGTGCATAACTTGTAATTCACTAATCTAAATCTAAATCACCAGTTGCAAATAGATATTAAATTTTTTTAACCAAAACTTACTAATAGTGTTAAAGATATTAATTAAAATATGACTTCAACATCCCAAACACCTTAATTTTGGTGAGAATTTTAACAATTTAGAATGAAAAAATCATTAAAATTTATCCAAAATTCGTTGGATTTGAGGTTATTTAAAGAAGGTGCGTAGTACTATTTCATTTATCATTATTTCGAACTGTTATTAAAATGAGATTCCATGTCATTTGAAGGAGGCATTTAATTATATTCCCATGCTTTTGATCATCAAGAAAGATGTACCATTTCCAACCCAAATTAAAGAAAGCATGTATCAAAATGATCTCTATTTAAGAGAATAGTAACATATTATAAAGAAACTTGTTGTAGTCAATAACTGACGTGGCGATATGTTAATGGTGAAGCTTTAAGTAATGAGCACATGGAAATAATGTGAATGAAAGAAAGAAATTGGAAATGCGCGCATTATATTATATATATATATATATATATATTTTGTTATATTATAATCACACAATCTACACTAAGTAAGTATATATTGTGTTTATTAGATTTAATAATTTCTAAATTGAGAGAATAAATTTTGAGAAAATATCTCAACAATAAAATTGCTTAACAAACTAATTCTAATTATTTGTTAAAGTAAGTGTTATTTATAAGTTTCTCTTAACGCTTACATTATTACATAGGTCGTAAATTACATATAAATCATATCAGTCTAATATGGTCTTCATCAATAATTACGTTCACTATGGGATCTTGCAGACATTGCTCTTTTTCACCACCACACAAGCTACCACCTGATCTCCATTTGAAACATACCTGCCTTTGACCATCATTGATGAACTTTGCAGAATTGACATTTCTTAACTAGCCCAAAGAATAGCCCAGATATTGAATATCTCTATGGACAAGTTTCCATCCTAGTAGTATGCACTGAAATACACACTTCCAGTTATATAGGTAACATGCCTAAGTACAGAGCTTATCCAATAGTCAATTATGCAACTGGTCTTTCTTCAGACACATACACACATTGATAACATCTAAATAATACTATAAATGATAGTTGTTTTAGAAAAGTATGAGAGGCTTTCTATTAAATTCATTATCATTGTCACAATCTGAGAAGTCCTCAAGGTTGACCTCTGGCATGTCTTCAATGGTAGCTATGTTGGTTGATTCTTTCAATTTCCCTTTTAAGAAATATTTGGCATGAGTTTTACAATTGAATGTTGTGTGTGCATGTTTTCGACAGTAAAAACATTCTACTGAGTTCCTGTTTTTATTGACTCTTCCCTTTGAGAATAGTGTCATCTCATCGTGTGAGTTGTCCTCTGTGTTACCTGATTTCATCCTCTTCTCTTATGCTAAGAGTGTTGCAATCATTACATTTAATGATCAAGAGGAAAATCGACTTAAGGTGAAAATAACATTATCATAGTTTGAAGTTAAGTTATTTAACAAAATAGCCTTAGTATCTTCTTCTTCTTCTATTTTTACCTCAATTTCCTCTAGTTTCCTTATGAGTGATTTTAGATCATTTATGTATATAGACAATGATACCCCATTATGCATTTTGGGTTTGAATAAATACAACTTCAAAGATAATTTTGCATTCGCAACATTTTCGCCAAATATCTTGCTTAAGTGTTCCCATATTTATGAAGAGGACTTTCCTAAGTCTATAAGGTGAAGTTGTGAATCTCACAAAGATAGTCCTATAATAGACTTAACTCTCTCTTCCCTTTTTTTCAATTCAACTAATTGTTTTGGATCTTGGGGTGTTGGTTCTAGTCCTTTTACTAAGCTCCATATATTTTTATGCATCAAATTCATTTGGACTTTCACCTTCGAGGTATAGAAGTTTGACCCATTGAATTTTTCAACAACTATTTGCTCCATATTTAAAATAAAAAACTACTGTAAAAAACTATTACCTCGTGCACTGCCTCTACCTCTTATGGATCCCGTGGTGGATCCCGTAGCTGGGTTTCTCCCTTATGAGCAGACTAAGAACACAAATTTAAGTCCCAAGAGGTCGCGATGAAGACAATTGTGAAGGCGTATTCTTAACTATTTATATGAAAAATGCTCGTAGTGTCATTGTCAACAAATGGTTCATTCTAAATATTTTTATTATAGAACATGATCCACACCCAGCTACAAGATCTTTTCACTGGTAGTGTGAACTTTGAAGAGAAACCTATTTATTTGGTACCAAATTCATCAGCGCAGAGTGCATCGATATTCCACTAAGGACAAACATATATCTGTCTATTGGAATTGATCCTTGATGATGCACTTTTCAGCAGATGATATCAAAAGTGTGATGGAGGGAATTGTTGCAAGAGAACACTGCCGCAAGAAAGAACTTACGTAAAGATCCCGCTCACATAAATTAAAAATGAACATGACAATAGGTAACAACCATAGGGAAGGAGACACAATATCACAAAACTACATTGGCCTTCTGCAAATGTGTTGGTTTAGAAGATACACAATAACAGACGGGCATCAAATTTACAATCAATCGGAGCACATAATATTATTCACTTGTGCAAGCCCATTTTAACTTCAGTTCTAGATCAAATTCATTTTCAATCCTCTCACATTTTCCTGGGATATATTGAAAGGAGTAAACCCAGAGCTACCAGCTCTGATACCAAGAAAAAAATTGGAAATGCACACAAAAAAAATCTATTACATCATAACCACACAATTACATTAAGTATATATAAGTCTTATCAGATCTAACAACTTCTAAACTGAGAGATTGGTTGTTGAGAAAATATCTCAACAACCCAACTCCTCAACAAACCAATTCTAGCTATTTTCTAAAGTGAGTGTTATTTCCAAGTAAGAAATCTACTCCAATTGATAGGTAAAGAAAATAAAACTTCACGGACTTTATACAAAATAAGATTGTAAAGAAAAGGAGATATAAATTCCTTTATAACATGGGGATAGATTTGAGGAAATTTACTTGAATGGATAGATAAAGAAAATATAATTTGAGTAACTTTATAAAAAATAATAAAGTAAAGAAAAGGAAATATGAATCTCTTTTTGTGTAGAACCCAGGGAAAATATAAATGATTTGAAAAATGGACAAGAAAAATTTTAAACCTAAGAGAAATGATGACAACATCTCTATTAAATTAAGCATGGATGATAATTGTGATTCAAGCATTGGTTTAAAATAATTTAAGGTATGATTAAGGGCATGTTCCATGCAACAAGATTTTTAGTAGCACCAAGTCCATCTTGCTGCCAATAATTTAATTTATTTTAACTCTATTTTTATAAATGAATCTCAACATAGATTTATGATAAGGAGAGTTTGTGTCAAACATGTGTCAATCCACTAGGCTAAAGAAAACTAGTGTTGAAGCAACATTTCACTAGGAAACATGTAAACTACACATCTATGCATGCATAACACATTCTTTGCATATGATGGTGTTGATGAGCGAACTTTTTTATGCTTCACTACTGACACCTTCGAATCTCACTAGGATGGATAATGGGACTAGGCCCGGGGTTTAATGCCCAAAATTGTGTATATTTCTGTAAGTAAACAACTAAAATTAAAACAACCTAACAAAAAACTGATGCATGAATTTACATGAATATTTCTAAAAAAATCATACTGTGACAGTCATAACACTCCACAAGTATGTTTATACAATATGATATAAATTTAATAATAATTTTAGTTGTTAATACTAGAGAAATATGCTCTCGAATATTAAAAATATAAAACAAAAACATTGGAGAAATATGTCAAAAATATCAATTGTCAAAATGTTTATCTATTGACAAAATGAGAATGCAACGTATTGTTTTAGTCGATTTCTACGAAAACCAAGACCAAAAATCACTTTAAAATGTCTAAGATGTAACAAAATTCATACATATACATCCAAAATGGAAAATAATTAAGCAAGACGAAATGTTGGGCAAGAAGGACCCTTTCGATAAGAATAGGACAACAAAATTTTCTGAAAAAATTATTCTAGTTAGCATTGATATGATGAAATATTGGATCTTTTAACAACACTAATTAAAGAAATAAATAACAACAACCTTTATGAAAGAACTAGAAATTTGATGAGCTCATTTTTTCCTTGTCATTCTTGAAGAAAAAAAAAAAAAGTTAAAAAATAAAATAAATAAATAAATTGTTGTCACCAAAATGAGTAAGCTCTAGTACTCTAGAATATATGAATGAGAGGAAAAATGACAACTTTTAAAATTTATGCATACCTCTCCTCACTATAATTTTCCATCCCCCCTTTTGTGCCTTCTATTTAGTTTTATACGTGCCTTAGGTAGTTGGAGGGAAAAACTATCACATAACTAATGTTTCTTTTCTATTAACCTTATTTTTCTCTTCTTCTTTTTTAAAGTTGGGAGAAGACATTTGGAAGGGAGTCCTTTAATTAATTAATTTTAGAAAGTAAGTGGGGTCCCCGAATATGTCCATAAAGTTTTTTTATTAATCTTGTAACTCCATATTGAAACATAGAAAGTATGAAGTCATCAAGAATATCACTATCCTAAAAATCATATGTATGAATCCAACCAACATCCATAAACATATATAATGAAACATGTGATATCACCTTGTTTCTCCCATGTAACATAACATCATCAAAAGTATCTACCATTCTCAAAATAAGTGTTGTCCCAAAAATATGGCATTGTCAAATCTGAAATAAGTGCATGTAAAATAAAGTAAAAACCCATGATATAAAAAACAAACACTCAAGTTAACTCCAAATTTCTACTTGGACTAGCTATGTGATAAGGTATCTTCTCCTTCTTCTCCCCTTTCTCTCCTTGTATCTTCGGGTGCATATTAATGAAAGATATTTTTATTCTCCCCCCTCCTTTATTTGTAGGGATGTTAGAATGAGTACCATATGAGGTAGCTTCGAAGGGAGAGCATATAGGTGTAGAAGACTCATGAAACTTACCCAATGCCAATTGTGCAAGGGAATCAGGAAGATGTTGAACATGAAATGAGAAGGGTAGAGGGTATTTGAGGAGGGATGATAACAGGGTGCAAACCGTGATGTGAAATGGTGGGCCAATGAGAAAATATGAAGGTAGGCTTGACAGGGTTGGCCTCCCATCCATCATTTTATGTTGGTTGTTGTTGGGGTGCCTGAGGTTTTGAAACTTATATCATACTTGGGTTAGGAAGAGGAATGATTTGAGAAGCATGTGGAGTAGGAGGAGGGGGAGGAGGGCCTCCAAGGTATAAGTGACCAGTTTAAGTTAACTAGTTGAATTCCTCGGAGTCTACGTCAAAATGAATAGAAAACCTAATCTTGTTATTTCTATTTTCCCTCTATTACATGTTAGTTATTTTGTTTTTTCTTCTTCTATTTCCATGTGACTCTCTGTTAAATAAGCTCATATTATATTATAGAGAAAACAATTTTTCATGTAGCCGTAAATCTTTTGATTAGAAATACATAACTAGAAAAGTTAAGGATTGTTTAGGACCATGTTTAACGCAAGTGTTGGAGTATTTTACGCACAAATACAAGGGAAAATATGTAATTTTTGGAATGGGATTGTACATGCATGCAAGTAAAATCAGTGTAATGAAAACACATATGTCGATACTATAAATATGACGAGAAGAATAAAACATGTATATGATTGTTGTTCAAACATTACAAAACAGTATGAAAAAGAAATGTGCAATGTGTTAATAAGGAAATTTTATGCAAGAAATACCCCTCATAGATTGTGATAGGGGATACATGGACATACCATAGTTGTGGAAAGGAGATGATAATAATCTTTTTTTTCTTTGCCTTGTAATAATGATTATGGATATCAATCTAAAAAGTGCTTATATACAAAATTGAATATATATACAATGAAAAGATATGTGAGAATATATAGCCACATGCCTAAAAATAAGCTAGCCCAACAGTTTATTTCAAGCATGATTATGGGAATGACCGGAAATAAGGGGATGGTAAATGTCAAGTATGATATGGGATATGCAAATGTTAACCTTTACTTTTCCAGTCATTAATTATTTATTTTAAAGAATAATATATTTAGTCACATGAGTTTCAAAGCAAATAGGCCTAAGCAGAGCATTAACATATCATAAACTATTTTTTAAACCTATCAAATGAAACACGGAATCTTTTTCTTACATGATAGGTTGAATAGGGGAGGCACATGCATTGGGTTCATGTGAGGAAGGTCGAAAATATAGCAAGGAACAATGAGACGTTGTAAGGAAAACACATCAAACATGACCAATATGAAAATAAGACTTTTATTACATCATCAGGATAGCACTGTGATTAATTTTGGTGTGGGTCAAGTGTGTGAGATTCGAGTGAGATGGGAGACAGGGCTTATAGTAACTTTATTCGCCATGAATTAGGTTTTTGACATCACCCAATGGTTAGTGGGATATCAAAACTACAAAAATTTAATTATACAATAGGCCGAGAGGATTACCATTCAACCTTTCTCTGGTTATTTTGACATGATTGGGATTATTTTCATTATATACAAAAAAAAGGATCCATTTAACTAATGTGACATGTTATTGATATGGTTGAGTGTGAAAAATGCGCCCTAAGTTGTATGGATACCCATGTGAGGAGACACTTAGCTAGGAGGGGGGTGTAACATCATACGGTATTATGTTGCGTCTATGGTTGTGAGGTGTGAATGGAAAATATCATCTGGATAGGGTCAAGAAGAGGAGAATTGAAGCAAAGCAGAGAAAAAACTGGCCTTATGTACGTTAAGCTTCCTAATGACCAAAACATGGGATAATAAAGGTGAAGCATTGATGGTGTGGTTATGTGCATCAAATTTTGTCCCACCTTCCATGTAGTGATTATATCATTCCTCGAGACAAATTCATGCCATAACTGTTGGACAGGATGTTTGGGTTGATTTTTAAGAGAAAAAGAGTTCGACTAAGTCGAATGGCGAACTGTGAATAACTCAAGGAAGGGGAGCTTGCTCAGTTTGTATCTTCACTAAGGGTTCTAAGAAAAATACATTGGATGTTTTGCATGAATGACAGTGAATGAGCAAGGGGGAGATGTAGGGAAAATGAGAAGGATAAACTCCACAACTATGCTCAATATATCAAACAAGTCCTAAAACAAGTCCTAACTTGCAAAGAAACTTGAAACCAGGTTCTCGCCATACTTGTGGAAAATATGTTATTCTTACAAACCAGTTGTAGTGGTTTTCTCATGTCATTATGTGCACCAAGGAAGGGTTTGAGCTTCACTTATTTCTCAAGAATTAGGGTGCATAGGGGTGGGTTACAAATTTTCTCTCAATCACCTTATTCCAATTGCGAATATTGACATGGTCTTCGAAGGAGTTAACACATTGTATTATATTAACTTCACCCAATGATCCATATGATTCACACATTGGTCATAACGAAATTACAAATTACAAATAGATTGATATTAGTTTCTAACATATACATCATACAATTGTAATGTTTATTTCCATCATTCCTTATCCTTTAATTGTGTGATGGAGCGTTGGTGAGGGCACGCCAACTTAGTTTATCAGTTGTGCATGTGGTTAAATGCATTGTGACACACATAGGATACGAATGGCGTGTTAATTGTGTATCTCACACTTTGCAAAAGATTGATGTATATATTTAAAATTGGATGGGAAAATAAAAAAATTTGAATCACATCCTCATTCCTGTGGGGTTGATGTTCTCATAAGCCTTCTTAATCATATGATCCATGAGGTAGCGTTGGGGGCACATTATTTCAATGAGTTAAATAATAAACTTATGCTTCATGTGCCTATACCCTTTAGCTAGGCCAAGTTCAACAAAAATATATCATATATGTTGATGTTTAAAGATAGTACAAGTTATTTCTTCAATATCCTTCGAATTCTTGGTGGGATAAACCAAGAAACATGGGAGTGTAGCATAGGATTTTATATATTTATTAATTAGAAAAATAAAATAAATCCAAAGTAATGGTTATCTCAAAATGAAGTGTAAAATAGATAGTAATACTAAAAATTATTACTAACAACATCATAAGGGTTGTACATATTTACAACATAACATTCAGTGAGTTGTAATATTAAAATATATAATGGATTCACAACATATGTCTATAACAAAAATTAAAGAACAAGAGAGCAATATTATACAAAAGGAAAGAAACTAAAATAAAAATTAAAATTAAAAAAAGGAATATAAGCAAAATTACACAAGGTAGAAAAATAAGATAAAGATCCTTCATTGAATTTATTCGAGAAAATTTCTTAGAAATAATCAATCTCAACTAACATATTACAATAATCTATGATCAAGTAAGTCTTTACAAATGACAACACTTATGACTGTGTAATTCAAATGAAAATAACTAGAAACAAAAATATAGCCTAGGACCCAATGCAACTGGCTTGAATTGAACTTCTTGGACATTGGTATAACTACTGCAAAAATATCAATGATCAACAATGATATTTAAATATCAGAAACAAAAACTCATCAATGAGAAAAATTAATGATATACCTTCTCAACAAGACTAGACTTTCATCCTCTTTTTTTTGTTATTTTTTAAAAGAAAACTTGTATTGCAAGTTTCATCAAACTCAAGACATCTAATCAAACTTAACAAATTATCAAAACTAAAGAAATATTAACTAGATCATACCACACTCTTGTGTGAAAAATTCAAGACTCAATCTCCTTTTGAAAGTTGCAATTTATATCTAGATAACTTCTCTTTAGATGTTTATAAAACAGTTACATCCTTTTAGGTTTGTCTAAAGTTTCTTATGGTTACTAGTTTTTTCTATTCATATTTTTCCACTTAACTTTTGAATAAAAGAAGGAAAATAATGAGATACAAGAGGTGAACTAGGATGGGTGGCATCATAACTAAAAGGGAGGGAGGACCCATTTTCCATATAAGCATGTCATAAAAAACTTCAAACCACATCGCTATGCATGATAAACTTTTTGTGCATTCCATACATGCATTGCATTAGTATTCAATTATTTAAATGATTGATTATCATTTAAAACTTATAACATAATATATACATATATATTAAAAGGAATATATGTGTAAAAATATTTTTTCACATTTGTATTTTTTTGTTGTTCAAAAGAATCATCTATCTAGTCTCATCAAAGCATAAAAAAACCATCTACTATAGCAGAAACTCAAATGAAGTTTCAAAACTTCAACAAATTCCCTATCATTTAAAAAAAATTTGTGCAAAGTAAACATAATGAGAAACTATTCCAGTAAAAAAGGCTCCATCTATAAGTGTTAGATCAACTATAGAAACAACTTCCCTTTTCTTTCTCTTCCATATTTCAATATACCATGAGGCTTATTATCCTCGACATGACCATTTCTATCTCATCCACGAGAAAATAAATTCATTTATGTCAACATGAATGCATAATTACCACTGTATGAATCAACTATTTTCCTTTTAATCATTACAACTTGTTTTATTTAAAACATAAATCAAATGAACTCTCTATACCAAACAAACAGAAAATGGTTGAGTGAAGGATGTGGTGAGGGGTACGTGACAAGACATATAATAAGATGGAACAACACATCTAGTTCATTTGCTAAGCTTAAAAAACTCTCAACACATTTACATCGAAGCCTTCACTATTTTTCTGAAGAATATAACTTATGGTTCTTTCAATGCTCCTTACTTCTTTTAGAGGTTCATCACTTCTCAATATGAGACCCCTTTAGATGTTCACATGAATACATAGGTTCGTGGAAGATGGAACTTTTGCAACAAAACATGTATAAGTGAAACGACTTATGATCTTATTATTGAGGGAACTGAGATTCAATATTTAGAGACAAGAGCATTAAATTTATAAATGACAATTTCCATGACCAAAGGATGGAAGTGGTGTTGGCAATAAACCTTATTTTTGTTTTTGAAATTCAATGAAAAGGGGGGCACAATCATTATATAGAGCATAGAGGGCTTCGAACTTTAGAGATATGGAAAACATGACTATACATGAGCAAAAGGCTTAGACACTTTCTTATAAAGGTTTTTTTTTATGCAAAGGAACGCCATCCTTATCACTAAATGTATGGTAGGCGGTCAAAAAACAATAATGGAAAACATAATTTTCAAATTCATGCTCAAATAACCATTCTGCAAATTCTTGTGTACAACTGAGTTGCAAAATTCCTTTGAAATTCATTGTAACACATTAAAAAATACATTTTTTTAAATTTTAAGAAGAAAATACAGTTTTAAGTGAGACGAGAACTCATATTACAAGTATGGTGAACACTTTAAGTTTGAGGGTTTGTGAAATAGAGCAATGGAGGAAGGGCTTAATGTTGATAACATGAGTCCCAAATGCAAGCAGGGGAATAGCTTTGCTTTTTCTTTTTGGGGACAAATTCTCTATTTATTTGGGCCAGAACAAATGTTTAAATGTTGAATTTACCAACTAATCACAAGATACCCTACTTCATGTTAAGGTTATTGTTATCTAAAGACATACTTTGACCCTTCCTTTGATATGTAATAGTTCACAAACAAAGAAAGTTTTTTTCCTTAGGAAAATGTCAAACAAACAGGGGCTATCATTGTTATTGGGGTAGAAAAATAGTGATAGGGAAAACCCAAATTTTAACAACAAGTTTAGTGAGAGTGAAAAATAATGGAATGCTAATTTTAGGGGTTAAACGGGGGAAAAATAGAGTTCATAAGTATACATTCAAATGTAACCACATCGCATGATTAGCCATGATGGGTATTCAGAATTACCTCTTTTGTGTGCCACACAAACCTCTAAAATCCCAGGTATTGGTCAGTTGAGAAAGACAAATCCAACAAGAGGGCATTGAAATTTATTCTTTTGCACCAAATGATTGACAAAATTAAGGAAAAGTTCATGGGCGCATAAGCTTCTTATATATCCCATGGAATGTAAAGAGAAGGACTCAAGTCTCTGGGAAGGAATGTTCTCGACACAACAAAAATTTACCAAGTGTGGGGAAAAAGTCTGATCAGTTCATGCATTCCACCTCTCTATGAACCTTGTCACATGGTAAGCGCAAACAGAACCATTGGTCATGGAAACCCTAAGAACATACACCATTGGTCTGAGGAGAGGTTGTCTCCTGAGTTTAATTAGGTGTACTTCAAGTTTATTTTTTTTCATAATATCATTTCCAACACAACCTCCACTATAAGTTTAATATTTCTCAATCGCATATATGCCAATCATATCATCTACAACATGTCCTCTACTACCACTACAAATCCAAGACCTAATATGTCCTAATGCGCCTTTAATAACAATGTTTCCATATATGCATCATGCCATAATACATATGCCCATAATTAAGAATCCACATCATACAAATTTTGTAATGCCATGTGCTATGACAAAATATATTAATTAACAAACAAATCCCTTTAAATAGGTGCAATACAATTCATGATTTAGCACATTAATTTTTGTATTTCCATTTGGTCACACATATATGTTATATTTGGATATGTACTTTCCTTTGCGAATGATTTCATTACACTTTTTCATAGAATACAATTTGAAACATAACAAAATTATGCATGCCATCTAGTCTGCATGTTTCACCATTTAATTGATTACAAATTCAACCATAATATCGTATGCTCATTAATTCTCATGTGGTTTCCTCCCTTCCTCTGGTCTTAGGATACGCCAGAATATATATATATATTATTGGGGTCAGCTTTATGGGTTTGAAAAGAAACGAGGGAGAGTAATTTTTTAGCTTATTACAAAATATATAAATGGTGAAAATTGGTATCAAAAATTGCGATGCCACATGAAAATATAGGTGACTATGAATTCAAAGCCAGTGGCTTCATAGTGATATTAAAAGAAATTGTGTGCAGGGAACTAAAAAAACCCCGTATAGAAAATTATCATTAACACTTATCTATGTATATAGAATCATCTAAAATCAAGTGCAGTAAGGTGAGCCTTTCCCAAAATCAACATAGAAATAATCAATTTGCATATTTTTGAAGTGAATGGGTTAGTATCTATACAAATGTTCAATGATTATTACCTATACTTGATATTTAGTTGTAGTAGTAACTTTTTCCTCATCTTTCATGCAGGTTGCAGCTAGGAATATCTCATTTTGTTCTGTGCATACCTAAAAAAGATGTATATCTAAAATTTTCAAATAAAAAGAAAATAATAATCATACAAAAAAAATAATAAAAGGAAACAAACAAACAAAAACAAAATAAAATAATAAAAATAAATAAATAAATAAATAGAGAAAGAAATTGGAGAAATGATCATGACTGAACTGACCTTGAAACACGATAAATGAAATGTTTGATGTGATATCAATTAATGGGGTAAGATAAGAGCCAATTATTGTCACCCTTAACTAGAAAATAATTACTTCCCAAAGCAACAACCATTTTGTAAGGACCAATCCAAAGTTTTTGAAACTTGGTATGTTTTCCTTTTTCTACATGTGTAGAGTCCCACACCAAAATTTTTAACCTAATTCAAATGTGGTGGGTTTTGATTTCTTATTGAAGTAATTTTTGGCAATGATTTGTCATGTTTCAATTTGGTTTAGGGTTTGGGTTATTTGTTCATCCAAAGCTAATAAAGTGTTGTATCTATCGATTAAATCAGATTCTCGGAACTCTTCAATTTGGAGTGTTAGGAAAAATGATGCTAGTTGTAATTCTACAGGCATGACAACTTGTTTACCATATACTAATTGAAAGGGGGTTACTCCAGTAGCTAATTTAGTTGTGGTTTTGTATTCCCATAAAGCATATGGTAGCAAGGTGTGCCACTGTTTGGGCTTTTCATTTATTTTTTTCTTGAGAACTCTAACCTATTGTTTTTTTGTGGATTCAACAAATCCATTACCTTATGGGTAATAAGACAAGGAGTGAAATGATTTTATGCCAAATTTTTGTAGAAAAGGGTAAATTTGTGAGAAATAAAGACATGTCCATTGTATGTAATGAGATGGACTGGAGCCCCAAATATGGGAAGAAGGTTTCCTTCAAATAAGGTGATGAATTTATCATCATTCGCACTTGTAAGAGGAAAAACTCCATACCATTTGGTAAAATAGTCTATTGTTGTTAAAATATAAATATCCCATGTTGAAGATGGTGGGTTTATGGGCCCAATGGAATTTGATCCCCACTTAAATAAGATATAGGTAGCAATAATGGGCTTTAAAGGCATGGATGAGTATTGTAGTTTTCCTATTGCATGTTGACAATCATCATAAGATTTAACAAATTTGAATGTGTCATTGAAAATAGTGGATCAGTAATAACCAATCCTTAGAATCTTATGAGTGGTATATTTTGCAGCAAAATGTTCGCCGACATGATCAACTTGATAGTTGAGCCATGTAATTATTTAAGAATTTCATTTTTTTATTTTTTATTAACACACCTCAATAGTATTCCCTCTAGAAACTTTTGGAATAGATATTCTCCCATGAAGACATATTTAGTAGCATCTAAACTTAATTTTATTCTCTTCATTTTTCCTAATCTTTTAGGACATCATTGATGAACCAAATAATAAATAATTTCATGATACCAAGGGTGATCACTTAGTTTTGATTCTTCATAGCAAATGTAAAACAAGTTGGAAAAATATGTTGTTGGGAAATCAACTTCTTCTCGATTTTATAAGTTTTGTGCAAGATGTAATGCTATATCCCACCCTTTAATCGTATGTGCAATCATGATAGTAATATCATGTTCTTGGATTTATTTTAACCAATGGGCCAGTTTTCCAGATAAAAAATTTTGGGAAAGTAAAATTTTAACTATTGGAAAAGGGGTTCTAATTTCTGAATGTTTCCCTAAAATCATATGCTTGAGATTTACTAAAGAATAGGAACATTTTTATATCTAAGAGTATTTCATCGTTGCATATGAAATACTTTGGCTCATGAAAGCTATGGGTTTTTCTTGCTCTTGTTGATTTTTCTGCAATAAAATAGTTGAAATGGCTTCTTCTATAGTATTTGTGTAAATAATAAAATCTTTAGTAAAATAAGGAGTGGCTAAGGCAGGAGCAAGCAAAATAGAGTATTTAATTTTTTGAGAAGCTTGTTTAGCAGCTGAATCCCAATGAAAAAATTGACCACTTTTGAGCATGTGATGTGTGGTCCTTACTATTCTAGAAAAATTAGGTATAAACCTACATACACAGTTGATTTTTTCCATAGAGGCCTAAACATATTTTTTCGATTTTGGGGGAGAAAATGTTTGAATGGCCTTCACTCTCTCAAGATCTATACTTATTCCAAAATTCAAGACTATATATCCAAGTATTTTTCCACATTTAACTCCAAAAATGGATTTTGAAGTGTTAGAAAATTATATTACAGAGCAATGCAACACATAAAATATGTGGAAAAAAACAAGCACACAAAACACATAAAACTAGAGAGACACAGATATATGTGGTTCACCCAATTTGGGCTACGTCCACCCCGAACATCCAGTCCTTCCTTTCTATTATCCAGCAAAATGAAGAGAAACAACCTACAACAGATCCGCTTTAATATCCTATGTTCTCTCTCACAGTCTCTCTATCTGTTTCTCGCTCTGAGAATACACATACAATACACAACCACAATAAAATGTCCTCATACAAGCGAGGTTTTGCCTTCTAGGGAAAAAAACATAACTTCTACCATCAAATCATTTGCCTAATGAACGGCCCAGATTGACTAGAAATTAGTATACTTTTACAAGGCAATTTTACATATGTTTTTAGCTTCGGGGGCTCTGCCCCCGAAACCCCCCGCCAAGGGGGGGCTCCATAAAGTCGTAGCCGTGCCCCTCCCCCCCCCTGGATCCCCCAGGCAGCGTTTAATTACGGGTAGTATTTCCACCCCATTGAGGTACAGGATTCCAACACTGTGATACAAAATAAACAAGATAATTAGGCTCCACACCCAACAATCTCCCAGTTGGAGACTGATTGTAGCAACTCCACCGCTGCTTAATTTGCTAGAAAATGACTCCTCTTTGGACCTGGCTGTTTCTCATCTTCATCGTCATCCTTGAAGACCAATTGAAACTGAGCATAATCTCAGTTTCTCACTGGTTACAACTTTTGTTAACATATTTGCAGGATTCTGGCTAGTGTGTATCTTTTCTAGCTTCAATTGTCCATCTTCCAATACTGACCGTATGAAATGGTACTTGAGCTGTATGTGTTTAGTCCTGGAATGAAATGATGGGTTATTTTCAAGATGAATGGCACTTTGGATATCACTGTATAACGTGCCCATATCATGCTTCTTACCCAATTCATCCATAAACCTTTGTAACCAAATCATTTCTTTAATAGCCTCTGTAGCAGCAACATACTTTTATTCTGTTGTTGAAAGTGCAACAACACTTTGGATTTTTGAAACCCAACTGACAGTTGTTCCACCTACAGTAAATACATATCCCGTAGTGCTCCTCCTGTTATGTTTGTCACCTGCCATATCTGCATCAACATATCCCTGTAGAGAAATGTTTGAACCACCAAAGCATACTGATTTATTTGTGGTTCCTCTCAAATATCTGAGAATCCATTTTACTGCCATCCAATGTTCTTTTCCTAGATTGTTCATGCACCTGCTTACAACTCCCACTGCATGTGCAATATCAGGCCTTGTGCAGACCATTACATACATAAAGCTTCCAACTGCTGATGCATATGGAGCTTTAGACATATAATCCATTTCTTCTTGGGTCTTGGGGCACATCTCCTTATTAATTTTGAAATGGTTATCAAAAGGTGTTCTAACTGGTTTTTCATTCTGCATATTAAATCATTTCAACACCTTTTGTATGTACTCATTCTGAGACAGTGTTAATTTGTGATTTTTCCTGTCTCTAGTTATTCTCATACCAAGGATTTGTTTTGCAGCTCCCAAATCCTTCATTGCAAAGGAACTTGCCAAATTAATTTTGAGCACATTAATTTCCTGCATGTTAGACCCTACAACAAGCATGTCATCTACATACAATAACAATATAATATAACTGCCATCATTTTTCTTTTTCAGATAAACACAATGATCAGAGTGACATCTAGTATAACCTTGTTCAGACATAAACCTATCAAATTTTAGATACCATTGTCTTAGAGCTTGTTTTAAGACATACAAGCTCTTCTTTAACCTGCATACTAATTTTTCTTTCCCTTTGACCTCATATCCTTATGGTTGCTCCATATAGATCTCTTCCTCCAAATATCCATGCAGAAATTTTGTCTTTACATCTAACTGTTCAAGATGTAAATATTCTATTGCTACAAGACTTAAAATAGTTCTGATTGAAGTCATCTTAACAACAGGAGAAAATATTACATCAAAATCAATACCTTTCTTCTATGCAAACCCCTTCACCAAAAGTCTAGGTTTGTACCTCTTTTTTCCTCTATCTTCTTCCTTTAGCCTGTAAACCCATTTATTCTGCAATTTTGTTTTACCTGCAGGCAACCTGACTAAGTCCCAAGTCTGGTTATGCATTAAGGAGTCCATCTCTTCTTTCATGGCTAGCTCCACTTCTTCCTGGTTTCAACTTGCATTGCTTCTTCATAACATTCGGGTTCACCAGAATCAGTCAACAATAAATAATATATAATGAAGGAGAGTATCGTTCAGGGGGTCTACTTAGCCTGGTAGATATCCTGACACCACTTTCAGGTGTTTGAGGTGCCTGTTCCTGTTGTGGTGGTTGTTGTTGTGGCTGTTGATTATTATTATTTTCAGGCACCTTTACTTTTTCTGTGATCTCATCAAGAACTGTGTATTCTTTGTTTTTTTTTCTTGTTTCTTTTCCTGCAACTGATTCTTATACATGACCTTTTCATTGAATATTACATCTCTGCTCCTAATGATTTTGTGATTTTCATAATCATATAAGCGATAACAAAAATCATTAACACCGTATCCAATAAAGGTACATTTCTTTGATTTTTCCTCAAGCTTTGTTCTATTTTCTTTATTAATATGGACAAAGGCCTCACAGCCAAAAGGCTTTAAAAAGGAGTAGTTTACCTTTTTATCTATCCATGCTTCCTCTGGAATACCACCATCCAAGGAACTTGAAGGCCATCTTTTTATTATATAAACAACAGTATCTACAACATCTGCCCAAAATTGTAAAGGCAATCTTGCATTCAATCTCATGCACCTTGCACGCTCCATGATTGTTCTGTTCAGCCTTTCTGACACACCATTTTCTTGTGGTGTTCTTGGAACTATCTTCTCTCTGCGAATTCCATGCTCTGAACAGTACCTATCAAACTCTTTGCTGCAATATTCACCTCCATTATCTGATTTGAGACACTTAAACTTCTTTCTTGTCCCAATCTCAACCAAATCTTTCCATTTCTTGAAAGTATCAAATACATCAAATTTATTCTGAATACAATAAATCCAAGTTTTTCTAGTTGCATCATCAATAAAAGTAACATAATAACGAGAGCCACCAAGAGATGATACCTGAGCAGGTCCCCATACATCTGTATGCACAAGCTCTAATTTTTCTCTCTTCTTTTCTTTCCCAACTCTGAGAAATCTGACTCTCTTTTGTTTTCCATAAATGCAATTCTCACAGAAATCCAAATCAACATTCTTCAAACCTGGCAACAAATTTATTGAGTGAAGAATCTTCATTCCCTTCTCACTCATGTGTCTGAGCCTATGATGCCATAATGCTGCATCTGCTCCTTTGGAAGTTAAAGCATTAACAGAGTTAGAAATACCATTGCATAAATACAATGTACCAACCTTTTCGCCTTTTGCTATTACCAGAGCTCCTTTGGTGACCTTCCAAGTTTTATCTGTGAAAGTTGTCACACAACCTTCACCACCTAACTGCCCTGTTGAAATCAGATTTTTCTTTAGATCTGGAACATGCCTTACCTCCTTTAGTAGCCATTGGTTTCCATTCTGTTGTTTTACAAGAACTTTACCCATTCCAACAATTTTACAGGGTTTATCATCACCCAAACGAACTCGTCCAAAATCTCCTTGAACATAGTCATGAAAATATTTCTTATCAGGTGTGGCATGGAATGAGGCCCCTGAATCTACCACCCAAGAATCAATAACATTTTCGAAAGAAAGAATCAAAGCATCTTGTAACACATCACCTGTCACATTTGCATCATGATTGTTCTCTTGTTGTGCGTCTCCTTCTTTTCCCTTCCGAGACCTACAATCTTTCTTTTAGATTTCCTTTCTTTCCGCATTTCTAGCACACTATCCCTGATCTGGACTTGGATCTGCCTTTCCTTGATTTACTGCGATATCCTGAGCTCTTTCCTCTTTCCATTTTTCTTCCACGGGACTCTGCACTCAAATCATTACCTGATGTCTCACCGAAGCTTTTCCATTGCATTTCTTCGCTAAGGATAGCACCGACAATATCATCAAACTTTAAAGTAGTAGATTCAGAGACAGAGTTACTAATGGCCATAACTAAACCATTCTAGATTTCTGGCAATGAGCACAAAAATAAAAGAGCCCTAACTTCATCATCAAAGTTTAACCCTACAGAACTTAACTGACTAGTAACTATATTTAAATCATTTAAATGGTCTGCAACAGATCCACCTTCTGACATCTTAATATTAAATAAACATTTCATAAGAAATACCTTGTTTGAGGCCAAGGGTTTTTCATATAGTTTCACCAATGCCTTAATCAAACCCTCTGTTGTTGTTTCCTTCAAAATATTGAAGGCTACTGATGCCGCGAGGTACAACCGTACTGTTCCGCGTGCCTTTTTATCGAGAATCTCCCATTATGCGTCTACCATAGTCATCGGCTCCTTTGTTTTTCTGCTCAATGGTAGGTACAGGTATTTCTGATACATATAACCTTCCATCTGCATCTTCCACAGCGGGAAGTTTTGGTCGTTAAATTTCTCGACCCTAAACTTACCATCTTTCGCCATTGCTCCCACTCGAACCAGGAACCCTTCTTTCCTACGAGTTTATCAGCCAAATAGACCTTCGGCTTTGATACTAGTTTTTAGAAAATTATATATTACAGAGAAATGCAACACATAAAATACGTGGAAAAACACAAGCACACAAAACATTAAAACCAGAGAGACACAGGTATACGTGGTTCACCCAGTTTGGGCTACGTCCACCCCGAATGGCCAATCCTTCCTTTCTATTATCCAGCAAAATGAAGAGACATAACCTACAGAAGATCTACTGTAATATCCTCTATTCTCTCTTAAAGTCTCTCTATCTATTTCTCACTCTGAGAATACACATACAATATAGAGCCGCAATACAATGCCCTCATACAAGTGAGGGGTTTCCTTCTAGGGAAAAAAACCCTAAACCAAA
The DNA here is from genome assembly GCA_034641835.2 of Pinus albicaulis. NCBI lineage: Eukaryota > Viridiplantae > Streptophyta > Pinopsida > Pinales > Pinaceae > Pinus > Pinus albicaulis. The sequence goes on from CM076584.1 coordinate 184,815,089, forward strand.
CATAACTTCTACCGTCATATCATTCGCCTAATGAATGGCCCAGATTGACTAGAGATTACTATACTTTTACAAGGCAATTTTACATCTGTTTTTAGTTCGGCCCGTGGAACCCCCAGGCAACGTTTAATTACGGGCGGTGTTGCTACCCCATTAAGGTACAAGGGTCCAACATTGTGATACAAAATAAACAAGATAATCAGGGTCCACACCTAACATGAAGGACTCAAGGAAATTCCATATTAATGATAATGAATGAATATGTTATTAAGTGATCAAAATGATCAACTCTCTGCTTATAATATACAATCATGCCATCTAGATATATCATAATAATGACCCCAATGAGATCACTAAAAGCTACATAGTTGTCCCTTTTAAAAGTGGCTCTTTCATTCACAAGTCCAAATGGCATATGGTTGAAGGCATAACTTCCTCACTTAGTGGTGAATGTAGTCTTATGTTTTTTAGCCTTTTTGACATCATTTTAGATCCATATTCTTCTTGTAAAATTAGTTCCATGTTTGGTAGTGGAAATTTATCTTTCACACTAGATTTTTTAAGAGCACGGAAATCCACGCATAGGTGAGTTTGACCATTATTTTTCCTCGTAATAACTAGATTAGCTACCCATTTAGAATATTTGGTTTGGAATATGATACAAGGGTCAAGTAGCTTATCTAGTTCATCCCTTATGGTAGCCTCTATAGCATTATTTAAGGATCTTTACCTTTGCCTTATTGATGAGAATTCCATTTTTATGGGAATGCATCACTTATGATTGTCATATCGAAACCTTTATAGTATTTTTAAGACCATGCAAAGATATCATAAAATTCATGGAAAAGTTGTAAAAATTGTTCCTTTTATTTATCAAAACATGTTTTTGATAGGTGTAACTTCTTTGGTTCTTCCTTAGTTCCAATATCAGCCTGAAATGTTTCATCAATTGTCTTAGTGAATTTGTTATCGTTTATCCCAACCTTAGTATCATGTCTAGATGAAAACGTATTTTCTAAAAGGGGTTATGCCCTTGGGATATTTATTTTGTTCAATTTTGATAACCTAGGAAGTTTCTTGGAATTTATCCTTGAGAAAATCAAAGAGTGTGTCATCATCTTGAAAAGTTTGCCATGAATAATCATTATCAAGAAGGTGGGGCCTATATAAATATATTAATGGATATTCTGGTTTGTTGTCCATATCAAACCTATCAAGTATTGTAGCATACACAGCTAAGCCATCTCTGATTGTATTCATGTTTTGAATTATATGAGTAATGTTAGAACTATTGAAATTTGAAATTATTTATGAAGCCAAACTAGCATACCATCTCATGAGCTTTAAAAGGCATATAAATTATTTTCACTAAATTCATAATCATCGTTGAATCTCCAAAGTCACTTAAATTTTGAAAACCAAGCTTAAGGGCATTTTTCAAACCTAGAAATAGAGCCTCAAACTCTGTTTTGTTGTTTCAACATGAAAAATTTAACCTAATGCAAAATGCATGCCCTTTTCCTAAATGATTATGAAGAATTATTCATGCACCCTTTCCTTGTTGTGATACTGCCGTGTCAAAGAACATTTTCCAAATTCCATCAAATATTCAAGAGAAATATTACTCGTTTCTTTCTAAATTTCTTCTTTACTAAAGACAGAATAAATCCCAAGGTCAGTGTCAACATAATTTATTGATTATCGAGGAATGTTGGATCCTTCATTTTTTTGAAAATATGGTGAACAATAGTTGTGGAAGACAAATGGAAAAAGCCATTAGAAGTAGGCCATCGAAACTTTAAACACGATAGATAACTAAAACATTAATACTTATTCAGCCAGAAAACAAGGAAGCATACTCGTAGAAACAAGAAAAGAGGTGTTAATTGTGAAAGGATCAAAGGAAAAATGGAAACGACTCCAGGATTTTGGAAAAGAAGACCAAATCAAAGGAAATATCAAGCAACCTTTGCAAGGACTAGATCAAGTGAGTGATCCTATAAAGGAAGGCATATAGGGATGAATCGAGTAGCTTTTCCATATATCAAGTCTCCATTTTGTATGTTTCATGTTAGTAGTTACTGCAAAACTATGTATTTGTGTAGAAGATCTGATCTATGTGCTGTAAAATATGATGTAGTATTTTCTTTGAGAAATTCCCACAGATCTAGTTGATCTATGATGTAATGGTTGGTGATCTTAATGCAAAGGAAGTTTTGGGAATTTCTGTGTTGTCGATTTTATGAATATGTAGCCCCATTTTAAAAGTTTTTTGTTTTTGTTGGCTTGAGGGGTCCTGACCCAGGTTGAGAGTTGAGGTTAAACAACAAAACCTTCTTACTACTGGCCCTTTCGGTAGTGACCTTCTTGCACAAGTCAAAGTCTCACCCAAAGCAGTATGGGGGTGTGTTGTAACCAGGTTTCCACACCCTGAGAGAGAGTTAAATGATGTGTGCCCTTAGATAAAAAACAATCATGAACAGACCTTCGCAACATAATCCGTAACCAGGAAAACATTAACAGACATATTTAGGTCAATTATGCAGAATATCTTGCAAGCAGGTTAAATAGAGTCCATAATCTGCGTAATAACTCTTAATAGATAGTATTAGAACCCAATAGTACTAGATCCATTCAATAACCATCCATCTAAATTCAGAAATAGTTGCACAATTGATCTAATCACAGATACCATAGGAATTAGAAATAACATGAAGAAACTATCATAACGTAAATAATAGATGCATTACAGACTTAGATATCAGAAACAAAAGTTCTTTATTCATAAAAAGTTAAGATCTTCCTTACAAAACCCTTCAATCCACCCGCGTACATAGCCAACAAGGTCCACACACAGAAGGACTTAAGGTCTCCTTATACACATCCAGCAGGAGCTTTCTACCGAAACAATTTGCACAAAATATCAAAAGACAACCAGATATATCATTAATCATTGACTTCTTATCAAAAACTGACTTATCTGACTTGATCTAGACTCATATTTATAGTTTTAGCCTACGCTTTTCTAAGGTCCGCAAACTGTGGTTTGCGCCCCCTAGTTCTACCCTTTTTACCCATTACAACTCATGAGGGGCTTTGATCTGCCCCAAATCCCCTTGAATTGTGCTACGCACGACTAAAATTAGAAAATATTTTACAAAAATATATCAAAATTGTCTTCAAATATTAGACTTAGGGGACCGCGCTTCAAGAGGCCCCCAACACAATCTTGTGACTTGTCCCAAGTCACAGTGGCACTGGGTTCTTCATCTTGTTCTGGAGCTCTTGAATTGCAGTAGCAAAGGACGCCAAGACGCCTGCAATTTGATCCGCTGCACTCTGCGCAGTCTCTACTAGCTTCTGTGAAGTTGGCCCTTCTGTGGCCAGGGTGACACTCTGCATGGTCTGAATGAGGGTCCTTATTGTAGCATCCAGAACCTGAGACAACTTCATTGCCTCGTCCGCCCACGACTTCATGTGATCGGTGACAATATGCTTCTTCTGGCAGAGCTCCTCGACTTCATCTCATAGCACCTGACTGGTCTAAAGGCGGGCCATGCGATAGGTAGGAGTGATCGTGGGTAAGGCCTCCTACATATTTTCAAACTCTTGCTCCTTGGTGCACAACTCCTGAGTAATATTTTTGACAAGTGTATCTGTTTGCAAAAAGTTCCACAGTACCATGGCGGTCTCCAGGAGCTCTGAAACTTTGTTGATGTTAGCAGAAATGCTTCCAGATGCTTCTTTGACTAAGGCGGCCCGCTCTGCACATGCATCTAGGGGAGTCTCAGGCTGTAGATTAGCCTGTAATGCAGCAATTTGCTGTTAAAATTCTATCTTCACCATCTATATTTTGGATCTGGAGGTCTTGAGCACGGCAACCGATCTTTCAATTTAACTTGCGGCACAACAGATGCTGGGATGACTACTTCAAGAATCTCTCCGCACAATCTGTTTACAATGAAACCATTTCTTGGTTTGAGAGGTCCCGACCTAGGTTCAGAGTTGAGGTTAACCAGAAAAACCCTCTTACTACTGGCCCTTTTGGAAGTGACTTGCTTGTGCAAGTCAAAGTCTCACCCGAAGTAGTATGGGGGGGTGCTGGAACCAGGTTTCCACACCCTAAGAGAGATTTAAATGATGTGGGTGCCCTTAGATCTAAAACAATCATGAACAGACCTTCACAACAAAAGCCCTAACCAAGAAACCCTTCATAGACAGATTTAGGTCAATTATGTTGAATATTTTGCGTGCGGGTTAAACAGAGTCCATAGTCTGTGTAATAACTCTTAACAGATAGTATTAGAACCCAATAACACTAGATCCATTAAATAACCATCAATCTAAATCCAGAAATAGTTGTGTAATTGATCTAATCACAGATAACACAAGAATCATAAATAACATGCAGAAAAGATTATAACGTAAATAACAGATGCATTACAAACTTAGATATCAACAACAACAGTTCTTTATTCATAAACAATTCATATCTTCCTTACAAAACCCTTCAATTCACCCGCGCACACAGCCAGCAAGGTTCGCACATAGCAGGAATTAAGGTCTTTATGCACACAACCACCAAGAGCCTTCTACCCAGAAAATTCACACAAAATATCAAAACACAACCATATCTTTCATTAATCATTCACTTCTTATAAAAAATTTACTTATCTAACTCGATCTAGACTCCTATTTATACTTTTATCCTACACTCTTCTAAGGTCCACAAACCATGGTTTGCGGCCCCTAGTTATTCCCTTTTTACCCATTACAACTCATGAGGGGCTTTGACTCACCCCAAATTCCCTTGACTTGTGTTATGAACGACTAAAATTACAAAATCTTCTACAAAAATATATCAAAAATGTCTTCAAATCTCGGCCTTAGGGAACCCTGCTCCAAAAGTTTATTTTATAGAAATGATGTATCTATTTAGTTTGTGATGAATACATGTCTCAGTCATAACATAGTTGCATGGATAATAAAAGGGTTAATGACACCAATAATGTTCTGATACTAAACTATATCCCTTAATAATTTTAATGGTTTTGGCTCGCCTCATTTAAGACTCTCCTTTGTAAAAAAGGAGTTAAAATGTCGGCAAAAATCTAGACTACAACAACCTCTTTTTTTGGAAACTCAGGCCGAACCTTGGTCGCTATTGCTTCAAATTTTTCTACCAGCAAATGGTTCCATTTTAGAGACTCAAAGATTTAAAATGGATCTAGATCATGGTATCTATAATTTTTGGCAAAGGTATTCAAAATTGGAGGCATGAGAAAGTTGATCATTTTATTTTGCAACAAGCTTAGCTGAGGCAAAAGAACTTGGACTGAGTTAAATTATAAGTTCTATATGTTGAACCTACTTGTGAGAAATAAACAATATTTTGGCATGAGTTTCCTAAGAAGCTAAAATATTGGTTAAAATGATTGCGAGTCAAGGCAAGGGTTGGAAGTTGGCCTAGGATTCGTAGATATTGGTCGATAGTTGATTTGGAAAAACTCAATCGATTGGATACATACCTAACAAAGGTTGTTGACTTTTAGGTGAATGCAACAATAGAAGGTTATATTATTGAATTTGCAATTGAAGATCATTAGTCCTTTTCTCAAGAAAAATAAGTTTTCAAGTTTGGGTTGCGGGGAATATTGTTGAAAGAAAATCCCCTGTGGATCAAGGTATTTATGGTTAAAGAAAATCTACTACCATTCCAAGAATATCAAATGGTTGCTGAAAAGCCTAAGTGCTAGGGGTCGGACCTAAGGGAGGAATGTTGTCCAATTAAGGAAAATTAGGGGTTGTTGCGATGGACCCAGAATAGTTGCGTAAGGAACATGATTTTATAGCATTGTGAAGGGCGATAATAACTAACGATTGGAGAGAGATGAGGTTACGATAGATTAGGTGTAGAGGGAGAGATTTACAAAGGATAGGAGAAGGGGTGATAGGCTCATCATTGCGGAAGAATAACATGGATAGCCTCGAGCTGCGAAGAAGTAGAGAGTCTGAGGGACCTTCATTTGGTGAAGTAGGAGACGTCGATGGTGGTTTTACGGAAAGTTTAGTTGGGACTGTGTTGTGCTATTCACCAACCCCCATTATTTTAGAATAGTTACCTTAGAAAAATAGTGGGGACCCTTTAAAAAAAAAATTAGAGTAGAACACATAGAACCCATAATATTTATTCAAATAGAAATATGAATGAAATGGGTTAAAAACATTGAGTTTTCGTTTAAAGGAAATTTAAGAGGAGAATGTTAAGTAAACATATAAGAAAATCGCAATCGAAAAATGACAATATTGCATGAAATAAATAGCGTCTCCTAAAAAGAAACTGAAAAAAATTTGCGATGCGAAATACATCAAAGCACATTCATAAGGGAAAAATGATTTTTCCTGAATAATATTCCACAAGAAACAAACTGCGGGACCCACTATCGCCATGTAATCAATCGCAAAATCGAATTTCGAATTTTTATCATGACAATCTTAAACCATCCTTCACATTTTTCTGATGCGATATACTCTATCGCATCGCACTTTTTCTATGTGACCACTCTTTCCCCTTGTTCATTTCCGCCGAAATTTGGATTGTGATATCACAATTGAGAAAAGGTAGTTGATCGACATTCTAAAAACAATTCACTCACAAATAACATTTGTGATGTGAAAGTATCTCGTTTAAATGTTGGAATGATTGTGCGGGCACATCAACCCATGCTTTCCATTAATGTCACAACTTAAACAGTTTTTATAGTTCATGCCTTCGAAAATGATTTGACCACAAGAGTATTGAATTTTTGGATTATCCGCATGCCAAGTTTCATTCACTTATTATTTCCATTATTACAATACTTTCTTATTTGTAAAACAAGATTTCCTCTTTTCTACTTATCATTATTGATTGTTCGCAGGCGAGTCCAAATAAGCAGAGCTCTTCAGAAATGTCAAAAGCTGCAAAGAAATCCAAAAAACCCATGGCACCCACAAATCCTACAACTACTACTAGTGAAGTAGCATAGATGCTACATTTATTCATAGACACGACATGCGGGTCAGAGAGTGGTTCTTCCTCTTGGGAAGTAATGTATAGGTTATTTGAAAATGAGAAACCCCATATGGTTGAACGGAAAGCTACTACAGATGCTTCTGATTCTTCAAAATCTACTATAGAAGAGGTTGCTAACTCTTTTCTACACCGGATTGTTGCGTGCCCCAGAATTTTACCATATACTGATATGGTTGGATGGATAATTGACAATCTCAATATTGGAGACATAACTTTCCTGAAAATCATAGGAACAATGATAGGATCTTTCAAAGTTGAATATTTGAAGTCAATGTACCACATTCGAGACTCGGAGAAGGTCTACGATAAAGAATTTCTAGCACAATTCGCCAAGGAGAATGAGATAAAATCAAATCCTATAAATCAATGGAGGAGCAACCCAAAAAAACATAAAAATGATGTTAAGGGTATGTATTCCACTTATTCCCTTGCTAGTCCCTATTGTTATGTTGCTGCAATGATGTCTAGACTCTTCAGTGAGCCTGATACCACTAAATTCTCAGTTGAATGGGTTCCCCTTATGGAAGCGGTTACAGATTCTTATATCATGGACTGGGGAACCATTTTGTCCAATAATATCGCCACCCAAATTCTTGAATATAGAATGAATCATTCCATTTCATCCAAAATCCTTCCCCCATTTTACATGAGCGCTTATATTATGGATGTTCTATGTTTTACCTCAGATTTTCCAACCATGGGTTGGAAATGGACTACCCAAGACCCTCTTCCCATTCATGTCTATCATAGTATTCTATGGGAATCAAAATATGAAAACAATTTCTATAAAATATGCCATGGGGTTATGCTCCCATTATTTCAAGTTGTGTTCAACAGGGAAAATTTTAAGGATTGAAAATTATCTTGAAGTTTAAAAACATTGGCGAATCTCACTAGCCCCTAATATGCAAACTGTAAAATGTTTATTAATGTGTTTGTAAAATTATTCAAATTTATAATGATTTAATATATACTCTCTATATAATTTTGGTAATTTTTAAGGTAAAATAATTTTATATTGTCAAATTTGGGCAAATAATGTTTATAAAAATGAAAATTGGCAAATCATTTTTTGGGAAAAATCATGGAAAATTAGCCCACTTGCGAATATTAGCCCCTAAAATTTTCCATGGTGTTCAATGAAAAATCCCCCAGACTATCCAAGGAAGCTCAAGACTTATCCTCCATTGGGAAATGGTTCAGAGAAGAATTATTTACCTATGTCAGAGTCTTTGGAGGCTTGGCTCGGCCACATGTTTTAGAATCGTATGCTTTGGATAAGCTTCTCGCAAGAGAAACCACTGATCAAACTGTTGGTAATGGATTGACTAAGTTTTTTAAGGAAGAAAAGAAAGCTTCGTGGCCCTCTTTTCGTATTCACTATGGTGTCTATGCGTTAGACAACTATAAGAATGAAGGGTTAGAGGTCAATCAAATTCTATGCTTGAAATTGTATACAATTTAAAACAGACAATATGACCCAAACCAAGTTTCTAATGATTTCACATCATACCTTTTGTGCATGAATACAATAATTTTTATGACTTGTTTGAGTCAGTCGACACATATTCCGCAATCTAGAAATTAGCAGCGTCACGCTTCAATCCAAAACAACTTTCAAAGTTCAAACATTACAGAAACAAAAGATTGGAAGGGATTCCTTTAAATACACTAGAGGTATCCCAACCCATCACACAGAAAGAGCAAGAAAAGGAGCAACCACCTAAGGATAATGAAGTCCTTAGCAAAACAAAAGAGGATAAGTCTACTGAAGTTCATACCAAGGATTCATAGTTTCCAAGTAACTTAAATGATGTGTGGAAGGAGTTTAATCAACAACTCCAAGGAGACCAAGAAATGGTTATCATTTATCATCAACAAAGAGTGGAAACACCTCAAAGAAAAAGTTAGAACCCATTTACTATTGGGTAAACTAACAAGTCAGTTAGCATAGAAAAAGTGGAGTTCATCCCGGCCTACCCTACTTCAGAAATTGTATTGAAAAATGAATAAATTCCTCTTCTAGATATATTTTATAATCTCAGGCATAATGTTGTCATGTTCAGGCAAAGGAAATGGAGGAGAACAAAACATTCTCAACTCCTTGTTCCCGAAGATGTTCCTATGGAGGTAGTTTGGAAAGATTCGAAAGAAGATCCTTCTTAGGATCTAACTCGTTTGACTCAGTTCGCAGGAGCCTATGCATCTGGCACTATAGATAAGGCCACCAAATTTCAACAGTTAATCAAAGAAAAGTATGAAATAATTCTTCAATTGGAATAGGAATTACAAGAAGATAAGCAAAGTGTCAATCAACAATTACAGGTACAAGTATTATAGCTCCAAGATGATGCAGACCCACTGCAATATATCAAAATAACGTTGCAGAAAGGGAGTCCTTTAAGATTTAATAAATATCCCCTTTATTCGTAACAGGCATTAACCTCGGGGGTTAGGCACATACATACATACTTATGCGATCAACAGTGGAGTGTTTATCATAGACACAGACTTAAACAAATACCCAAACCAACGCAAAAAAAAACGAAATGAAAACCCGCGGAATTCTTCCCGGAGGGTCCCACCGTAATCTTCGACCAATCAACGAACAATTGCACTTCGCATTCCCCGCAACTTAACCTTGAAAAGTTAAGCACTAAACTTTAATTTATGCACGATGCGGTGTTGTGCCATGCCAGAGTGTGGCTTCCCAAACTTCACATCGCAAAATTTTTAACTTCCCTTGTGATGGCTCTTAACGTTAAACCTGTAATATTCCAAAATTTGCATGCAGCAAATTGGAATATTAATTTTTGCTAATTTCACTTGTAAGAAGAATAATTGGGTGAGGAGGCCCAAACAAAATAAAAACATGGATAAAATCCCTCTAGTATGAAAAGGGATCAGCCTTGGAACTAGATTTCACACCCTCATGTGTGAAAGGAGATATTTGCAAAGAGGCTAGGTCAAGTTTGACCAAGTCAAACAGTGCAGAGGTATGAGGTGGAAAGCATCCTATGGGACAACACAGAGAAAGAGGAGGGAATATTCCTTGAATTAGGAAACCCTAATAGAGTGGGACCCATGGAGAGGGAGCTCTCATGTGTTTAAAAGGAGGGCAAGGTAGCCATTGTTTCTCATGCTTTGGATTATTGATTTCATTGTCTATGCAGACATTGTGCATTCTTTTGCTGTTTAGCAAGAATTGTCAGGGAATTCTTGTTTAGGATTTATTCACCTTCTTGAGAGGCCTCTTGAGGGATTTTTCTTCATTCTCCACACTTCTTGGCTCAAGGCCAAAGCATCCTCGTCCAGGATAGCGTTATCGCTGCAACAACATAATTTTGTGTTGCAGGGTGTTGCAGTGGAGACTCTACAACACCATTTCCTTAGCTCATCTTTCAGAGGAGGAAGTTTATATTCCTATAGGAGGTTAGTGAGGGAGATTTATGAGAATATTTTAGATCATTAGCATCAGGCCAAGCTATTCTCTTCACCAACAACACAGTCCCTTCTCTAGACTGCATTATTTCTGTGTGCAATTGTAGTGGGGACTTGCTCCACTATTTTGGAGGGTGAGATCTTCAGGGATTGGATCACCCTTTCACTTGAGAGATCCTTTGGATGAGATTCAGCCATCATTTGCAGCATCATCAGCTATCTACATACATTTCTATTTTCTAAGTTGCAGCTGCTACCCAGCAACTCCAGCATTTTGCAGATTTTCCATTTTGTGTATATTTCAGCCAATCCTTTTGAGGATTGTATATTGTTGTTTCTAGGGGTTGAGATCTTGCTCCCCATTCTTTATTTGAGCTCTACGTTTCTGTATCTATGTATTGACATTATTTTGCAACAATTCCTCTTCATGGATTGTGCAGTCATAGCCAGGGCTTCTTTTGTATAGTAGTATTTCTCCATTTGTCATGTATATGTTTCATTGAGGCTGCATTGCCTAGCTTGAGAGATCATTTCCTCAAGATATTGTATACATTACTACTGTTATAATCTAATTTAATGGTTATGAGGATCTTCCAACATTCTTGTATTAATGCATTCACTACTATTTTCCAGCTCATGTTTATGTATTGCTGATCTCCACATTGGTAATATCTTGAAATATTCCCAATAGTGTAGTTGTTCCTAATTTGGAATATTACAGTGGTATCAAAGAAAATTACTTGGCTCAGCCTGTGAGTCTTAGCCCAAGAATATGAGAATGATGAAGAATATGAGATGACTCTCATCAGTATTTAGATCCAGAGAGAACCTCTCCCAGGAGCTTAAGAAGATTGAAGAAGAAGAAGAGGAAGGACCATGCATTTCCTATTCTCATCAAGAAGAAGACAAGCATGAAGGACACTTGGATTATCAGATTGTAAGTGATTAAGTTGTTGAGTATAGATCTCAACCTAGAGCCTTCAAGGAGACTCTAGATTTCCCTCATTTCATCCAGTGGAAGGAAGAGAAGATACCCTGCAGCAGAAGAGAAATCAAAGGCAATATATTTATGTTGTCTACTTTTGATGGGTTATCTATAGCAAGAACTTGGGTGAGGAAGTTAGAGGCATTTTTCCTACTACATCCAGTAGCAGGGAAAGAAGCTATTGAAATTTCAGCTCTGTAATTGGAGGGTGGAGCCTATGTTTGGTGGTTCAGCTACTTGAGCCATGCAAGGGTAAATTTTTTTGCAGAGTTCACTCAAAGGTTGATCAAAACCTTTGATGGAGAAAGAACAAAGGAAGAGAAGCTCACACCACCATTTGAGAAGCCTTGTGATAACACTGTCACACTCATGGAGGAGCAACCACAGGCATCAAGAGTTGGGGCAACCAACACTTTGGAGGAAGGAACTCTTGCAGCCCTACAAGAAGTTCCCAAACATCATCAAGGTATGAAAAGATTTCCACTATCTATTGTTGTAGCAAAATATTTTGATAGTTTTGGAAATTTACTTTTACATGACCAAGGGTCAAATCCCATTTCTACTATAGAGCAGCTTGGTTGCACTGCATTGTGCAACATGGAAACATTCAAGGAGGAAGCAAACCATCATTCTCATGAGCCATTGTTGGATTGTACATCACACTTGAGGTTGGGGTTTGAAGACTTGAAGGATGATAGTAGACATCTTGGAGCGAGAAACTCTTTCTCCTTTCAAGATTACACTTTCTCAATGAGCTCCTCTCAGCTCAAATAGGAACTTCTACTTTCAGTAGATCCAAGACCTCATTGGTTTTGGAAGACTATTGTTGAGAGGGAGGTCTCAAGGAGAGATCTCATTAGAGGTGCACTTCAACACACCATGGAGTGCAATGAATTTCTTCCTTTCTCACAAGAGTAGATAGAAGATGGAGGAAATCTTCAGATGGATAACATCTCTCATGCTTGTGTTGGACATCCCTTGAGCCATACACATCATGATGGGAGGTTTTTTCCTACCACCTATTTTGGTCCTCATAGGGTCTCATTGATCCTCGAGAAGATTGCATTTCAAAATCCCATGAAATTCAAAGACAGAGATTTGGTTTGGGAGGATGGTAGCCCTCATGGGAGGAGTACCAATATGAAGAGAAGGAGAAAGAATCCACAAGTGATTGAGTGGATTTGGTTGATGAGCAAGGAGCTAGGAGGCTACTTGCAGATATATGACACCGGGAAGTAGGAGGCTTGGCTGCACTGGTTACTCTTGAAAGAGTTTGGCCATCACTTGGCATACACTCTTCCTAAGAGTAGGAGCAAGGAGGAGAGATGGCAAGATACTTGAATCATTGGGTAGCATAGAGTATGGATGCATGGTGTTGATGTGATAATCATATCATTCATTGTGTCTTCATCACATGAGTTGTATCATGGAAGTATGGGGAGGAAACAAAATATTTTGTTGCTTTTCTTGTTCTTGGGAGAGCAAGAGCAGATTTGCTCTCACACTTTGCATGATGTTGCAGGAGGAGGAGATGGAATTATCTCCTTTGATTTTGATGATAGAGAGGTACTTCCACCTTGGGAGGAACTTCTTTTGTATTGCAGCATTACTAGAGGAGTGTTTGACAAGGAGCATGTCAAAGAACAGAGCTTTGTATTGACAGGAGCTTATTTTCTCCTGTCACTTGGGAGTAGAGACTTATGGATGGAGTGTCCCCAGGATCACTTCACATGGGATGAACTTGGTGAAAAAGGAGGAGGTGATGATGATAGAGTAGTGGATAGAGGCATCTATCACTATGACATATTCTTCTTGACTTGGATTTCCAAGGATGAGGAGGATTATCTTCTTGCAACACATGGACCATTCTTCTTCATAGCATGCCAAAACACTATGGAGGACTCACTCATGGATCCATGTACCATCTTACTTCTGGCATATGGTAAGAATTTTGTTTATACATTCATTGATTTGCATACTCTTACCATTACTATGCAGTGCATTTCTTCACAAGAGGGCAAGCTTGTCACATTGCTCCATGATCTTTGTTGGGCCAACCTATGTGATGGAGGCAGCCATATTTTATGTGGCCTTGGGAAAATGTTTTATCATCACATGTATGTTCAGTTTTTGCACCCAAAAATTCACCATATGAAGACATACATGATTAACTATGTAGTAAAAATCATTTTGCCTTGTACCTTTCTGAAGCAACAGTTTGCAAAACTGCGCTATACATAGTTAGGAGACTATTGGTATCTTCAAGCACCACATGGAGCCATCAATATTTCCTTCATTCTTGTGCTGATCATGTCTTCATTTTCTAATATTATATCTATTCTTGTTGAGAGCATGATTGGGAGGTTGACACATGAGTTGAATGTGTCCTTTATGGGAGAGAATTCCCACATTTTCTGCACTACATGTTCTAATGGGAGCATGGGAGGAGATATGGGCACCACAGCCACATGTTGGTTCTCTTTTGAGGTGGGCCATGAGATTGATATTCATCCATTGTATAATCATGGGCAAGTATTTGATCATGTATTGATGACACATTCAGCCATTTACTATTCATTAGTAGATGAGATGATTTTTGTACACTACTTGCCACACTATTTCCTGGAGTTGCAATGGATGAGACTGCGATGTGTCCTATTGATATATTGTTTGTATCATGCATTATCAGGTAAAAATTGCAGAAAAATTCTCATTGGGATACTCTATGATGACCATGTCCTATTCATCATGGATGGATTGTTTGGGGCAAGCTTGTTCTTCAATGTTGGAGGAGAACACTTTGGAGGATTGTTCTTCACTTTGCCACTTGAGGGAAATACTTTTGCAGCCCAGGATCAACACACACTCTACACTTATCATAAGTGGAGAGAAGGACAACATGGGGTGAGCTATTTTTCTTACCATATTCAGATTTTCAGCCCACCTTCATTTCCATAGCTTGAGGTGGAAGGATATTTTCAGGAGTTGCCATGCTGGGAGGTGACTCATTTTGTTTGGATGATTGCTTGGGGAAGAATTTTTCCCAATAATTTCAGTCTCCATGCCTTGGGAGATAACTCCTCAGTTCTATCATTGCAGTTGCTTGAGGACAAGCAACATTTGGGAGGGGAGGACTATAATATTCCAAAATTTGCATGTAGCAATTTGGAATATTAATTTTTTCTAATTTCACTTGTAAGATGAATAATTGGGTGAGGAGGCCCAAACACAATAAAAACATGGATAAAATCCCTCTAGTATGAAAAGGGATCAGCCTTGGAACTAGATTTCACACCCTCATGTGTGAAAGGAGACATTTGCAAAGAGGCTAGGTCAAGTTTGACCAAGTCAAACAACGCAGAGGTATGAGGTGGAAAGCATCCTATGGGACAACGTAGAGAAAGAGGAGGGAATATTCCTTGAAGGAGGAAACCCTAATAGAGTGGGACCCATGGAGAGGGAGCTCTCATGTGTTTAAAAGGAGGGCAAGGCAGCCATTGTTTCTCATGCTTTGGATTATTGATTTCATTGTCTATGCAGACATTGTGCATTCTTTTGCTGTTTAGCAAGAATTGTCGGGGAATTCCTGTTCAGGATTTATTCACCTTCTTGAGAGGCCTCTTGAGGGATTTTTCTTCATTCTCCACACTTATTGGCTCAACGCCAAAGCATCATCCTCTAGGACAGCGTTATTGATGCAGTAGCATAATTCTGTGTTGCGGGGTGTTGCAGTGGAGACTCCACAACACCATTTCCTTAACTCATCTTTCAGAGGAGGGAGCTTCTATTCCTCTGGGAGGTTAGTGAGGGAGATTTCTGAGCATATTGCAGATCATTAGCATCAGGCCAAGCTCTTCTCTTCACCAACAACGCAGTCCCTTCTCTAGATTGCGTTATTTCCGTGTGCAATTGCAGTGGGGACTTGCTCCACTATTTTGGAGGGTGAGATCTTCAGGGATTGGATCACCCTTTCACCTGAGAGATCCTTTGGATGAGATTCAGCCATCATTTGTAGCATCATCAGCTATATACATCCATTTCTATTTTCTGAGTTGCAACTGCTACCCAGCAACTCCGGCATTTCTGCAGATTTGTCATTTTGTGTATATTTCAGCCAATCCTTTTGAGGATTGTGTATTGTTGTTTCTAGGGGTTGAGATCTTGCTCCCCCTTCTTTATTTGAGCTCTACATTGTTGTATCTATGTATTGAAATTATTTTGCAGCAGTTCCTCTTCATGGATTGCGCAGTCATAGCTAGGGCTTCTTTTGTATAGTAGTATTTCTCCATTTGTCATGTATATGTTTCATTGAGGCTGCATTGCCTAGCTTGAGAGATCATTTCCTCAAGATATTGTATACATTACTAATGCTATAATCTAATGTAATGGTTATAAGGATCTTCCGGAATTCTTGTATTAATGCATTCACTTCTATTTTCCAGCTCATGTTTATGTATTGCTGATCTCCACATTGGTAATATCTTTATATATTCCCAATAGTGTAGCTGTTCCTAATTTGGAATATTAAAAAACCTCACGAATAGCGATTTGCGATCGTCACTATTAACTTCCACTGTTCAATCTCAGACAGATCTGACGGCCTGCACTATTTCTCCTCCATACCAATTCACATCGCAAACTAAATTCTTTGCATTCCCCACAACTTAACCTTGGAACTTTAAGCGTTAAAATTTAATTTCTGCATGATGCAATGTTGCACCGCATCGACACCTGGCTTCCCGTACTTTGCATCGCAAACTTTTTAACTTCCTCTTCTTTATCTCTCCTTTCCCTCTACGGATGTCAGAACCCCACCATGGTGGATTTGGTTACATTTTATCCTTCTCCAAAATCCCCATATGGTTGGGAAACTGTCATTTAGTTTCCAAAATTTTTTATTCAAATGATTCAACTAAATTCTCAACTAATCCTAAATTAACCATTCTTTTATTATGCAAATTACATTGGCTAAGCTAGCCCAAATTAAACTTTAAAAAATACTTTAAAAACAAAGAAAGAAAAATTCTTCAAATGCTTAGGACTGCTAGCCCTCTTTCCAAGCCACAACATGTGACCAACTTTGTCACATTGCTGGCTCTACCTTAATGTTCCTGAATCAGGCTCCCGGGGTAAATTAAATTCATGGCTCATGTCAATGAGTTCTTCAATAGAATACCCTGCGCTTTGAGTCTGGGCAACATCCAACCAAGAACATTCCTCCAAAGGATTGTCCTTCCATTTGAGCAGATACTTCAGATAGTTTTTTTTTCATGTCTTCTTGGCCACCTGTGTGTCCAAAATCTATTCAATCTCCAAAGGCTGTGCTGGAGGCATTTGCTTAATCCATGATTTATCTTCATCCTGGGTGTCTCGTGTTCATCTCTATGAACTTTCTCCTTCATCAAAAACAATGTATTGGTACAGATCTTCCACATTAAATATGGGCGAGATTTCTACACCTGGAGGTAACTGTAACTCATAAGTATTTGTAGAAAACTTCCAAAGAATTCTACAAAGCCCGATATTTTTCATCTTTAATTTATTGTATTCGCCTTTAGGAAACATCTCCTTGCGTAAATGTGCCAGTACCAAGTCTCCTAATTCAAATTTTACCTCCTGCCTTTTCAAATATGCTCGATGTTTATACTTTTGGCTATTGTCTTAGAGCTTCAACTTGACCTATTCATGTAGATCGTTGACTGCTTTTGTGAAATCCTCACCATCAACACTCTTGCATTCTAACTGACCCAATCCTGCAACTCATGTTAGTCATCAGTAATTTTCACCTATTTTAGATGACTAAATTCTTTGTCTCATATTTCTAGAAATCAAAATTCAAGAATCAGTGTCTTCTAGAAGTCTCCTCAAAGAGAAATTTTCCGCTATCCCTCCTCTTTTGTCTGCTGTGGTCAATCTGTCATCCTATAAGACCCCATCCTGGACTAATGTCCCTTACTCTATCCATGATTGCTACTTCTATATATAGCCCTCTACCTTTGGTGCCTAAGCCCTCTTATTTCACAATTTGTTTGGCCAAGTTAAACTAAGTTTTCTCTCCTACTCACAAATGCCTCAAGCACTGTTGGTGTCAAAAGTCTGTCTAGAAAGCCCTTCAAATTAAAATAAGGATGTATAGTTGTATAGGATGATGGTGCATAAGTAGAATGTCTAAGCCCTGTATCTTCATTCATAACTTTGGTTCAAACTTTAAGTCAAAAGCTCGTTCTAAGACCTTGCCAATAAGTCAATTAGGTTTTCCTAAGTCATGCGCCACCATAATTCTCACACACTATCATTTCACAGGAATTGAAAGGTGAACTCAAGAGAGAATATAAATAAGGTTTATAATCATCTATAAATCACTTAAGCAACCTCCAAGGGTTCCCTCCTAGTCCATTAGTAAAATCTGCAAAGAATACACTATCATATCCAAGCATTTCTGCAGGGATGCCTTGAAGATTAGTCTAAAAGAAAAGAAGAGGCGAAAAGGGACACCTAAGAAGGTTCGAAAAGTCATTTGTAGTTAATAAAAAGGAACAACAAGCTGAAAGCTACAGGGAAGGTTTTGATCTCATAAAAAGAAGTAAAATACTGCTCATCCAAAAGTTTGTGTAGATCTCAGAAATTCAGTAACATATGAGCAACATGGTGCATTTCAACAAAGATGATCATTGGAAAGGATGTTTTACTCAAGCATAAGAATGGTAGAGGGACAACTGCCCTTTGCCACACTCCTACACAAGGACAAAAGTTATCATATGTGCCACAAGGTGAAGGAAAGGACTAAGACCACTATCAAGAAAGGCAAATCACACTTAAGAAGAAAATAGCAGGTGTGATTTGGTTGAAAATACAAATTATGACTTTTTGACAAACAGTGGAGAAATAGATGGGCTACAAAAGCTAAAAGACTCTTCAAATAAATCAGTGGAAACTTTTTTGAGAAAAAGTAATCAATTTAGAAAGATGATTTCTTTAAAGGCTTAGAGGGCAACTTTGTTTGCTTTTCTAAAATATCCCTAAAAACTCAAAAATTTGGATAATAAACAAAATGAGCATGATAAGTGGCAGGATAACTTCATTCATCAACAACAGGGGTATCAAAATAATTCTTGACTATTTTCTAAAAATTGGGTGAAAGAGCACAAACTTCACTGGATCAAAAGATGAGATCTGATTTTCAAAAGGGTCAAGGAGTGAGATATTTGGCACTATAGGTCACCTCAATGAAGGAAACAATCAGTTCAAATCTATTTTTCTCACAAATAAACAGTCAAAGATTTGTTTCAAAGGATATGGAGGTAAATATAGTGTTTAAAATCACCTTGCACATGAGCATAACAAGCTTGAATCGTCATAGATCTGATTATTTGCCCAAGTTGCAAAAGGAATATTGGTAAAAGGACTAGTTCCAAAAAAGACAGAAGAAAATAAAAAGTGCAAAGGGAGACTTTAGGAAAGAGGGTTTTTAGAGTTTAATTATTTCAAAAGAATATTATGAATACTCAAAAAACTCTTTTTCTCCCCTCATTTAGACTTTTGCAAAACAGAGTGCAATTTTCCAGTTTCCGAAGGAGTCCTCGGGCAAAAATCTTGAGGCGCTACGCTTCTGTAGGTGGACACTGCGCGCTTGTAGCTACCACTAGTGTTATTCTCCTCTGGCCGTTGCGTGCTTGTAAATGGGCGATGTGCCTTTCTAGTCCCACCCGGCGTGCAGGAGTAGCCGCCCAACCAACGCCCATTTTCTGCGTGCAGCGTGCCCGCCGGTGCTACGCTCCGTTGTTCACTTCCACTACCTGACGTAGTGTACATCTTGTGCCTGCTAGTGCTATGCTCCAAACACGGAAATATGCCTCTCGACTCAAACATGTAGCTCCCACCTACCAATGATGCTACGTGTTCACAACTGCTCCCATTGCAGACGCTGCGCTCCTGCAACAGGCGTGCAGCGCTGAATGCGTTTGCATTCAGGCCTAACCAAGGTGCTGCACTCCTGGCTAAAAGCGCAGCACTGCCCAGAAAAGTGCAAAGTCACCCGAAATTGCCCAGAAAGCTCAAAATTTGCACCTTTTTGCTATGGAGGACATTTTTAAAGGTATTCTTCATAAATTACCATCTCCTCATGATTTTTTAAGTGATAAAAGCGCAAAGTAGGTCCAAGTTTGTGTCTAAGAAGACTTCAAGGAAAATTGAAAGGGAAGCTTAACCTACTTTTTCCAAGTCTCTTAAAACTTGTCTAAGAGCCTCAATATCTCATTTAGCATTTCTCCTCATCAATTCACAAGCAAAAAGCCTTTCTGTTTAAATTTGGAAAAAGGGGTGAACAAAACACCATGTCTGAAGAGGAAAAGGTTAACCTAAATGAAGAGACAAGTCCAAGAAAACAACAAAAGAAGGGAGGGAAGCCCAACATATTTGAACCCATAAGCACTGCAGAACTAATAGCCTCCCTTTCTATTCTTTCCTATTTCCAAGAGTTAGGGTGTTTTGAGTTCTGTAACAAAGTATAAGAGATCAAAAGCCATCCTCAGTTGACCGAGTTATTTTCCATGAGGTTTCACTGACATAAAGTACATCTAGTTGGGGTGAGGTTTGAGTTGACCCCTAGTGCTATCTCTGAAGCCACTAGAATACCTGGCATAGGAGAAAGGTGGTTTAAACAGAAGAATCTTGACTTGACCCATTATCATCCATTCTTAAAACCTAGTTGTCATGCTAAATGCAAAGCCATTTTTCCTTTTTCTCATCTATTGGACATATATGCTCTCCTCATGAATATTATTATGAAATACTTTACCTGTGAGGGTAGGTTCTCTAGAGTCTATTCCTATCATATCAGACTCCTCATGCATTTCACTAGGACTAAGCTATTGCACTTGCCCTACTATCTCTACAAAAGAATTGAAAAAATGTCCTCCATCATGAAAAATAGGCCTCCAGCCCAGCAAATGTCAAGCATGTTTCATCATTCTCTGATCAAGTTAATTCTCTCATACCAATTAGAACAACAAGGCATTCCTTGGGAGGTCTTTATCACCCATGATGATTTCACCACTTCACCCTCCATCCCTCTGCAAAGTTTGCCATCATCTTCTCAAAATCCTCCTCACACCCCTCCATCACCCTCCACTAACCTTGGTTCATCTTCTTCACATGAATCACCTTCCCAAATAAACCTTCTTCATACACCTTCCCTTGAGAAATATGATCATGAAGAAAGCAGAGATGATCATGATGAGAGCACTGATGGTCATGAAGAAAGAAAAGATGATCATGATGAGAGAATTGATGATCATGAAGAAAGCAAAGATGATCATGATGAGAGCACTGATGATCATGAAGGAAGTAGTAATGATCACGAGGGAGAAAATGTACATGAAGAATAAAATGTAGATGAGGGAGAAAATGTAGATGAGGGAGAAAATGTAGATGAAGAAGAAAATGTAGATGAAGAAGAAGACGAGGAAGAGGGGGATGGCCTATGAAGAAAGCAGTAATGGCCAAGAGAAAAACAGTCAAAACAGTGAGGGAAAATATGAGAAAGGCCTTGAAGAAAGTAGTGCTGATCATGAACAAAACAGTGAGAGAAAATGATGAGGAAGAGGGGGATGGCCTAGAAGAAAGAAGAAATGGCCAATAATAAATCAGTCAAAACAATGATATAGATTATGGTCAAAGAAGCCAAAACATTGTATCTCTTGATGAAGAAAATGACACTGAGAACACTACAGCAGACAGTGGCAAAGAAGCAAAAGAAAGCCATGACAGTGGCCAAAATGACAAGGGAAGCTCAGAGACATATTTTAAAATTGTTTTCAATGAGCCAGAAGATGATTAAAAAAGCCCAAAGAATGAAGGCAGTGATGCAGAAAACGAGGTTGAAAGTGAAAAAAGTAATGAAAAGGATGAGGAGGATAGTCTTAAAAGTGAAAAAAGGTCAAACATAGATGCCTCTAATATTGCAGAAATAGAGCATAGCAGTTTTGAGGGTCTTGATAGTGACAAAAGCATGAAAGATGTTAAATATGTTGATCCAAAGAACAACCAGTAGTGAGGTAAAGAGGACATACACACAGAGAGCATTTTTCAAGGAGGAGACAGTCCTAATATTGTCAATAATCAAAGTTTGGAAGAAACGTTTATGGCGCCTTGCACCATTACTTATCAGAGAGGAAGGAGGCATGTGTTTGCTGCCTCCAAAAGGAAAGGGGCCATGCACTCCTCCTAAAAAACAGTGAAGGAAAAAGTCACAAAAACAGTGAAGGAAAAAGTCACCAAACCAATGAAGGAAAAGGGTAAAAATCAAATGAAGGACAAAGGCAAAAAGCCAATAAAGGACAAAGGCAAGAAGACAATGGAAGAAGAGGAAAGCAATCATGAGGAAGAGAGGGAATTTGAACTCATTCACATAGATAGTGATGAGGAAAATGAAACAAGGATAGTTAATTCTCTCTTACAAGACCGGAATGCACAAATCAGAGACTTGGAGGTTGAGCTAGAAAGGTCAAAAGATCTTATTCACTTCCTACTGGTGCAAAACAAGCAGATGAGTGGCCAGCTAGCCATTTATGAAGCTTGAGCACTCAAAGAAAAGAAATAAGCTCAAAGGTCACCAGTGCAGTTGGAGGAATACATGGGTGCCTATGAAGAAGATGACGAGGAATAAAGGAAAGCTAGAAAGAGACCTAAGACTATGGGTCTTAGGAGAGCTTTGGCAAAATAGAAAGAGGAAGAAACAACCCAAGCCCAACAATTTCCACTCACCGAGCTCCTTTCCTTGGAAATTGAGCATAACAAAGAAGCATGGCTTGAAAGAGAAAATATACATTTAGAGGCTAAGTTGGAGAAGGAAAACAAATATTTGGGCTTATAGAGAAAGATGACTGAGCACTAGAAAAAGAGAAATCAATTTGCAAGGAAGAAGCTCAAAACTGCCCAAAGGGAGGGCCCAGTGCCAAATGATGGAAAATACCAAGCTAGGCTTGGAATTTTAGCTCAAGCTTCACTCCAGGTCTCTAAGGACCCTTGAGGGACTCACTCACCAATTTTGAGCAAAATTGAGCACTTTTTGGTTTTTTGCAATTTTTTAAGCCTAGGAGCGCAACACCCTGGGTGTTGCGCTTTTTCCTGGGGCACTTTCAGAGGGGGAATTTTACTTTTCTGGATTTCTTGGCATGAGAGGAACATGCTCACAAAATTTCAGCTCAATTGGAGTTGTTTTGGTCCCTCAAAAGGTCCAAAAACACTCAATTTTTCACCTTTCTGCCCCCTTTTCTGAACAGGTGTTGCGCTCCTAGGAACCTTAACTTTTTCTACTTTTTGGGCAACTTATAGAGATCATATTGAGGAAAAAAAGGTATATTTGGAAACTATACATCCACAGCTTTCCAACGGGCCATCACAGAGTCTTTTTCGACATCGGGAAGGCCTCCAAAACCTTGCTACAAAAAGACCCTTTTTGGTGTTGCGCTCCTGGAAATTTTTCAAAATCAGAGATAGAGTGCTGCATTCCTGTGTGGTGATGGAGAAAATGTGTGTTAGACAAGTTTCTTCATGTATGTCAGAGCCTAAAAGTCAATTTTTTTTCTATTTTAGTTTGGAAAAGATATTTTGGAAGATATTTTGTGCCTTGGACCTTGCAAGGCCTCGAGGACAAGTTAGGATATTTATTTTTGGCCAATGGGCTTCTAGATGCTCTAGTGATCTCTCTTCCTCTTTGCTTGTTATATAATCTATGATTCATTGTAAACGGTTGGGACTTTATGTGTTATAGAGAAATACATGGTTTCTGAGCTTGAGAAGATATTTGGTTTTATGAAGTGAATGAATGACTTGTGTGGTTTGATGTTGGAGAAGCTTGCTTGCAGGATTCCATAGCTTGGTGAATGGTGATGTTTTTCTAACTTGTTAGTGTTTTCTTGTCATAATTTTGTTTCAATCTACTTGCTTGCTATAGATCAGAAAAGTATAGGTTGACATATGCTCATGGAAGCACCTCAAACCTCCTGTTTGCTATAGTTTTGATGTTTTCCTCTTTTAGTCATCTTAAGGAATTCTTGATTGCTTCTTAGGCTCACTAAAACTTGTTCTTTGTTTCATGAATGATTAGTATGTTAGCTTATAAATATGATTCATGTTATGCCCTGCTTTTTTAAAAATTTTCAAAAACTTATTGTGAAGTTCTCCTATGGAATATTGATTGATTAGGTCAATGCAAAGAGGTCTTGTTTCGATCTTACCCTTTGTCTATACTCATCAACTTGTTTCAGAGTTCCTGATAGTTTGATATATGTTTTTTAGGAGTTCCCTCTTCATATATTGAATTGTTTGTTTATCTTATGTGTTTTCTCAAAAATCTGAAGGTGGATTTATAAAGTTAGGAGTTCTAATGCTTCTATGTACCACTGGATTGTTCATCTTGTATGTTTATCAGTTTGAGTATTGTTCATAGAGATTAATGGTTTGCCATACCTCGTGAGTTATTGCTTCAAATTATAGCTTTATAAGACCTCTTAGTATTTTCAGCAAACTTAATGTTCACCTCATACATCACCTAAAGGATCCATTAACCTTGCTAAATCGGCCTTGCAATACACTCTGCTTCATCATTTAGACACCCTTGACTTCATCTGACCCCATAGCCCTATTGATTTGATATTCTATCAGTCCAACTATCCTACTTAATCATCTAACCCAAACCCAAAACAAACAAACAAACAAACTGTACTTAAACAACTAGCCTAAAATCGATCATTCGAAGCGAACAAGTTCACATCCTTCGCGCAATAGAGAGAGCTCTCTTTGAGTCCAGGAAGGCTAGGTCCTAGGACTCCAAATATTGGTCTGATGTTACCCTGTCATTTGGTTAGCCAATCTACCAAATCACGAGACACTAACATAATGGTGATCACGGTGGGACTCTGAGTAAGAAACAAACTGAGACTTCCCTAAACCTTTTAGAAGCCCTTAAGAAAACTATCTTGTGGATTTATCCCATCGCTCACTAACATAATGGCAATCACGGTGGGACCTGAGTAAGTAACAAGCTTAGATATCCTTAAGACCTCATAAAAGCCACAAACATCTTTAGATTGGTATTTAGTTGCTGATGGTGGACATCAACCTGCCTTAAAACATTTGAAATCATCCACCTGGTGACTCCACAAATCTCAATAGACTTAAAGACTCCACTGGAGGAAGAACCCGAAACATGACCAGCTTTCCTAGAAAGAAAGAGCACTCAGGCCTAAGTTGGATTCAAGAATTTTTTTATTATTATCTATAACTATGTTCTATCCTACTTTAAGCTTGATCAAGAATACACTGATGATATCTACATTGATCATTGGAAAGATCTCAAGCCTCAAATTTCAGACCTTGAGCAGACTTATGCACCTGTGCTTACCCCAGATTCACCTGTGGAAAACCTAGTGAAACATGAGCCTCATGCTACCTTTCCTCCTCTTGTTGAAACATCAAACAGTCATAAATATCTTTTTACACTACCTATACCCACAAAGGTCCCAAAAAGATACAAGCCTCTGATTTTACCTCCTATCTTCCAAGCCCTCCCTGCAAATCTTGCAAATAAACTACCCAAATTTGATGGAGAAAACTCAAAAGTCACCGCTGAAGAACACATTCAAAATCTTGAGAATTTACTTGACCTTTTTGAAATAGAAGAAGATTATGTGCGTATTATAATGTTTGCCTTATCATTACATGGAAAATTAAGAGTTGGTTTAAGGACCTTTCAGCTGCAAGCATTATCAATTTTCATCAATTCACTCAAGTCTTCCTAGATAGGTGGATGATCATGGGAAACGAAGTTCTCATCATAGAGGAATACAAGCATTTAAAAAGACAACCAGGGGAGACAGTACAAGACTTTTCAGCCAGGTTCAATAAGGTATACAATGCAATACCTGCTAAAATAAATCCACCTTCAGGGTGGGATCTCTTGCACTACCCAAGTACTTTTTCCCCAGAGATGGAATTCCAGATAAGGGAAAAAGACCCTTCAAACCTGGAAGAAATGCAGAATATGGAAATTACTGTGGAATTCAACATACTAGAAAGAGAGGAGAGGTTAGAAGAAGTAAGGAAGGACAAAGCAGCTCAAGAGAAACTGACTTCTTCAGAGGTAAAGCTAGAGATGTTGACATATACAATCAACAAAATGATGCATATACTTGGCAGGAAAGAGGAAGAATACAAGGTTGAGATTGGTGATGATTATTCAGAGCAGCCGGTAGCATTTTCTTGGGAGGAACCAAATCAGTCATTTCAATGCAAAGATAGCTATCAAAACATATTGGCTGACCAAGGTTGCAAAGAAGAAGATTCGAAAAGTTGTCAAGTAAGTACTGTATGCCTTCCTACATCTTGTGCTTCACTATTATCAGAGTATTACAAGCAAATTGAAAATAGAAACAAGGTAGAATGCTCTAATGAATCAGTAAGGGAGGAAATGGATAATACAAAACCTTTTTCAAATCCAGAAGTTATCCCCTAAAATCATCTTGGTATGACTGTTTGGATTACAAAACCAGAAATGGAAGATGAGCCAACACCTCTTGAGTCCCTACCCTTGTGCTTTGAATCATTTCAGATTGCTAAAAGAAAGGCTATTGGCCACGAATACTCTCCTTTTCATATGATGGAACAAATTGTTGATCAAGTGTGTATAATAGATGACATTCCTCCTATGAATAAGATGTCCAAATATGATCAATATGATGATGATTATGTTATCCAAACTCAAGATAACACTATAGAACAATCAGTGATTAGTTTGTTGGACAAAGACAATCATTTTCAATAGCTCAAATATAGTGATCAACAAATACCACTCAGCTATGACAGTGAAGAGGAAAGTGCAGAAAGTTTGGGAGAAAGGGAAGGGCCTTTACCTCTTTGTTGTACTTCTTTTCAGTTCATCAAAGACAACCTTAATGCAATCATAAGTCAACAATATTTGGGTATTGATTTCAACAACAAAGAGCACATTCAGCACTATGTTCAACCTTCCCAAGAGAAAGTGGATTGTTGTAGTTATATCCAAAGAAAGATAAAAATGCCTCCCTTTTTAATTGAAGAGGAGATAGATCAACTTATAAACATGCAGTCAGCCTCTATTTATTTTCCTCCTAATCTTAACTATCACATGGAAGAAAATGGATTTATAGATCAATTCAAAGAGAAAAAATCTGATAGTCCAATATGGATGGTTGGTGGAATTAATTATATTGATGATTCTTCAAGGTTTGATCAATATGTTGATAATGATGATTCTTTCCAAACAGAAGCTAACTTTGCAGAGTATTCAACACTTTTTTTTTAGGAGGAAGCTCAGTTTCATCAACTTGAGAAATGTAACCAACCAATGCATAGCAGCTATGTGTAATGTTCCAAAATTTTAGCCTCACAACTAAATGGAACATTAGAGTAGCAACAGCTCTAACAGGTAAATAAATGGGTAGAAGAGCCCATAAGTCTCCTAAGGAGGAATAAAATACTCCAAATGTGAAAGGGGATACTATTTCTAACCTAATAAAACACCTCCATGTGTGAACAAGGATAAAATGAAGCTACTTTGACTAAGTCAACAACGCAGTTTTAGAGTAGGAGGAATCCAAGGAAGAATAACGCAGTTTTGGAGGGAGATGTATCTTTGGATAGAGATGACCTAATTGAGTGGGTCCAAGGGCAAGAAAACTCACATCTTATATAAGGAAGAGGATGGTAGCATTATTCATCATGTCTTAGATTATAATTCTTGTCTGCCAAGACTTGTTGCTGCTTTGCTGCTTAGCAGGGTTGCAGTACTGTTTAGCACTAGGTGTTCCCGAGCGGGAATCCCACCTCTTTCTTTTGAGAAGCCTCATTGGGAGAGTTTTCATTCATCATTCCACATCATTTTTTCAGGCCAAGCTTCAACCATCTTCATCAGCGCAGTTTTTGTCAGAGATTGTGCAGTGTTGTTGGGTGCAGTAGTGGAAGGGATTGGAATCCCGATTCCTGAGCTAGTTTCTCACTGGAGGAAGGTTTACTTCACTTTAGGAACCTGTTTGGAGATCTCCTGAGCTTATTTCAAACCTGTGGTATCATACCACACATTTCCCATTCATTCCCAGTGTTGTTTCTGCTAGGGAATGCGTTATTTTGGAGGCAGTGTTCATTGCATGGTTTGGTGGTTCCATTGTTGAGTTTCCTTGTAATTGAGAGGTTCATCCTTTCATGGGAGGAAGCCCTTGAGGGATCTACATCAGATCAGACATATTTTCAGCCTTGTGCACTCATGTGCTTCATTGTTACAGTGGTGATTTAGTAAATTACCGAATATCACAATTTGTATGCAGAGTGTTTGACAAGAAACCCTTGCCAGGTTATCTTGTATTTTGTATAAAGGAGACTAGATCTCATTTTATGAGCATATTGTCTAATATAATTGCAGATTTATTTGTATCTATTATTTTTATGTGTAAACCCTCTCTTAGACTGCGCAGTCCTTTTATGCAACAACTCCGGTATTTTGCAGTTTGGGGTTTTAACACATTTTTGGCCATCCTAGGTGTGGGAGATCTGTTTAACCCACCTAGTTTGATTTGTTTCAGCTCTATTCTTGGATTTAGGTTGCATATTGACTAATATATGATATCCAAGAGTCAATTTCACTGTTTTATTGCATATGTTGCTGGAAATGCGTTTTTACTACATGATTCATGAGCTGTTCCTAATTTGGAATATTACACTATGACAGTGATGAGGAAAGCTTAGAAAATTTGGAAGCGAATGAAGGCTTGAAAATTGATGATCACAAGAAAGTTGCTACTTTTCTTTCTTAAGAAGATTTGTTGCCAAGGAGTGCTCCTACTCATCAACATGGTGGTTTTCACACAGAACTCAGCCCACTCAATCAAAACCCATCATGTTTGCTAAAGGATAATATTTCAATCTATGATGAGTATACCAGTTCAGATGATCATGAGGAAGAGGAAGAGTTTCTTTCCCAAAAGAGTCCTAAGCTCAGCCAAGTGGAGGAAGAAGCAGGCGTAGATCAAGCTTATTTTCCAAATCTGCACATTTAGGTATTGTTTCAAGATCCCTTTGATGATTTGTTAAAGACATTTGAAGAGGGAGTGAAATATGTTAAGAGCAATTTGATGCAAGGTTTAAAGAGAAGTTCATGCGCTACTATTCAAAAGAAATTAAGATGGGAGTGGCCCTTTTGTTTGTCCCACATACTCAAGGAGCTAAACCAAGATCCCTCATGGAATCATTTGCTTGACTGTTTGTATTGGAAAAGAGAGTTCACCAGTTGAATGTATATCATGTATAGTTTAGATTAGGATATATAGGAATGCAAATAAGCTCAGCCTTTGAGCATCTTTTAAATTTAGATTGTTTTGAAAAAAGAGAGAAAAAACTCAAAAGCATAGAAAGAATAAAAAAGAGGGCAGATTTGAAAAGAAGGTACAGCCCCATACCCAAAAAATAGTAATATTGAAAGTGTGCAAGCCTAAATGCCACTACTAATGCAAAAAAAGAATGTCTTGTTTAGTCATCTAGCCTAATCATGGCTGAACATGTTTTCAATTTATTATTGATAAGTTAGTGAGAGAATGTTGGTCAAACCATTTAAGCTTGACTTGTCAAAAGAAAATAGATTAGAAATGAAAGATGCTGGTTCCACATGCTTAAATATGAACCAAAGAGAAGGATAGGGATGATTAGCAAATGATGAAACATGGCCCTCATAACTTCTAGTTTTGTTTTGCTTATGAAAATAAAGTTTGTGTGCACTTTGTCTTGATGCCACGACTCATGATGAATCAGATTGTCTAATCTTGGTTCAATTCATGCTTTAAATTTCTTGTCAATAAATTAGAGAATGAAGTCTGTCATACTGCTTAATATTGACAGTCAAATAGTCTAGGTAGAGAATAAAAAGAGTTCACTAGCCTAATCTGAACCCTTGGAAGTGATAAGAGTAGAAGTAGATAGTTTGCTTTTCTTTCAAAAGAAGAAAATGTCAAGGGATTTCTAGTCCAAGTGCACCCAAGGAAGAAGAAAATGTTAGGCAAGTAGGTTGGGTAGGTAAAGGCAAAGCTGAGCTAATCATGCTTTTAGATTTTCAAAATTACTATTTCATGGAAAGAATCAACAAAAGAAGAGAGAGAATCCACCCAATGGATGAGGCATTGGTCTTCATAAGCCAGAGATCTGCAATTCTGGACACCTCCTGAAGAGGATTTGCCCCCCCCCCCAAGTGGAGCCATTGTTAGTCATCAGTATTTTTCACCTGTTTTAGGTGACTAAATGCTTTGTCTCAGATTTCTAGAAATCAAAATTCAAGAATCATTGTGTCTTCTAGAAATCTCCTCAAAGAGAAATTTTCCTCTATCCCTCCTATTTTGTCTGCTGTGGTCAATATGTCATCCTATAAGACCCCATCCTGGACTAATGTCCCTTACTCTATCCATGATTTCTACTTCTGTCTATAGCCCTTTACCTCTGGTGCCTAAGCAATCTTATTTCACAATTTGTTTGGCCAAGTTAAACCAAGTTTTCTCTCCTACTCACAAATGCCTCAAGCACTGTTGGTGTCAAAATTCCATCTAGAAAGCCCTTCAAAGTAAAATAAGGATGTCTATCTATATAGGATGATGGTGCATAAGTAGAATGTCTAAACCCTGTATCTTCATTCAAAACCTTGGTTCAAACTTTCAGTCAAAAGCTCGTTCTAAGACCTTGCCAATAAGTCAATTAGGTTTTCCTAAGTCATGCGCCACCATAATTCTCATACACTATCATTTCATAGGAAGTCAAAGTGAACTCAAGAGAGCACAGAACTGAGGTGTATCATCATCTAAAAAGCACTTAAGCAACCTCCAAGGGTGCCCTCCTAGTCCAACAGTAAAATCTGCAAAGAATAGACTATCATATCCAAGCATTTCTGCAGGGATGCCTTGAAGATTAGTCTAAAAGAAAAGCAGAGGTGAAAAGGGACACCTAAGAAGGTTCAAAAGGTTATTTCCAGTTAAGAAAAAGGTACAACAAGCTGAAAGCTACAGGGAAGGTTTTGATCTCATAAAAAGAAGTAAAATACTGCTCATCCAAAAGTCAGTGCAGATCTCAGAAAGTCAATAACATATGAGCAACATGGTGCATTTTAGCAAAGATGGTCATTGGAAAGGATGTTTTCCTCAAGCATAAGAATGGTAGAGGGACAGCTTCCCTTTGCCACACTCCTGCAAAAATACAAAAGTTATTAGATGCACCACAAGGTGAAGGAAAAGACTAAGACCACTATCAAGAAAGGAAAATCACACTGAAGAAGAAAACAGTAGGTGTGCTTTGGTTGAAAATACAAATTATGAATTTTTGAAAAACAGTGGAGAAATAGCTGGGCTACAAAAGCTAAAAGAATCGTCAAATAAATCAGTGGAAACTTTGTTGAGCAAAAGTAATCAATTCAGAAAGATGATTTCTTTAAAGACTTAGAGGGCACTTTGTTTTCTTTTCTAAAATATCCCTAAAAAATCAAAAATTGGGATAATAAACAAAATGAGAATGATAAGTGGCAGGAGAACTTCGTTCATCACAATCAGGGGTATCAAAATAATTCCTGACTATTTTCTAAAAATTGGGTGAAAGAGCACAAACTTCACTATATCAAAAGATGAGATCTGATTCTCAAAAGGGTCAAGGAGTGAGGTATTTGGCACTATAGGCCACCTCACTGAAGGAAACAATCAGTTCAACTCTATTTTTATCACAAATAAATAGTCAAAGATTTGTTTCAAAGGATATGGAGGTAAATATAGTGTTTAAAATCACCTTGCACATGAGCATAACAGACTTGAATCATCATAGATCTGATTATTTGCCCAAGCTGCAAAAGGAATATTGGTAGAAGGACTAGCTCCAAAAAAGACAGAAGCAAATAAAAAGTGCAAAGGGAGACTTTAGGAAAGAGGGCTTTTAGAGTTTAATTATTTCAAAAGAATGCTATGAATACTCAAACATCTCTTTTCCCCCCCTTATTCAGACTTTTTCAAAACAGAGTGCAATTTTTCGATTTCCGAAGGAGTCCTCAGGAAAAAATCTTGAGGCGCTACGCTCCTCTAGGTGGACGCTGCGTGCCTGTAGCTGCCACCAGTGTTATTCTCCTCTGGGCACTGCGCACCTGTAAATGGGCTCTGCGCATTTCTAGTCCTGACCGGCGTGCAGGAGCGGCCGCCCAACCAACGCCCATTTTTTGCGTGCAACGTGCCTGCCAATGCTGCGCTTCAGCGTTCATTTCCACTTCTCGACGTAGCGTGCAGCCTGTGCCTGATAGTGCTGCACTCCGAACACATAAATCTACCACCCGACTCAAATGTGCAGCTCCCGCTCGCCAACGTCACTACACGTTCACAACTACTCCCATTGCAGACGCTGTGCTCTTGCAACGGACATGCAGTGCTGAATGCGTTTGCATTCAGGCCTGATCGAGGTGTTGTGCTCCTGGCGTAAAAGCGCAACATTGCCCAGAAAAGTGCAAAGGCACCCGAAATTTCCTAGAAAGCTCAGAATTTTCACCTTTTTGCTATGAAGGACAGTTTTAAAGGTATTCTTCATAAATTACCACCTCCTCATGATTTTTTAATTGATAAAAGCGCCAAGTAGGTCCAAGTTTGTGTCAAAGAAGACTTCAAGGAAAATTGAAAGGGAAGCTTAACCTACTTTTACCAAGTCTCCTAAACCTTGTCTAAGAGCCTCAATATCTCATTTAACATTTCTCCTCATCAATTCACAAGCAAAAAGCCTTTCTGTTTAAAGTTGGAGAAAGGGGTGAACAAAACACCATGTTTGAAGAGGACAAGGTTAACCTAAATGAAGAGACAAGTCCAAGAAAACAACAAAGGAAGGGAGGGAAGCCCAACATATTTGAACCCATAAGAACTGCAGAACTAACAACCTC
This sequence comes from Pinus albicaulis, assembly GCA_034641835.2. Lineage (NCBI taxonomy): Eukaryota > Viridiplantae > Streptophyta > Pinopsida > Pinales > Pinaceae > Pinus > Pinus albicaulis. Next base: position 184,847,555 of record CM076584.1, read on the forward strand.
CCCTTCTATTCTTTCCTATTTCCAAGAGTTAGGGTGTTTAGAGTTCTGTAACAAAGTACAAGAGATCAAAATCCATCCTCAGTTGACCGAGTTATTTTCCCTGAGGCTTCACCAGCATAAAGTACATCTAGCTGGGGTGAGGTTTTAGTTGACCCCCAGTGCTATCTCTGAAGCCACTAGAATACCTGGAATAGGAGAAATGTGGTTTAAATAGAAGCATCTTGACTTGACCCATTACCATCCATTCTTAAAACCTAGTCGTCAAGCTAAATGCAAAGCCATTTTTCCTTTTTCTCATCTATTGGATAGATATGCCCTCCTCATGAAAATTATTATGAAATACTTTACCTGTGAGGGTAGGTTATCCAGAGTCTATTCCTATCATATCAGACTCCTCATGCATTTCACCAGGACTAAGCTACTGCACTTGCCCTACTATCTCTGCAAAAGCCTTGGAAAAATGTCCTCCATCGTGAAAAAGAGGCCTCCAGCCCAGCAAATGTCAAGCCTATTTCATCATTCTCTGATCAAGGTAATTGTCTCATACCAATTAGAACAACAAGGCATTCCTTGGGAGGTCTTTATCACCCATGATGATTTCACCACTTCACCCTCCATCCCTCTGCAAAGTTTTCAATCATCTTCTCAAAATCCTCCTCATACCCCTCCATCACCCTCCACTAACCTTGGTTCATCTTCTTCACATGAATCACCTTCCCAAACAAACCTTCTTCATACACCTTCCCCTGAGAAAGATGATCATGAAGAAATCAGAGATGATCATGATGAGAGAACTAATGATCATGAAGAAAGCAGAGATGATCATGATGAGAGCACTAATGATCATGAAGAAAGCATAGATGATCATGATGAGAGCACTGATGATCATGAAGAAAGCAATAATGATCATGAGGGAGAAAATGTAGAAGAATAAGAAAATGTAGATGAGGGAGAAAATATATATGAAGAAGAAAATGTAGATGAAGAAGAAGATGAGGAAGAGGGGGATGGCCTATGAAGAAAGCAACAATGGCCAAGATCAAAACAGTCAAAACAGTGAGGGAAAAGATGAGGAAGGCCTTGAAGAAAGTAGTGTTGATCATGAAAAAAATAGTGAGAGGGAAAATTTTGAGGAAGAGGGGGATGGCCTAGAAGAAAGCAGCAATGGCCAAGAGAAAAATAGTCAAAATAGTGATACAGATGATGGTCAAAGAATCCAAAACAGTGTATCTCCTGATGAAAAAAATGACACTGAGAACACTACAGTAGACAATGGCGAAGAAGCAAAAGAAAGCCATGACAGTGGCCAAAATGACAAAGGAAACTCAGAGATAGATTTTAAAATTGTTTTCAATGAACCATGAGATGATTACAAAATCCCAAAGAATGAAGGCATTGATGCAGAAAATGAGGTTGACAGTGAAAACAGTAATGAAAAGGATGAGGAGAATAGTCCTAAAAGTGAAAAAGGTCAAACACAGATGCCTCTAATATTGCAGAAACAGAGCATAGTAGTGTTGAGGGTCTTGATAGTGACAAAAGAATGAAATATGTTAAACATATCAATCCAATGAACAACCAGAAACAAGGTAAAGAGGACATACACACAGAGAGCATTTTCCAAGGAGGAGACAGTCTTAAGATTGTCAATAATCAAAGTTTGCAAGAAAATTTTATGGTGCCTTGCACCATTAATTATCATAGAGGAAGGAGGCATGTGTTTGTTGCCTCCAAAAGGCAAGGGGCCATGCACTCCTCCTAAAAAATAGTGAAGGAAAAAGTCACAAAAGAAGTGAAGGACAAAGTCACCAAACCAATGAAGGACAAGGGTAAAAAGAAAATGAAGGACAAAGGCAAAAAGCCAATAAAGGACAAAGGCAAGAAGACAATAGAAGAAGAGGAAAGCAATCATGAGGAAGAGAGGGAATTTGAACTCATTCACATAGATAGTGATGAGGAAAATGAAACAAGGATAGTTAATTCTCTCTTACAAGATCGAAATGCATAAATCAGAGACTTGGAGGTTGAGCTAGAAAGGTCAAAAGATCTTATTCATTTCCTACAGGGGCAAAACAAGAAAATGAGTGGCCAGATAGCCATTTATGAAGCCTGAGCACTCAAATACAAGAAATAAGCTCAAAGGTCACAAGTGCAGTTGGAGGAATACATGGGCACCTATGAAGAAGATGATGAGGAAGAAGGCAAGCTAGAAAGAGACCTAAGACTATGGGTCTTAGGAGAGCTTTGGCAAAACAGGAAGAGGAAGAATCAGCCCAAGCCCAACAATTTCCACTCACCAAGCTCCTTGCCTTGGAAATTGAGCATAACAAAGAAACATGGCTTGAAAGAGAAAATATACATTTAGAGGCTAAGTTGGAGGAGGCAAACAAATATCTGGGCTTACAGAGAAAGATGACTGAGCACTACAAAAAGAGAAATCAGTTTGCAAGGAAGAAGCTCAAAACTGCCCAAAGGGAGGGCCTGACGCCAAATGATGGAAAAGACAAAGCTAGGCTTGGAATTTTGGCTTAAGCTTCACTATAGGTCTCTAAGGACCCATGAGGGACTCACTCACCAATTGTGAGCAAAATTGAACACTTTTTGTTTTTTTGCAAATTTTTAAGCCTAGGAGCATAACACCCTGGGTGCTGCGCTTTTTCCTGGGGCACTTTCAGAGGGAAAAGTTTATTTTTTTGGATTCCTTGGCATGAGAGGAGCATGCTCACAAAATTTCAGCTCAATTTGAGTTGTTTTGGTCCTTCAAAAGGGCAAAAAACACTCAATTTTTCACCTTTCTGCCCCCTTTTCTGAACAGGTGCTGCGCTCCTGGGAACCTTCACTTTTTTATACTTTTTGGGCAACTTCTAGAGATTCGATAGAGGAAAAAAATGTAGATTTGGAAATTATACATCCACAACTTTCCAATGGGCCATCACGGAGTCTTTTTCAACATCGGGAAGACCTCCAAATCCTTGTTGCAAAAAGACCCTTTTTGGTGTTGCGCTCCTGGAAATTTTTCAAAATTAGAGACAGAGTGCTGCGTTCCTGTGTGGTGATGGAGAAAATGTGCATTAGGCAAGTTTCTTCATGTATGTCAGAGCCTAAAAGTCAATGTTTTTGCTATTTTAGTCCCGAAAAGATATTTTGGAAGATATTTTGTGCCTTGGACCTTGCAAGGCCTCAAGGACAAGTTAGGATATTTTTTTTTGGCCAATGGGCTTCTAGATGCTCTAGTGAGCTCTCTTCCCCCTTGCTTGCTATATAAGCTATGAGGATTCATTCTAAACGGTTGGGACTTGATGTTTTATAGATAAATACATGGTTTATGAGCTTGGAGAAGATATTTGGTTTTATGAAGTGAATGAATGACTTGTGTGGTTTGATGTTGGAGAAGCTTGCTTGCAGGATTCCATAGCTTGGTGAATGGTGATGTTTTTCTAACTTGTTAGTGTTTTCTTGTCCTCATTTTGTTTCAATCTTCTTGCTTTCTATATATAAGAAAAGTATAGGTTGAGATATGCTCATGGAAGCACCTCAAACCTCCTGTTTGCTATAGTTTTGATGTTTTCCTCTTTTAGTCATCTCAAGGAATTCTTGATTGCTCCTTAGGCTCACTAAAATTTTTTATTTGTTTCATGAATGATTAGTATGTTAGCTTATAAATATGATTCATGTTATTCCCTTCTTATTTAAAAGTTTTCAAAAACTTATTGTGAAGCTCTCCTATGGAATATTGATTGATTAGGTTAATGCAAAGAGGTCTTGTTTCGATCTTAAGGCTTTGTCTGTGCTCATCAACTTGTTTTATAGTTCCCGATAGTTTGATATATGTTTTTTAGGAGTTCCCTCTTCATATATTGAATTTTTTGTTTATCTTATGTGTTTTCTCTAAAAGCTGAAATTGGATTTCTAAAGTTAGGAGTTATAATGCTTCTATGTACCACTAGATTATTCATCTTGTATGTTTATCAGTTTGAGTATTGTTCATAGAGATTAATGGTTTGCCATACCTCGTGAGTTATTGCTTCAAATTATAGTTGTATAAGACCTCTTAGTATTTTCACCAAACTTAATGTTCACCTCGTACATCACCTAAAGGATCCATTAACCTTGCTAAATCGGCCCTGCAATACACTCTGCTTAATCAATTAGACACCCTTGACTTCATCTAACCCCATAGCCCTATTGATTTGATATTCTCTCAGTCCACCTATTCTATTTAATCATCTAACCCCAACCCAAAACAAACAAACAAACTATACTTAAACAACTAGCCTAAAATCGATCATCCGGAGCAAACAAGTTCACATCCTTCGTGCAATAGAGAGAGCCCTCTCTGAGTCTAGGAAGGCTAGGTCCTAGGACTCAAAAGACTGGTCAGATGTTACCCTGTCATTTGGTTAGCCAATCTGCCAAATCATGGGACACTAACAACTCAAATACTCCACGTGGGTGCATTCCATATAGGATTTGGAAAGGACTTCTGCTCGTGCTTCTGTTGGGCGATTCATTGTAAGAAAACTCCACTTGTGCAAGCACACGATCCCACTGTCTGGAATTTTCACAAACCAGACTCCTCAGCACAGTTCCTAGACTCCTGTTCACAACTTTAGTTTGGCCATCTGACTGTGGATGGTAAGTAGAACTGAAATTTTGATTGGTGTCTAACTTCTTCTACATTGTTCGCCAGAAATTACCTGTGAACTTTACATCCCTATCTGAGATGATGGAATTTGGCAAGCCATGTAATCTGACTATCTCTGTCTTTCTGCATCACTTGTCTTTTTGCATGGAATGAAATGTGCCATTTTGATGAAACGATCCACCACCACCATGATGGAATCAAATCCCCTTTGTGTCTTTGGTAGACCCAAGACAAAATCCAAATTGACCAAGTCCCATGGTCTATTCAGAATTGGTAAGGGTGTATACAACCATGCATTCTGACTGCATCCCTTTGCATGTTGACACACTTTACATCTGATTACGAACCTCTATACATCCCTTCGCATTCTTGGCCAATAGTAAAAGTGGCTTAGCTGATCCAAGGTCTTATCTATACCAAAATGTCTAGCCAAACCTCCACAGCGATTTTACTGGATTTAGTTATCTCGCATAGAACATTCTGGAATACACAAATGTCCTCTTTTGAATAGGAACCCCTCCTGTAAGTTATAATCCAACCATGGACTATTATCCTTCAACAGTGGGCTTCGGCAAGATTCATAAGCTTCCTTAAAATCTACATCCACTTCATACAAGTCTTTGAGATGTTCAAATCCCAATACTTGTACTGCACTTTCTTGAAATATAAGACTCCTCATGCTCAACGCATCTTCCACTTTGTTGGCCTGACCAATGATATGTTTCAAAACAAATGTGAAACTCTACAAGTACTCCACCCACTTCGCGTGTTTATGATTAAGCTTATGATTCTGCATAATATATTGTAACGCAGACTTATCTGAAAACAAAACAAACTCATTAGCCAGAAAATAATGTCTATAATGCTTCAACGCTTGGATGACTGCATAAAATTCTTTGTCATAAGACATATAATTCGGCCTGCTCTCATTTAAATTCTCGTTGAAATATGCTACTAGCTTATCTTCTTGGCTGACTACTGCACCAATGGCTATCCCACTAGCATCACAACAAACTTGGAAAAGTTTTTTGAAATCTGGCAACTTTAGGATTAGTTTTTCCGTAATATTCTTCTTCAAAAATGGAAAACTCCTCTCAACAGATTATGTCCAATGAAAAGGCTGATTTTCCTTCTTAATGGTATCCAACATAAGTGCACAAATACCGCTGAAATTATTCATAAATTTCCGGTAAAAACTCGCCAATCCATGAAAACTTCTAACTTCAAACAGACTCTTGGGAGAAGGCCAGTTAACTATGGCTGCAACCTTCTTTGGATCCATCTTCAATTCATTCTCAGAAATTACAAAGCCTAGATAAATCAATTATTTCTTGCAAAAAGAGAATTTTTTCAAATTCATTAACAACTTATTCTGCTGCAATTTTTCTAGCACATACCTGACATGCCGTAAATGTTCTTCCTTTGTCTTGCTAAAAATAAGTATATCATCCAGATATACAATCACAAAGTTACGAATGAATTCCTTCAACATATCATTCTTCAAACACATGAATGTGTTGGGTACATTGCTCAATCCAAAAGGCATGACCAGCCACTCGTACAAACCTTCATTGGTCTTGAAAGCTGTCTTCCATTCGTCACCTTCTCTAATCCTGATTTAGTGATAGCCGCTTTTCAGATCTATCTTTGAAAAGTACGCTGCTCCACTCAGACAATCCATCATATCATCCATCCGAGGTAAAGGAAACCTATACTTGATAGTGATCTTGTTTATCGCCTGAGAATCAGTGCACAACCACCATTCACCTCGTTTGTTGGAAGCTAAAATGGTTGAAACAGCACAAGGGCTCAAACTCTCTCGAACCAGTCTTTTATCCAACAAATCCTGCACTTGCTTCCTGATCTCCTCATTGTCTTTCAGACTCATTCGGTAAGCATCCTTATTCGGAAAATTGGCTCCTGGAATAAAATCAATGTGGTGACTAATGCTCCGCTTCAGTGGTAATTTATCTGGTAGATCATCTACCACAATATCACTAAACTCTTGCAACATGTTCTGTATTTCCACAGGCAAAATATTTTTTTTTGTATGCATTAATACTACTCTTGGCCTTCGCACAACTGCATAATTCACTTCATTCTCTTCAATCTGTCACAGAAACTCCTTCCCACCTATCAACAATGTCTTTGTACCACTAGTTTCTGCAGTCTCTTCTTCTTTCATGGGAACTAGCATATGCTTTATCCCATCATTCACAAATCTATAATAATTCTTCTCCCCATCATGGAAGGCCTTTCTATCATATTTCCATGATATGCCCAGAAGAATATGGCACACGTCCATGGGCATAATATCGCAAGTTACCTTGTCTTTGTACTTGCCAATGTGAAACTCCACCTTGCACTGCTCATCAACCAGTAGTTGGTGTCCTTTCTGCAACCAAGACACCTTATATGGAGTCAGATGCTTTGAATTATCCAAACCCAATTTCTCCACCATCTTAGTGGCTACTAGGTTATCAGTGCTTCCACTATATATTATCAATTTGTAGCATTTTCCATGTGACTTACACACAGTCCGGAACAATGCTTTCCTCTATGTCAGGTCAGCCACCTCCTTGACTGGTTTTATCAAAACCTCGTTCAAAACCAAGGCTTCTATTGTCTCAGGAAAATTCTCCACTTCTTGTGGTGTTGCCTCTGCTTCATCAGGTTGAGCAACATACACTCCCCTCTATCCAGCTGGTTCATTTTCAGTACATTCAAAAGACTTGTGTCCCCATTTGTGACATCTATAACACTGGTAGTTATTTCCCCTACCTCTACCATTACCTCTTCCTCATTGGTATGGCCTTCCGCCTCATTGTTACCTTCCTTCTCACCCTATCCCGAAGTTTTCAAACCACTGCCTTCTTCATTACTTTCGGCAATTCTACCTCTGCCATAGGACTATCCTCTTCCTCTTATGAAACCACGTCCTCTTCTTGCATTCTGATTCCTAGAAATCTTCTCTTTTGCCTTCAAGGCACAATGGTATGCCTCCTCTATAATTTTGGGGGAAAGAATACTGATCTCATCCAAGATTTCCATCCGAAGACCATTTACAAATCTGGATGTCTTTTCAAGGGTATCTTTAGCATACACAACCCCCAAGTTCAATTTATAGAACTCTTCTATGTATTCCTTTACAGTCATTGTTCTCTGTCTCAGGTTTTGCGCTTGCCTGTAAAGGGAAATTTGGTAATCTTTGGGCAGGAACTTACTCTTCATCTTTGCAATCATCCTGCCCCAACTATTAATCAAAGGTTTGTTCAGTCTTCTCCTCTCTGTCTGCACACTATCCCACCATAGTGTGGCATGCCCTTTCAACTTAGTGACAACAAACCTGATCTTCCTATCCTCACTAATTTCCTCATATTTAAAGTATTTATCCAACTCACTTATCCAGTTCAGCAGTGCTTCCGTGGATAAATTTCCATCATAATTGGAGGGTTCTAGTTTTGGCTTGCTGCTAGCCATCAAAACAGATCTCAATAATCTGAGTTCTGGTCGCTTGTTCTCTTGCTCATATGGTTGTGCCTTTGGCTCCTCATCTTCATTTTCATCTCCATTTTCTGGGTCCCTATACCTTCTCGCTTCTACTGCTGCTAAACATGCTGACAATACCCTAATCTCTTCACGCAGCCCTTCATCTATTTCTCCTCTTGCAGCTCTTCCTCAGCCTCTTCTCCCTGCTTCAGCTCTTCCCCAACCTCTTCTTCCTACTTCCATCCTTACTTAGGAAGAAAACTGCTCTGATACCAATTGATGCAGAACTGCTGCAATATATTAGAATAACGCTGCGGAAAGGGAGTTCTTTAAGATTTAATAAATATCCCCTTTATTCGTAACAGGGATTAACCTCGGGGGTTACTAACATACATACATACTTACGCGATCAACAACAGAGTGTTTATCATATATGCAGATTTAAACAAATACCCAAACCAACGCATAAAACAAATGAAATGAAAACCCACGGAATTCTTCCCAAAGGGTCCCGCCGTAATCTCCGACCAATAAACGGAAAGTCGCACTTCGCATTCCCTGCAACTTAACCTTGAAACATTAAGCGCTAAAATTTAATTTCTGCGCGATGCGATGTTGCGTTGCATCAACACATGGCTTCCCGCACTTCGCATCACAAACTTTTTAACTTCCCTTGCGATGGCTCTTAACGTTAAACCTCACGAATAGCGAGTTATGATCACCGCTATCAACTTCCACTGTCTGATCTCGGACAGATCTGATGACCTGGGCTATTTCTCCTCCGTACCAATTCGCATCACAAAATAAATTCTTCACATTCCCTGCAATTTAACCTTGAAACGTTAAGTGCTAAACTTTAATTTCTGCACGATGCAACGTTGCGTTGTGTCGACACGTGGCTTCCCGCACTTCGCATCGCAAATTTTTTAACTTCCTCTTCTTTATCTCTCCTTTCCCTCTACGGATGGAAGCACCCCGCCATGGTGGATTTGGTTACATTTTATCCTTCTCCAAAGTCCCCATATGGTTGGGAAATTGTAATTTAGTTTCCAAAACAGTTTATTGAACTTATTCAACTAAATACTCAACTAATACTAAATTAACCATTCTTTTACTATGAAAATTACATTGGCTGAGTTACCCCAAATTAAACTTAAAAAAAATACTTTAAAAACAAAGAATGACAAAGTCTTCAAATGCTTAGGACTGCTAGCCCTCTTTCCAAGCCACAACATGTGACCAACTTTTTCACATTGTTGGCTCTACCTTAATGCTCCCGCATCACAAGATATCCTAGATCAATTGAAGCTGCAACACCAATCTGAAATTGGTGCTAAGGATAATAAGATACATCAATTGCAATTCATTTTTGAGAAATTGAAAGACAATATGAAAATAGATGAATTCAGGAAGGAATCATTTGAGTTGAATACCCTGTTGGCACAACAACAAGTTTTTTTCTCCCAAAAGTTTTCTAGTATTATTGAATTATGTGAAAAAATTGATTCACTGATGAATCTAGTAGCAGAGCAAAGAATCAACTTTGAGGAGATCGATGATAAAGTGTCACAGTATGTCACCTAGAAAGATACTACTGAAGGCCAAAAGGCTAATCTTGCCAGGATTGAAGATTCCAAAAAGGAAATTTTATTTACTGATTAGGACATACAATTGAAACAAGTTGAAAGGGAGATTCACAGAGTTATAGATATTTCTAATAATATTGTTGAAAAATTCATCCAAAATATCATTGCTACTAATCTTATTGATTGATGCCCTCCTAGTTCTCTACCTATAATTGTTAAATATTTGATAAAGAAATGACAGGAAATGTCCAAGGTAAAAGAGGAAAGCATCATAAAATTGAAGAAGTCGTACTGTGAAAAAGTATTGGAAATATTTGGTTAAGCCACATAGCCAATGGCTAATGTTGCGATGTCTAACATATACTTCTTCCTACATGATGCCTCCACTTTTAGATGTGGTTTATACAGGACAGTTGTGCATTAGGCCATGCCAACCTTCTGAGGTTCAGCCTATGCTCAACATTCTTCAACTGAAGGAACGAATGGCCAATGAGACAACAGTGCAATCTTGAAATGAGTCACCCCACTAAATTCTATTTATGTTTTCAATTTCACTTAGTTTAAGGAGAGTTGTTTAAACCTCCTCAACTCTTTATGTAATTACTATTTTTGAACTCTTTGTTTTTTTATATAAACCCATTCATGTAATTTAAGAAGGGGTCCTGAACTTTCGAAAGGAATACTTTAGACAAGTCACACTTTTGTACTCTTAAAGTTTTCTTAATAGAAAAGGCTAGCCTCCGGATAATTTTTTTCAAATTAGCAGAGTTAGCATATACATGGTACTTTTATCTTTATGTTAATTTTCTATTTCAAATGACAAATAATTGATTTTTCTTATAGTGTTTTGTTATATGTATCTTTTTAACACAATCTAGCATTTATTCATTTTTGAACATGTTCGATTGCCTTTTTTTATACATATTCAATGCATGCAGTAAACATACGCGATATATGCTTATTTAATTGATTTAATTAACTATTTAATTAAATCAATTATTTTAATTTTTTTTCATCTCTCTAAGTGTTTGTATAATATTTATTTGCATTCGTTGAAAGATCATCTCTTTAAATCGCATATAAAGATAATTCATCCAGGGATAGATATAGATAGGTATATTTATTTTCTTCAAGATTGTTATCACTCCTATCTATCAAGTTTCAATCAGTTAAAATACTCCATCCACCCAATTATATTTCATTGGGAAACTGGTCCCATAAATCCAGTTGCAGCCACCATATCAAATGGATAAGGGATGATTTTCAAGTCTTCGACTGGGTGGTTTTCCTTGTTGTTGTTGCACCAATTTTCGGGGCCTCAATAGGCTAGTAGGCCCCGCATGGAGTTAGCAGGAGTTCACACACCTAAGCCACATATGAAAATAATTATGATATCAGGGGATCATCCTCCAGCATATGATGACATGCACTTTGTCATAAGGTGAATATTATTTGAAGATGAGTTGATCCCCATTAGTAGCAACCCGAAACATACATGTGCAACTCTTCCTCTTCCTAACCTTCCCTTGGTACTGTATCAAAATCCTGATCAATTACTTTCTAAGTTAACTAAGGATATAAATTTCCAGTAGATACATTATAGACATAATGTTGGTAGTTACAATGGAGGAAGTAGTTCCAATAGTGGTTTTCATTCCATTTTAGTTAATCACTTTTAGCCAGGTTCTAAGGGATTTATAATTGACCAATTGGGGCACACAATGATGGATGGAAATATGGCCAGATTGCTTACCCGATATCCATAATTTTTAGGAAGAGGTGGAGAATATGTTGAGAAGCATTGGTACTATGTCAAGTTGTTTGGAAGGCTCAACAGATTCCTGATGCCACTAAAATTATTGATTTCCAAAATACTCTAAGGGATAGGCCACTCTGATGGTTTATTAAGTGGATTGGTGCAAATCCTAATGACGCCATGGATGTTGTCAAATGAGAATTTCTTTAAGAATTTAAGTTACCTCAGTATAATCATCAAGACTTGGCGGAATTGTTGGATATCCATCAAAGGGAAGGGGAATATACTTGGAAATGCATGCAGAGATTCAAAGATGCTATTAGTAAATTGTTATACCCTATCAATCCTCATCATCAGATAGATTGTTTTATTAATTATTTGCTACCAATGAATAGGATTTCGCTATTGCAATAGAATATTGACACACTATAGGAAGTGTTAGAACATGAAATGAAGATTAAGGCAATGGTGGGATATCCTCGAGATTACAAGTTGGTTTCTCCTTCTGTTGATCCTGCAATTATGGGACACCATAATAAGATTGCCACTCTTACTGAGAGGATCAAGGATCTTGATCCTATGCGACCTATATGAGACCTCAAGTTTGGTGTACACACTACCAAGTTGAAGGACGCCATTTCATAGAACGTCCTCAGATCAGGGTCTAGGATCATCTATTTTTCCTATGGAACCTCCTATGCCACCACCACATAATCCTGGAGTTGCACAAATTTCTTCAGCAATTCCCTTCCAGGGTCAAACTCAATATCAGGCATTCCATCCACATCAAGGTATGTCTATGAACGAGTTATGTGAAATTTGTAGGTCCTTTGTGCATTAACCTCATTTATGCCCTATTTTACAAAAATATTCCAATGTGCACAAAAAACTATTTTTTGAATTTTGTGGGTCACCCACACATCATACATATTAGTGTCAGTCCTTAGATACTTTGGTTGATCGCCTAGATTGTACGATCTTTCGAGTCATTGAATAGCTTAGAGGGTGAGGAGGAGGAGCCGCCAGGGGGAGAGGATAAGAGGAAGAGGTCCAATCAGATGCTATAATTTTGGCCAAGAAGTTCATGTTGCAAGGGAATTTCCAATGTTGAGAATACCTTGTTCACATTTTCGGGTGAATACACATGCCACTGAAAATTTTCTAGAACTTATTTCCCACTGGGAAGAGTGTAAAAAGATGAACCACGAGAACCAAAAACCAGTGATATATCCGAATATTAATATTGTGACTAGAGGAAGAAAAATAGTTGGAGCTAATGTTGGAACCTCTGAGCAACCAACTGTCATAAGTCTTGCGTCACTGAAGAAATATTATGACTCCAATCCATAGAAAGAATTCTATAGAGATGCAGCTGAATTATTATGGAAATTAATTCCTTCTCAAGGTCCCCAAATTGAGCAGCAAGAAGAAGTGCAGACTAAAAGTACTAGACCCTCACGAGAGATATCCCAAATATTTTTTGAATGGTTTAATTTATTCTTACAAATTATGAATGATGAGAAACTTGTTGGTCAGTTGCAAAAAAAGTTAAAAGTTTTTGTGAAATATGATCCATTTTCAGAAGAATATATCTCTGCTAATCTCCCTAAAAGACATTCTAGGCAGGTTCGACGAATTAAGAAGAGAACAGGACAAGAGTTTTGGGTTGATGCTCAGATTATTGGATACCAGATCAATGGTTCCATGTTAGATATCGATTCAGATGTTAATAAACTTGGGTGGTGCTAGGGAAACCCAATTTGGTCTTTTCAACCATTCACTTATGCATGGAAAACCAGTATTGTATTCTCCCCATTGGGAGATTAGAATATTGTTGAGGTTGATATCTCAGGAATTAAGACTTATGCAGATTTTGAAGTAATTGATTTTATGGGTGACAAGGATCCATATGCGACCTTATTGGGTATTGACTGGGAATTTGAAAATTATGCAGTGATCAATTTAAAACAGGAAGCTATGACCTTTGATGTGGATAGAGTCTGGGTCATACAACCTCTGGATCCATACCAAGGTGGATCCATACTAAGGCCCAATATTTACCGAGCTTGGATATGATGTTGAAGAACCCAATTTGTTAGATAAGTTGCATCAATTGACTGCCAAGAAGAGGGAGGATTATATTAACCCCATGATGGTCAGATTCATCAGTTGGAGAGGTGTCCAAAGTACAGAAGTGGGGTCTGATGTTGTGATGGAGGACTGGTAGTAGGGGTATAATGAGCTTCATTTGAGACATTTTTAAATTGTTAGATGTCTCTGCTGGATCAATATTGAGGTACGCAATTATCCTGTTTTTAATGACACTGAATCTGTTGTAAACTTTATTCAAGAAGTTGATTCCTAAATAGAAGAGGGTCAAAAAATTTCTTTGATGATGGATAGTCCATCGTGATCAACTTCATGAGTGGGATACAATAAAAAATATTATGGTACATATATTCTCGCCTTTAGAAAAAGCTTCAAGAAGATTCCTATCTATGATGGATGTACTAGCCTGCGAAAGCATATCCAGATTTTATGTTCCATCTAGAAGGGTGATGGTATACCAGTTGTGATATGGCCGCATTTTTTGGTTCGTACATTAGGTATTATTCTACAGGACTGGTATTTCAAGGAGGAATTTAAAAGACAAACAACAGATTGGGATGTAATGATTGCTCAGTTCTGCAGAGATTTTTCATTTCATGACATTGATTAGAAGATAGTTGAATCTCTCAAGGCTATTAAGACGATGTTATTCCCATTCGGGAGAGATTTGGCATAATGCAAAATATATTGATGACTTTCACATCAGTATGAGTCAGGGTTCCATGAATTTGTAGCTTGCAGGAAAATTAATAGAGAACTTGATGATGACTTAAAAGAATTGAGGAATCTATCATTTAAGGAATCTGAAGGGGAGAGGAGGATAAAAGAAGACCCTGTTATGGATGCACCGCATTTGCACCCACTCAAGTTGAATAATTTAAATATTGGGACCTAAGAGAAACCTAAGCTCACCTCCATTGAATATTATTGGGATGAGAAAACTACCAAGGAATTATTTTATCTTCTCAAATAGTATGAAGATCTATTTCCTGGTTCAGTTTCTGAACTAAAAGGCATTAAAGGAGATATTGGGGAGATGACTATAGCCTTGAAACTAGATGTAAGACGAATCAAGCATCGGCCTTACAGGTTAAATATGAGGGTAAAATAGAAAGTGAAAAGGGATATTGACAAGATGTTGGTTGTCAGACTTATATTTTTAATTGATGAGGCTGATTAGATAAATCCTATTGTCATCCAGGATAAGAAAGTCTGCCAGGAGATTAGGTTGTGTGTTGATTATAGAAGTCTCAATAATGCTTATGTGCATGACGTGTTCCAAAATACTTTTAGTGATGAAGTGTTGGAAAATGTTACAGGAAATGAAGCTTATTCTTTTACTGATGGCTTTTCTGGTTTATCACCAGGTCAGGATTGCAGAGGAGGATAAGAAGAAAACCACATTTACAACTGAATGTGGTTCTTATGCATATAATGTCATGCCATTTAGATTAAATAATGCTCCTATTGTCTTATCATGAATTGTGATAGCTGCCAGTTTCTAAGAATACATTCATAAGTTTCTTGAGGTCTATATGGATGACTAAACAGTTTACAATTTTCTAAAGAACCATTCTAGCTTGTTACGAGTTATGTTTGACGGATGCAGGAAACTTCAATTCTCTCTAAGCTTGAAGAAATGCATTTTTTTCCCCTTTCGAATTTTATTGGGTCACATAATGTGCAAGGAGGGAGTATGCATGAGCCCATCCAAAGCTGCGGTGATATTGAATATGCCACCACCAACTACTATGAAGAAGTTACGATCGACTCTGGGGCATACCAGGTATTATAGCAGGTTCATTTGAAATTATTCTTTAGTCACCGCACCAATGGAGAATATTTTAAAGAAATAAGAGAGATTTGTTTTGTCTATTGAATGTGATTCTGCATTTGACACTCTCAAAGAGAAACTCGCTAGTGCACCCATTTGGTTTATCCTAAATGGAATAAGGAATTCCATGTTCATATAGACACATCTGGAATTGCGTTAGGAGATATCTTGATGCAATCAGGAGAATTAAACTTGGATCATCCCATATATTTTGCAAGTAGAAAAGTATCTAATATAGAGAATAATTATACCACTACAGAAATAGAGGCTCTTGCTATGGCATACTCTCTCCAGAAATTCTGACACTATCTATTGGGAGGTACATTTAATTTTTCTACAGACCATTTAGATTTAATATACTTGGTTAATAAACCATTGCTTTAGAGGAGGATTTGTCATTGGATGTTGTTATTCCAGGAGTTTATTTTTTAATTCACTGTCAAGCTGAGAAGATAAAATGTGGGTCCATATCATTTATATCACCTTGAATCAGGAGAATTGGGAGGTTCAGTTGACAACTAGTTGCCTGATTCTCATTTATTCCACATTGAAGTTGTTCCTAACTACTTGGGGGGTATTGAATTGTTCCTCACAACAAGTCAAATACCAGAGGAGTATACACCCACTCAAAAATGACACATGTGCGTTCGTGCGACCGATATATTTCCAATCCCTTCCTAGGATGATAGAGTAGTTACTAACCCCCATATCTATGACTTGAACGTTACAGATGGTTCTTATTTTAGGATTTTAACACAAACTAAAGTTTCATCTTTTATTTCACCAATAATTGGTTTCCTTTGTTTGTTAAAATCTAACATATTTATAGGAACCTCATTAGTGGAACACAACCCTAGTTCTTCTATTATCATGTTAAACATTATATTAGGCCCTAATACTCCACCAATAAGACAATAATGTGCAATATTATCCATGATTTTCATAGATACATAAAAATGAGGATTCTTGGGTTGTTTATAAGTAGTTACAGTTCCCACTACTTCCTTTTCATTAGATTTGGATTCATATTCTATCTTAGTGGTAGTTACAAAGGAAACCTATGGTTTGGTCTATTTTTCTAATAAATCCTCAATATTTTTAAATTTTTCAAGGTTCCTAGCCAAATATAATAGCATAGAATTTGATTTAATTATTCCCGTTACCTCTACGATGTTATATTTCTTAGTAGCAATAGGAGGAACTGGGGTAGATTCAGTTTGTAAATTAAGTTTCAAATTAGTTTTTTCTTTATTTGGTTTCTCATAAATAGGTTGTTTTGGAGCATTAAAGCTTTGATTGAAATTAATATTTTCCTTTTTCCTATTATATTATTTCCTCCTGTATCTATGGTGTGGAATTATTCTTTGAGCCAATCAAGAAAATTTACAGTAGTGTTATTTACATGGGGTGCTTGTTTCATTCGAAATATTATTTCCCTACATGCCTTCATAACTTCACAGGTTTTCTCCTCATGGTAATATTCATAGAAATTACACCAAGGTTTATTTAGGTGGAGAAGGTCGTGTGTATATGTCACATGTGTAGTTTGAGGAGCTAGTGGAAGGAATAAATTTACTCCTAATGGCGAAACTTTCCTTTCGAAATATATCATTATGTTGTTCACATATTGCATGAGTTTCAAGAAAATTATCACTTCTATGGATTTGTTTGTTCCTAGGTTTTGGTCTTCAAAATCCCAACAAGTTTGAAGAGTTGAAGAAATATTATCGACAAACTTTTATTCAAGTTTGTTCTTATATGCAGATGGTATAATATTATAATAGGAAATTAAGGTAGCCTGACTATGGGGTCTTATGATATCAATAATATTGTTATATAACTCGACAAATATCATATTGAAAGACTTAATTGATTCACCGGGATGATATACCATGTTTTTATATTATTTTAACCAATTACCAAGACTGTGTTGTTGTCCAAATGTTGATTTGAACCAATAACATAGTTCAGCCCAAGTAGAAAAGGATCTGGGGGTTAGCTTAAAGAAATCAGTTTTCACATTCCCTTCTAAGGTATTTACAAACAATCACATGCCAACATCATTATTGTTGGCTTCTATGTTATTATAAGAATTGAAAAAGGCATTCAAGTGTTATTCATGAGTAGATGTTCCATTACCTAAAAATTTGGGTAGGTAATCCTTAAACTTAGGAAATGGAGCAATGGATAGGGCTATATTGAGAGGGGATAGTACATGCTACGGAGTGGCAATGAGGTCCTATTCAAATTGAAACAAACCATATTTCTTAATAGCCTTGCTAGGGTTGGTGGTATAAAGAACAGGGTTATAACCATTGTATACACTTCCTAAAATGGGTAGATTCAATAAATTTACTGTCATTTTGCTGGTAAGTGGGGGTATATTCAAAATACGTACTTGTTGGGAAGGCTTGGAAATATAATTAGAAATATACCTTTCAATTTTTTGATTTAAATGTTGAACTTTTTCTTTCGTTTATTAACCTATGTTAATGAATCAAATTCAAGAGATTTTTCTCTAAGCCTTCGTGACTGATGAGGGTTAATATGCATTTATTAGCAGAAAATCCTTGATTTAGCTATTATTGTTTTTGGTAAATTTTTCCCTATTTTCAACGTTGGCTATATCAATGTATCTAGAAATGGGAGTCTGAGATTCTTCTACTTCTTCTCTAGTTCTAGCAGTGTCTAACATAAGATTAAAAGTTGGCAGAAATAATATTTGTTTACTAAATTTATGAACCAAGTTGGGTTGTAAGGTAACTAGTAAATCCATGAAAATTGATTACAGGAATTTAAATAAATTAATCAACCCATTCAAGTTATGGAGGCCTTTCATATAGATAATTAGATAATAAAATAGAAAAGGAAATTAACTGACCTGGATTAAAATTTTCTCTAGTTGTTTCCTGAGCAAGAAAGAGCAGTCATACAATGATATCTTTGAGTTTCATATTTAGTTCAAAGGGAGAAACTATAGTCGTAATCTCCAAACAGTGAGGAAAACAATCAAGAGAATAAGAAGACCTAAGTAAAAACAAAATATAAAGAAAGAAAATAGAATCAAAATATGAAAAAAAAATTGGTGTTTTATCAATACCAATGATCACTTACACTCCCTAGTATGGATCACAAAAATGGATGATGATGTTTAGAAATAATAAAAATTATTTCTTCAACAACCTTTGAATTATTAGTGGTATAGACCAAGAAAGATGGGAGGGTAGCCCAAAATTTTATAGTCTTATTAATTAGACAAAATGAATAAATCAAAAAGTAATGTTATCTCAAAATAAAGTGTAAAACAAATATTAACACTAAACATAATTTACTACAAACAAAATCATAGGAGTTATATATATTTATAATACAACATTTAGTGAACTATGATATGAAAATATATAATAGAGTCACAATATATGTCTATAATAAAAATTAAAGAACAAGAGGGAAATAATATACAAAATGAAAGAAACTAAAATCATAAAATTAAAGAAAAGAAATATAAGAAAAGTAAACTATGTAGCAAAATAATATAAATATCCCTCATTGAATTTAATCAAGATTTTTTTTTTATATGTAGTGAGTCTCAAATAAAAGATTACAATAATCTATGACCAAGTAATTCTTTACAAATGACAATGTTTATGATAGTGTGAATCAAATGCAAATAACTAGAAACAATAATATAACCTAGGACCTGTTGCAAATGGCTCGAACTAAACTTCTTGGGCATTGGTATAACTACAACAAAAATATCAATGGTCAACCATGATAAATAAACAACAACACAAAAAAACTCATCAATGACCAAAATTAATGAAATACCTTCCCAGAAATACTAGACTTTCAACCTCCTTTTGTTTTTATTTTTAAAAAGAAACTTGTATTACAAGTTTCATAAGATTCAAGACATTTAATCAAGCTTAATAAATTATCAAAACTAAATATATTTGAACTAGATCATGCCATACTATTCTGTGGAAAATTCAGGACCTGATATGATTTTGAAAGTTGTAATTTATATAGTTGGATAACTTCTCTTGAGATGTTTATGAAATGGTTACATCCTTTTAGCTTTGTCTAAAGTTTCATATGGTAACTATTTTTCTCTATTCATAGCTATCCACTTAGCTTTTAAATAAAAGAAGGAAAATCATGAAATACAAGAGGTGAACTGGGATGAGTGGCATAATTACTAAAAGGGACGGAGGACCCATTTTCCATATCAACATGTCATAACAAATTTCAAACCACATCACTATGCATGATAAAATTATTTTGCATTACATACATGCATTACATCAATATTCAATTATTTAAATGATTAATGATTATTTAAAATTCATAACATTATATATATGTGTGTGTGTGTGTGTGTGTGTAAAAATATGTGTTCATGTTTGTGTTTTATGTTGTTCAAAATAATCATCTATCCATTGTCAGCAAAGCATAAAAAACAACCATCTATTGTAGCAAAAACTAAAATGAAGTTTGAAACTTCAACAATTTCACTATCATTAAAATAATTTATGTGCAAAGTAAACAAAATGAGAAACTATTCCAGGAAAAAGGGCTCCATCTATAAGTGTCTGATGACTTGTAGAAACAACTCCCCTTTTATTTATCTTCAATATTTAAATATACCATGAGGCTTATTATCCTTGGCATAGCCCTTTCTGTCTAATCCACGAGAAAATAAATTCATTTTTGTCAACATGAATGCAAAATGAACATTGTATGCATCAATTATTTTTCTTTTAATCATTACAACATGTTGTGTTTAAAACATAAGGCAAATGAAATCTATATGGAAAACAAGCAAACAATGGCTGAGTGAAGGGTGTGGTGAGGGGTATGTGATAGGACATAGAATAGGACGACATAACATCTCTACTTCCTCTGCTAAGCTTAAAACATCGAATCCTTCACTATTTTTCGGAAGAATATAAATTTTGGTTTTTTCAATGCTCCATACATATTTCAAAGGTTTATCACTTCTCTATAATAGAAAAATAGGTAAAAGTATAGTTTCCATTATAATTTCTAAATATTTTTCCCCTTTAGATGTTCACATGAATACATAGGTTCATGGAAGATGGAACTTTTGCAAGAAAACATGTAGAGATGAAACAATTATGATCTTATTACTGAGGGAACTAAGATTCAACCTTTAGAGACAAGAGCATTAAATGTCTAAGTGAAAATTCCCATGACCATACGATGAAAGTAGTGTTGGTGGTAAACCTTATGTTTCTTTTTTAAATTTGATGACAAAGGTTGGACAATCATTATCCATAACATAGAGGGATTGGACCTTTAGAGTTATGGTATGAAATGACTATATATGAGCAAAAATATTGGACAATTTTTTATAAGGGTTTTTATTATGCAAAGGAACTTCATCCTTGTCACCAAATGTATGGTAGATGGTTATAAAACAATACTAGAAAACATACCTTTCAAATTCATGCTCAAATAACCATTTTGGAAATTCTGGTATACAGTTGAATCACCAAAATTCTTTTTAAATTTTTTGTAACACACTAAACCATACAATTTTTAACCATTAAGAATCATAGAAATTTTTTAGTGTGACAATGACTCATATCAGAGGTAAGGTGAATAATTTAAAGTTAAGGGTGTTGATTTTTCATAGGATCTTCTATTGATAATTACATTTTATTATTTCTCACATTAATATTTTCTTGCATTGAAATTCATAATGGAGAATTTACATAGAATATATTCGACAGTAGAAAAAAATTGACAATAGGATAATAAAGAGATATCCAAACAAGAAACACAAGTATTTACCCTGGGAAATGTTAGAAAATCGGAAAGGAAGAAATATTTTATCTTGTTAATAATTACTTATGATTTCTTTGAGTTCTTATTATCTCTCTTATGTTCTTATTTTATCTTAGTTCACCAAGAAATTACCAAAACCAAAACATGAAGATCAAGGACACTAGATGTAGGCACTCAGCCAGGGCTAAAACCCTTATATAGGGCAAACCCCAATCAAGAAATATTCCTTCATTAATTCAAATGAGATAGAACAAGACCTTAGACCTACAAAACTTCCTCCTTTACCAATTCAACCTTCCAATGAGATACAACAACCTTCAATAGACTCTTATTGTCCAACAACTACAGCCTAACATAAACCCATGAATTTTGGCTCCAACTTCACCAACATCTTCAGAATTTAGAGCTCCCTAGGAACTACAGAATTTCAACCCTTCCAACAACTTCGCACATGTGGGATAAAGAGAGAGAATTTTGACTTCTTATATTTGTGAGATACCTCCTTCTCCTTCGCTACCCTTTTTATTCTTATTCCTTGAAATTCACGCTTTTTCTAGCCCCAGAAGTTGTATATCGAACTTGTTGTGAGTGTGTGTCAAATGAGGTCGAGTTTTTGCCTTTATATAGTGATTTTCCCCTCAGTTTAGGCTGACTTGTCTAGTTTGAGGCTGACTTGGTGGAGGAGGCCTAATTGACCCATTTTACAACAAATAAATTTCTTCTTTGACAAATAAATCCCAATAAAGGTCTTTTACAATATTACATGGACAAGGACACTTGAAATAAACCCGAGAAGCCTTCAATGGAGGCTTAGACCTAAAAATAATTGACCCAAGCATGAAACCCATGGTTTAATAAGCCAATTTATTTAATAATAAAATTTCTTTTTCTTTTCTTTTGACAAATATATTACATCACAACTCAAATATAATTATGAAGACCGATACTAGTTACATTCTTCAACAGGAAAACCCACTTGGGGGAAAACCCAACAACATTTTCCTTAGAGAAGTTATTAAATTTAGCATAGATACATCTAAATCAAACGTAAAGTCAAATTGAAAGCCCTGGTCTGACTACCCACTAGACAAGTCACTTTGTTTCTCAACAAATTTGGCCTAGTCTGATCTTTATAATGCCAAATTTCAATCCTCTTCTTCACCCAGGAAAAACTCAGTTATTTTGTCCAAATAAGCCTAGAAACTATGCCACATATTGTTGGGAAAAATACTGAGAGGGGGGGTGAATCAGTATTTACAATAATCACAATCTTTTACTTTTGTCTTACTGATTTCTATACGCGACTTTCATTAACCTAACTAGTGTATATATGCAGATATAGTAACAGAAACTTGCATATACTGAGATAGCTTTATTGTTAGATGAACTTTTAGAAACATTCTTTAACCCAGCTTATCATTTATGCATCATATAGTTAAGTAGTAAATATGTGCAGTAATAATATAATAAATCATCACACAAGAACACCAATATTTAAGGTGGAAACCCAATTCAGGAGAAAACCAATGCTGTTGTCGTCTTTATCTTCAATATTTATTATATGGAAAACTTCTTACAATTTTGTACTCATGTAGACTCATATCAGTACGCAGACATCTACCTACAAAAGGCTGCAACCTTCTCTCACTATTCAGCTACTACTGGAAGGGAGCTCCAACCCCCAGATTTCGTTTACCAGCCACTACTGGAAGGGAGCTTCAACCCCCTAATCAGAACACCAGCTTATACTGGAAAAAAGCTTCTACTTCCATACTGAAGGCTTCAACCCTGAGAACCACTGCAGACCACATTTCATCAATTTTCACACTGGATCCCATAGCTTCAACACAACTCATCATTAATATCATCAATAATAAACTTCACCCAAACTTCAATCAGAACAGTGAGATCACTGTAACCAGAACATGGTAATAACCCAAATTTCACAATTAATATGCAGAAACAATCTCAACCCTAATCATTCATTATCTTAAAATACATACGCTACTTCCCTTCACTGATCCCGCGTGTATACATGCTTTCCTTCACACCAACCTGTGTTTAGATCTGAGAATATTAATCAGTCTCAGATTCAGACCTGAGGCTTTTAGTCAGATATCTTTTTAGTATGCAGAACCCTTATTCAGTAATCATCATTAACCATATTTACTCACTCATTGATCAAATTTATATATATTCAACTTAGCAGTATATACAATATTCAAGCAACCCAGATCTACATGAAGACTTCATTGACAGACAACAGAAATACAGCAGCAATAAACAAATAACCTCTGTAGTAAGCTTCAGAAAAACCTGAATTTCATATGCGCTTTTTCTAAGAGAAAGCCACGTATATACGCACTTTCACCGAGTGGAACTAGCGTATAGATATGTAAATATGAATTTTGCAGAATGTTTCAGATCTATATACTTACCAAGATTTTTTCACTTCACTTCAGTCAACATGCGCCAGGTCATAGGTATAATCATCTATTCAATAGATCAAGTACATAGTCATTTCAGGTCTAGAGATCTTGATCCATCATTGTATCCAAGGGTGCATCATAGATTCAGATATACCAATAAAACAGAGTTCATCCCATGCAGATATACTTCAGAGAGAAGTATTCAATAATATCCCTTACACATGCACACACGATGCACTATGATATTCTTCTCCTTATATAGATTTAGCTTTTACCAATACCATGAGCCAAAAATACACAACTGCTGATTGGATAGAATCAAATAGATGACACAAAGCTCAATACTGTGGGCTAATACCATGGTAATGCCCCTTGGTATCATAATTTTAGAGTGCAACAGGGCGTTTATACGCAATTTCTCTTCATCAAACCTGCGTACACATTGTGAGATATTACATTTATCATTTCTCTGTCACTTCTTATCTGACTTGTAGATACATCATTTGTACATATTTAACACATAGATTGCTTATCACAAGGCAAATAATCAATTAGGTTTCCATCAAGGACAACTTCATCAAGTAGGTTGCCATTAAGGACAACATATTGCATCATATTGCCAACAATCTCCCCCTTTGGACTTGATGGCAACCATGATGGTGTTTTATCACCACAACAGATAGATACATTCATCATAACCATTATTCACCATTACTCAAACACCATGATAATCTCCCCCTTTGACATCAAGGGCAAAGGGTGGATCAAAACCAAAACAAGGTTTCTCTTCCCTTGTAGAAAGAAGAGCATTGTAGATCTGATGTGCACTGAAATTACCATGCTCCCCCTGAGTTCATGCTGAATCTTTAGATAGAATTTTCAATGAAGTACATGACTCTATAACTCAACCGATTATGACCTTTATTATCACCAAGGAATCATACTTACATGAATGATCCAACCAAGTGGAATTACATATTTTACTCAACTTCCCAACCAAGTGGGTTTACAATTTTTGACTCAAATACCCAACCAAGCGGGTTTACAAATTTGAACAAGTCCTTACATGAATGAATACAAAAATTTTACATCATAGGTCTCAACATGACCTTTTCATCAAATAATAGATATGACTTTATATAACCATGACAAAAATAATCTCAAACAAGAGATCATAACACAAAAACCAATCAAAATGCCAACAATGCATCCTTTTCAATCAAGGCAGGTGCTCCCCCTAAGCTTGTGCATCCTGAACACCTTCAACAACTAATTCATCAAAGCATCTTCATCAACGAGATAAATATCAAAGAAAGGTACAGTAAGATGAATACTGGAACAATAACAGAGATGTACCCAACAACACCACAGGTTGTTCTGAAAACTGAGCCAGAGAAATTTTGTTAGCAAAATCCATATGTGGTTTTATGCATAGAAATTTGCGTATATATGCGATTCACCTTATGAAACCAGCATACCGAATTTAATCTTTTGAAATTAAGCAGATTTGATAAGAGAGGCAGAGACAACTCCTAGCTTTTGTCTCATATATTCGAATGCTTCCCTGGGAAGAGGTTTAGTAAGTATATTTGCAACTTGTTCTTTGGAGGGAACATACTCCAATTTAACCTTTTGTTCAAGCACTTGTTCGCGTAGGAAGTGATACTTGATAGGAATGTGCTTGGTCTTGGAATGCATAACAATATTTTTCGAGATACTAATGGCACTTGTATTATCACATTGAATGGATATGGGAGGTAAAAATTTTATTTGAATATCTTGTAATGTCTGCATCATCGAAAGAAGTTGTGTGCAAAATGATGTTGCAACCACATATTCTGCTTCCGATGTAGATAAGGCAATAGAATTTTGTTTCTTGCTGAACCAAGAGACTAATCGGGGCCCCATATAGAATGCACCACCACTAGTGCTTTTTCGATCATCAACATTTCCAGCCCAATCTGCATTTGTGTAAGCATGAAGAGTGAGATAAAAATTCTTTGGATACCATAGACCAAAGTTTTGAGTCCCTTGTAGATATTTGAATATTATTTTTACAAACCAAAGGTGAGACTCTTTTGTATTAGCTTGGAATCATCCAACAATCCCAACTGCATGCATAATGTCTGGTTTCGTCCCGGTTAGATAGAGCAGACTTCCAATCATGGATCTATACTCTAGTTGATTCACCATGGGAGAATCATCATGAGAACTAAGGTTGCATCCTGTTACCATTGGAGTACTCACAGGTTTGCAGTCTTCCATACCATACTTCTTTAGAATTTTCTTTAGATATTTTGCTTGTGATAGAAATATGCCATTTTTTGCTTGTTGCACTTGTAAGCCAAGAAAATATGTTAGTTCCCCAAGTAAAGATATTTCAAATTCTTGCTGCATAACAGAAGCAATTTTCTAACTCATGGACTCTTCATTACTTCCAAAAATGATGTCATCAACATACACAACAATAATCAATAGTTTATCATTCTCTATTTTTGTGTATAAATTATTGTCAACGGATCCCTTTGTGAAACCTTGTTGTTGAAGATATTTGTCAAGATGATAGTACCATGCCCAAGGAGCCTGTTTGAGACCATATAAAGCCTTTTTAAGTTTGCAAACAAGTATTTCAACATTTCCCATAATGAATCCTTCTAGTTGTTCTATATAAACTTCTTCTTCTAGATCACCATTGAGGAAAGTAGATTTTACATCCATTTGATAAACTTTGAATTATTGAAAACTTGAAAAAGAAAGAAACATTCTTATGGCTTCAAGTCTAGCTACAGGAGAAAATGTTTCTTCAAATTCTATACCTTCTTGTCGAGCATACCCTTTACAAACAAGTCTAACTTTGTTTCTAATAACATCTACATTTTCATTTAACTTGTTTTTGAATATCCATTTAGTTCCAATAACATTTTTCTCATGAGGTCTTGGAACCAATTCCCAAGTGTGATTCTTTTCAATCTGATCAAGTTCTTAATTCATGCCTTCAATTCAACATTCATCTTTACTAGCTTGATTTACATTTTGTGGTTCAATAGTGGATAAGAATGCCAGATAGCTAGGGGATCCTACAAGAGTTCTTCTTCTTTGGACGGATGATCCCTTTTCTACCAGAATTTGAGATTCTGGATGATTCTTTTGAACATACTTGGATGGAGTATTTTCAGATATATCTTCTTCTGGTGCTACATTGGGTTCTCCTTCTATATTGTTGCTATTTGATGAGGGAAAATATACATCTTCATTTTCTATTGTTATTTCCCTTTTAGGAGCTGTGAGAGACTCATCAATTACAACATCAATACATTCAACAATCTTCCGAAGTCTTTTATTGTAACATTTACATGCCTTACTTCTAGAAGAGTAACCAAGAAATATTCCTTCATCTATATTAGGTTCAAACTTACCAAGTTTTTCATCATTGTTCTTGATAAAACATTTTCTTCCAAAAACTCTAAAATGCTTTACAGTGGGAATATTACCACACCAGAGCTCATAAAGAGTTTTATCACTATTCACATGAACATGAGCCTTGTTAATAATATTTAATGCGGTATGTGTTGCTTCTCCCCAAAAGGTATCAGGAGTTCCAGATTCATCAAGCATAGCATGAGCCATCTGTATAATTGTTCTATTCATTCTTTCTACCACGCCATTTTGTTGTGGGGCTCCAGCTACATAAAACTGTCTTTTTATGCCATGATGTTCACAAAATTAAAATAATTCATTTGATATATATTCTCCCCCTCAGTCAAATCTAAGACATTTGATTTTTAGATATAATTCATTTTCAACCAAATCTTTGAAGATCTTAAATTTTTCAAATGCTTCATCTTTATGTTTTAGTAAACCGATCCAACACATTCTAGAGAAGTCATCAATAAATAAAATATAGTATTGTTCTCCACAGGGTGACTTTTTCCTTAAAGGACCACATAGATTAGTATGTATAAGTTCAATAGGTTTACCTGTCGATCCTTCTTTGGCATTGAATTGCACCCTGGTTTGCTTACGAAATTGGCATGATTTTCATATGGTACTTTCAGGCAGAGTGATGTTGGGTAGATCACGAACAGATTTGAGTCTGCTAGTTTTTATTATTTGAGAGAAGCTCAAATGTCCCAATATTCTGTGCCATAACCAATTTTCTGTAGATTTACCTAAGTAGCATTTCTCTTGGCCACCTTTCAATATATACAGATTGCTTGGTGTTCTAGTTCCTTTTATTACAGTTTTTCCTATGTCAAGTTCACGTACTACACATTATTTTGAACTAAAGACAACTTCATTTCCTTGATCACACATTTGGCTTACATTAAATAAGTTATGCTTTAACCCATCCACATACATAACATTGTTATCTTTAACCTTTTATTTTAGGAACACAGAACCTTTACCCTTCATGATAGCAAGAGATTCATTTCCAAAAGTAACATTCTTTTCTTTCTCTAAAGCATTATATGAAAGAAGAATATTTTTATCACCTGTCACGTGTTTTGAGCATCCGCTATCAATGTACCATTGATTTTATTCTCTTTCTGCAAATAATGCTATGCCACATCTTTCAACCTATGAGTCCTTCTTTCTCCATACCTTTGAATTTGTGGGTATATGTTTTTTAGGCTGAAGCTTGCTCCTGCATTTAGATTCTTCATGTCCAAATTTATTGCAATAAGAACATTCAATTTCTCCTTGAAGAGGATAAAAGTTGTTGTAAGTATTCTTCTTTATTCTAGTCTCATTTCTTTGCTTTCTAGCTTCTCTGGTCATGATGGTTTTGTATGCAACACATTGTACAGCTTTATGAACAAAATTATGAGATGATAAACGTTGTCCATTAAAGAAGAAATTTATGCGATCATGAAACCTTCTATTTATGTTTACCTGTTGATTGATACTTCTATTATTGTCCTTCCTTGAATTGAAGTGGTCATGCTTGACTTGAGTAGTCTCTTTGTTCTTTTGTTGAGTGACAAAGTGTTGCTGGCTAGATTTAGATGCATTTAGATATCTTGGTGCTTCTTGTGGATCATTTTCAATATCCTTTATTTTAAATTTTTCAAAAATACAAAAAAATAGAAAATTATGAAAACATATGTTAAAGTATAAATTTTCTTGTACATTAACATAAAAAATGTAATATTTGGATAAAAGTGTAAAGTTTAATGCTTTAAACTTTTTTATGAAAGCAGGTCCCAGCACTCAATTAAAAAATGATCAGGTTTATGAGCGGGAACTAATGATTCATTTGGAAAGAAGTAAAAATGACAACCCGCGGGCACTTTCAGCGTGTTGCTTAACAAGGAGGAAGCCTCTGCAGTTGACCCAG
Source organism: Pinus albicaulis (assembly GCA_034641835.2). NCBI lineage: Eukaryota > Viridiplantae > Streptophyta > Pinopsida > Pinales > Pinaceae > Pinus > Pinus albicaulis. The sequence continues at coordinate 184,876,552 of CM076584.1, forward strand.
TTAACTGCGGGGCTGATCAAGATAAATGGCCACGATTAATTATGAGGGCATGAGTCTCATAAGCTCTATGTACCTTTGAGGCTCCCGTAATGACGTAAGCAGCTGGTGACATCTAGTAGCCACGTCATAGTACCACGGTCTTTTGGCGTGTCAATTCAAAATTTAATTCGTAAACCCACGCCACCTATTTAAAATTGGTCCTTATTTCACAAGGTTATTGTTATTCCTCTGCATTTTTCGGGTTGTCTGTGTCTGTGTCTTCCATTGTTATTCGGCTCCTTATCAATTTTCGCCACCCCAATCAGAATTATAGCCAAGCGTCCGTCACTGTCAAGTTCATCCAGTCATATTCATCTCGTGGACACTGAGAGGGATATTCAATATACTATTTGTTCTCTAAATCACCTTCAGTTCTATCAACTGGTTTGTCTGAATGACAAAGCTTCTCCAATTTTCACTGCCATGGTCAAAACAGGTTTATTGTTTGCATGCATTCTAAGAACGCACCTTTTTCCTGAGTTTGTTTATTGGCTAGTGTCTGTCATGTACTAGGGCAAGTGTTTCGCGATGAATTGTCAAGGAGAAAATGTCTTGCAGGTCTCAACTCTATTAATTCGTCAAGCTCTGTCTTACCCTAAGTCAGAGTCCTATGTCCAATTTACTAACGATTCATTGATAGCACATTATGATAGCCTTGCAGGTCAAGAATTCAATCAATTCATCTTTCTCCTGAAGCCAGATACAAAGTAGTTTGTACATGACAGTAAATAATTCTCCATGGAGGTTTTTGATGAAGAATTTTGACCGGTGCTAAGGTGCATTTCGAAGATATTGGGGAAAGAAGATGACAGCAAAAGAAAAAAATCAGTTATGGGAATGTTTTCTTTGATGATGAAGCCACGGGTAGTGTTGGATATTCCTTCATATTGGCAAGAAGTTGTCAATTCTCAGCTCATGGGCCTATCACTGACGGGTTCAATCAGGTTCCCCTCTCTTCTTATTTACCTCTTTTTATATCAAAATGTAGAATAATTCTTGCATCTGGGGCTAAATATCATGGATATTAATAAAAAGAGGCAGTTAGTAGTATTTTGGACTGACATAGTAAGAAGAGAACAGAATGAGGAGGGTTTATTTGATTTTGCAAATCATTTTATGTCAACTGCATATAAAATTCTGAATGGAGTTCCTCCCCCATGCTTCCTTCCAAAGGCTCAAGAGTTCTTATAGCTGGGAACAAATTGCAAGTTTGGTGATTGGTATGTCTTTGAAGAACATTCAGAAATTAGATTGTATGGGGCTAGGGTAGAACCACATAGACTTCCTGTGTTTGTACCAATGAGATTATTTGCTTTGGAGTTCATTAGGCAAAGTTTAAATGTTGACCAAATACATTTTGTGCCTATGAAAAAGGGTCATATGTTTAAGCTACCAATGTCTATGGGCCCATTTATAGTTAATATGAGACAGGCATCTGATGAAGTTACTAGGATGTTAGATGGGATGCATATGTTGTTAGGATAAAAGTGGGCTTATGACCCCCATAAAGTGATTTCAAATAGGAGAATTGAAAATGGATATTCAACATTTATTCATGAAAGCATACCTGATATAGAAAAGCTGGAAAATAGGGGTTTTGCAGGTTCTGTGGCCTCAAATATACAAACTCCTGTCATATCTGAGAAATCAAATAAGAGAGGTAAACAAGCAGTGATTGATTCAGAAGATGAAGAACAGAGAACTGAAAAGAGAACAAAGCTCAGTGAAGACTCAACAGGTGCTCAACTTGGTTTCTCACTACAATTGGGAGATGAGAAAAATGTCCCAGCCTCACCAAGAAGTCACTAATAGGCTCAAAAGCAAGTGCCCTTGATTAAACAAATGTTTTCTTGCGGAAAGAAATCAAAGGTTGAAGGCAATCATGGAGGTACAGGTTGAGTATCAAATAACTCAAGATCAAACAAGATTGCTAACTGCAAGGGATCTTGAAAAGGATCAATTTAGGATTGCTCTTTCTCATCCCTCTGATATGACTATAGGTTCATCCAATAATTTTAATACTGTAAATATAACTATAGATGTAAAGAAAATTCCATTGCTTGAAAAAGTAAATTTACATATGCAAACAGGCCAACTGATAGTGAATGATTTGACCAAAACTAATGCAATGGCTCTTAAAGCTGAGAACATGTTAGGGAAGGTCATCAAGTAGCTCTTCAAGGAGTGGATCCAAATGACAGATCTGCTGTGTAGAAACTGTTATAGAGTGCAAAATAGGAAATTTTTGTATTGAAGAAAAAATTGAAGTTGCCCACAAGAGAGCATTCTATGGCAGCAGAGGTAGCAGAAGTAGAAAATGAGAAAGAGAACCTTCTTCAACAGCTCCTATAGAAAGAAGAAGAAATTTCTAAGCTGAAGCAAACTGCACTGTCATTACAGAATCACATTGATTCTCATTCTTGTACCTTCGTTTTACCATCTGGCAATGAAGATCCAATAGCACAAATATCCCAATTGAATATTGAATTGAAAATGGCAGAAAAAGATCTCAAAAGGACACAAGTTGATTTGGAGATAGAAATAAAGGTCATACAAGCCAAAGAGGGGGAAGTCAGTAAATACAAAGCAGATTGCCAAATTGTTGATGCGAGATTAAAAATCTAAAGGAAATATTGAAGGGAAATATATCCCTGACACAGTCTAAACACATCATCTGGAATGATATCATTGAAGAGATGAAATAAATATGGGGTTTTCTAACTATTGTATCAGAATAAATAATTATAATCAGAGATTTGAGGAACAAGTCACGGCAGACAAGCAGAAAACAATTAAAAGAGCTATTTGGGCAAGAAAATTTATTGATTTCATTGGCTCAAATACTGATCAATAGTTGGAGGAGAATGAAATTAAAGATAGAATTTTATATAATGTAGAAATTAACAACATGATTGTCAAAAATGATTGCAGGAAGACTATGGAGAAAAATTTGATAGAGATTAAGGAAGAAATCAGTAAGTTTGATAATTTATTTGACAAAAGAGCTAGGGCAGGTTTGCCATCATGTTGGGGCCTTGGAGGCAGCCTTTTATCATGGGATTCTTATGAACCACTTCTGGTGTTGGAAAAGAGCAAGGTGGAAAACACTCATGAAAAGACTCAAATTCTAAAAGGAGCAACAGTGATTAATTTTCTTCAGAGGCACTTTTAGATTTTATGGTTGGTGAAGACCCTGTTTATAGAGAGACCATCATTCAACAGAATTATTGCTTTCAGATTGGAATATCACAAGCTAATTAATTTACCTAAAACAAACATCGAGGTGTGGAAGAAATGCAGAGCTTGGATGATAGATTTACTAAAGGATCCTTCAACTAGAAAGAAGGACAAATCAGCTAATCAAGAGAATACAACAACAACAGGAACAGTGCATATTCAGTAAATAGATTAGGAATTTAAGTTTTATTTTATCTCTTTAAAGAGAATTTTAATTGTAAAAAGATATTTTGATGGCATGTAATAGGTAGTTTGCAAAGTTTCAAGTAGTTGGATTAGTTAGGAGTAGTTCCAACAATTACAAACTGCTTTATTTTGTATTTAAGGAAAAAGACTTGAGAGGAAAAGGTTCTGAGTTTTGAACCTTCAGAGTACTGCAATTTTGGACTTAATTTTCAAATGACTAATGAATGAAGATAAAGATTCTTGCATCTGTTGGTATTGATATTTTTTTCCAGTTTTCATTATGTACTTTCTTTCAATGAATAAAATGGAGTAATGAAGCTGCATGTCTTTGTTTACATATGTGAATAAGAGTTGAAATCCTTAATAGGTGCTCCTTAATTTAACTATTTATTGTCTTAAAATTATTTTGAAGTTTGAAATGAGAGATATTGTTAAATAGCATGTCAGTTTGGGCTTCTTCTCTTCATGATTCTTCCTTTCATTCCATTTTATATCAGCAAATAATGGCAATGTGAAACATTCATAGTATTTGATTCATGAGGGTTTAATAAAAGTATCTGAGGGTGATTAAGGAAAGACCATTTGAAATTATATTTCTGTGACATATATATATATAAATGTCTTGAGCACTAATTCCTTACCACAACCAAGGGATTGTTTCTTAAGATACAACAGTGCTAAAGACTAAGAGGATTCTCCGATATATCCAAGACTTGTCTTTACAAGAGGAGAGCATTGTACCTTGATAATTTCATCTAAGGTTTCATATCCTTTAGAAAATCTAAGATTTAAAGTTTTCACTTTCTCAATTTCCTTTATTAGACTTACTATTTCACATTCTAATTTCTCATTGTGCCTCTCCTTTTCTATAAGCTGAATCTTTAGAGTATCTATGGAAATTATATTTTCTTCTAAACATATTTTGAGTTGATTTATTTCATCAAGAAAATCATTTTCTTCTAATGCATCCATAAAATTATCTCTGGCCTCACTAGAGTCTTTCTCAAAAGCCATGATAAGTCTAATATCTTGATTAGATTATCCTTCTTCACTATTTTATAGACCATCACTATCTTCATGAGTATAATAGCTTTTTCTATTTATAAACCGTTTCTATTTCCTTTTTCCATTTCCTTTCCCTTTTCATGATTATCTTTATGGGGACATTTAGCAACATAATGACCAACTCTTCCATAAGAAATACTTTTAAAAGGAAGCTTACCTCTGAACCTTCCAGTGCCAAGTTGTAGCTTCTTTACAAAATTTATCTCATCTTCTTCTGAATTATACCCTGATCCTTCTTGTTCTTCTACTTCCTTTCCTTTTCCAACAGCTCTAAAGATAACTTCTTTGACTTCATATGGACCTCCTTTCCTCATTTCACATGCAGTCAGAATCCCATGAAGTTGAAAAATATTAAGAGTTTGTAGATCCTACTTCTCTTCAATAGCAGACACTTTTGACTCGAATTTGGGAGTTAGAGATCTTAAGACTTTTTCTACAAGAGTAGTGTCAGTTATGGTTTCACCCAGATTTATCATACGATTTAAAATATCATATAGACATAAAAAGAAACTGGAAATTCTTTCCTCACTATGCATTTTGAGTTTTTCATATTGTATTTTGAGATTTTGGAGTTTAGAACTTTTTACCTTGGCATCACCTTCATAGCTCAAAATGATTTTGTCCCATATCTCCTTTGTTGTATTCAACTACATTAATTTGACAAATTTTGATTCAATAAAACTTCCCAATAATGCATTGACCACCTTTGCATTGGTTTCATAGTTCTTTCTTGTTGTTGGATCTGTTGGAACTAAAGCTGGATATTGATAACCTCCTTCAACTATAGCCCATACATATGATCCAAGAGACTGAAGATAGGATCTTGTCCTTGTCTTCCAGAAGATTAAATTGTTTCCGTTGAAGTGAGGATGCCTAATAGATGAAGTCCCATATTGATTTTTCATCTTAGATGATCTTCCTTCTAGCAATTAAGCTTCTTCAGAAGGACCTTGATCTAATACCAATTTTTGGGAAAAAATACTGAGAGGGGGGGTGAATCAGTATTTACAATAATCAAAATCTTTTACTTTTCTCTTACTGATTTCTATACATGACTTTCATTAACCCAACTAGCGTATATGCGTGGATATACTAACAGAAACTTGCGTATACTGAGATAGCTTTATTGTTAGATGAACTTTCAAAAACATTCTTTAACCCATCTTATCATTTATGCATCAGATAGTTAAGCAGTAAATATGTGCAGTAATAACTGAATAAATCATCACATATGAACACCAAGATTTAAGGTGGAAACCCAATTTGGGAGAAAACCAACATTGTTGTCATCTTTGTCTTCAATATTTATTATATGGAAAATTGCTTACAATTTTGCACTGATGCAAACTCATATCAGTGCATAGGCATCTACCTACAGAAGGTTGCAACCTTCTCTCATTCTTCAGCTACTACTGGAAGGGAGCTCCAACCCCCAGATCTCGTTTACCAGCCACTATTGGAAGGGAGCCTCAACACCCTGATCAAAACACCAACTTCTACTGGTAGTAAGCTTCTACTTCCATACTGAAGGCTTCAACCCTCAGAACCACTGTAGACCACGTTTCATCAATTTTCACACTAGATCCCACAACTTCAACACAACTCATCATTAATATCATCAATAATAAAATTCACCCAAACTTCAATCAGAACAGTGAGATCACTATAACTAGAACACAGTAATAACCCAAATTTCAGAATTAATATGCAGAAACAATCTCAACATTGATCATTCATTATCTTAAAATAAATACGCCACTTCCCTTCACTAATCCTGGGTGTATACAAGATTTCCTTCACACCAACCTTCGTATAGATCTAATAATATTGCTTTTACAGAAAATGACCAGTCTCAGATTCAGATCTGAGGCTTTCAGTTAGATATATTTTCAGTATGCAGAACCCTTATTCAGTCAATCATCATTAAACATATTTACTCACTCATTGATCAGATTTGTATATATTCAACTTAGCAGCATATACATTATTCAAGAAACCCAGATCTACATGAAGACTTCATTGGCAGACAACATAAATACATCAACAATAAACAGATAACCTCTCCAGTAAGCTTCAGAAAACCCTAACTTCCATACACACTTTTTCTGAGACAAAGCCATGTATATAAGTGCTTTCACCGAGAGGAATTAGCATATAGATCTGTAAATATTAATTTTGCAGAATGTTTCAGATCTATAGAGTTGCCTCGATTTCTTCACTTCACTTCAACAAACATGCGCCAGGTCACAGATCTAATCATCTCTTCAATAGATCAAGTACATAGTCATTTCAGGTCTAGAGATCCTGATCCATCATTGTATCCAAGGGTGCATCATAGATTCAGATCTACCAATAAAACAAAGTTCATCCCATGAAATTATACTTCAAAGATAAGTATTTAGTAACAACCCTTACACATGCACACACTTTGCACTATGATCTTATTCTCCTTATATAGATTTAGCTTTTACTAATACCATGAGCCAAAACCACACAACTGTTGATGGTATTCTTGGACGGAATCAAATAGACGACACAACGCTCAATACTGTGGGCTAATACCATGGTAATGCCCCTTGGTATCATAATTTTAGAGGGCAATAGGCATACGCGATTTTTCTTCTTCGCACCCGTGTGTATATGCGACTGCTCTTCATCAAACCTACGTATACATTGTGAGATATTACATTTATCATTTCTCTGTCGCTTCTGATCTGACCTGTAGATACATCATTTGTACATCCTTAACACATATATTTCTTATCACAAGGCAACTCATCAATTAGGTTTCCATTAAGGACAACTTCATCAAGTAGGTTTCCATCAAGTACAACATATTGCATCATATTGCCAACACATATTAGTTCTCTTTCTGCCTTAGAGGTGTTCCAAATTATTTTCTTTGTTGACGAGATTTAATGGCCTATATATAGGCATTTCAATATCCTAAATGGTTGTGTCCCTTCACTAGGGCTAACTTCATCTTTTGGAGGGTCGACTTGTCATTTAGAGCCAAGAATTCAACCTTTTGAAATTCAAGATTTTTCTCTTTTGCATTGACATGAAGAACATGTCTTATATTAATTATATTTCAAGAGAAAACCTAAAAATAACATGAAGAAAATGTCTTAAATAATTCAAGGGCTAAAATATTAATTATGAAAACTGGGCATAGCTACAAAATTCAACATAGGGTTTATGAAACTGAGTGATTGAGGAAGGGCTTAATGTTGATAACATGAGTCCCATATGCAAGCAGAAGAATAACTTCCTTTTTTCTTTTTTGGGAAAAATTATATGTTTATTTGGGTCAGAATAGAGGGTTTAAATTTCAATTTTAACGTATAATCACAAGATACCCTATTTCATGTTAGGGTTCTTATTATCTAAAGACCTAAAGTGACCCTTCATTTTATCTGGAATATTTTCACAAACAAAGATAGGGCTTTTACTTAGGAAAATTTCAAACATGAATATTCAACAAAATGGGTGTTAGCATTGTTATTGGGGTATAAAATATAGTGATAGGGAAGAACCTAATTTTGAACAACAACCTGAGTGACAGTGAAAAACAATGGAACGAGAATTTCAGAGGTTAAAGGAGGGAAAAGCATATTTCTTAAATCTACTTTCAAATATAAGCATATCACATTTAACCATTATGGGTATTCATAATTACCTCTTTTGTGTGCCATGAAGACCTCCAAAATCTCATGTGTTGGACAAACGAATCCAATAGGAGGGCTTTGAAATTTATTCTTTTGCACCAGATGTTTGAAAAAATTAAGGGGAAATTTGTGGGCGCACAAGTTTCTTATAGAGCCCATGGCATGAAAAGTGAAGGACTGGAATCTCTAGGAAGGAATGTTCTCGATACATAGCAAAAACTTACCAATTGTGGGGAAAACAAAGTCTTAGTTTTGCATGCATTCCACTTCTTTATGAACCTTGTCACATGACAAGAACAACCAAAACCATCGATCACGAAAACCCTAAGAGCATGCATTGTGGGTCTAAGGAGGGGTTGTTTCATGAGTTTAATTAGGCATACTTCAAGTTTAATGTTATGCATAATACCATTACCAATGCAACCTCCACTACAATTTTTATATCTCCTAGTCACATATGTTCCAAGCATATCATGTGCAATGGGTCTGTTACCGCCACTACAAAGCCAAGACCTAATATGTCCCAATGCGCCTTTGATAACAATGTTTCCATATATGCACTATACCATAACACATATGCCCGTAATCAAGAATCCACATAATACAAAATTTGTAATACTATGTGCTATGAAAAATTTTATTAATCACCAAACAAATCCCTTTGAGTAGGTGTAGTAAAATTCATTATTCAACACATTACTTTTTGTCTTTCCATTTGGTCACACATATATGTTATATTTGCATATGGAAATTCCTTTGAAAATGATTTCATTGCACTTGTGCATAGAATACATTTTGAATTGGAACAAAATTATGCATGCCATTTATTCTTCATGTTTCACCATTTAACTGAATATGAATTCAATGATAAAACCATATTCTCATTATTTATCATGTGGTGTCCTCCCTCCCTTTGGTCTTAGGGTAAGCCAGAGAATATAAAAAGAAAATTATTTTCTTGGGGTCAACTTTATGGATTTGAAAAGCAACGACAGAGAATAATTTTGTAGTTTGATAAAAAATATAGAAATGGTGAAAATTGGCATCGGCAATATAATCTTTTCACCATATGATTTCTTACTTTTATGGTGAAAATTTATCACATTATCGAATTTAATAAATAAATTAATGCCCATATAAAACTTTCATGATATGATCTGGTATTTATTGGGTTGAAATATATATACCCTTGTATTCATATCATCTTCACACTCATGAATAATGGAGTAGTGAGGGGTATGTCCATATTTTTAATGATTGATTAAATAAGTATTGAACTTAGAATGATGTTGTAGTTGTCACTTTGCACATGTATCGGTATAAAAAACTTGGGAACCACATTTGAAATGTATACATAAGAATCTCAAAGCTTGTATGAATTATTATAACACCGTGGGTTATCATCAACAACAATAGGTTGGTCATAGAGGTCATTTTGAGTTAGGTCAAGTAGGTTGATCGAATAAATTCATGAAAATAATAAAATTTCATGATTATCCTACAGTTTTAAAGGGTCCAAGGTGTTTCTGTGATGTGTAAATAGGGTCTTGCCATAAGCCAATTTAAAAAAAATCACATACATCAGGTCAAATAATTAATTTTTGACATTTGCCACCTTTTACTTGAGTCCGCAACAATTTCTGTGCAAATCAGGTGATTTTCGCTACGAACTCACCTAACAATTTCGTAGCAAATCTGCCAACTTTATAACAGAATTCGCTATGAACTTTGGTATTTCTACAACGGTTCATGGATTGATGAGTTGTAATTTTATGAGAGGGTAGGGGTCAAGTTTCCATCACATGCTTACCTATTTTAAATCATAATCTAATGTGTGTCACACATGGTCATCATCACCACCTCATCATTCTGTTTTAACTCCACTTTTTCTTTTTCTTAATTTAACCCTCATGCATTCGAGCCTATACCTGTGTCATCCCTATAAGTTTTGTATGTCACCATTTCCCTGTTGTGTCTGTGATCTAGTTTTTGTCATAGGTGATTGCTAAATTTTTTCCAGAAAACAACTTGTTTTCAAGGTGTTATCTTCTGCAGGTGTCAATTGTCAAAGAAAGTAGCATTGTTTTGGAGGATATGGCCGCACATAAGAAGATCAAAAAGGGAGGTTTAGTGGTTAGGTATGAACCTATGGACCTCAAATTGGTCATGGAAGGCCCTAGTTTTGCAGAGACCTTCACCAAAGTTGGTTGCATGATATTTTGTCAGAATTTACAGGGGTGTCATGCTCAAGTTTCCAAAGAATTTTCTATGAATTTTGTGGGTAGTGCTTCAAAGGTAGGCATATTGAATTTTACAATCTCCCCTGAAACCATTGCTAAAGAAACATAGATTCCTAGATCAGGGGAAGAATGGTTCAAGGCCACTAAGTTTAAGTTGCAAAATTGTGATGAGTTCTTGAAGAAAGAGCATATAGGGGTGGACATGACATCTGGTATACCTAGGAGTTGTCTAAAGGAGAACTATTCAAATATATTGCTAGTAATACAGAATTATTTTACATGTGAGGGAAGGTTCCACATGGTATATTAGTACCCTTTCAAACTTCTACTCCATTTTACAGGTAAATAGATCTTAGACCTCCCATTCTTCCTTTCCAAAATTTTACGTAAGATGTCTGATAAATTTGAATAAAAACCTGAAAGTAGTGAGGCCTCTGTTTTTCATCATGGATTGATTAAGTTTCTAGTTATGGAGGAATTGAAAAGGTTGAACCGATACCGGGATACATTTTTATTTCTGAGTGGTTATGATGTGGATGTGATTACTCCCAAGAAGACACCCAAGTCTAAAAAAAATACTCCCAAAAAGAATAAAGGTCCCATAGTTGGAGTTGAAGTTGAACTTGAAAAATATATGTAGTTTGTAGAAGAACATATGGAGATGGAGGTTGATCATTTTGAGGAAACAACAGTGGCACATCAACCACCATCCACAAGAAGCAAGAAAAAGTCTGACACAAGGACTTCTAGGAGGATCGCCAGGAGTCGGACAGAAGGAAAGGGTAAGCTTGAAGATATTTTGCAAGCTATATATTGACATTGAAGAGACCCCTGAAGTAAAAATAGTGGAAATAAAGGGAACCAAGATGAAGAAAAAAACCTTACTGCAAAAAAGTTGGATTTCTCCAGTGAAGAATCTGGTTATGTTTTCAAGCCTAGAAATCCTTTTGCTAGGTCATAACTCTCTAAAAGGGACAAACCTGAAAAAATAAGAAGGAAGCAGAAAGGAATAAGCAGCCTATGGTGGAGGGTATCATCGAATTATCTCCCACAGAAGCAGAAATCACTAAAGCACAGAAAGGCAAAGAGAAAATGGTAGAAAAATCTAAAGTTGACATCCTTAAAGAGAAATTTAAAGAGGCAAGTAATGAGGTCATAGAGACCAAGTTGGAGCTGGAATATTTCAAGCAAGAAAGGAAAGAGTTGTCAGATTTTAAGAAAGAGGTCAACAAGAAAATTAGTTTTTATGATGAGGTGGCTGAAAGGTCCAAGATAATGTTGAAAATAACATTACCTTTGCATAAGATGATGAAGAATACCATGAGGAGGAATAGATGTCTACAGGCAGAAATGAGAAGACTTATAAGTCAGGTTAAAGAGATGGAGATTCAAATGGGAATGGTACAAACATAATTAAAAAATAAATGTCTAAAGATGATATTAGTAGATGAACCTGCTGAAGGTGAAGCTACTACATATTAAGGAGGGGTAAGATATATTTTCAATCAATTTTCCATGTCATCTTTCATATCAGCATCTCACACAGTCTTGGACAAGTTTTGGGAGGTGGGAAGTGAAATTTTCAAAATCTACAGTTTATTAGGAAAGTTCGTATTGTACTCTAGGCTTAAAGCTGAGTTTTCGCTACAAACTTGCTAAAGATGATTTGTTTCCATAAAATCCAAATTTTGTCTCAAAAGGTGCAGGTAAAAGCATCTATTTAAGTGTTTTAACTTAATGGACACCTTCAAATCAGCAAAGAAGTCAATCATGTTGCAGAAAAGGTCGAAATAATACTGCTACGAACTTCTCGCTACGAACTTTCCTAGAATCCTATGTTTTTGCTGCGAAAAGGAATTTCAAAGTTTTTCAAGCATTTAATGCAATTTTGAAGCACAAAAATCATATGGATTGATCAAAGAGTATCAGTGAAGTTTTTTTTGGTCAGAACACTTAGCAAAGAGGGTGATTAGGCTACCAGCTCATCAATTTTGAACACATCATCAACTATGACAGCACATCCCCAAAATCCAAGGAGCAGACCCTTAATGTCAATTTGACTGTTTTATTTTTTGGTTATGGAAATTTCCACCTCAATAAAAGTGGTTATGTTCGATAATTGTCATCATGAATAGATTATGTAAAACTTGTTAGTGAAATAAATAGAGTTAGAGTCCTATTAGGTTTTGAACTCATGGAAACAAAAATATCACTAGATTCCCTCCTTGTAATATGTTTCCTATTTGGATAAGGTGTCTTTGAGAGCATTCGAAGGTCTAGCCAGCTGGTAGAATACATGTAAAGATATCTAATTTTACAAATAGGTAGCTAGAAAGTTGAAAGAAGGTGGATTGATGTCATGCTACCAACTACTTTTGTAATATTTTCAAGATAGTAATATACAGTTGCAGAAGGATTCTATCAGACCCGAGATTCATTATGTGTTCTCACATGTTTTTGTCTTACCTATATTTTTTATGTTTATTTAGTTAACTTTATGTGTAATCACTTGGAATTCATGTTTATTCATGCTCCAATTTCCTGTATGCATATGGTTTACTGTTCAAGTTATGTTTTGATGAGAATACACACATGCCTCAGCTTCCATGTTAAATGTTTTTCATGTAATTGAGTTCCCTATGACTCCATGCCTAATGGTAGCTAATTATTAACATCCTTCACCTGCATAAAAATATTCAAATACATTCATAGTTAGCCATCTTTATCTCTAAAAATTGCCGATTGAATATCATTATACATTACTGTGAGAGAGCCCTCTTAGGTTGGAAAGGCTAAGTTCCAACTAAAAGTGGTCTGAAATAGTTACTCTAAGTTGACTGTTGAAGCAGTCCATTGACCTCAATTTAGTGATAACATCGTGTATTAAAGCAATAAAAACAAAACATGTTGTTATGCAATGATGTCATGTCAATGTCCCTTATTTCTCCAGGGGACCCCACCTACTAATACATAAAATTTTAATTATATTATGAGCATTATTTTTAATTATTTTTAGGAGGAGGTATCGTGGTAATAACACAATTATTTTTGCAATAAAAAAATTTATATGAGTGGCTCAACAAATGGCATGCACAAGGCACAATTTTCGTAGTGTAAATGCAACCTAGAGAATTTATATTCACAATAATGAAACTATCACAAGGAATGTTTTAAACACTTATAGACTGTTAAATATCATGTCCATATTTTTCTTGGAAAAATATGGTTCACACTATTTTGAGTAGATTTGTTTCCATGTGCTTCTATCTCTAGATTCTTCAAAGATTAGTATAAATGGGATGATACATTGTCTACTATATCACACAAAAATATTTGTACTTTGAATATTACAATTTTTTTGACAACATCTTTACATTCTTCCCTCTGCAATCTTATGTATTATTCTTTTTAGTTATCATTTTAAGACAACTTATGTGTTCCTTGTGTAATCCCATATTATCTCCAAATTTTGGGTATCCCCCCATGTTTTCTCCAAGAATATGAATGATTGAAAACATTATCTCTATATATCTAAGGAACTCTGAGTCAAAATACATTGTGATATAAAAATGTGGAAGTGACTCAACAATATCATAATTATTTGCATAATGATAATTGGTTGAATTGTGGCAGTATCACATGTTCATGTTGAATTCTTATTCAAACAAAGTTAAGTAATTAAAATCATGAAAACCCCCCTATATAACTTTTGTTTAGTCAAGTTCATTGTCCTATGGCAACAAAATCATCCATGCCAACTAAGATACTCTCACCTTTATTAGTTCCATGGTTGGTGAAGCTGTGTAGAGATAGAGTAACGAGATGTACAATTATTTTTTGTCCAACTCAAATGTAAAATTACATTTTGTCCCCCAAGAATGTCTAACAAATACTTCCTTGGTGGGGATCCATCATTCAAGTTGCGCGTCAACTTAGATACTATGTAATTTGAGGGTAGCATAAAAAAGGAAGTCTTAGATAACTAGCTACAAAATATTCAATAATATTTTTATTGTAAATTGGTTCATGTATGCAAATAAAATTTCCTTTACTAACCTCGAGCTAGAGAAACAATTTTATGTTCATGGGATTCACATATCAAACACTATATTGAAACTTAGAGTAAGAACTTTAGGAATTTTTTTTTTTTTTTAATCTCCTATGACACTACTGTGATCAATATATCAAGTAACAACAATTGTAACATCATAGGGGTCAATGGGTCCTAAAGTAAATTTATGTATTTCACAAAATTATTGCATGGTTCAATATTCATGACTTTAAACATAATAAGATCCATCAATGCAATAGAGACCTTGCAATAAACATTAACATAGTCAAACTTGAGATTAAAACATTTTATTCCACAATTCTAATATTGCAAGCCAATTCAATTGATCCCAATGAAGAAAAGTTGTGATTGTCCCATTTGCAAATGTGGGTCAATGGTCAACCATTGCATTTCATAGTGTATAAGCACAATTAGAATAGCCATATTGAGGTTAACAAAGCCAATTATTTGCAACTTTTCCACATCATCACCCTTATATTATTAGATGGTTGATTCGGGCCAAGGAAGTTCACATCATTTAGTATGATGATCTTAGTATATCATTAAGAAGTTTAGTGATGAAATCCTTGACAATATAGTGGCATATGAATTTACAATATTGGTGTTTATGAGTCACATTTGAATAATGTGATATTGGATAGTGAATATATGCTACAAAGAACCTTAAATGATTGGACCAATGGAAAATGTATATGGTCTGCGTTGATTAACCAAATATAGAATTTTTTTCTATAATCGATGTTTAGACCACAAAACACTAAATTATGATAAATCACAAACATCCTTCAAATATCTTGTGCATCAAAAGAAACTCAAGTCATGTTGAGTGGCATAATGTGTTGAATGATCTCACTAGTATTCATCTAGATTCTACATTATCAAGTCCAATATTCATTGGACCCAACACCATCATATCATGTCAATCCCATTTATCAAGGTGTTTACTAACGAAGGGCAAGATCAAGAAACAAATTCAAATATCTCTTAGAGAAGGGACATATCATGCCAAGTGAATTTCCATGTGGTACCCTAATTGTACTCTTACCAAAGAAAGATGGTGTTTGGTACATAAGGATATATAAAAAAACACATTTTAAGCTTTTTATTCAATTCAAAGTAATTATTAGTTTGCTAAAAGGCATAACTTTTTTTATATTACAGTAAAATAGTCAGCATGTAGATATAAGTGCATCATAAGGAATAAATATATAAAATTATATCAACTATAGTCACATCGTTTTTATTATCGGTGCTAGATGTCTTTATCAGGCCTTTAGTCATTTTAATATATTTTCCTAAGCACTATTTGTTTGTTCATTCAAACTAAACCTAACAACAGATTGTAAATTTTCACTGACATCAAGGCTCAAATCACTCTTAATTTTAATTAGCATCTATTGTAATTACTTCATAAATTTATAATGTAAACCCTCAAAAAATTATAATTCAAACCTTGAAAGTTATTATTCAAACTTCAAGCATACTAATAGAGGAAGCATTCCCAATATTTCAAATATACAAAACATCCATCATAATTAGGTTATCAAATTTAACTGTGAAACTTTGAATAGTAGAGAAAGAAGCAGCAACAAGATTAAATAGATTTGGAAAAAAATTAGAATAATGATACAATTTTATAAATAAAGTATGAATAATCAAATTATTAATTAAAAAATAAAAATAATATATTTTAACTATTTAATAAATATAATTTATTATTAATATTAATAATAAGCAATGAAATATATAATTAGATACAAAAAAAAACAAAAAACCTAACAGGGAGATACATAATTGATAGAAATGGAATGCAAAATATATAAAAGGAAGAGGAAAATAAGTAGATGGAAAAATTCACAATTACTGTGTTATAAAATATTATATAAACCTCCCCGATGGGAGTGTCATTTAAGACATTTTCAAAGAGTGGTCACTGCATGATTACCATGTGGATGAAGTGAATCGGGGAGGAGATGGCTCCTGTTGGGGGACGTGCCACTTTTCACACCTATCAACCCACAAGAATTGTGTGATGTTTTCTTAGCCCACAAGGGAGGGTTAACCTAACCCAATCCCCGCATGATAAATGCCTACCCGAGATCACAGTATGAGAACACTATGGCATTCAGTTAAGTGCAGGGAAGTATTAGTTTTTGGTGGAGGGATTAGTTATCTTGGGGATGGAGTCTAAAAAATATTACGCTGATATCATTTATGGTCGCTGGTACCATGGAGGGGATGTGGGTTTCAATTGAGGCATCACACATCACACGTGTCTATGTTTTGACCTCGCATGCAAAGAAATGACTCCTTTAAATTCTGGTATAGGGTGGTCATTCCCCTTCTGCAATTGCATGGATAGTATAGCAGGGTTGCGGTCTTGCAGTTATACATGGGGTGGCATACGGGTTATCTTGCTATCAACTTGTCATTGGCCTCTTCATCAAGTATATTTCATCCCCGACGAGGGCTACCTTTATGATCTTTTTCAGTATTGGGATACTCTCATTCCTTGTTTCTTATTCGTATAAAATTGGTTGTGTTTCAACAGTTTGGACCATCAAGCAAGGGTTCATGTTTTTTGTTCTATTCCTTAACCATACAAGAACTGCACCCGCTTTTGAGCTAGTGGAAATTCTATCTACTAGGTCACTTAAGGGATTCAACATGACAGGGATTTCTTTCAGCTGCCCAGTTCTTATATGCGGGGTGTGGTACCTAGGCATGTTCTCTATTCGGTTCTGAAAGCATCATGTTGGGTTTGTTTTTATCTCTTTCATGGGGATTTTCTATGGTCACTTTGCCTTGGTTCCTACAGTCGAGTTATTCTCAATTCCCTATATCTCAGCTCAACCTTCATGGCCAATTACCCTTGCAACTCTTATTCTCTGCCCTCTCCCTCCTTTTTAGTCTTTCCAACTAGATTTCAACTAGGGGTTTGGCTTGAAAATATGGTGCTACTCACCCCACTTCCTATATGTTATGTAACCACATTTCTTTTCACTAGGTGGGTTGATAGAAACTCTTGTCGGGGTTCTTTATTATTGGTATTTTTGTCGTGTCAAGCTCTGGGTACAATCAATGTGTATAGTATTTCCTTTACTCTCTCCTTTTACCTCACAAATGCTCCAGGTAATTTTCTACAGTCAATCAATCCTTACTTCCTTGGTCTTTATGGCTCCGCGACAGAGAATGTCGAGTTATCGAGGTGGTGCAACTAGTTCTTTTTCCCACCACATTTGATTGTTTGGATGGGAATCGGTGGCTAATCTCTTTGATACGATTCCTCCCGAGTTCAGGAAGGAAATCCTCCTTCTTGAATCAAATGTGTTTGGGGAACATGCATACTTCTCAGGCTCAAAAGTTGGAGTCATTTCTCTAAAGTGGGTTCCAGATCCGGGTAAATTTCGGAAGCACAAGCTTCATTTCCTACATTCTATCATAGTGCAGCAGCAGATGGAAACTCTCATGCATATGGTCCTCAGGGATAAGTTGGGTGAAAATTATAAATTGTTGGTAAAGCAGGAGGACATCAAGCAAATCCTTAGGGATATCTGCTACAACCTCGATGATATTGTCACCCGAATTTCAAGGGTGGAGAAATTTGTTGTCTCACACTCTAGCAATGAATCAAAGGAGCTCAATGAAACTCTTGTTGTTATCAATGTGCCACCACTCAACATAACTCCTCCAGTTGTCTCTCCTAAGGGGAATTCCTCATCCCTATCTCCTATCATTAGCTCGAACTGAGGTGGTTAGCCTCACTGCAACACCTATTTTTCTTTAGATTACAACTGCTGGTTACTAGCAGTGGCGATGATAGCTAGTTACAATGGTCTCTTGGTCAATCTCTATGTTCCGGTTTCAAGTCAACTTAGTCTTTTGGATGTTTGTTGGCCTACATTGGCTTTTTATTTTTGCTAAGCGCTGAAATGTTGTTAAAATTCATGCTCTTTTATGCGACTTGTCAAATGTACTCATCTTAGTAAACAACTTACTGGACTTATGCCTCCGTAGGATTATATGGTGTATCTAGATAAAGTCTCTACCTCATAAGGTTGTTTTCGGATGAATTCAAAAATCTTTATTGCTCGATATAATTTTTTTTGCTAATAGAAATATTTTGAATAAGATTATAAAAAAAATATTATATAAACCATGAGATTCAAGTTTCAAATCCTCTTGGATCAAGCTAATAACAAACAATATGTATAATAAAATTAAAATATCATATATTTTACATATAATCTAATTTTATATTTTAATTTTTCATATTTGTTTGAAAATTGTTTTAATGATTAATAAAATCAAATTTTAAATCTAATAAATATTTATTAAAAAATAATTAAATGTTTAAATAATTAAGATATTATATTAAAGATTTGATTGCTTTTACCCTATCATATAAATCCTTCACATTTATTTATTTTTGTTACTGGACCCTATTAAATAAATAGCAAAGAATATGTTTGGTTCAAGAGTAACCTAATTAATCATGACAAAAAATATCTTACTTTAGCGTTCAAATTTTAAAGGTAAACTTTAAATATCCATATGTATTGAAAATCCTTAACATATCATGAATAATTATCATAATCGTAAATCTCAAATTTCAATATTAATTCAAGAACCTTTCTAACATGTGAAAAACCATCATCATATCTATTCATTTGTCCAGCAAAATATTAATATTTTTTAAAGATAATTTATTTTTCTATTGAAAGTGAAAGTGAATATTAGCAAGGATTTAAATATTAATTAAGAAATAAATGGTTATCAAAGGCATAATTATTTCAATATACAAGTAATTGTTGTAGAAATGTTGGGTCTGGAGTATGCCGCAATTTTTTTATTTATTTTTATTTTTTATTTTTATTTAAGAGTTTGTCTTCCTCAGATGTAAGGAAATAAGTTAACAAACCAAGACCCAAAGTCATCTAGCAGGACTGAAACCTGCCCCCTTACAAGCCACCAATGAGTTATTCCAGGTGGCATGGTTTTCCTTGAATAACATTGATGAGTCAACATGCATTCACGAATAGCAGTTAGTGATGGTTGTCCTTACTATTGGTTTGAAAACTGAGCTATGGTAGGTTTTCCCATCGTGTAAAAAATTGGTGTAGAAATGGCAAGTCCTATATAAGCTCACGTTAACACTAAAAACACGTATTAAACTCTAGATATTGAGTGATTCTAGTTCAATATATATTATTATGTAGGATAGAACTTTTCATCGTCCCATTTTACTATAATTGTACCTTTTTTCATATCTATATATATAAAGGAGATAGTCTTAGGATCATAAAATCATGCCACGTACATTGTATTCATTGTAAAAGGAGGCTCACCCTTGAAGTAGACTATAACTATTGGTTACTTATCATATTTAAGGCACAATGTTCATAACATTGGGTATTATAGAACAAAAGCTTAGGGTTTTGATACTTCAACCACATCATCATGGCATTTGCTTTATAACCTTCTTCTAGGACATTTTAGATGGTCAAACTTTGGGGATATTGAGGAGAGGTCTCGGGGAAAATTTAGTAAAAAAAATTCATTCCAGTTCACTAAATGTTTTGAGATATACTGTATAAATTTTAATACAAATTATGTTTTTCCTAGATTATCCTGATCTAACAATTATATGCCAATATTAAATACATAATCGCTTCTACAAAAATTCTTTCGAAATTTAAAACACGATCGCCAATTGTAATATCAAGAAGAAAGATCATTCACACATAGCACATATGTTTTTACCAGGAAAGAATAAATATAAAAACCCCACTATCATATATTATGTATATATCATGGATCATCAAACAATCTCATACAAAACTCTAATCCAAGAGCTCTCAATACAATATACAATCGTCTCACACTGTCTTGCAGAAATTGGAAAATGCCTTAGCCAAATTTATGCCTCACAACAGCCTACCTCCACTGCGCAATCCAAGATGATTACAAGGACCAATTCGATGCAATCATGCCCTCCTTGATTGTGTAATCCTCATGAGAATATCCAATGTAAACGACTTTCTTGAGTGCAACCCAATATAGTACAATTGATAGTCAATTGTCCCTTTCACCTACATCAATTGTGTCTCCACTGGATCTGACATGCATGTAGTTAACAATAGTAAATCTTCATCTGCATGTGAGATCACTACATGTGAATTAATTTAATATTTAATTCGCTGATCTCTCACTAGTGTATCTTTAGTTACAACTAGCACAACTGAGTTTAACTCACTTAACTGAGTTAAACTACTTTACAACTCACATAACTACACATCCAACTCTGTCACAACTTCGAATCACTCAGTTAAAACTCAGTCCACTTGCATGTCCCACGACCCAACCTTTGAACTCGAAATTCCTTCAGCTAACTGGTTTGCCACTTCAGTTACCTGATTCCATGTGCTCCATGAGAATAGATTTAACATTTATTATCCAACTATTATTAAGGGATAATAATAGTCGACATGCATCTATAAATAGACATGTGATCTATAAATAGAACTCGCACATACATCTAAAGATAGAACATCATCTATAAATAGAATTTTCTCATAATCTATAAATATATTTCCTCTATAAATAGAATTTGATCATCCATTCTAAAAATAAACTCCCACCAAAAAATAGCCTAAGGCTCCATCCTAGTGTAGGTGCTTGATTTTCATTAGGATCATCTTGTTTAATCTCAACACTCCCTCTCAACAAGAAATGGATATCCTTCACTCAGATCCTGTCTCTATGGTATTCGAATTTTCTCCTGGTGAGCGCCTTTGTCAGAATATCTGCATCTTGATCTTCTGTAGGAATTTACTGAAGCAACATGACCTTCCGCTGCACACAATCTCTGATATGATGATACCAGATATCTATATGCTTAGATCTATCATGAAACACAATATTAATCGAGATTTTAATGAAAATCTAATTATCACAATGAATCGTTGTAGGGTCCAAATGAGAACCAAACAAACCAACCAGGATCTTTCTCATCCAGATAGCCTCACATGCAACTTGACTTGCTACCATGTATTCCGCTTCTGCTGAACTAAGTGTCAAGGATCTCCTTTTCCTGCTGTATCAAGAAATAATTGTAGATCTGATACTGAAAACCCCTTTTGATGTGCTCTTTATGTCCGTTGGGCTGCTCGCCCAATCTGCATCCGTGAAGCCATGCAACTTCACCTCATTCATTTGTTTGTACCACAAGCCATACTCAGATGTGCCCCTCAGGTATCTCAAGACATGCTTGCTTACCTTCCAAAAGAGATTGGTAGGCTTAACCATCGCTCGACTAAGCTGGTTCACCACATAGCATATGGCCAATCTTGTATCCACTAAATACATTAGCGAATCCACTAACTGTCAATAGATAGTAGCATCTACTACCTCTCTAGATTTAGCATCCTCTTTCCTCCAGTTTCCTAGAAGAGGAGTATCCATGGGTTTGCAACCCTCCATGTGAAACTTACCTAGTATCTCCCTTGCATACTTGCCTTGAGACAAAAAAATTTCACCATATCGCTACCATATTTCCAATCCAAGGAAATAATGAATTAGGCCCATATCTTCATCTTGAACTCCTTTTCAAGGTCCTCCTTGAATGAGTGTATCAACTGCTCATCACCAGTCAATATTAAATCATCAACATAAAAAACAATTATTAAAAGCTTACCCTCCACTGCAATTTGGTATAGGTTTGCATCCGCCTCACTTTTGGTGAAGCCAAGTCCGGTGAAATAGCTGTCTATCTGAGTGTACCAAGCATAGGATGCTTGCTTCAGCCCATACAATGCTCTTTTGAGTTTGCATACATGCGACTCATTTCTGAAGATCTCAAATCCTTCAGGCTGCTCAATGTACACTTCTTCCTCAGTGATCCCATTGAGAAACGCAGTCTTCACATCCATCTGATGAATGTGCCAACCCGTCTGCACTGAGAGAGCAAGGATGGTCCTTATGGAAGAATATTGTGTGACAAGTGAAAAATTTTCTTCACAATCAATCCCCTCAATCTGTGAGAAGCCCCGGGCCACAAATTTGCCCTTGTATTTCTCAACACTCCCATCAACAACTTGCTTTACTTTGTAGATCCATCTTGAACCTACCACTGATTTATCAACTGACCTTGGAACAATTTCCCAAGCACTGTTTCTGAAAATGGATTCATACTCCTCCACCATTACATCTACTGATGTGGGCTCCTTCACTACTTCATAAAAGGAAGATGGCTCAGTCACAATACATTTTCTCATGAGATCCATGTATCCAGTGAATTGATTGGGAGACTATCTTTGTCTGCGCTGCAAAGTAGGGACTCCTACATTCTATGCAGCATCAAATCTCAGCCTTTCAGCTTTTGTGGTATGCATTCTTCCATTTCTGATGTTTGGCTTTGCATGAGTAGACTCCTCCACTCCATAAACCTCCTCCTGTGGTTGATCCACATCTAGAGACTCATCTTTGGGAAACAACAGTTCCTCCTCCGCATGCAAGTACAACTCCCTCTCAAGCGACAAAAGCATGGCTTTCCCCTCATCGAATTTTATATCCCATCGCATAACAATCATCTTACTGTTAGGAAAATACACACGATAATTATGGGGTGTTTCTGTGTACCCCAAAAACATCCCAAATTCAGCAATTGGCTCCAGCTTCTTCCTGGTGTTCTTGGTCACATGCACATAAACAGATGAGCCAAACATATTAAAGTGAGAAACATCTGGTTTCTTACTAGTAAAAGCTTCTTTAGGTGTACTCATGCAAAGTACTCTATGAGGACAATGTTTTTTCACATAAACCGCAGTATTGCATGCTTCTGCCCACAAATGCATTGGTAGGCCCTGATCATGCAACATTTCTTGTGCTGCACCCACGATCGTTCTGTTCTTCCTCTCAGTGACCCCATTTTGTTGTGGGTTATGAGGTGCTATGATTTCTCTTGGAATTCATTCTTTGAATTCGTTAGAGATGTATTGTCCACCATTATCACTCCTCAGAGCCTTCACTTGCTTCCCTAACTCTTTCTCCAACAATACCTTAAACTCACAAAACTTTGAGAATGTTTGACCCTTCTTCTACATGAAGAATATCCAGAATTTATGAGAAAATTCATCAACAAAAATAACATAATACTTGTGTTTTGCTGTTGAAGCAACCGAGAATGGTCCACACACGTCTGTGTGAACTCTCTCCAGGATCACCGAAGCATGGTTCTCATTTTCATGAAAGGTGGACTTTACATACTTCCCCATGGTACAACCCTTGCACTGATCTAACTGAGCAAGTGTTCCCATTGGAAGTCCAGTAGATATTTGTTGCATGACTTTCAAGGCTCCATGATGAATATGGCCCAATCGCCTATGCCATAATTCACCCTCATCTTGACTCACCACTTTTCTGCCTTGCCCATCATGGCATCCCAACCATCTACCTCCAACTTGTAGATATTCTTAACTCGAATCCATATCCTCTTGGCTTGACCCATTTTTTTATGTCATAGGAAAGCTTTTCCATTGTTGAAAAAAATGTCATAGCCTCTATACTCCAACATCACGACCGAGACCAAGTTTTTCTTCAGACCTGGAACATGCATAACATCTTTCAATTGAAATGGTTTACTTGAATCCCTCTCAAAGGTAATGGTACCAATGC
This sequence comes from Pinus albicaulis, assembly GCA_034641835.2. Taxonomy (NCBI): domain Eukaryota; kingdom Viridiplantae; phylum Streptophyta; class Pinopsida; order Pinales; family Pinaceae; genus Pinus; species Pinus albicaulis. The sequence continues at coordinate 184,900,734 of CM076584.1, forward strand.
CGGTCGCACTGTATCATCCATCGTCGCCCATCTCTATATACATTTGGAGATCTTTCTCCTCCAAGTCACTGAAAAACTCCTTATCTCTCATCATGTGGAAGGAAGCACCACTATCAAGATACCACACTTATCCCAATGCACTTGACACCATGCATGCGATCAAAGAGAAATCAAGTTCAAATTATGAGGCAAGGGCCTCACCAGCTGCAGCTCCAACAACCTTCTTGTTCTTCTTCTTCTATGGGAAGTTAGGGGTGAGATGCCCATGTTCGTGACAATGAAAACACTTCACCTTGGAAAAATATAGATTCTTGCCTTTAGACTCAGATTTTGAATGGAATTTCTTCCCCTTCCCCTTCCCTTTCCATGCCTAGGCAGCCAAAGCATAATCCTCTTCATCATCATGCTTTGATGAAGAGGAATCTCTAATGTTCCGCCTGAACTCCTCCTGCACTAGATTCGACCACATTTGTTCCCAATATGGCAGTTTTTCCCATCCGTTGACAAAGTCTTCATAACTCTTCCAACTCTTCGAAAGTCCCAAGAGAGCCAAGCTCACCAAATTATCATCGGCAACAACGATTCTCACACTCCCCAGTTCATCTCAACATTGGACAAACTTTGTGAGATACTTTGGAATATTGTCACGCTTTTCCATCTTGATATTAAATCTGAGTTTATCCTTCAGCGCCAATTTCCTATGGTCGCTGCTGCTTTGGAAAAGATTCGTCAAAGCCTTCCACATAGAATATGGAGTGGCTTTCCCATGAAGGCTTGAGACAATGTGGTCTCGTACACCTCCCAGCATAATCCTTCTCGCCTTCGCCACTTTCTTTTGCCATGCATCAAGTAATGAAGCATTTGTCGAAGCGGGCTTAGGAACATCATTGTTAATGAATTCCTTCAAGCCATTATCTTCAAGCACCGCCTCCATCCTATCCTTCAAGGAAATGTAGTTCGAGCTACCCTAGAGTGCATACTCTAGTCACAAGCCATTGAAATCCATTTCGATGTTTACTCAACTTTCGCACCAAGAAATTCTAGCAGCAAATTTGAATTGTTTCCACCAACAAACTCAGCTCCTGCTTCAAAATTGCAATCTTCTGTGCTCTGATACCATGTAGAAATTTTAATACAAATTATGTATTGCTTGGATTCTCCTGATCTAACAATTATATTCCATTGTTAAATACAAAATCATTTTAGCTTTATGTATTACATTAATCAAAGAATCTGGATGACTACAATATGCTATGCTCAACCTTGAGCTCAACCTACACTTGTAGCTTCTATCCTCTTCCCGATTGGTTGACCTTGGCCAATACATAGCAAAAATTTCGAGCCTCCAAGACCCTATTTCGTTGCATTGTTCCTCAAGGAATTAAACCCTATTATTTAGGAAATTCCTCAATCTAGATTGCGATATTCCATTAGGTCCTTCCCTGATTGCATCCATGACTGGTACAACTTGGAATAGTTTACAACAGATAGTACACTTCCCTTGAACTCCAATATCAACTGGGTAACTCAAATTTTGTTCATGCATGAGTTAATTTAGGTTGATTGATTAGTTAATTGGTTAAACATTGAAATTACGCCCCACTGCTAGACCTTCCTCTAGTTCCTCCAATAGTTGGAACTAGTTTAATTGACCATAACTAAATTTGACTGAATTAAATTGTTACAACTGAAATTAACTCAACCTAGGCTCCTAAAATTTAGGAATCATTGTACACAACTCAATTTCATTCCCCCAACTCGAATTAACTAAGCTAATTGAGTCATAATAACTATTTCAACTCAGTTAACTCATTCAAGTTGTTTGTTGATGTGGAATTCTAAATTTATCCTAATTTAATCAAGGGAAAATTAAATTAGGATTTTTTTGTTGCATTTTCAACACTCCCTCTTAGAAATAAAGTGATTATCAGATATCGTGATCCTGGTTCTATGGAAATGGAATTTACCCCTTGATAAATATTTTGTCAAAATGTCTGCATCATGTTCCTCTGTTGGAATGTACTACAACAACAAGATTCGCCTATGCACACAAACTCGTATATTGTGGTACCGAATATCAATGAGCTTGGATCGATTGTGAAAAAATATATTCTCAGAGAGTTTGATACAACTATGATTGTCACAGTAAATCACAGTAGGATCCATCATATTACCAAATAACCCAACAAGAATATTTCTCATCCAGATAGCTTCACAAGTTGCTTGACTAACAACCATGTACTCTACTTTTGTTTAGTTGAGTGCAAGTGATATTTGCTTCCTATTGTACCAAGAAACTGTTGTTGACCCAACACTCAAAAATTCCTCCTGAAGTGCTCTTCTGATCTGATGGAATTCTCTCCCAATCTAAATATGTGAAGCCTTACATCTTCACTCCCTCTATCCATTTGTATGAGGTTCAAACTGAGTGGTTCCTCTGAGGTACCATAGTACATGTTTAGCAGCCCTCCAAAATAATTTGGTCGGCTAAACCATGGATTGGATCAATTTATTGACCACATAACACATGTCTAGTCATGTGTTCACCAGATACATGAGTGAACCCACCAACTGCCTATACATGGTATCATCCACGTCCTCACCTGAAGTGGCATCCTCCTTCCTCTAGTTGGTCGCTAGAGGAGTCTCCATGGGTTTTCATTTGTCCATGTGGAACTTCTAAATTACCTCGTTGGCATACTTTCCCCGAGAGATAAGAAGTTCCCCTTCTCTCTGCCATACTTCCAAACTAAGGAAATATTGCATCAACCCCATGTCCTTCATTTCAAACTCTCTTGCAAGGTCCTCCTTTAATGACCTGATAAGTTGTTCATCACCGGTCAAAATAAAGTCATCAAAATATAATATTATAATAAACAATTTACCTTCTACTAGAATGTCGTAATGGTTTGCATCTGCTTCACTTTTGGTGAAGCCCAAACTGATGAGGGAGCTATCGATCCGAGTGTTCCGAGCATAGGGTTCTTGATTCATCCCATACAACACTCACTTGATTCAACACACATGTGACTCTCTGTCGAAGGTATAAAAACCTTTAGGTTGTTCAATGCACACCTCCTCCTCAATAACTTCATTGAGGAATGTTGTCTTCATGGATTTTCCACCCCATTTGTACATCCAAAGAGAGAATTGATCTGATGGAAGATTACCTTGCTACAAGAACAAAGGTCTCCTCATAATCAATCCCTTCTACCTGAGAGTGCCCCTTGGTTACGAATCTGGCCTTATGCTTCTCGATGCTTCCATCTACTACATGTTTTACCTTGTAAATCCATCTCGAACCCACCACTGAATTGTTTGCATGTCTTGGGACCACTTCCCAAAACTTGATTCTGGAAATATAAAATCATATTCCTCTACCATAGCATCAACCCATATCAGTTTCTCTACTGCTTCCTTGAATAAGGTCGGTTATGTCTCGATTATCCCACTCATCAGAGCCATGTAACCAGTGTATCGATCTAGTGACCTCCTCTTCCTGCATTGTGATGTGGGTGCTCCCACATTCTCTCTAGCATCCTGCATTAATATGTCAACTTCCCTAGTCCACTTCCTTCCTTCCTTGGATGCAGGGAAAATTTTGAGGGCAGTTTATCTTAAAGTTTAGAAACCTTGGCGAATCTTACTAGCCTCTAATAGACAAATTGTAAAATGTTTGATGATAATTTTGTAAAAATATCTAGATTTATGATTATAATATATTAGTATATAAAATATATTGGCGATTTTTAAGGTAAATTAATTTCATACTATAAAACTTGGGCGAATCATTTTTAGAAAAAATGGAAATTAGCGAATCCTTTTTTTGGAAAAAGTATAGGAAATTAGCCCACCTACGAATATTAGCCCCTAAAATTTTTCCTGCTTGGATGTCTCTACCTGAGTGATTGTCTCCACTCTCTGCTCACCTGCTTGTGGATTCTCCATAACTTCTTGAGGTTCTTACTTTGGAGTCAAAATCTCTTGATCTGCATGCGATTGAAGCTCCCTCTCAAGGGAACACTTCATTTCCTTCTCATCATCGAACTTCACATCTCTATGAATAACTGTCATCCTAGGAGATGGCAGATACACCTGATAGTTGTGAGGAGAATCAGTGTACCCCACAAATATTCCCAACTCTATTGTAAGCTCTATCGTTTTCCTTGCTTCCTTGGAAACATGGAAATATATGGATGATCCATAGATCCTGAAGTGTGACACATATGGTTTCTTCCCTGAAAAAGGTTCTTCTGGTGTAATCATTACAAGAATCCGATGAGGACTCCTATTCTACACATGTACCATTGTGTTTCATGCTTCGGTCCACAAGTGCAGAGGTATGCCCTGATAATGGGACATCACCCGTGCAACTCCCACAAAAATTATGTTCTTCCTCTTAGCCACCCCATTTTTTTGTAGGTTATAGGGTGTTGTCAACTCCCGTCGAATTCCTTCCTTTGCACAAAAAAATTTAAACTCATTCGAGACATATTCACCACCATTATCACTCCTTAAAGACTTTACTTTCCTACCAGTTTTTTTTCTCAACTAGTTCTTCAAAAAATTTGGAGAATGTCTGGTCTTTCTTCTGCATGAAAAAAATCCAACACTTACGTGAGAAGTCATCTAAAAATATAACACAATACATGTTCTTGGAAATGGAGGCTATCAAGAAAGGTCCACAGACATAAGAGTAGATCCTTTCAAGGATTTCATGTGCCCTGCTATCCCAATCATTGAAGGTGAATTTTATGTACTTCCCCAAGGTACACCCTTTTCATGTATTTAGTTGCTCTAATGCTTCATTAGGGATGCCTTTGGTGATATTTTACATCACATTGAAAGCTCCATGATGCAAATGGCCAAGTCTTCTATGCTATAATTCACCGACATCTCGGCTATGCACCTTCTCTGCCTTTGTGCTCAAAGAAGCACAATCTACCACATCCAACCTGTAGAGGTTCTTCACTCGAACCCTAATATGCTTCACTTTTCCCACGGTGATGTGTCTCAGGAATTCCTTTCCTTTGTTGAATATCACATCATAGCCATGGTCTTCCAACACCATGATGGAAACCATATTCTTCTTTAGACCCATAACAAACATCACATCCTTGAGCCTGAGAGGGGAGCCAGAATCCCTCTGAAAAGTAATTGTGCCAATATCGGTCACGCTATACCTCCCATCATCTCCCATCTTGAAGTGCATCTAGAGGTATTTCTCCTCCAAGTCACTGAAGACATATTTTTTCCCCGTCATATGGAATGAGGCACCACCGTTGAGATACCAAACACTTCCCATCACTTTTCTTACCATGCACACAATGACGGTAAAATCAAGCTATATCTTCACCTACCACTCCTCCTGAGGTCTTCTTGCTTGCTTTCTTGTGCCGGAAGTTTGTGGCATAGTGCCTGAATTCATGATAGTGAGGGAACTTGATCTTGGACACGTCTTTCTTCCTGCCGCCTTAACTATATTCTACTTTTCATTTGGATTTCTTCCCTTTCCATTTCTTGCCTTTCTATCCAAGGCACAATTCTCCTCATCCTCAACCTTGGATGAGGTCCCATATCTGTTGCTATGCCTTATTTCTTCTGGTACTAGATCAGACCATAACCACTCCCACTGTGGTAGATTTTCTCTACCATTCACCGAATCTTGATGATTGTGCCAACTCTTGGGAAGGCCCAAAAGAGCTAGAGCTACCAAATATTCTTTAGCGATAGTAACATTGACCATGTTAGTGTCTATGAGTCACCAGTGATCAAATTTACTCTTTCCACATGATTGATAGGGTCATTAGGTCAAATTGTTATATTTTAAAATAAAATTTGACATCTCTTGGTTGTAAAATGATCATTGGTTATTGTCTAGGTCAGTGCTACTCCCTTCAATTTCTCATGGTCATCATCACTCATCATGGTCATGTCATCATTTAAGTGTCTTAGGTCACCAAAAAGTTTAATGTGTCATCGTATAGGTCATGGTATGGGATTTCACTTGATTTGTCATCATAATGTCAGTCATAAAAAGAAAAAAGAGAGTCATGTCCATGATTTGGGTCACCATCATGGGAGTTAGCAGCTTATGGAAAAAAAGAATAAAGTTAACATTTCCATTTGGTGGCATTCTTGCAACAAGAGAATAGGTAGCTCAAAGAAAATCTACTGTTGCAAAGAAAACCTAAAGAGGATCATTTATCATCCAGCAAGGCAGATTGGGTGGAAGAGAAGGATAAGGGAAAGGCTATCATAGATGTGGAACAACTAGAGGACAAAGAAGTTTGGTTACAACCAAATAGGCCAAAGACAAGAGCAGTAGCTAGACAGGAAGGACAGGGAAATGAATCATCTCGTCCTCAAGTACACCAAAACCTAGATGCCATTATGGCAGCTGAGATTGAGAAGGATAGAGATTTTTGACTTGGGATAGCAAATGAACACCTGGAGAAGCTTCTAAAGAAGTCCAGAAGAGATACAAACATGTAGAGACACATAGCAAGACATTATTACACTAGAAACTTGATTTACAAAATTAGGTTTAGGAATATGAAGAGAAGGCTTAAGAAAAACCTAATCAAGATAAAGAAGAGAGATAACTTAGATTTGATTGCTTATGCATCTATATTTTTCTAGCCCATGATTAAAAAATAAAGAAGCAACAAATTTTTATAGTCTTTTGTCATTTTTTATTTTTTGTGTTGATTCTGGCAATTTGATGCACAAAAGCGCAATGTGGCCACGTTGTGCTTCTTCTCAGAGCATCCAAATGACAAATGGATTACATGTGTGGAAATACATTGACCTATAAATCAAAAATATGTACTTTCAATTCCATGCTAGCTCACATTTTTGGGGGGAAAGTAAAAAAACAAGCCATTTTTCATGTTTTTGCCACCTTTCTGGACCCCACGCTGCGGTTCTGGAGTGTCCTTGGGAGATTGGATTTTTAGGTGCCATGGAGGTGGATTTTTTCAGGTTTAAATTTCCAAAGGTCTTCTACACATCCTAGGATATCTTCACCAACCATCAGTTCAACTTGAATATGCACAAAAGCCACCTAAAAATCTCCTCCAAGACCACATTACGCTCCTGCACATTTCGCTGCATTTTTAGTGACCAACTTCAATCTTGGATTCTGAACAAATGGGAAGGTATTTTTGAAAAATAGAGGAGGTTTTGTTCATAACATACCTAAAAACAAAAACATATCTCACGTTTTGAATATACTTTATGATTTTGGATATATTCAATCACCTTAGAGGCCTATTTTTTTTCAGAAAATAAAACACTATGTTTTTCCTATTTTAGCCATGATTATGTGGCACGGATTTCGAGCAAATGAAAAATCATTTCCAAAACCTCAGAGAGGTTTTTATAAAAATAAAATTCATATAAAAAAATCTCTTATATTTTTGTAACAAGTTTTATGGTAAGATAGATATCAGTTCATATTTGACCCCTATTTTTCACTGTGTTTCTGCAATCATTCGCTGCGCTTCTGTGGGAAAGCCAAATTTCGAGTTTTTCTTGGTCAAATTCAACTTATTGAAGGATTTAATTTGTCTCTAAATGATTTTACATGATGTAATTTAGTTTTATAGTAATGGTAAAATTGATTTCCATGTAATTTAATGCTTTCAAAGTCAAACTAAGTCAGTTAAGTCTAAACAGGGAGTTGGTTTCTAACCTCCCTAGTTTTAGGTATGGTTAGAGATTTTGATGTAAACAGTTCTTATGATGATGAATTCGACCCTTGAGAGGGAGAGTGTAGTTTTTTATCTATATGTAGCTTGATTGAAGTCAAATGGAGGGTTTTACATCACTTAGACAAAGGCTTGGAGCTAGTGTACATCATATTTTTGCAGGAAATATACAGGTAGTTGCAACTATTATCTTGGGATTCTTGTGGTATGCTTTAGTGAAAGTTTTTTTCCTCTGTTTGATCATCGTATTGAATATTTGTTTCTCCTTATTACCATTATCATGCTTTCATGTGATTATCTCATGATTTTTTAAGCATAATTCATAGTTTATATGATTTGTTTTGATGATATTTTCATGTTTATGTTTCATTTCTTTTGATAAATGAATTCATAATATTATGCTCATTTTGATCCCTATCTACTTCAACCCTATACAACAATGAAAAATCAAATATTTCACTGATCATACCTACCTTGCCCCATCTTATCCCTGCAACTGATTATTTGAAACCCTAACCTGGTTCCTAGACCTTCGAGCCTGATCCAACAAACCCTAAAATCAAAACCCTAGTTATTTGAATATCTAGCCTAATATCTATTTTTCCCTCCAGTCACTTAATTGGTTGTGAGATTATAGAGGGAGCCCTCTTTGATTAGGTAGGACTAGCTACCAAATCCAAAGTTGGTTTGAGGTTACATCCTTCGGTCTCCTTTCTCAACCTTGGGAAATTGTGGACCGATAACATTTTGGCGTTGTTACCGGGGAGAGAAGGTTAAATATTCCTCGGGAAGGAATGAAAAATATTAGCTCTGATTGATGATGGTGAACAGTGGTCAGGCACAAGAAGGATTTTCATATTTCACCTGGCGACTCGAGTGTTAAAGAATCCAAAAGTTGAGAGTTTTCATGGCAACTCCACTATTCAAAAACTAATATGCTCAATTGCTAGAAAGTATGCTCCTGTGGATATACCTCATATATTTGGATTTCCAAACCCAATGCCTCATGTTAGTTGGTCAACCTATCTATCTAAATTTAAATATCAATAAGGAGAAGATATTTCTCCTCATTAATTAAGCTTCACTTACATGTATGTAGATTAGAAGTTGTATTTCAGGAGGATTCCTTAATGAATATGTTTATGGAAATTTTAGAGGACAACGCAAAATCATGGTATGAAGGACTGTCAATTGCTAGTCTACGTTATCTTCAGGATTTCTATGCAGTATATTGTAAAAATTATAAAAAAACTTATCCTTCTATAGCGTTGATAAAAAGTTTTTTGTGGAAAGTTTGATGAACTTTTTCAGCGTATGGGAATTGACATCTATGATCAAGATTTAATCTTTTATGAAATTGAAGAAGTTTTGTTTAAGTTCTATTTTCCACAAGAGGAAATAGAAGAGGTTTTTTTCAATGACATTCATGTGGATTCCCAACAGACAACAATTTCTGCCGCTGGAAATGAAACTGATCAGATTGTCAAGGATCAAGAAGAGGATGGTGAAAGAGAAGAGTTTGTTCTAAAGCATCTTGCAAAAGAAGATTGTATTCAAGAAAATTTCCATCAAACAATGTCTTCTTTGACTGAAGATAATATTTATTAGAAATCAATTGATAAAGATCACGATCATTCCCTTGAATTATATGAATATATTCAATAGTGTTCACAAGACCAAGAAATTGATGAGGAATGTCGTTCATATTTTATTTAAAATATTTTATTTCTTGGATTTTTGTTTCAAGAGGAAACTTTCCATCTTTATGTTCAGAATTTTTTGAGGACCAAGAGCACAATCTTGCTAAAATTCATCATGAAAAGCAGCCAGTTGCAATAGAAGGAATTTTCTTGATTCCTCCAAATCAGCAAGAGCTAACTTGTCATGATTTTTAGGATCCTATGGAAAATTTGTTACAACCAATAATGAAGGTCAATGTTACAACATTCATTGATGAAGGTGATCAATTTCAACACATAGCCAAACCAACAGTTTGAAAGGAGGTTTGTTTTCCTGTTTTAAGTCATCCAGAAAAGCTTATGTAACATTTTCTCCATGGTCCTTTGGTCAGTTTGTTTCAACCATATGGGAAGATGAATCTTATTGTATTTATGAATCATGAGCACATGTTCAGTGGATACTTGGAGTTGCCTATCTTTTGTTTTTTCTGCTTGTTCAAGGAAAGTGTTGCAGAATTCAAGTAGCCATTTGTTGTATTGGTTACACTAGAGGGATAATTTCACATGATTTTAAATAGATATCCTTAGTAGGTGGGAAGTTATCATCAGGATTTGAAGCCCAAGATGAAGGACCTAAGATCCCGATGGCCTTCTGCCATATGTAAGTCAAGTCAGTTTTAGTTTTTCTTCAGTTTAGTTAGTTAGTCATTTCCGTGTCAAGTTTTTTTTTTGACTCCATTGCACAATGGATGAGGCTACTTGGTCTACGGTGTTCTTGACACCTCCTAAAGGACCTTCTATCCCAATTTGGAGCCAATTTTAGTGTCTATGAGTCACCAATGACCAAATGTACTCTTTCCATATGATTGATAGGGTCATTAGGTCAAATTGTTATTTTTTCAAATAGAATTTTCAAATAAAATTTGACATCTCTTAGTTGTCATTGATCATTGTTCACCATCACTCATCATGTTCATGTCATCATTTAGGTGTCCTAGGTCACCAAAAAAGTTAATATGTCATCATATAGGTCATGGTCTAGGATTTCACTTGATTTGTCATCATAATATCAATGATAAAAAGAAAAAAGAGATTCATGTCCATCATTTGGGTCACCATCATGGGAGTTAGAAGCTTAGGGGAAAAAATAATAAAGGTAACATTTCCATTTGGTGGCATTCTTGCAACAAGAGAATAGGAAGCTTAAATAAAATCTACTGTTGCAAAGAAAACCTAAAGAGGATCATTTATCATCCAGCAAGGAAGATTGGGTGGAAGAAAAGGATAAGGGAAAGGCTATCATAGATGTGGAACAACTAGAGGACAAAGAATTTTAGTTACAGCCAAAGAGGCCAAAGACAAGAGTAGTAGCTAGACAAGAAGGATAGGAAAATGAATCATCTCCTCCTCAAGTACACCAAAACCTAGATGACATTATAGCAACTGAGATTGAGAAGGACATATATTTTTGACTTGGGATAGTCAATGAACACCTGGAGAAGCTTCTAAAGAAGTCCAACAAAGATACAAACATGCAGGGACACATGGCAAGACATTATTACACCAGAAAATTGATTTGCAAAATTAGGGTTAGGAATATGAAGAGAAGGCTTAAGAAAACCCTAATCAAGATAAAGAAGAGAGATAAATTATTTTTTCTTATTGATGCATCTTTATTTGTCTATCCCATGATTAAAAAATGAAGAAGCAACAAATTTTGAGAAGTTTTGGTCATTTTTGAAGTTTTGTGTTAATTCTAGCAATTTGATGCACAGAAGGGTAGCATGGCCATGTTGCGTTTCTTCTGAGAGCATGAAAATGACAAATGGATTATATGTGTGGATATATCTTGACCCCTAAATCACAAATATGTATGTGTGCTTTCATTCCATCTCACGGTTTTGGAGAAAGTAAAAAAAAAAATCCATTTTTCATGTTTCTACCACCTTTCTGGACCCCACGCTGCACTTCTGGAGTAGCCTTCGGAGATTGGAGTTTTAGGTGACATGGAGGTGGATTTTTGTAGGTTTAAAGGTTCAAAGGTATTATACACATCCTAGGTTATCTTCACCAACCATAATTTTAGCTTGAATATGCACAAAAGCCACCCAAAAAGCTCCTCCAAGACCAGGTTGCGCTTTTGCACATTTCGCTGTGTTTTTAGTAACCAACTTCAAACTTGGATTTTGAACAAATGGGAAAGTATTTTTAAAAACCAGAGGAGGTTTTTGTTCATAACATACCTAAAAAAAAACCTCTCTCACGTTTTGAATATACTTTATGATTTTGGATATATTCAATCATCTTAGAGGCTTATTTTTTTGGAAAATAAAACACTTTGTTTTTCCTATTTTAGTCATGATTTTGTAGCACAGATTTCGAGAAAATGAAAATGAATTTCCAAAAATTGAGAGTTTTTTCTCAAAAAAAACCTTATATATAAAAACCTATTCTATTTTTGTAATAGGTGTTATGGTCAAAGATATATCAGTTCATCTTTGACCCTTATTTTTCGCTACACTTCTGTGGGAAAGCTAGATTTCAAGTTTTTCTTGGTCAAAGTCAACTTCTTGATGGATGTAATTTGTATCTCAATTATTTTACATGATTTGATTAAGTGATATAGTAATGGTTAAAGTTATTTCCTTGTAATTTAATGCTTTCAAAGTAAAACTAAGTCAGTTAAGTCTAAACAAGGAGTTGGTTTCTAATCGCCCTAGTTTTAGGTATGGTTAGAGATTTTGATGTAAAAAACACCTGTGATAATAGATTCGACCCCTGAGAGGGGGAATGTATTTTTTCATCTATATGTAGCTTGATTGAAGTCAAATGGAGGGTTGGAAATGAGTTAGACAAAGTCCTGGAGCTATTGTACATCATATTTTTTCAGGAAATATACAGGAAATTGCAGCTATTATCTTGGGATTCTTGTGGTATGCTTTAGTTACAGTGCTTTTCCTCTGTTTTATATCATGTGAATATATCATGAGTTTTTAAGCATACTTCATAGTTTGTATGCTCTATTTTGATGAGATTTTCATCTTTATGTCTCATTTCCTCTGATAAATGAATTCATAGTCTTATGCTCATTTTTGTCTCTCTCTACTTCAACCCTATACTACAATTAAAACTCAAATATGTCACTTATCATACCTACCTTACCCCACCTTATCCCTGCAATTGATCATTTGAAACCTTGACCTAGTTCCCTAGACCTTTGAGCCCGATCCAACAAACCCTAAAATCAAAACCCTAGTGAGCTAAATATCTATCCTAATATATATTTTTCCCTCCAGTCACTTCATTGGCTGTGAGATTGCAGAGAGAGCCCTCTCTGATTTGGCAGGGCTAGCTACCAAATCCAAATTTGGTCTGAGGTTACCTCCTTCGGTCTCCTTTCTCAACTTTGGGAAATTGTGGAGAAATAACAGACCCCGCCAAGTTCATCACGAGACTGTGTAAACCTTCTCAGGTAGTCCAGAATTATTTCATTCTTTTTCATCTTGATGTTTCTAAGATTTTCCTTGAGTGTCAATTTCTTGTGGTCACTAATATTCTAGAACAAATATGTCAGCGCTTGCAACATTGCATACAAATTCTCTTTCCCTTGGATATTAGATATAGTATGGTCTCGTGCTACCTCCAATATGATTATCCTTGCCCTAGAAACACACTTCTTCCATTCTGTTAGATTTTGAACAACAACTTTTGCTGGTTTCGGAACATCATTATCAATGTATTACTTCAACTCATTATCCTCTAATACTGCCTCCATCTGGTCCTTCCATGCAAAATAATTTGAGCTCCCCTAAATGGAATACTCGAGCTGTAGTCCATTGAAATTCATCTTCTCAGTCCTGAAGAAATTCTGCAACCTGATCTGCAACCTCAAACCTTCTGCATTGACAACTTCAAAATCTCTTCTCTACTATGAATCTAGCTCTGATACCATGTAGAAGTAGATCCTAAACTTCTCATGAAATTTACTAAATCATGAGCCTGAAATATACTCTACCAATCTTTGGAAGTAAATTCATGATCAAGAACACAAATCATTATCATGCATCAAGATTCAACACACATACACAAAGATATATCTAGGGGAAAGAAATTGCTCAAAACCCCTTACTATCTATATTGCAATAATCAAAGAACCTGGATGAATACAATATGATTTTCTCAACCTTGAGCTCAACCTGCATCTATATATTCTATCCTTTGCATGACTGACTTTCCTTTGCCAATACTTAGCCAAAATTTCAAGCCTCCAAACCCTTATTTCCATGCATTGTTCCTCAAGGAATTAGGTCCTTCTTTGACTGCATGCATGATCTGTGAAACTTGAAATAGTTTACAATTGATAGTACACTTCCCTTGAACTCCAATATCAATTGGGTAACTCGAACTTTGTGCATGCATGAGTTAATTTAGGTTGATTGATTAGTTAACTAGTTAAACACTAAAGTTACTCCCCGCTACTAGACCTTCCACTAGTTCCTCCAAGAGTTGGATCTAATCTAACTTACCATAACTCAATTTAACTGAATTAAATTTCTACAACTTTAATTAACTCAAACTAGGCTCCTAAAATTTAGGAATCATTGTACACGACTAAGTTCATGCCCCCAACTCGAATTAACTAAGCTAACTAAGTGATAACAACTATTTCAACTCAGTTAACTCATTCAAGTTGTTTGTGTTGACACCTAATCCTATGGATGGGTGTGCATATTTAATATTGTATATTAATTAATATTAGGAAATAAGGAAGGCCAAGAGTCATTGGGAGATGAATCCCAATAGCCTCACCTCCATGTATAAATACATGTGCATTCTTCAGCTAATACACATTCTGATTTTGAGGAGTTACCTCCTGGTTTGACATGGTATTAGAGCCAGCTCCACTATTGGCATTTCTGCCCTGTGGTGTAACTCCCTCTCCTTTGCTCAATCAATTTTATTAATAGTTTTCTACTGCTCTTAATTGCTAGACTGTTATTCTGCATTTTTTTTCCCTATATAGTCCTGACATTTGCAACTCTAGCTCCTGCAGCTCCTGAAGACTGCAGGCTCCTCTGTCATTCTGCAAATTGCAGGCTTTGTCATTCTGCAAGATTCCATTTCAAATTTTTTTTTGTAACGGCCTTTTTGGCCTCCTCCATTCTCCATTCTCCATCATCCTCCCTCTCCCTCACTACTCTGCGCCTTATCGCTCCCTCCTTTGTATACATCGCTGCATATATTCCAGCATTCATATACCTCCACAGCGTTGTCTCATCTCTGTCGACTGCCACGGCTCCGCCCTCCCCGAGGTGCTCCATGCGCTTTGTAAAACGCTGTCTACCTGCTCTGTCATTCAATATAAAACAGTGCCATATTACCACCGCCATTTAATACACTCCATTCACATTCAATACGCTCTGTCATATGTTAATACCGCTTACATATACGCCCTTACATTTGTCCACATAACACCGCTGCCTCCAATCTATAACAACGCTGCCTCTAAACTACACCGTGGCATATTTAAATAACACAACGTTGTCATTCGTATTGTTAATGCGCTGTCTCAGTTAATACGCTGGTTTGAACTTCCGTGGCCTGTCCGCCTATCATATATGCCGCTGTCCATATATTTTAAATGCCGCCTGTGTTATATAAAACGTTGTGGTATATAAAATGCTGTCCATAATATTGTGATGCGTTGTATTGATTACATGGTATGCGCTGTCCATTACATATTTAAACACTGTTCACATGTAATACGCTGCCTCCATATTTTATATTACACTGCCTCCATACAACGCTATATTTCACTGCGCCTTACAATAGTCATATAATTTCGACCCCTCCACTGTTTATATATATGTGCTCTGTTCATATATATGTATCGGATCACTGTTTAATACGTCCGCCTTCTATAACAGCGCTATTTGACCGCCCCTCCATTCATATTTCATATCATTCCTATCACATTATACCGCCCTTCCACCTTTTTTTCATATACATTTTTTCCCCAAACAAAAAAAAATACATATATATATTTTTTTGTGCAGAATTCAGTCTCTTAGCAAAGAGTATTTTTTGTCCATTTAAATTCAGTCTTCAGCAAGAGTTTTTGAGTAGAATTATTTTCCAGCAAAGAGTTTTTTAAACTCAGAGTATTTTTCCAGCAAGAGTTTTTGCCCCTTTATTTGAAAAGATTTCAAGAGTTGAAATTTTTTATAGCAGAAATTTTTTTTCCTCTTCAGAAGATTTTTTCCAGCAATCTAATGCATTCTCTCATCTCAATTGTTGGGGTGGTTCTCTCCGGAAAAGAGAACTATCTTGAATGGTATCGGAAGATTAAACACACACTCATTTTTAATGAGCTGTGGAAAGGAATCTGTGAAGGACAAGAAGAAAACCCACCAGCAAAGCCCACTTCAGACAAAGAGCTTGCCATTTGGGAAAACAAGAACTGCAAGGCCTATGCCTTGATTGCAGCCTCAGTAAGTGAAGAGGTGAGTCGCCATATTTCATCATTCTCAAATGCCTATGAAGCCTTGAAGAAGCTAAAAGAACTCTATGACTCACATTCAGAATTAGAAAATGTTCAATTGATGATTAAGCTGTTCAGTCTTGAAATGAAGAATGATGATCCCCTTCCTTTAGCTTCAGAAGTAAGATCTATAATGCATGACATTGAAAACACTGGTGTAAAAATGGACATACCTCTCATAGCATATGTTGAGGCATTATATCTGACTTACTCACATTATCTTGAGTCTTTGCAAGCAAGTGGAAACTTTCAGCATATCACCTTTGATACACTTGAGAAAAAGTTTGTAGAAAGAGAGAAAGCTTTTGGGAAGATGATAGTCCCTTCATCTTCCGAAGAGGTTGCATACTTGGCACATAGAGAAAAGAGTCATGCCCCAGATTCATCCAGAGGAAGAGGTGGCAGAAGAGGAAGAGGAAGAAGAAACTTCACAGAAAGGGTGGGCAGACAAGCTGACAAATTCAATCTTCATTGCACACGTTGCAATAGAGATGGACATGATGCATCCAAATGCAGAACACCATAGGACAAAATTGAGCAGCAAAGAAATCAAGACAAAGGTAAAACTAATGACAAAGACAAAGGTAAAGCACATGAATCCGCTCACTATGTTCTAGCACATTGTAACAATGGAGCAACTGAAAACCTATTTGATGTTTCATTTACTTCATGGAGAGATGATTGGTTGCTAGATTCAGGAGCAACATGTCACATGACATTTAGAAAAGATTTTTTTGAAGAATTCACTGACAAAGTTGATGGAGCAGTATATTTCGCATATAAATCCAAACTCAAGCCATCAGGGCTTGGCACAGTCAGGCTTAAACTGCCTGGTCTTCCTGATCATATCCTACATGAGGTTCTATACCTCCCGGAGTTGAAGAGAAACTTGCTGTCCCTGATCGAAATCCGGCAGCAAGGACACTCAGTTCACTTGTTTGATGGCAAGGCAAAGGTCAGATCAGCATCAGATCACTCACTTGTCATGGAGGGAATAGAAGAAGGGAGACTTTTGAAGCTGAAAGGTTCATCTGCTCATGCTCAAAACTTTGCATTCAGTTCACATCATCATGAAGGTACATTTCCATCAAGTCTTTTATGGCATGCTAGATTTGGACACTTAAACTATGACAGCCTTCGTTTGTTGAAGAAAAATGGTGTTGATGGACTGCCTACAATTCCTAGAAAACCTAAGGAATGTGATGCTTGTATTCTAGGAAAGCATAGCAAACAGCCATTTCATGATTCACACTCAAGAGCACATAAGAAACTTGAACTTGTTCATTCAGATTTATGTGGCCCTATGCCTATTGCTTCTGCAAATGGAAACAAATACATGATGACATTTATTGATGACTACACCAGAATGTGTTGGATTTACTTACTCAAGAATAAGTCTGATGCTTTTCAAACTTTCAAGAATTTTCATGCATGGATTGAAAATGATGCACAAACACATATTGGCTCTCTACGTACTGATAATGGAAAAGAATACACTTCAAACGAATTTGAAAATTATCTTCCTCAACATGGAATCAAACATCAAACAACTGTGCCATATAATCCACAACAGAACGGTGTAGCTGAAAGAATGAACAGAACTATTTTAAATATGGTCCGCTCCATGTTATTTTTCAAGAATGTAAAATTGATGTTTTGGGCTGATGCAGTTCTATGTGTTGTTTACATAAATAATAGGTGTCCTTCAAGTTCAATTAGAAAAAAAACTCCTTTTGAAATGTGGCATGGCCACATTCCTTCGGTAAAGCATTTCAGGGTCTTTGGGTCCACCTGTTATGCCTTGATACCCAAGGGTCAAAGGAACAAACTTGGTGCTAGAAGCAGAAAATGTATCTTCTTGGGGTACTCCAATACCTCCAAAGGATATCGTCTCTATGATGAAGTAAATAAGAAGTTTGTGATAGCAAGAGATGTCATATTTCTTGAATCTTCCAAGAGTGACAAGGTTGTTGAGCGGCAACTTGATCGCCTGGATAGATTCACACATGTAAAGTCTTTCCAAGAATTTGATAATGTGATTCCACATCTTGAAGGGGGGATTCCGATATTGAATCAAACTGTGGAATCATGTCCTGAAGCACTCTCTCCCCCACATGAAGAAACAACCACGGATGACACATTGGATGATGTGATTGACAGAATTGGGAGATTGAATCTTGAATCAATCCCAACTCATTCAAATGACCAGCCTGGGCCATCTCAGAAAGGTCCTCCCAAATGGCTGACAAAGACACTGGAGAATGTTCATCCTGATGAGGTTGGAAAAACAGGAACAAGAAGTTCCACTAAACAAATCGAAGGTGATGTAGATAATTCTGATTCTCCTGTTGATATGGATATTGCTTATAACCGTGAATTGAGTTTGTCTACAGATCATGAACCAACTTCCTTCAAAGAAGCCGCTTCTCATGATGAATGGAAAGAAGCGATGCAAAAGGAGTATGATGCCTTGATAAAGAATGGCACTTGGAAGCTGGTTGATCCGCCTTTGGGAACGAAATCAATTGGCTGTAAGTGGGTCTACAAGAACAAGTACAAAGCAGATGGCTCACTTGACAAGCACAAGGCCAGGCTTGTGGCAAAAGGATTCGCACAGAAAGAAGGAGTCGATTATGAAAAAATTTTTGCTCCCACAGCAAAATGGACCACCATCCGGACTCTCTTTGCCTTAGCAGCTCAGAATGGATGGAAAGTCCATCAGATGGATGTAAAAACAGCCTTCTTGAATGGAGATCTAAAGGAAAAAGTTTATATGTCCCAGCCAGAAGGATTTGTGATAAAGGGTCAATAACACAAAGTTTGCAAACTTGTAAAATCCTTGTATGGCCTTAAGCAAGCACCACGAGCCTGGTATGAGAAATTGACCGAGCATCTTCTGAAACTTGATTTCAAACATTTTGATCTTGATGATGCAACTTTGTTTGTTAAGAAAGTTGGAAAAACAGTTGTATATCTTGTGGTATATGTAGATGATCTTTTTATAACAGGAAACAATGAGAGCTATATTGCATCCATGAAGAAAGAGTTGAAGAAAGGTTTTGAAATGACTGATTTGGGTCATGTTCATTACTATTTGGGTATTGAAGTAATTCAACATCCTAAATTCGTATTTCTTTCTCAAAAGAAGTACATTGGAGATCTCTTGAACAAATTTGGCATGAATGACTGTAATCCCTTAACCACTCCAATGGAACAAAACTTGAAGCTCACATCTATTGAAGGGAAGAAATTTGAGGATGCAACTAAGTATAGACAGCTTGTAGGAAGTCTTATCTACCTGACCACCACCAGACCTGACATTTCATTTGCTGTTGGAATCCTCTCAAGGTTCATGAAAAAACCTTGTGAAGGACATTGGTCTGCTGCAAAAAGAGTGTTAAGGTACTTGAAGGGGACTCAAGACTTTGGACTCAAATATACACAGGTAGGCGACTTCAGCTTGATCGGATACTCTGATTCAGACTTTGATGGCGACAAAGAAACAGGGGTGTCTACTACAGGTTACACCATGAGTCTTCGATCAGGAGCTGTCTCATGGAGATCACGCAAACAGTCAGTTCCAGCAGATTCCACGACCGAGGCAGAATATGTGGCAGCAGCTGAAGCAACAAAGGAAATTGTGTGGCTCCGGAAAATCCTGGAAGATTTGCAGATGAAACAAATGTATTCCACCCCACTCATGATCGACAACACTTCTGCAATAAAGTTGGCCAAGAACCCAAAGTTCCATGATCGAACAAAGCACATCAATACAAAGTACCATCTAATTCGACATCATGTTCAGGCCAAACCATCCATCTACATCATTGTTCCACAAATGAGCAAACTGCTGACATCTTCACCAAAGCACTTGGAAGAGAAAAGTTTGAAAAGTTCAGATCGATGCTTGGACTCACCAACATCCCTTCGGATTAAAGGGGGGAATGTTGACACTAATCCTATGGGATGGGTGTGCACATGTAATATTGTATATTATTTAATATTAGGAAATAAGGAAGGCCAAGAGTCATTGGGAGATGAATCCCAATAGCCTCACCTCCATGTATAAATCCATGTGCATTCTTCAGCTAATACACATTCTGATTTTGAGGAGTTACCTCCTGGTTTGACAGTTTGTTAATGTGGAATTTCAAATTTATCCTAATTTAATCAAGGGAAAATTAAATTAGGAATTTCTTGCTTCATTTTCAACAAGAAATACAAAAATCCATAAATACCATGGAAACGTTTCTCTTGGAAAGGATTTCTAAAAGGGATATTGAGATCCAGGGAAATCATAAAATAAGAAAAATTGTGTTGGAGCCCAAACACCTATTGGGAATATTTTATCATGATTGTAGGCACAAACATTGAATCATATATTCATAATCAAAATTCTTTACTCCAATATCCTCACCATCAGGGGTCAAATTCAGCAACAAGGAACTACATTTTGAAGATCAATATGAGGAATTTTGACGATAATAATTCTATAATATGGCTATTTCAGATGGAGAAATACCTTGAACTACACCAAGTGGAAACCTTACTAAAGATAAATATTGTAGCTATGATTTTAGAACAACATCAATTGGCAAATCTTCAACAAAAGGGTCTAGTTACAAAGCACATTCAAAAATTCCAAAAGTTGAGCTTCAAGGTAAAGAACATTTCAAAGGATAATTTGTTAAAACTATTTATGATTACTTTAAAAGAAAGCATCTAATATTAGGTGAGTCTCTTTGAACCGAAATCTCTACAGCATGCTTTCAGACTAGCAAGAAAAGCAGAAAGTAAAAATATGGTTATTGGAAAATTAGTCATTAATAACTATAATGAATACCATGCTCCATCTTCTAAATCGAGAAGGTTAACACCTCAAAAAATCTATTAAAGAAGAGAAAAGGGACTATGTTTCATCTATGCTAGGAAGCATAGTAAGGGGTATAAATGCAATGAGTATAAATTATTCTATATAGATTATGAAGACAAACAAGATAAGAACTGGAACTGTCACAAGATCTAGAGCTCAAAGAGACTACTCCAACATTATCATGTCATGCATTGGTCAAATTCAATACTCCACAAATACTCAAATAGAAGGATATATCAAAAATAAAATGGTAATAGTATTGATTGATTTATGTAGTACCCATAACTTCATCAATTACAAATTGGAAAAACTTCTTAGCTTCTTTCTATATCTAACACCAAAATTTCAAGTAATGATTACAGATGGAGGTACCATAAATTTTTTAAGGAAGTTCCATGTTATTAAGTTGAATATGGGGGAGTATTTGTTGGATATTCCCATTATTCAAATATAAATGGGTGTTGTTGATGTTGTATTATGGGCCCAATGGTTGCAGTCATTAATAATAGCGACCCTTAATTTTCAATATCTTTTCAAAATATTTTCTTTAGAAGGAAAGGAAATTGAGTGTATAAGTATTCAAGGGAAGCATTGTAAAGTAATAAGCTCTAATAACATGAGAATATTACTAAAAAAGGGACACCAAGGTGTAATTACATAATTATGTCCATTATATGTTTAAATATCTATATCCTCTACTCCATTTGATCTCCAAAAAGTTATCAACTATCATTCCAAGATATTTGGAGATATGTCTAAGGGTCTTCCACCTACTCGAGATCAAGAAAAAGTTATTCACTTGTAACCTGGAAGTCCACCACCTAACATTAGGCCTTACATGTATCCATATGCATAGAAGAGTGAGATTGAGTGTATGGTTCTAAAAATTTCGAGGTTCGCAACATTCAACCTAACCAGAGTGATTTCCTTTCACCAGTGGTGATGGCTATAAAAAGGGATGGTTCATGTTAGATGTGTCTAGATTACATACAACTCAACAAAATGACAATCAAAGATAAGTTTTCTATTTCTATAAAAGATTAATTAGTAGACAAACTTCATGGAGAAATTTTCTTGCTAAGTTAGATCTTAATTTTGGATATCATTAAATTAGAATGAGGCAAGAAGGCCTTCTAAAAATATACTTTAAAACACATTAAGGTCATGAGTTTTTTGTAATGCCATTTGGACTTACAAATTCACCTTCAACATTTCAAAGCTTGATGAGTTCAATTTTCAAACCCTTTCTTAGAAAATATGTATTAGTTTTTTTTGTTTACATACTAATTTACATCAAATATTGGGTAGAGCATGTACAACATGTTGACTAAGCCTTAACACGATTGGAAGAGAAACATATATATATAAAACCTTCCAAATATTCCTTTGGGGTTCAAAAATTGGAATATTTAGGTGATATTGTATCACATGAGGGTGTCAAAGATGATCCTAACAAAATCAAAACTATGATGGAATGAAAAAATCCCAAGAACTTGAAGAAACTTGGAGGATTCTTAGGATTGATAGAGTATTACCACAAGTTTATGAAGAATTATGGTTAAATCGTGTTGGAAATAGTACCAAAGAGAGGTGTTACTAGGCATTTATCCCTTTTAGCCTAGTAGACACATTAATAAGTTTTTCCTTGGTGACATTTATGAGTTATATTAATTTCATGGGTGGATAAGGTACTTAGAAGTGGTGTACCATGTAACTTTCTAATATTAAAGTCACTTGCACTTTATAAAGTGAATTTATGTGCAAAGCACTAAGTGTACTTTTCTAATATTAAAGTGAGTTGAAAAATCACTTTATGAGAAAAAGAGAAAAAGGTACACAACTTGAAAAAGGGACTAGGTGACTTTTAATTAATGGATCCAATGTATGAGTGGGGTAATTTATGAGAATTGATCTCAATGACACATCTTGAGATTTCAGGATGAAATCTTAACCATTGGATCCTACTTTTAGGGACTCAATCTTTTCTAAGAGAAAAAAGAGGAAAAAGGAGGCTCATTCTTCACTTCACACTTGAGAGAGCATGAGGAGAAGAGGAGAGAAAACTTCAAGGAAGAAGGAGAGCATGAATTCCATGGATGTGAGGAGCCAGGGAACAAATTTCAAGGGAGAGGAGGTAGCACATAAATCAAGGAAGATAAGCTTGAATTTCAACGATAAGAGAGGCACGAATATCGACAAACACAATAGCCATTTGCAACATGAATTTTGAGGCACCTGGGAACAAAATTTGATGGAGGTCGTTGTGTTGTGTTGGCCCGAAAATCGAGGGAGAAGTTTCAAGATTGTTGTTATAGGTAGCATGATTTTCCAGGAGAGTTCTAGCTATCAATTGGCATGAATTTCGATGATATGTAGTCACCTACTAGTGTAGAATTCGAGGCAGATTTGGCACAAAAATCGAGGTTATTTTGGCATAGAAATCGAGGTTGTTTTGGCATAGAAATCGAGGTTTTTTTTTCACATAAATTGAGGTTGTTTTGGCACAAAGTTCAATGCAAATGTTTGGGCACAGAAATTGAGGAGATGAGCTATGAGAAAGTGTAGAAAATTTTTGGGCATGTATTTTGTGGAAATCTGAAAATTATCAGTGGGCACAAATTTCCAGATTTGCATTTAATCAGTTGCTAAGGGAGATAAGTAATTTGATTTATTTATGTACTTAAACTAATTTTCTCAAACAATAAAGTCCTCCTTTGAACATTGGTTTTCCCTATGATGTTGTGGGGTTTTTTCGGGGTCACTTTGACCAAAAACTAGTGTCTCACACACTTGAATTCTTGCCTAAATTTTGTATTAATTTTAGCTGATCCGAAAAGTGAAAAATAGTAGAAGTACTATTTGAATGTTTACAATTAATTCATTCTGAAATTTATATCAACATGAAAAAAAATGTGGGTTGGACGTAAACAAGCAAATGCAAACTTGTAAACTAGGGTAAGGGTGCAGATCATAATTTTTCTACATGGTATCAGATCAAGGTTGAGCCAAGTTGAGGCTTAAATATTCGTTTTGAGTCAGCTGATAAATAGGTCAATAAGCTACAAAAATATTTAAATAGTGGACCTATACCTTTGAAACTTTTCCAGAAACCCAAAGACTTCAGCAATTCAGAGGGAGGGAGGTTCTAGCTTCCAGATTTGTTCCATTTTGTTAGTTGTGGGGTCATGGCTACTAGATTGAGAGTAGAGGATAGATTGATGGGGGCTAAAAAATTTGGCCCATGGAAGGAGAGGAGCATGAATTTTACTGGAGAGTTGGAAGTGTGGGATGTTGTTGAAACAGTTGTGCAAGCACCCACTGATCCAACTTAGTTGTTAGAGTTCAAGAAGAAGAATGTGAAGGCAAAGTGTTACACCAATTTTTGGTAATCTAACCTGTTACTATTAGATGGATCAAAGTGCATCATGTAAGACCAATTTTACCCTATTAATATTGCTTTCACTATGAAAAATAACTTAGTAATCCATAATTTATTAAGTTGTTTATGGTCTAAACAAGAAACCCCATGAGGAATAATTGAATAAATCTTTATTTGTTTGATTTTCCTCAATGGATAATTAATTAAACCACAGTTTAATTAATATTTATGGTCATACAAAACATGAAAATTAATTAGATAAATCATTATTTGTCTTATTATTTTCTAGGAATAATTATTTCAAACATTATTTAAATAATATTCCTTGTTAAATTTCACTAAATCATTTATAAATAATTGAAATAATTATTTATTTAATTATTACTCAACCATATTCTTAAAATAATAAATTTTTAATTTATTTATTTATTATTTACAAATAAAGGGATTTGACCAAATTCAAATTCTTTTTACCTCCAATAAAAATAATAAAATATTCCATAAAAATTGGATCTAGATTTGGTTAATAATATTTTAATTATGCACCAATATCTAGACTAACTCAATATTTTGTTATAAATAGAAGGGTTTTTCCATTCATTCACTACCTTTTGTTACCTAAAGATTGCTCTAGATCTATACTTTTGGTTTGACTTTGATCCTCCATCATTGTCATATTTTTCTACCTTTTTTCTTGTGAACTCCCCTTGAGTTCCATTTTTGTCTGGGTTTTCTACACCATCAAGAGAGAGAGAGATCTTAGATCTGAAGTGATGAGGACATACAAGAACCCATCCCATTGAGGGGGACTGGTAATATATTTCTATGTTCCCTTCCCAAGTGTCATAAATACAAAAATTCTTTGAAAACATTCTTGTCTTGTTCATTGGATGCATGGAGCAACTCTTGATTTTATTCGTTGTTTAATGTATTTAACTACATAGATCTGGATTTCTGTAGCATTTATTCTTATCACTAACTGCAGATATAAGGAAATTGAAATCCATCTTTGATGTTAGGGTTGTTTGTTATGCATAGCTAAAGTGAGATTTTTTTGTATGTTTGCGATTAGAATTCACACTAACAACTGGCGACCCCACAAGCACTTATAATTACGACTGTTGTCATTTTTTAGATCCCTGCATGACCAGCTACTTCAACCCCTAATGTTTTTCTTCAGTTTCTTATTTTTCTTTTATTGATGTTTTTTTAACCTTTAAAACCCTAAAACAGTAAAAATTCTATCTTCCGTGTGTTTCTGGGACTATTGCGCAGGTGACAGGTATCAGCCGCAACTGAGACAACACTTTTCCTGAAACATGCTCCCGAGATAGCCGGAAGTGAAGGTCACACTTTTTGGGCCAAAACCTACGATCTCAACCTTCAGGATGCAGAAAACAGCCTGAAACCCGCGACCTCAGCTGAAAACAGGACATAACTGCGACCTATACTTTTTGCGGGTATTTTTCTGTGATTTTTCTAGGTTTGTCTAGGCTA
This sequence comes from Pinus albicaulis, assembly GCA_034641835.2. Lineage (NCBI taxonomy): Eukaryota > Viridiplantae > Streptophyta > Pinopsida > Pinales > Pinaceae > Pinus > Pinus albicaulis. The sequence goes on from CM076584.1 coordinate 184,926,415, forward strand.
CTATTCAGGGTTGTCTAACCTCCCTCTCCACCAGTCTTGGACTTGTACTTTTTTTTTTTACTCCTCGAAGTAGTAAACAAGCCCCTTAGGGCTTCAGTACGCTTCCACCTTTTTAGGAGGAGTTTAGCTAAAGCAGGTCTTTTGAGATTTTAGTGTGTTCAGCCATTTTTCATATCTGAACCTATAATTTCAGATCCATTCTAGATCGGTTATTAATCCATACAAAACACCTATTTTCAGTTTTTTTTGGTCCTCCTTTAGGGTACCCTTCGTTTCCCTTCAAGTTGTTGCTTTTCACCACTTTTTTTGTAGCATTTTCCCCTCTAGTATTTTGTTGTTTTCTACACCTATTTCCAGTAGATCTGACCTTTAGATCCTTGTCCCTCCTAAATTTAGATCCATTGGCCATTTTGTGTGTTTTGACTAGATTTCACCCACCAATAGACTAGTTGTCGGGAAGCCCTCCTCCTTGGGTTTGAATTGATGCATCTTTAGCTGTTTATTTTCTGTCGTATTCAATTTCCTTTACTGTCATTTTTAGATTTATTTACAGTTATACAACATATTTTTTTTTATCTACACATGTCTGGGATTAATTAAAATTAACACACTTATCACATACACGCACACCCTAAGCGAAGAGCGTCGGGTTTACATTGGTAGGCCAACACTAAAACATTGTAGTAAATTGATCCTGCACCTCCCTGCCCTTGTTTCGACATTGTAATCATTTGATCTTGCACCTCCCTACCCTTGTTGGTCTCTCTTCCTTTTGTGATCCATGTCTATTTTCCATCATTTTTCCCACAAGGCTTTTATCCCAGAGACTCCTAGGCCTTCATCCTCAGTTTCCGTTAGGAAAAATTATTCCTCCACGTGGGGTTCGAGTTCGTCCGCCACTCAGTCCCCATTCTGACTTTGCTTCTGGTTTATCAGGTTACCCTTTTGGTTCTATCCCCGGATCTCCTCCTGTCACCTTCACCATGTCTGGTTCAGGACCTAATGCTGATGGTAGCCCTGGACCTAATGCTGGGAATGCTGCTAGTGGGGCCGCAACAGGAACTATCCCAGCTGCTCCCTTGCTCCCTTATATGGCAGGCCTCAGTCTTCCCGATTTTAGCCAATTAATTAATGACCCCATACACCATGATCCTGGTTGGTCTGTCATGCCAACCAAGATCCCTTCAGACATCCCCAAGTTTGAAGGTCTTGCTAGAGAGTGTTGTGGCCCTGTAATTTATAATATTAGCAAGAATAAACGAGAGAGGACAACATCAAACCACTTTGGAGTCCATGACCTAGCCTTCCTAGACTCAGAGAGGGCTTTCTATGTTTTTATGATTTAGCTTGATAATTATAAATGTTGATATTAGGCTAGTTATAGAAATTATGAGGGTTGTTTGTTTTTATTGATTGGGTGGTTGGAGAGATAGAGCTATGAAACTTCAATCCGTTGGGCTATGGAGTCATAAAAGGCTGAATTGTGCATCAACTTTTCAAGGGCATTCATAGGGCAAGCTAACTATGCAGATTGGATCTTACTGGCAGTGTGAATATGAGATGAAAGAAAGCAATGAGTTCAGTAATAGCCAAAGAGCAGTTAAGAATTATTTAACTATACTTCAGAAGAAAACATTAAGATGACAAACACAGACAAAATTAAGGTGCTCTCTTAGCAAATATTAATCTAAATATTTTTTTTTGAAATCAGATAAATTGATACATAGCATGAAAAGATAGAGGAAAAACATCACCATTAACATAGCTCAAGAATCCTATGAATGGTCTCTTATTATTGATGCCCAGCTCAAATAGTTACAATGCTCCAACACAATGATCTTTGCAACGCAGATTCTAACAAGGTCCAACCCTTCATAATGGAAATTCAAGCAGTATTTAAATAAAACTTGAGTCACTTGCCCTAATATACTTTGGAAAAATTAATTAATTACAAACAAACTAAAATTAGACAAGTGTGGCCATGCAAGGCCCGAGCAAAAAATCTTTGACAAAACACCGCCGATAGAATTAATTTTGGACAGCTATTCATGGATCCAAAAAATTTGATGGCTCTTTATAAGATTAAAAAGTAGGCTTGAAGGTGGTTGTGATGGTCACAAAGAGGCAACGAATGGTGGCTCTAACATCTGGCCTTGCTTTTCAAAAATCAGCGTTAGGTAATTAAATATGGTGCAGCGCTAGCCATTTTTCTTTGACTGGTGACTATGCTGATGGGTTTACTGCCTTTTCTGCTTCTGCTGGTATACCATAATAGTTATGTATGAATTCCCTTTGCTCGACTCGACCTCCTTTTGTTGCACTCCTTGTCAGGGCTTATTCTACCACAATTCCTTCTCCCATGTTTTAGCCTATCTCTTCATAAAATAACATACAAACTTCATATGCACGGACTTGAAATCCTTTAGATTTCATCTTGGAACCACATCGAGTCCATGCCAACATCATACTTCGCACTCTGTTGTTTTTTAACCTTTCCTTTAGCAGTTGTTCTCCTGAAACCGCGCATTGCGATATGCGATTGGGTCCCACCCACGTTGCATATCACACTTCGACGATTATATCACGAACCTTTACAACTTATCTTTTAAATTTTTCGATTTGCGATTGTGATCAGGTCCCACCATCGTCGATGTCGCACTTTGGTGATTTTAACACTTACCTCCCGTGCCTATCCTGTAAACTTTGCGATTTGCGATTTCAATGGTTATATCGCAAGTTAAAAAATTTAACTTGAGGGCGCTATGTGTGCTATCCTCCTGATCTTGTGACATGTGATATGCAATTGCATTGCAATTTAAACAAAATAACTTGTGGGTGCTTAAACGGTAAGTTATAAAATCTGCAAAGTTCGAAATGCGATGCGCTAAATGTTGGAAAGTGCGAAAAGGAGAAAGGTAAGGAAAATGTGAAATACAAAGGTTTGCATGTGAATTTGGTAATGTATAAAGGTTGGATGGGTCCCACCAAATCGTGTTGGCGGAGTTTTATGTTTTGGTGATGAGTTAAGAAGAAAAGGTTAAAACTTGCGAGGTGCGAAGTGCGGGCAAGAGATAAGTATAGGGCTAGGAAGGGAATAAAACAGTAGAGTGATGACCAGACAAGTAAGAGTTGAAGTTAACAAGTGGCTAAGGCTTCATTGTTTTGAGTGTCAATAAGATTCAAGATATGAGGTAGTATACAACATAAGTAGCATGTCCAGGTGGCGGGGCACTAGTTGGTGAAGCCATTTTCAAATTTGTCCCATTTTTGCTAATGAATTTGAAAATATGTAGGACAAAGTGTAAATTAAAAATTTATCCCATGCCAACATAATCAATCACCTGAGAAAATAATCAGTCATTTGGTGATACTGTGAGATACAAGAGTCTAACAGTGGCTCCAACTAGGGATGAAAGCTCCTTCAGGAGGTGTCAAGAACACCATAGACTAGTAGCCTGATCCATTGGGTTGATCCCAACCTTGCAACCTGTATCTTAATCTGTCAGGAAACTTAGTGGCTGGAAACTAGTTGATTTTTCCTCCTGACTTTGACTAATAAAAATATGCCACATGCTTGTCCAGCTAGCTTATTAGCATACTGAAATCTGAACTGAAACTACAATTGAACTTATCCACTGCAATCCATCAAGCTGAACATACTGTTGCACTTTGGAAACTTGAATGGTGAAACCAGAACTGTGATGAAACTAAAGTTTGAAACACATTGATCTGAAAATGAAAAGAAATCTAAAACTAAAATTTGAAATATTCTCAGAGTACTGAGCTTATTTGCACACCTATCTACACTAATCTCTGAAATGGTTTCCCTTCTAAATGATATAATAATGCCAGTGTACCCAGTCAAGCAACTTCCCGAATAACTCCTTTCTTCCACTACTTTTCACCATATTCAACAACAAACCTGATAATAGAATTTGATAGAAATTCCTAACATGATCTAATTTACATGGATCTTGGTACACTTGAAAAACAACTCACATGCCAGAAATATGTGTTAGCTTTGTAAAGAACAATTTCTCCATATAGACAGCCACTGGATCAAGATACTCTTGATTTATTTATGGGTATTCTGACTCAGCCAACTTAGCTTCATAACCTGGTATTGAAGATGTTCTCTCTAGAACTTCAAACAACTCAAAACATGTTTGCATTTTACCTGATGAGTGTTGTGCAACTACTTCTACTGAATCAGACAATGGGGAAGACTGTCTGATCATATCCATATCACAGAAACTTTTGAGAGCATTATGAACACATGAAGATTGTCTTTGAAATTAGAAACCATCCAACACATCTGCTATTGGGTCATGTGGTGCTTTAGATGGTAGTGATGGTTCTTCTGAGACCTCATGTTTTCTCTTATGATTATTAGCCAGAATGTGATCCCAATTCCCTTTCATAATCTGAAATGCATTAAAGAATAAAGGTAGAGAATCAAACTTGATAAATTTATCATCTGTTTCAGACTCTATGATTTCATCTACTACTTGACATTCAAAAGGACTCAAGGGTTGAACCCCTGGATCTAAAACATATTTTTTATCATCCATGATTTCCTCATCTGATTGGTGAGAGAGTTCTCTTCTCCTGTGATTATCAACTAGAATGTGATCTAGATTCCCTTTCACAATATGAAATGAATTAAAACATAAGGGTAAAGACTCAAGATGTGTTGACTCCTCCTCTACTCCAGATTATGTGATTTCAAGATGACTCAGGGGGAGAAATTCTGGATCTAAAATAGGGTTTGTATCATCCATCTCTTCCTTGACTTATTCATTAGAGAATTCCTCCTCCTTCCTATTTGCAACATACTTGTAATTATCTCTTAAGAGTGAGGCAAAATATAGAGGAAGGCATTTTGTACTTACTTGACAACTTCCTGCATTTTCCTCTTTGCAACCTTGCTCAACATGCATAGTTTTATTGTCATATTTTCATTTTGATAACTGAGTTTGTTCTTCCCAAGAAAATAGTGTTGGTTGCTTCAAATAATCAACCTCAACTTTAACCTTATATTCTTCCTCTTGATAATCATATTCGAGATGGCTACCTCTGTATGCAAGGTCATCTATCATGTACATTGTTGCTAAGGATTTTCCTGCATCCCTCTGATTTTGGACCTCATCTTTGACTGTGTTGTGGATGGAGTACATGAAACCATCATTTTCTGCCTTAGGATACCAAGTATGAGCTATACATCGCTTAGGTAGATTGATCTTGGTCTTTTTTGGAACTAATGGAACATGAGGTATTTGAATATCAAGTTCCTATTTCCTGCTAATATTATGCATCATTTCATTGACTGTGTTTGTCAACATATCTAGCTTTATCTTTAAATATATAAATCGCTCTTTTTCTATTTTATCCTTCTCCACAACCTTTAACTTTGCCTCTCTATTCAGCAGGTTCTCTTCCACATCAACTACCATATTTTTCATTTCTTCAAGGGTTACAAGGTCCCTTTCTCTTAACTGCAATGCCATCTCTCGGTAAAATGCATCTGGATAGTGCCAAAGAGCTAATCATGGGGGTGGCCTTATCTTAGCAAACATCGAATGCTATACCTTATTGAACCTGGCTGAAAAATGTTGTACTATCTCCCCTGGCTTTCTTTTTAAATGGTTATACTCTTCTATGATGAGAAAAACATTTCCCATGACCACCTATCTATTTAGGAAAACTTGAGTGAATTGATGAAAATTACTAATGCTTGCAGCTGGAATATCTTTAAACCAATTTTTGACTTTAACTTGCAATGATAGTGAAAAAATTCTGATACGCATATCATCTTCTCCCACTTCAAACAGTTCAAGGAAATCCTCAAGTTTTTAAATGTGCTTTTCAGTAGTGATCTTTTCATTTTCTCCATCAAATCTGGGTAGATTATTGATAAAATTTGTAGGGAGGTCATGGAGGATAGGAGGAAAAACCAGAGGCTTGTGTCTGTCTGGGACTTCTACAGGTATAGGCGGTAAAGCAGGAGGCTCATAACCATTTGGGAATTCAGAAATAGCAAGAGATGAAGCATGAGGTTCATGTTTCATTGGGTTTTCCACAAATGCATCCGGGATGTGCACAGGTGTATGAGTATGTACATTATCTAAAATTTGGGGCTTAGCTTGTTGAGGCTCATCAATCTTCCAATGATCAATGTAAACCTTGGAAATGTACTCTTGATCAAGCTTAAAGTAGGATAAAACATAGTTACAGATAAAAACAATAATTTCTTGAATCCAATTTGGTCTTGAATACTTTCTCTTTCTAGGTTGACTGGTCATGTTTCAGGTCCTTCCTCCAGTGGAGCCTTTGAATGGAACCGATCTGAGTTGGAGTCACCAAGTGGATGATTTCAACTTTCTTGTGGCTGATTATTGGCAAATACTTGAATCATACAATTTTTGACTTGAGTTTCTGAGCTCTGATGAAATATTAAGATTTTCAATAAATCCCCAGTATGGCTACCATTATGTTGTGGCCCTATAATTTATAAGATTGGCAAGAATAAATGACAGAGGACAACATCAAACCACTTTGGAGTTCAGGACCTAGCCTTCCTATACTCAGAGAGTGCTCTCTACTTTTATGATTTAGCTTGATAATTATAAATGTTGATATTAGGCTACTTATAGAAATTATGAGGGTTGTTTGTTTTGATTGATTGGGTGGTTGGATAGACAGAGCTATGAAACTTAATCCATTGGGCTATGGAGTCATAAAAGGTTGAGTTATGCATCAAATTTTCAAGGGAATTCATAGGGCAAACTAACTATACAGACTGGATCTTACTAGCAGTTTGAATATGAGATGAAAGAAAGAAGCGAGTTCAGTAATAGCTAAAGAGAAATTAAGAATTATTTAACTATACTTCAGAAGAAAACATTAAGATAAAAAATACAAACATAATTAAGGTGCTCTCTTAGAAAATATTAATCTAAATTTTCTGTTTTGAAATCATATAAATTGATGCACAAGATGAAAAGGCAAAGGAAAAACATCACCATTAACATAGCTCAAGAATCCTGTGAATGGTCTCTTATTATTGATGCCCAACTCAAACAGTTACAATACTCCAACACAATGATATTTGCAACGCAGAGTCTAACAAGGTCCAACCCTTCATAATGGAAATTCAAGCAGTATTTAACTAAAACTTGAGTCGGTTACCCTAATCTACTTTGGAAAAATTCATTAATTACAAACAAACTGAAATTAGACAAGTGTGGCCATGCAAGGCCCGAGCAAAAAATCTCTGACAAAACACTGCTTGTAGAATTAATTTTGGGCAACTCTTCATGCATCCAAAACCTTTGATGGATATTCGTAAGATCAAAAAGTTGGCTTGAAGGTGGCTGTGATGGTCACGAAGAGACAATGAATGGTGGTTTTGACATCTGGCCCTGATTTTCAAAAAACCGGCGTTAGGTAATTAAATCTGGTGCAGCGCTAGCCACTTTTCTTTTATTGGTGACTGTGCTGATGGGTTTACTGCCTTTTCTGTTTCTGTTGGTATACCATAAAAATTATGTATGAATGCCCTTTTCCCGACTCGACCTCCTTTTCTTGCACTCCTTGTCGGGGCTTATTCTACCACAAGTCCTTCTACTGTGTTTTAGCCTATTTCTTCATAAAACAATGTACAAAATTCATATGCCTGGACTTGAAATCCTTTAGATTTCAGCTTGGAACCACATCGCATCCATGCCAACATCGTACTTCGCACTCGTTGTTTTTTAAACTTTCCTTTAACGCTTTCTCTCCTGAACCCACGCATTGCAATATGCGATTGGGTCCCACCCATGTCACATATCACACTTTGGCAATTATATCATGAACCTTTGAAACTTATCTTTTAAAATTTGTGATTTGCGATTGAGATTGGGTCCCACCGTCGTCGCATATCGCACTTCGATGATTTTAACACTTACCTCCCACACCTATCCCATAAAATTTGCGATTTGTGATTGCGATGGTTATATCGCAAGTTAAAACATTTAACTTGTGGGTGCTATGTGTGCTATCCTCCTGATATTGCAATGTGCGATATGCAATCGCATCGCAATTTAAAAAAAATAACTTATGGGCGCTTAAATGGTAAGTTATAAAATGTGCGAAGTGTGAAATGTGACGCGCTAAATGCTGGAAAGTGCGAAAAGGCGAAAGGTAAGGAAAATGTGAAATACAAAGGTCTGCATGTGGATTGGGTAATGTATAAAGGTTGGATGGGTCCCACCAAATCACGTCAGCGGAGTTTTATGTTTCGGCAATGAGTTAAGTAGAAAAGGTTAAAACTTGCGGGGTGCGAAGTGAGGGTAAGAGGTAAGTATACAACTGGGAAGGGAATAAAACAACAGAGTGATGGCCAGACAAGTAAGATCCAAAGTTAACAAGTGGCTAAGGCTTCATTGTTGTCAGTGTCAATAAGATTCAAGATATGAGGCAGTATACAACATGTTGGCTTGAGGGGTCCTGACCCAGGTTCGAAGATTAAGGTTTGCCTACAAACCCTTATACTACTGGCCCTTTCGGCAATGACCTACTTTTGCAGGACAAGGTCTCACACTAAGTAGTATGGGAGGGTGTTGGAACCAGGTTTCTGCACCCTAGAGAGAGTAGGTAATGAAGGCAGATCGGTGTTGCAACTATCAGATTCACACAGAGTAAGTCTGTTCACAGGATCTTAACAGTATAATCAGCATATAACCGTAACAAAGCTACTTTTATCAACAGATATGAATCAATATGTTCGCATCCACGTGCAGATCAAAAATTACTAACACAGAATGTTATAATCACAGCGAATTCATAGATCACAGACACATTCGCAACTTAAATCAATAACACATATGTATTTGCAGCTTAAAATGATACCACAGATTCACATCAACAATAACCACAATTGATCCAGATAGCACGAAGGTACTTAAATATATTCCGCATACATTAGTATCCAAAAACCCAGTTACAACCCAAAACATAGCCCGTGCACACAGCCAGCGGGGTCCGCACAAAGCAGGAGTAAGGATCTCCGTGCACACAGCCAGCAAGAGTCCTTACCCTAAACAATCCAAAATGGATCTCAACAATTCACACGTAGCATCAGTCTTAATTCATGCCTACCGTTATACTTAAACTATTTATCTATTTATATCGACATAGCCTACACTATCCTGTGGTCCGCAAACCATGGTTTTTGGATTCTAGGTCTACCCTTTGACCCATTCCAATACGTTTGGGGCTTTGACCCACCCCAAAACCCCTGTGATAGAATAATTACTACAAAAATATACAAAATTCGCAGCTTAGGGAGCCCCATTCCAACAGGCCCCCAACACAATCTTGTGACTTGTTCCGAGTCACAGTGGCCGTGGGGTTTGCATCTTCGCCTGAAGCTGCTTGATGGCATTGACCAGCAGGGGCAACACTCCTTCACTCTGCATGGCAGTATTCTGCGCAATTTCCACCAAATTTTGCGAAGTTGGGCCTTCATTAGCAGCAATGAAACTTTCTAGGGTCTGATTTAGTAGCTTGACTACAACATCCACTTCCTGAGATAGCTTTAGGGCTTCATCAGCCCATGGCTTGAGGTGATCACTAAGAACCTTCTTCTTGTGGCAGAGCTCATCGATGTCATCTCTAAGTGTATGGCTGGTATGCAGTCGTGCTAGGCGTTGAGCGGGGACCAAAGTAGGCATTGTTGCTTCCAGCTGATCAAACTCTTCTTCCTTCTAGTGTAGCTCTTGAGTAAATTCGCGCAGGAGAGGATCGCGCTACACCTTATACCACAGCTGCATATCTGTCTCCAGCAATTCTGTGCCCTGAGAAATCTAACCTATAATGACATTGGCGGCCTCTATAACCAGCGCGGGTTGTTGGGCTCTTACCTTAGGTGGAGTCTCCGGCTGCCATTTGGCCTGCAAGGTAGTAGTCTGCTACTCCATCTCTGTCTTGATAGTCTAAATCCCGGTCCTAGAAGCCTTTAGAGCTACAACAAGCCCCTCAATCTTGGCTTGGGGGGTGGCAGAAGCCGGGATATCCTCAGTGACATTTGCGCAGATCCTACTGATTAGGTGTTCCAACTCTGTCTGCTGCGTGACGATGAGGGTGCACGCAGCCTGTGCCTGGGACACCTCGGCGGTTTTATCCACAATTGTTTGCTCAGTGGTACTGAGTTACTGGTGCACCCGACGGTCTTTGTGTTGAATCTCCTTGAACAGGGATGTGTGGAGAACCTGTAGTGGTTCATGCAGAAGTCGGGCCAAATCCAATTGCACTTCTGCGCAGGCTTGGACCTACATACATAAGTCAGTTGGGCTAAAAAAAAATACTGTGCCTGGCAGGGGGCAGAGGTGGCTTTTGATCGTGATGATCAGTTCATTGCTGGTAGATGGGGGTGGCCTCATCTGAATCATGCTTTTCTGCAAAGTATCAGCTTTGAGCAGCAGAGCTTGGAGCTCAAAATGGAGTGCAGTGACCGCAACCTTCTGCTTCTCTTCCAATGCAAGCCATCTATCCTTTGAGGTGAGGGTGACTACGTCTGCGATCTACTCCAGGTCCTCCTCTGTCAGAGTAACCCCAGTATCCCGGTTCGGTCTCATAGCGCGTTGTTTCTTCCTTGGTCCTTTACTATGGTCACCAGTCCATTTCGTACCACAAGGGGAGTCAATGCCTCCTACATCCAGACCCTCTGCACCCAGATCCTGCTGTGAATCCTTCTGGGATTCTAGCTCCGCTTCCTTCTCAACATTATTTCCCTATACTTCGGTCTCTTTGGTGGTGTCGGGTGAGGTGACCTTCTTGGTGCTTATACCTGTAGTTTCTTGCGTACCTCTGTCACTCATCAAGATTTTTGGATAGCCAAACCTCGTTAGAATACGTTCAAAACGGAAGTGCGCAACCGTATCAGCAGTGCAATCCTTCACAGTCTATGCTTCGGCCCATCTGGTTACATAATCAGTCGCAGCGATGATGTATCGATCACCTGTCTTCTTGCCTAGCGAGTTTATGGGCCCAATGAAATATATGGCCCATTTTTTGAATGCTTGTAGGGCCATTTGTAGCTACAAGGGCATTTCATCTCTGCGCAATGGTCGACCTGTCCTCTGACAAGTACCGCAGGCTCAACAATAGTCGTGAGAGGCGCTATGCAGTGTGGGCCACCATAGTCCAACTCTCAGGATCTTCTGTGTCATTTCCTTCCCTGCGTAGTGACCTCCTACGACGCCACCATGGGCTTCTACCAAGATGGCCTTCTGTTCATGCTCTAGAACAAATTTTCGCAATACCCTATCAACTCCCAGCTTATATAGGTGACCCGGTATGATGGTAAAATCCGTTGCCCGAGTTACCAGCTATTTTTTCTATTGTACCGAATACTCTGCAGGTGCCATCCCCATATTTAAGAAGTGAATGATGTCGGTGAAGTGCGCATCAACTACCTTAATAGAAAACAGATGCACATCGGGCAGTCCTTCGTCTAGGTTATTTGGTTCCTCACCACTCTTGATTCAGGATAAGTGGTCTGGCCCAGCATTTAGTTTCCTGTCTTCACGATGATCTCAAAGTCATACTCTTGAAATAACAACAACGACCATCGACAAATTTTTGATTCCCCCCCCAACACAGGCTTATTCACCAGGTACTTCAAAGTTGAGTGATCCGTGAACATCTTGAAGTGCTCGCCCAACAAGTAATGTAGGTATTTCTGTAAGGTGTATACCATGGAAAGCCCCTCCCTCTCGGTAGTGGAGTAGTTACACTCCGCAATGGAGAGCTTTCTACCAGAAAACACAACTAGATGATCAATGTCCCCTTCCCCAGGCTGCATAAGGACAACTCCCAGGGAAATCCCTAAAGCATCGACATGGACATGAAAAACCTTCGCCCAATCAAGAAATATGAGGATAGGTGCAGAGACCATCTTTTCCTTGAGTAGCTCAAAGCTTTTCTGACACTCGTCATCCCAAAAAAATGATACATCCTTCTTCAGCATTTTCTCCATAGGTGTTGTGATCAATGCGTACCCTTGAATAAAATTCCTGTAGTAGCCTATGTGTTTGAGGATAGAGCGCAACTGTTTCTCAGTTGTAGGGAATGTCGAGTTGATGATAACTGCCACCTTGGCAGGGTCAACCATCATCCCCTACCGACAAACTATGTGGCCTAACAAGATCCCAAATGGTAAACAGAATATGCACTTCTTGATATTTAGGGAAATCTGGTACTTTCTGCAAGCGTCCAACATCATGCGTAGGTTCAAGACGTGATCCTTTACTAACCCAAATATTGTCCAATCATCAAAATATACCTCCAAGACCTTGTGAATGAATTCCTTGAATAACGCAACCACCACCTGCGAAAACATGGCAGGGGCATTCTTGAGCCCAAACGGCATGACAGTGTACTAGAAGGATCCCCATTAAGTGGCGAACGTAATTTTTCTACGATCTTCAGGTGCAATTCTGATATGATGGTAACCCGAGAACCCGTCAGTGAACGAGTATTCTTCCTGTCATCCCACACTATCAAGAATTTCATCAGAAAACAGTGTAGGAAAGGGATCGTGAATGCATGCATCGTTAAACTTGCGCAGGTCAACACAAATTATTATTTCTCCTTTAGCCTTTTTCTCTTGTACCACCATAGGGCTTACCCAATCTGACTGTTCTACTAGTTCGATGATACCTACGACTAGCATCTTGTTGATTTCTTCCCTGACTTTCTGCTTGTACTTGGTGTTAGGGTCCCGTGATTTAGCAGATTGGTAGACCAAATTCACAGGGTAACATCAGACCAGTCTTTGGAGTCCTAAGACCTAGCCTTCCTGGACTTAGAGAGGGCTCTCTCTATTATATGCAAAGGATGTGAAATTTTTGCTTCTAGGGTTTGGATTTTAGGCTAGTTGTTAAGTGTAGGGTTTGTTGTTTGTTTTGGTTGGGTAAGATGGTCAAGTAGAATAGGTGGAGTGAGAGGTCTTTAAATAATTGGGCTATCGAGTCTATGAAAGTCAGGGATATCTCAATAATGAAACAAAATGCATAACATGGAAAATCTAGTATGGTCAAATGGATCTATAAGGCATGTGTGAAGTGAAATGAATAATAAGTTGGTGAAAAAAGTAGGTGTGTAAGGACAGTGAAGAATCCTTAAACAAATAACTTTTAAAAAATATGTCTCAAATACTTATTTACATAAGAACATAATCATAAGATAGGGAAAACCAATAGCTCTTTGATTATACTTAAGCAAACAAGCATTCAAGATGAGTAATTTAGTGAACCATAGAAAGAAAAACATATCTAACTCTTAGTGATTTCACCTTCAAGTTTTAGAAAACATTCAAGATAACAAATAAATTTAATCAATGAAGAGGGAAAACCTAAACATCAATGATCAAGCTACAAAGAACTTTAAGGCAACTTCTCAAGCATGGACAATGGGCATGATCAAAACATGGCCTCTTTTGCTAAAACCTAAAAATTAATACTTCAAAGAGAGATTCCAAAACAGAGTTTAAATAGCATCAAATAGGCAGGGCTAACCATAAAACATATTTGAAACTACTTTAGTGAACCATTTATTGAATAAAAAAACATAGATAGATCTAAGGAGTAGCTAAGAATTCCTTAAACAAATCCAGTAGAGGAAAACATAAAGACAATAGACAACAAGAATGACTAAGGTGCCTCCAACAACATTTCTTAGCCTATACTCTTCTGTTATACTGCAGCATAGAAGTATGGAAACATAATGAAAACATGAGAAAACAATAACATGAAAGAGATGCACTTCACCAATAACCAAGCTCAGGGATCCTGCAAGCTATCCTCCTTCATCATCAATCAAAACAATCCATTCAGAAACTCCATAAGACCAATTTCTCCTTCAAACTCAAGAAAACCATGTATTTCTCTCAAAACTTATCAAATGCCAACATTTACAATGAAAGCCCTCATGCTCTATTTATCTAGCAAAGGAGGGAAAAAAACCTAGATAGGGTTGGAAAATGTCAAAATCACTCATAAATGTCATAATTGCCCAAGAGACCATGCAAGGCCTAAGGCACAAAATATCCCATGAAATAAATTCCAAAATAACTTCTAGCACCTAATTATAGAGTGATTTGCCTCAAAAAACACTAAAATATGATTTTGCAATAAATGAGTGTGTTTTGTTGACTTTTGGTCCAAAACACACAATGATGTCCATAAGCCCAACGCCACCTTAGGCAGAAAATAGGTCCTCTTGCAATCAAGTTTTGGAGACCTTCCTGATGTTGGATTTTGCTCCGTGATGGCCCATTCGAAAGCCTGCTGAGTCTAATTTCAAAAAATACTCTTGGTTTCCTGATCCAGCTCATGTAACCTATCAAAAATTTCAAAATACCAACACTGTTCTGAGCACAGCGCCAGGCCTGAAAAGGAGGCAAAATGGTGAAAAATGAGGTGTTTTTTGACCTTTTAAGGGGTAAAAAATGCTCCAATTGCTTTGAAATTGGATGCGAATAGTATGCTAGCCATGAGAAATCCAAAAATGTAGTTTTTTTCCTCTGAGGATGCCTGAGGGAAAAGCGTAGCGCCAGAGGCACTGCGCTTATAGCCTTCAAATTCTCAAAAAACAAAAACTTGTCCAAATTCCTTCAAACTTGGTGGAGGTTTACTTCAAGGGGTTTGAGAGACCTGTAGGGAAGATGATGCCAAAATTTCAAGTCTAGCTTGGTCTTCTACTCCTTTTAGTGCTTGGATTTCAATGAGGGCCTCTTTGAGTTTGGCACAAGCAAGTTTGTTTTTCATTGCGTAGTGCTTGGTCATCTTTTTCTGGAGAGAAAGGCCCTTTTTTATCTTCTGAAAATACTTGTGTTCATTCTTATAATACTTAATGATGCGTTGTGCCATGGAAAAATCTCTCTCTAGCTCCCTAATTTGTACATATTTTCTTTGGAGTAGTATTCTAGTGGCCATCTCCTCATTTGCATTATCACTGTCTAGGTCAATGAATTGGGGCTTTTGTTAAGTTTGCTTGCCTTTCTTACCTTTCTCACCTTTCTTCATTTTTTGTTTTCCCTTGTCAAGATTTTGAACTGAGGAAGATGGCATGGTCCCTTGCCTCTTGGAGGAAGCAAACACTATCCTTGGCCCTCTTTGATATGTAAGTGAAAGAGGTATGATTGTGGTCTTGCTGGTTCCTTTTTCATGGTTGTAATCATCATTTAGACTATGAGCCTCTTCCCCCTTTTTACTGTCATCATGACTAGGATTACCTTAATCTTTGTTTTCTGCCATGTCATCATTTTCATTATCAATGAGGGGCTGATTTTTGTCTGACTGTCATGACAGTTGTCATGACTTTCATGACTATTTCCTTCTTGGTTGTCTTATACCTCACTGTCTTCTTGATCACCTACCTCTTTGTCACTATTTTTTACCTCCTCCTCATTGTGATCTGTCTCATTTGCATCACTTATGCCTTCAATTTCTGCACTTTCCTTACTGTCTTCATCATTGTCATTGTCATCTTCTTTCATGCCTTCATCATCTGTCATAGCTTCATCATCATTTTCTATCTCTTCTTCTTCATTTTCCTCCTCATTCTCTGCCTCTGTATCCTCTATTTTATTGTTGATCTCCTCTTCATCAAGTCTCATTTATTTTCCACTTTCAACCTCCTCATCTTCTCCATCATCCTCTTCCATTTTTTCATTGTTTTTCTCACTGTCATGCTCACTGTTATGCTCACTATTTTCACCTTCATCATTGTCATGCTCATTGCCCCTTTCTTCATCATCTTTTCCTTCCTCTTCCTCTTCATCAATTTTTGTCCCTACTTCATCATTTCCCTCTTCCTCCTCATCATTTTCTTCTTCCTCCTCATCATTTTCCTCTTATTCCTCATCATTTTCCTCTTCTTCATTTGATGCATCAAGAGAAGGAGAGGAGGGGAGGTTTTCTTGAGGTGAGAGCACTTGTGTAGATGATGAGGGAAAACTAGGTTGATGAGGGAGTTGTGGGCTTGTGAAGATTTCATGTGCTATGCATACCTCCCAAGGTATACCCTGCTGTTCCAACTAATGTAATACCACCATATTGATCAAGGAATGGTGAAATAATCTTTGCATTTGTTGGGAAGGACTCCTTATCTGGACAAAAAAAGGCATTTTTTCCATAGTTCTATAGAGGTAGTAGGGAAAGTTGAGCATTTTGACCCTTGTGAAATGCATGAGTAGTCTAACATGGTAAGATTAAAGCCTAGATTATCTACCCTCATAGATAAAGTACTTCATAATGAATTCCATCAAAGGTGCAAATCTTTGTTTGAGGTGTGAGAAAGGAAAAATTGCCTTGCAGCCCATTCTGTACCTAGTCTTGACAAATGGCTCATAATAGTTTTTGTCCAATTTGGCTTTCTTAAACCACTTTTCAGCAACAGTAGGGATACCTGTGGCATTAGAGATGGCATCTATTGATAATTCAAAGTCCACTCCTGCAAGGCTTGATTTTTTTTTGTGCAAGTTCAGAATGAAAAGCCTTGTAAGCTTTGGGTGGCTTTGCACTTTCTTGACTCTCTCACAAAATTGGAAGCACCCTACATTATGGAAACATGAGAGGATCATGGGAGATGAGGTGATAGCCACTGTGCTCTGGGGTTCAAATATGTTCACTTTTCCTCCCTTGTGATTTGGCCTCATAGGCCCTTAGACTCTTTCACTGCTGCTACTGTCTTCTGCCCCTGACATGGTGATGGGAGCTGCTTGTGGATAAACTAGGGTTTGGAGGAGAAAAATGCAAATGGTGGTGAGGGAAGCTTCTGTGAATGCGTGATGTGGAGGTTAGGTATAGGACATGAGTGCTTGTATTTGAAAGAGGTCTTATTTTGAGATGAAGTGTAACAACCCTAATTCACTCTCCCTCAAATGACAACTAATTTGTTCATGGAGACCAAAAAACAGAGGTTTACTATGCATTTAAGACCTAGGGTTTGCACAACTAGGGTATAAACATTCCATAGCCACAAAATGACTAAAAACACTTGGGAGGAGGAGAAAATAGGGCACCTACCGGTTTTACTTGATTGCATGTCTTTGGAGGCAATTTGAGGGTGTCCTTGAGCCTTTGGGAAATTTTTTTGCAAGTCTAGAGGTCCTCTGCATTAGCACAGTGCCCTGCCCAAACAGTGGGGTTGGCTTGTGGGCGCAACACTGGCAAGTCGTGCCTCTGGTCTGAGCACAGCGTCGGGCATGTGCAGGCCTGCCAGGCCTCTGGGCGCAGTGTCGGGCAGGTCATGTGTTGTGTGTGCGCAACGCTGGGCGTTCAGAACAAGGTGTCAGGTCCTGGGCATGTCGGGCCCGTCTGTGCGTAGCGCCACCCGATTCGTGTAGCGCCACTCCTTATTTGCACAGCGCCGTTGAATTTTGAATGGTGGAAAACCCGATAAGCGCAGCGCCAGGGCTTGTGAGCGCAACGCCACCCAATTCGCGCAGCGCCAAGGAAATTTTCCCTAGGAATAATAAAAAAACTCTGAATCTTCTCCTGAAGGTTTTCTTTCTTTGAAAATTGACAAGTGAGTTTGAAAAGATAACTAAGGAGCCTTTATGCCCTTTGAAAGATAAATCAATTTTAGAAAATATACTTTTTCTAAGTTTGTTTTTGTCGCTTTATGAGTTTCACTGATATCTTGTGACCCTTTTTGCAGGTGATTTGCAACTTTCCAAAGTGATTTTTCTTCTTTTGGTGAGGGTGTGCTAAAAAGATGAAGAGGTATCCTCTAAATTTGGAAGTGTTGGCAATGTTAAACCTCTCCTTGTTTTCACTAGGAAACTGAAAAACCTGTTTCTATCCCCTTTTGAAATGTCTGAGTGTTAGTGACCCAAAAACATGCTCTTCTTATCTCCTTACTATTTTTAACAGTGATACACTCACTTTTACAAAGAATACAAATTATGTCTGCTATGTCTTCCATTAGCCACTTCTGATTTTTGTAGGTGCCTATGACACATTTGTTTTTGTTCCCTTTTGTCACTCTTTGGAGTTTGACAACCTTCAGTCACTCAACAGTGATCTCATGCTCATCTTGATTTTCCATTTTGACATTCAACCTTATGTTTTTCTCCTTTTAAACATTTTGAGGGAAATTGACTGTACTTGAAGGCTTAGTCTCCCTCATACTGATACCCTTTGCATTCTTCCCCCCTTTGATGCAGTGAAGCACTGTTGCCTTAGAAAACCCTAGGAATCACCTTCTGATATCTTCTTTAACCTTTTGCTGTCATGATGGAGGTCCATAATCCTTATTTCACCTACTTTGTTTATCCTTCCAAAAATTTTAGGTTTTAGGGCTGTTAGAGAAAAATAATTAGTGTTGTCTTCTAAGTTCTCTACACCCCTTTCAAGTTCTTTCATTTCTGTTTAGTTCACCTCACCTTTTTCCCTTTTTCATTTGTAACTTCTAAAAATCTTCAATGTGTGCTTGGTTGTGTTGATGTGCCTTTGTCCTTGTGGCCTTTTTCATTGCCTTTTTGCTTGGAAACACTATTTAGCCAATTAGTCCTAAGAACCCTGATTCTCTTTGAGCATAGGCCTGTTGTATCTCCTTTGTTGTGGCTGTCCTTAGTGATGAGCTGGTCTCTTTCCTTACCTCAATTTTTTCTGATAGCCATCTCAATCATTCCTGTAGAAATTTTTAAGATGCATAGTTATCCTCTGGCAGAATGTTGTCTTTGGAAAAGTATTCCTTATTGAAGGTATTTTTTATCTAATTTGTACAAACAGTTACTTGACCTTCTTTCAAATTTGATTTCATCTTCTTGGCATAAGAAAAATAGTTTTTTAGAACACCAAAACAATCCTATAACCTATGAAACCCTAACTAAACTAGTGCGAGGCTCTTTGGGTTGGCCTTTGGCTGAAAACTTGATTTTGAGATTTTCAAGTGTAAAACAGAGCTTTTGACATACCTTATGCATTGCAGACCCAAAACTACTGATTTTAATTTATCTAAAGAGCCTAGAAGGGTAGCTTGAGATAACCAATGCTCGAGGCACTTGGTGAATAGGGGAAAAGGTTAGGCTACTTGGCAACCCAAGGTGGAAGTAGAAGGGTTATGCAAGTCAAAACAAAGTGGTAAGGTCAGAGGTGGCAAAACATAGTGAAAATGAGTGGCATGAGCCCACGATGGGACTTCTGGGAGTGATAGGCTGACCATGACATGATAGGATAGTAAAATAGTGAAACAATTATCCTAAGGATGATGAAGGCAGTGAGATTTCTAGAACTCACAATATTCATGAATTTGTTTCTAGAAATCTAGGATAAGCATTTAGTCATCTATAAAAAGGAAAAAATTACTGATGACTAATAGTGGCTCCACTTGGGGGGGGGAAGCTCCTTTTCAGGAGGTGTCCAGAATCTCAGATCTCTGGTTTTATGAAGACCAGTGCCTCATCCATTGGGAAAATTTTCCTTCTTTCATTTGCTGATGTTTCTCTTGAAGCTATGATCTAAAAATCTGAAGGACATGTTAGCTTCAAACATCATCTCTACCTAGCCAACCTACTTGCCTAACATTTTTTTTTTTGGGTGCACTTGAACTGGAAAACCCTTGATATTGTTTTCTTTTGAAAGCAAAACAAACTATATAATTCTACTCTTATTACTTCCAAGAGTTCAGATTATGCTAGTGAATATTTTTATTCTCTACCTAGACTATTTGACTGCCAAGATTAAGTTGTTTGGCAGACTTCATTCTCTAAGCTATTGACATGAAATTGAAAGCATGGTTTAAATCAAGATTAGGAAATTTGACTTACCATGGGTCATGGCATTAGGACAAGCTACACACAAACATTATTTTTGTACAAAAAAAACTTGAAAAATAAGGGTTGTGATTTATCATTTGGTATGCATCCCCATCTTCCTCTTTCATTCAATTTTGAGCATGTGGAACCAATATATTTCATTCTTAATCTATCATTTCTGAAAAGTCAATTCTGAATGATTTGACAAGCTCTCTTTCACTAACTTATCAACACAAAATTTAAAGCATGTTCAGCCATGATTAGGCTAGATGACTGAACAAGACTCTTTTGAACAAGTAGTGGCATTTAGACTTGCACACTTTCAGTACTACTATTTTTTGGGTATGGGGTTGTACCTCTTTTCGAATCTGCCCTCTTTTTCCCTCTTTCTTTGTTTTTGTATTTTTGTTTTTATGATCTCCCATCATGCTATGTTATGTACAATGAATGAAATTTTGAAACTAGGACTCTTGACAGAAATAGTGTTTGAGCATCCTTCCATTGACAGGACCTCCAAATAATTCTTCTCCATTCAGTCCTTGTAAAAATAAAGCAGTATGACCTCTAACTGACTGAATGAGATAAGGAACTTTCCATAAATTCTCAAGCTTACCATGTTTACCTTTGTCCTCCCTCTTGGAATCCCATTTCAGCACTATGTCTCCAATGTGGAAATTGTTGGCTTTAGTTCTTCCGTCAAAAGATTTTCTTTATGTTTTCTTGCACTGCTTGAGTCTTGTTATAAACTTCTTCCCTTGTCTGCTACAAATGAATGGTTTGGTTCAGTCTCCTTTACATGTCATTTTCTTCTGATTGCATTTCTTGGAGAAGCCTTACCACTGGAACTCCCAAGAATGTTGGGAAAATGGCATCCATGCCATACACTAGTTGATAGGGAGACATACCAATTGATTTCTTGGTGGTTAGTCTATTAGCCCATAGTGCATGTACTAGCTTTCCATGCCATGATTTTTTATTTTGTTCCAGAAGCTTCTTGATGATATTGACCAAGCTTTTCTTTGAGGACTCAGCTAACCCATTACCTTGAGGGTAATAAGCTGTGGAATTTCCTAATGTGATGTGATATTTATAACAAAAGTCAACCATTCTTTTGGATGTGAAGGTAGCAACATTATTTGTGATGATCTTTCTGGGGCAACCAAATCTAGAGAGGATGTTTGTCTCAAGAAATTTGATAATGATTGAGTCAGTGGCATCCCTAGAGGGGATGGATTCTATCCACTTAGTGAAGTAATCAGTAGCAGTGAGGATCCACCTGTGTTGGGCAGATGAGGGGGGGTTAATCTCTCCAATGAAGTCTAAACCCCATTGTTGAAAAGGAGCTTCAACAGTAATGGGATGAAAATGCAAAGGTAGGAGTTTTCTCTTGCCATCAAAAAATTGGCATTTATGGCAAGTCATGACCAGTTTGTGGGTGTCAGAAAAAAGGGTGGGCCAATAATAACCAGCTCTAAGGATTTTTTTAGCTGTGGTTTTCCAGTAAAGGTGGCCTCCAAATTCTCCCTCATGCAGTTCATGCATGATTTTATCTGCATCATCCTCAAGCAAGCATTTAAGAAAAATACCTATAGAATTCCTCCAATATAATACTCCATCTAAAATGCAGAATTTTAAAGCTTTTTCTTTCAGGAATCTAGCTTTTGTCTTTGATAATGTAGGAGGAGCATTGAGATAGAAAAGCACATATAGGATATCAGCATACCAAGATGAATTCTGAAATACTTCTTCAACATGGGGAGTTGTGCATTCATCTTGTTCTTCTAAAATGTCAACCATATTCATATCTAATGCTTTGAAATTTGATTCAGCCATAAGTTTTGCAAGTTAATGTCCTTTAACCAGTTTAGTGGGTCTGATTTCTAAGTCATATTCTAAGATAATAGAAATCCACTTTCCCCTTTTACCATCAGGGTCCTGATTCAAAATGTCTTTGACAACTGTGTGTGGAACAAAATAAATGATATTGTAGGAATTTACAGGGTAAGTTCTGTAGATCAAGAACCAAAGGTCACTGCTCACAAACAGATCACAAATTAGTACACCAGTATAATCACGTGGTTAAAACCTTCAAAGAGGGAAACAATCCACGACTTGAGCCAACGCGGCCACTTCAGGAAATTTATTAATATAAAAAGAAAAGTTACATCTGTTTCTCTCATAAACGATTACCAGAAAAATGACCCTCCATGCTCTTTAAATAGAGATCATGGACCAATCAAGTGTTAAGCCATGGATCAAGTGTCGTTAATACCGAGGAGAGAGATAACCGCCAGATCACTACAAATCGTGACCATTGGATTATAAGTTACAAATGTACATGGTAAAGAGACACACTTTACCTAACTCTACACTAGACTAAGTTATTCTTAACTATTTCCTATGTGTTGGAATATCCTAACATCCCCCTTTAAGAACAACTTGGGATAGGATTGAAGGATTTACAAAGGTGACACAAAAGGAGCCTATTTCCTATGTGTCGAAATATCCTAACATCCCCCCTTAAGAACAAATTGGGATAGGATTGAAGGATTTACAAAAGTGACACAATAGGAGAAGGAAGGAGGCATTAGAGCCTATCCCCCCTTGATTACAACTTTCCTCAACTCCAAGCATGGATCGAAGTTTGGTAAACTTCGCTTCTGTGAGAGCCTTTGTAAAGATATCGGCTACTTGATCATTGGTTGGACAATACTGCACTTCAAGAACATGATCATGAATGAGCTTTCTGATGAAGTGTATGTGGAGTATAATGTGTTTCATACACTGATGCTGAACTGGATCTTTACATAGTTGAATGGCACTCTAATTATCACACCAAAGTGTAGTTGGATGCTGTTGATGGAGACTAAATTCAGACAGGATCTAACGAAGCCACATGGCTTCCTTGCTGGCTTCAACTGCACCACAATACTCTACTTCTGCTAAAGAAAGAGAGATGGCACTTTTTTTCTTACAAGACCAAGTAATAGGTCCTTAACTGAGAGTGAATACATATCCTGCAGTCAAATTTCGATCATCAGGGTCACCACCCCAATCAGAATTAGTGAAACCAATCAACAATGGAGATGCTCCTGCACTGTAATGAATCCCAAACTAAACTGTACCTCGAATATATCGAAGTATTCTTTTGGCTACTTTCCAGTGACTTTCATGAGGTTGGTGCATAAACCGAGCGACAAGACCAACGACAAAGGAAAGGTCAGGACGGGTATGGGTTAGATACAGACGTTTACCAACAAGTTGACGATATAAGGTAGCATCAACTTCAGGGGTAGTACAAGTGACTGAAAGCTTGAATCCAGACTGAAAGGGAGAAGGGGATGGCCTACAGTCTTCCATGTGAAATTGGTGTAGAAAATCACAGGCATACTTGGACTGAGAGAGGGTAATGCCTTCCTTGGATTGCAAGACTTGAAGACCAAGGAAATAATGCAAGTGTCTTAAGTATGTCATTTCAAACTTATTTTTGAGGCTATACTTCACATGGTTTATATGGTTTGGATCACTACTAATAAGGATAAGATCATTAACATAAAGAACAAGGATGGTGAAGGACTTACCCACTTTCTTGGTGTAGACAGTGTTGTCGGAATGACATGTAGAAAAGCCATTATCTAATAGAAATCTATCCATTTTGGCATACCAAGCCCAAGGAGCTTGTTTGAGACCATAGAGAGACCTCTTAAGGAGAAAAACAAGGCTAGAGTCTTTTTGGATAAAGCCAGGGGGTTGTTCCATGTAGATTTCTTCATGCAAATCTCCATGTAAGAAGGCGGATTTAACATCCATCTGATGGAATTCCCATTTAAAGAAGGCAGCAAGGGAAAGAACAAGGCAGATAGAATTCATTTTGGCAACAAGGGAGAAGGTTTCAGTATAGTCAATACCTTCAACTTGTGAAAATCCTTTAGCGACAAGACGAGCTTTATGTCTATCCACTTTTCCATCTAGTCCAAACTTTGTTTTGTAAAACCATCTACATCTGACAAGTTTTCTTCCTTTTGGAAGAGGAATAATATCCCAAGTATCATTCACCAATAAGGAGCGATATTCTTCATTCATAGATTCATCCCAATCTGGATGACCAGAGGATTCTTCAAATTTTTCTGGATCATGATTTTCTGGAACTTGAGCCAATAAGGAAAAGGCTCTTTCAAACTGAGAATGTGTACGTTGTCGATCGGTAGGGTCACCTGCAAGAGAACCTGCTGTATCCCGAGTAGAGCGGACCCATCTTGGAAGCGGTGGAGTATAAGGAACAATTTCAAGAGGTGGAGGAGGATTTTCATCCTCGTTGTCATAATCTTAAATAGAAGGAATGCTATTAAAAATAGAAGAGAGAGAGAGAGGTGGCACATACTCTGAATCAGGCTCGCAGGCCAACGGTGGCACACCCACCGAACTAGGCTCGCAGGCTGATATATTTTCATCAAATTTTACATCTCTTATAATGATTATATTTTTGGATTTTGGTTGAAGAAGTCTATATCCTTTGACATCTTCAGAATATCCAACAAAAATTAATTTTTCACTCTTAGTTTCTAAGGCTTTATGTTTCGCATCTGGAATATGGGCCCAAGCATCATTTCCAAAAACACGAAAGTGACTTACATCTGGTTTGATTGAGCTCCAAGCTTCTTCTGGAGTTATATTCTTTAAAACCTTAGTAGGAGTGCGATTTACTATGTAATTTGCACAGTTAATGGCTTATGCCCAAAAATTGAGACCAAGTCCTTTAGATTGAAGCATACAATTAGCCATTTCTTTTAAGGTGCGATTCTTCCTTTCAACTACACCATTTTGTTGTGGAGTATATGGAATGGTATGTTTCAATTGAATGCCATGCTCAGTGCAGAAGTTGATAAATTTGTTGTTAACATATTCTCCTCCATTGTCTGATATTAACTTAAGAATTTGATGTCCAGATTGTTTATCAACAAAGGCCTTAAAGGCCAAGAACATGTTAAAAACTTCACTCTTGAGTTTTAAGAAGTATAACCAAGTGCGTCTGGAAAAATCATCAATGAAAGTTAAGAACTTGCAACCAGAGAAAGAAACAACAGGAAGTGGACCACATAAATCACTGTACACAAGCTGCAAAGGGGCTGAAACGTGCCAGGAGGCATGTTTGTCAAAACTATCTCGATGATTTTTTCCGAGTACACATCCAGAGCAAACACCATCTCAGTAATATACCATAGGAAGACTCGTCACCATATTTTCCTTACATAGATTTTGAAGAGAGCGATAGTTTAAGTGACCAAATCGCTCATGCCAAATTTTGCTCACTTCATCGTTATGAGAAACAAAAATGGAGGGAAGACATGATGACCCAAAGTTGTCAAACTTATACAACCTTGTGGAATCATCATCAATGCTAGTAGCTAAAATATGTTTAGGATCTTTGAGGTCCTTGATTACAACATCATGAGGTGAGAATTCTACTATTTTCCCTTCACCTGAGTGAGTTATCTGATAAACAGAGAGAAGGTTTCATGAAAAGGTAGGAACACATAGTACTTCATTAAACTGACCATTATCGAGATGAATGGTTCCAGATCCTACAACACTAAGAGATCTATCATCATCAACATAAATATGTTTGGTGTTACAATCATTTAAAGAAGAAAACATGGCTTTATTTTTGGCCATGTGATAAGAAGCTCCAGAATCAATGAGCCACTCATGAGAATTAGAAGAGGAAGATACATTTAATGCATAACCAGATCTTGATGCTTGACAACCACAAGCAGAAAGTGCCATTCCTGAAGATGAAGGTGAAGAGTGCTCCAAATTGATGTTGTGCTTCTTCATTGTTGCTTCTAAGGCTTCCATCTTCTTAAAACATTTGGACTCTATATGGCCATCACGATTGCAAAGGTTGCAATGTTTATCTGTCTTCCTTCCTTTGTTTTTATATGCCTTATCATTTTGGTGAGTTGCTTTTTCAGTTTGCGGTTGAAATTGCTTAGGACCCTTGGAAAAAAATCCAACCCTTTTAACAAATTTTTTTTACAAAAGAAGCTTGAGAAAGAGATTTGAACCCAAGACCTCTATTCTCATAAACTAACCCCTCACCAAGTGAGATAGTAAAAGGATTATGTTATTGTTTGAAAGGAGGAAGAGGGGTTTTGTTTTGTTTTGTTTTTTTTTTTACTCTTTGGTGTGTGTGCCTTTTCCCGCACAAAAAAAAAACAAAAAACAAGCACAAAAAAGATGGAATGCAAGCCTTACGGTAGAATGTTAGATTTCCGGTTAGCCTTACCGGCAACTATCAATTTTTCCACTATTTCTGATTTCGCGAGATCGCACAAAGACACGGGGAAAGAGTCTTTTCCTGTTTTTGATTTGTTGAGATCGCACATAGCACAAAGAAAAGAGCATACATAGAGAAGAGGGTATAGATTCGGCAAATAAATAAAACCTAAAAACTGAAAATAAACAGAGGGAACCGAAATAAGCAGAATTATTAACAAATATAACTGCAGAACAGATGCTTTATACCTCAAGATCTAAACTGTGATAACTTGGGCAACCATAAACCTTTTCGCATGAAACGAATGGCGTTCCTCACTGTAAGAGACACTCCGGACACAACAGAGCAGTTCTCCAAGCCCAAAAATGTTCAAAAATAGTAGATCTACAAAACAGCAGTCGCATGCAGTCAAACCGGCTTCATATTTTGATCAACAATGGATGCGGCCCTCAAAATAGCTCTGATACCATGTAGGAATGTATAGGGTAAGTTCTGTAGATCAAGAACCAAAGGTCACCACTCACAAACAGATTACAAATCAATACGCTAGTATAATCATGTGGTTAAAACCCTTAAAGAGGGAAATAGTCCACGGCCTGAGCCAACATGGCCACTTCAGAAAATTTATTAATATAAAAAAGAAAATTTACATATGTTTCTCTCATAAACGGTTATCGGAAAAATTTCCCTCCATGCTCTTTAAATAGAGATCATGGACCAATCGAGTGTTAAGCCACAGATCAAGTGTCATTAATACCGAGGAGAGAGATAACCCTTGGATCACTACAAATCGTGACCATCGAATTATAGGTTATAAATGTACATGGTAAAGAAACACACTCTACCTAACTCTACACTAGACTAAGTTATTCTTAACTATTTCCTATGTGTTGTAATATCCTAATAGATATGAGAATGTAACATATAAACTTTAAAGTCTTTCAATGCCTTAATCAAGGAAAAGGCTTGTTTCTCCATGTTGTTGTACTTTAGAGGAGCATCTCTAAGGGATTTGTTGAGAAAGGCTAGGGGATGTTCTTGCCCCATCATGTTCTTTTGCAATAACATTGCAGCAATGGTATGTTCAGATGCAAATGAGAAAATGTAGAAGTCTTTGGTAAAATCAGGACTGATTAGAACCGGTGTTTTGGTGAGTGCTAGTTTAACTAGTTCAAAAGATCGTTTAGCTTCCAAGGTCCATTTAACCCCTATCTCTTTTTTTAGCATGTTTGTAATATTTTTCAAAAGTTCAGCAAGGTTGGGGATGAACCTCCTCAAGAAATTGATCTTCCCAATGGAGTATTGCAATTCCTTGATGTTTCTAGGATCGCTGATTGTCAATATGCCTTCAATCCTTTTGGGGTCTATTTTGATTCCCTCTTCAGAGATGATGTGGCCTAGGAGCTTTCCTTCCTGGAGACCAAACAATGTTTTCTTGGGATTCAAGGATAGGCCATATTTCCTACACTTTTCAAAAACTTTCCTTAAGTGAACTAAGTGCTCTTCATCAATCTTAGAGTAAACAGTGATGTCGTCAAAGTAAATGACTATGAAGTACCCTATGTCTTCTGAAAAATCTATGTCCATGGCCCTTGGAAAGTGGCCCCCGAATTCATCAACCCAAATGGAATTATAACATACATAAATGTACCCCAAGGGGTGGTGAAGGCAGTTTTGTGTTGATCACTTGGGAATACTAGCACTTGGTTGTAATCGGAAAAACCATCAAGTAGTGAGATTATCTTAGAGCCAACTACCTTTTGAAGTATGTGATCCATTTTAGGCAACGAGTAGTTATCTTTTAGGGAGGCTTTATTCAGATTTATAAATTCAATGCAAAGCCTAATCTCCCCGGTCTTCTTCCTAACTGACACAAGGTTGGAAACCCAATCTGAGTATCTAATGGGAACTATGATCCCAACATCATACATCTTTTTAATTTCTTTCTCAAATAAAGGTAGTAAGATAGGGTTTATTCTTCTCAACTTTTGTTTGAAAGGTTTCTGATTTTCCTTAAGAGGAATTTTATGTTGAATAATGCTTGTGGCATATGATTTCAAATCCTCATACCCCCATGCAAACACATCTTTCAACTCTTGAAAAAGCTCAATATATATCTTTTTTATGTGAGGAGGAAGAGTCTTGGAGAGTTTGATCATTTTGGGTTCCTTTAGGCTGCCTAAGTTATACTCCTCTACATCATTCTTGGTGAATTCTATCTTTGGTTTTTTAGCGACATCATTAAAGTTGAACAACTCTTTTAATGGTGCAAGTCCCCTTGGTAATGTATCATATTTACATTGTAAGACCTCAAGGTCCCTTTGGTATAGATCCTCAAACAATTCTACCTCACAAGGATGTGCAATCAGATTTATATCAGCAGTAGAGGACAACTTTGTTTTATGGGCTTGTTCTTCAGCAAAAACACCTTCATCATGCTCTAGGCTTGGTCTTGTTCTTGTAAATTCATTCCTAGACTGCAAAAAGTCATCAATTTGTTCATCACCCTTAAAAACTTGCCAATGGTTTATGTTTTTAGGCACTGTGGGCCAGTTTTTAACTTTGATAGTGTATTGTTCAGTTGCATGGGGTATTTGGCAATTGCTGGCAGCAAAGGCAAGCTCATTGGCAAGGCAGTTTTGGGCTCTAGGGATGAAAATGAGCTGATATTTCTCAAAGGTTTTGAGGAGATCTAGGGTAGCATTTATGTACTCTCTCACTCTTGGATTCTTTGTTGAATACTCACCTTTGATTTTTTTAATGACCAGATTTGAATCTCCTTGGGCAGAGATTTTCTTAGCTTCTAAGTCTTTGAGCAAATGCAAGCCAAGGAGGAGAGCCTCATATTCTGCAATGTTATTAGTGCACTGAAAATATAGTTTGTATGAATAGCCTTCATTTGTGTTATGTATCCAGACACCAGATCCTAAACCTGCTTTGCCACAAGAGCCATCAAAGCTCATGTTCCAATATGTTTCTAGTTCATGTTTGCCATTATGTTTTTGTTCAGGGCTACTAGAGTTTTGGATGATATGTTCTTCATTTGAGGATAGATTTGACTGTTTTGGTGGGCCTAGATCTTTTTCATTTTCATTCACTTGTTCACCAATGTCATTTTCTTTATACAAGATGAATGAGTTTAAGTCTGAATGAATGAAATAGATAGGGGTGTTGTTTGGCCTATTTAGGCTACTTACCATATACTTCATGTGGGACTCTTGGTATAACCTCCTGGTTTGGTTGAAAACAGGGATGGTAGCATATGATATGTCAATTTGGAGGTTCCCCTGAAGCTTGGCTCCCCAAGATCTGGATAAAATCATGCCATACTTAGGGGGAATGTCAGCAACAACTATGTCCATGACTAGGTTCTTAGCAGGTATTTGTGCCAGATTGACACAAAGATCCTTGATTAGGCCCAAACACTTGACTCCACTCGAATCGAATGAGTACAAGTCTTTGTAAGGTTTAGTAATTTCTAGGCCTAATCTCTCCATCACAACTTTAGGCATGAGGTTGTGAGAGGCACCGGAGTCTAGCATGGCATTATGCAAGATTTTGTCATGTATGTTTAAGCTAACATAGAAAGGTGGAATGGCTCCTTCTTGGTATTTTCCTTCTACTTCTGGACCAAACAACAGTTTTGGTTTGTCATTTCTCAAGTTTAAAGTACCCGTATCATTTCCTATGTTCAGGACCTTCAAAACTTGGGACCTATACACTTCTTGAGTAACCAGTTTAGTGAGAGGTATGATTATCTTGATTTTGGAAATCTCTCCCTCAAAGCTGAAAGGTATTTGTGTTTTGGGCATATTTACATCAGTTTTATCAGCCATGAAATTTTCTACACTTTTGATTTGCTGATTCTGATTTGGGGCTTTAGACAATAGAATATTTCCAGGGCCACTAGTTGATGTACTAAGGCATCTTGGGTCACTATTTTGCTGGCTGATTTTTCCTTTGTTTGGATTAGTTTTCTTAGCCATAGTGTTTGTGTTGATTGCTGTCTTTTTAGGGGTGTTTTCAGGGGTTTTCCTAACTGTAGTGTTTGGATTTTTTTTCTTGGGGGCATCTTGGTTCTTTTTTCTCCTAAGGTCATATTGCCTATGGACCTCCATTATGGCATTTTCAAATCCTAAGCGGTATCTTTAGAATCCTCATGGTTTATTTCAGTTTGATTTGGGGAAAAGAAACCTTGTTCTTCTTCAGTGAGAAAAAAATCATCTTCATTATCAAAGCCTATCAAATTTACATGGTTTTCTTCCAACTACTATATTGAACAATTTTTGGAATAAACAAGCATAGATAGATCTAAGGAGTAGCTAAGAACTCCTTAAACAAATCCAGCAGAGGAAAACATAAAGAAAATAGACAACAGGAAGGACTAAGGTGCCTCCAACAACATTTCTTAGCCTATACTCTTATGTTATACTGTAGCATAGAAGGATGAAAACATAATGAAAACATGAGAAAAAAATAACATGAAAGAGAAGAACTTCACCAATAACCAAGCTCATAGATCCTGCAAGCTATCCTCCTTCATCATCAATCAAAACAATCCATTTAGAAAATCCACAAGACCAATTTCTCCTTAAAATCCAAGAAAACCATGTATTTCTCTCAAAAATCATCAAATGAAAACATTTACAATGAAAGCCCTCATGCTCTATTTATCTAGCAAAGGAGGGAAAAAACCCTAGATAGGGTTGGAAAATGTCAAAATCACTCATAAATGTCATAAATTCCCAAGAGACCATGCAAGGCCCAAGGCACAAAATATCCCATGAAATAAATGCCAAAATAACTTATAGCACCTAATTATAGAGTGATTAGCCTCAAAAAACACTAAAATATGATTTTTCAATAAATGAGTGTGTTTTGTTGACTTTTGGTCCAAAACACACAGTGTTGTCCATAAGCACAGCGCCACCTTAGGCAGAAAATAGGTCCTATTGCAATCACATTTTGGAGACCTTCCTGATGTCAGATTTTGCTCCGTGATGGCCCGTTGGAAAGCCTGATGAGTCTAATTTCCAAAAATACTCTTATGTTTTTGATCCAACTCATGTAACCTATCCAAAATGTCAAAATCCCAACACTTCTATGAGCGCAGGGCCAAGCCTGAAAAGGAGGTAGAATGGTGAAAAATGAGGTGTTTTTTGACCTTTTCAGGGGTAAACAATGCTCCAATTGCTCTAAAATTTGGTGAGAATAGTGTGATAGCCATGAGAATTCCAAAAATGTAGAGTTTTTTCTCTGAGTATGCCTAAGGGAAAATCATAGCACCAGTGGCGCTGCGCTTATAAGCCTTCAAATTCTCAAAAAAAACAATCTTGTCCAAATTCCTTCAAAATTGGTGGAGGTCTAATTCAAAGGGTTTGAGAGACTTGTAGAGAATCTGATGCCAAAATTCCAAGTCTAGCTTGGTCTTCTCCTCCTTTTAGTGCTTGGATTTCAATGAGGGCCTCTTTGAGTTTGGCACAAGCAAGTTTGTTTTTCATTGCATAGTGCTTGGTCATCTTTTTCTGGAGAGCAAGGCCCCTTTTTATCTTCTTAAAATACTTGTGTTCATTCTTATAATACTGAATGATGCGTTGTGCCATGGAAAAATATCTCTCTAGCTCCCTAATTTGTGCATCTTTTCTTTGGAGTAGTATTCTAGTGGCCATCTCCTCATCTTCATTATCACTGTCTAGGTCAATGAATTGGGGCTTTTGTTTAGTTTGCCTGCCTTTATTACCTTTCTCAAATTTCTTCATTTTTTGTTTTCCCTTGTCAAGCTTTTGAGCTGAGGAATATGGCATGGTCCCTTGCCTCTTGGAGTCAGCAAACACTAGCCTTGGCCCTCTTTGATATGTAAGTGAAAGAGGTATGATTGTGGACTTGCTGGTGTCTTTGTCATGGCTATAATCATCATTTATAATATGAGCCTCTTCCCCCTTTTTAATGTCATCATGACTAGGATTAACTTCATCTTTGTTTTCTGCCATGTCATCATTTTCATTATCACTGAGGGGATGATTGTTGTCATGACTGTCATGACAGCTGTCATGACTGTCATGACTATTTCCTTCTTGGTTGTCTTGTACCTCACTGTATTATTGATCACCTACCTCTTTGTCATTGTTTTTTTACCTTCTCCTCACTGTGATCTGTCTCATTTGCATCACTGCTTCCTTCAATTTCTGCACTATACTTACTTTCTTCATCTTTGTCATTGTCATCTTCTTTCATGCCTTCATCATCTGTCATAGCTTCATCATCATTTTTTGCCTCTGCTTCTTCATTTTCCTCCTCATTATCTACCTCTATATCCTCTATTTTATTGTTGATCTCCTCTTCATCAAGGCTCATTTCTTTTCCACTTTCAACCTCCTCATCTTCTCCATCATCCTCTTCCATTTTGTCACTGTTTTTGTCACTGTCATGCTCATTATTATGCTCATTGTTTTCATCTTCATCATTGTCATGCTCACTACCCCTTTCTTCATCATCTAAATTTCCTTCCTCTTCCTCTTCATCAATTTTCGTCCCTGCTTCATCATTTCCCTCTTCCTCCTCATCATTTTCTTCTTCTTCCTCATCATTTTCCTCTTCTTCATTTGATGCATCAAGAGAAGGAGAGGAGGGGGGTTTTCTTGAGGTGAGAGCACTTTTGTAGATGATGAGGGCAAACTAGGTTGATGAGGGAGCTGTGGGCTTGTGAAGATTTCACGTGCTATGAATACCTACCAAGGTATACCCTACTATTCCAATTGATGTAATACCGCCATCTTTATCAAGGAATGGTGAAATACACTTTGGATTTGTTGGGAAGGAATCCTTCTCTAGACAACATAAGACATTTTGTCCATACTTCTATAAAGGTAGTAGGGAAAGTTGAGCATTTTGACCCTTGTGAAATGCATGAGGAGTCTAACATGGTAAGAGTAAAACCTAGAGTATCCACCCTCACAGGTAAAGTACTTCATAATAACTTTCATCAAGGGTGAAAATATTTGTTTGAGGTGTGATAAAGGAAAAACTGCCTTGCAGCCCATTCTGTACCTAGTCTTGACAAATGGCTTATAATAGTTTTTGTCCAATTTGGCTTTCTTAAACCACTTTTCACCAACAGTAGGGATACCTGTGGCATTAGAGATGGCATCTTCTGATAATTCAAAGTCCACTCTTGCAAGGCTTTATTGTTTTTTGTGTAGCTTAAGAATGAAAAGACTTGTAAGCTCTAGGTGGATTTGCACTTGCTTGACTCTCTCACAAAATTGGAAGCACCCTACATTCTGGAAACATGAGAGGATCACGGGAGATGAGATGATAGCCACTGTGCTCTAGGGTTCAAATTTGTTCACTTTTCCTCCCTTGTGATTTGGCTTCATAGGCCCTTGGACTCTTTCACTGCTGCTATTGTCTTCTTCCCCTGACATGGTGATGGGAGCTGCTTGTGGACAAACTAGGGTTTGGAGGAGCAAAATGAAAATGGTGGTGAGGGCAGCTTCTGTGAATAAGTGATGTGGAGGTTAGGTTTAGGACATGAGTGCTTGTATTCGAAAGAGGGCTTGTTTTGAGACGAAGTGTAACAACCCTAATTCACTCTCCCTTAAATGATAACTATTTTTTTCATGGAGACCAAAAAGACAGGTTTGTTACGCATTTAATACCTAGGGTTTGCAAAACTAGGGTTTAAATATTCTATAGCCACCAAATGACTAAAAACACTTGGGAGGAGGAGAAAATAGGGCACCTACCAATTTTATTTTCTTGCATGTCTTTGGAGGCAATTTGAGGGTATCCTTGAGCCTTTGGGCAATTTTTTTGCAAGTCTAGAGGTCCTCTGCATTAGTGCAGCGCCCTGCCCGAATATTCAGGTAGGCCTGTGGGTGCAGCACCAGCAAGTAGTGCCTCTGGTGTGAGCATAGCGCCAGGCGTGTGCATGCCTACCGGGCCTCTGGGCGCAGCACCGGGTAGGTCGTGTGCTATGTGTGTACAGTGTCGGGCATTCAGAACAGGGTTTCAGGTCCTGGGCATGTCGGGCTCGTCTGTGCGTAGCGCCACCCGATTCACGTAGTGCCACTCCTTATTCACACAACGCCATTGAATTTTGAATGGTGGAAACCCGATAAGCAGCACCAGGGCCTGTGAGCACAGTGCCACCTGATTCGTGTAGTGGTAGGGAACTTTTGCCTAGGAACAGTAAAAAAAATCTGAATCTTCTCCTGAAGGTTTTATTTCTTTTAAAAATGACAAGTGAGTTTGAAAAGATAACTGAGGAGCCTTTATGCCCTTTGAAATATAAATCAATTTTAGAAAACCCACTTTTTCTAAGTTTGTTTTTGTCACTTTATGAGTTTCACTGATATCCTGTGACCCTTTTTGCAAGTGATTTGCAACTTGCCAAGGTGATTTTTCTTCTTTTGGTAAGGGTTTGTTGAAAAGATGAAGAGGTCTCCTTTAAATTTGGAATTGTTGGCACTATTAAACTGGGCCTTGTTTGCACTAGGAAACTGAAAAACTTGTTTTTATCCCCTTTTGAAATGTCTGAGTGTTAGTGACCCAAAAACATGCTCTTCTTATCTCCTTACTGTTTTTAACAGTGATACACTCACTTTGACAAAGACTACAAATTATGTCTGCTATTTCTTCCATTGGCCACTTCTGATTTTTGCAGGTGCCTATGACACATTTGTTTTTGTTCCCTTTTGTCACTCTTTGGAGTTTGACAACCTTCAGTCACTCAACATTGATCTCATGCTCAGCTTGATTTTCCATTTTGACACTCAACCTTATGTTTTTCTCCTTTTGAACATTTTGAGGGTAGTTAACTGTACTTGAAGGCTTAGTCTCCCTCATACTGATACTCTTTGCATTCTTCCCCCCTTTGATGTAGTGAAGCACTGTTGCCTTAGAAAACCCTAGGAATCACCTTCTGATATCTTCTTTAGCCTTTTGCTGTCATGATGGAGGCCCATCATCTTTATTTCACCTACTTTGCTTATCCTTCCGAAAATTTTAGGTTTTAGGGTTGTTAGAGAAAAATAATTAATATTGTCTTCTAAGTTCTCTATAGCACTTTCAAGTTCATTCATTTATGTTCAGCTCACCTCACCTTTTTCCCTTTTTCATTTATAACTTCTAAAAATCTTCAATGTGTGCTTTTCTGTGTTGATGTGACTTTGTCCTTGTGGCCTTTTGCATTGGCTTTTTGCTTGGCAACACTGTTTAGCCAATTATTCCTAAAAACCCTGATTCTCTTTGAGCATAGGCCTGCTGCCTCTCCTTTGCTGTGGCTGTAATTAGTGATGAGATGGTCTCTTTCCTTACCTCAATTTCTGCTGATAGCCATCTCAATCATTCCTGCAGAAATGTTTAAGATGCATAGTTATCCTCTGGCAGAATGATATCTTTGGCAAAGTAATCCTTCTTGAAGGTATTTTTGATCTAATTTGTACAAACAGTTGCTTGACCTTCTTTCAAATTTGGTTTCATCTTCTTGGCATAAGAAAAATAGTGTTTTAGAACGCTGAAAAAATCCTATAACCTATGAAACCCTAACTGACCTAGTGGGAGGCTCTTTGGGTTGGCCTTTGGCTGAAAACTTGACTTTGAGATTTTCAAGTGTAAAACTGAGCTTTTGACAAACCTTATGCATTTCAGACCCAAAACTACTGATTTTTATTTATATAAAGAGCCTAGAAGGGTAGCTTGATACCACCAATGCTTGAGTCACTTGGTGAATAGGGGAAAAGGTTAGGCTACTTGGCAACCCAGGGTGGAAGTGGAAGGGTTAGGCAAGTCAAAACAGAGTGGTAAGGTCAGAGTTGGAAAAACATAGTGAAAATGAGTGGCATGAGCCCATGATGGGTCTTCTGGGAGTGATAGGCTGACTATGACATGATAGGATAGTAAAATAGTGAAAAAATTATCCTAAGGATAATGAAGGCAGTGAGATTTCTAGATCTCACAATATTCATGAATTTTGTTTCTAGAAATCTAGGATAAGCATTTATTCATCTATAAAAAGGAAAAAATTACTGATGACTAACAGTGCCTCCACTTGGGGAGGGAAGCTCCTTTTCAGGAGGTGTCCATAATCTCATATCTCTAGTTTTATTAAGACTAGTGCCTCATCCATTGGGTAGACTTTCCTTCTTTCATTTGCTGATGTTTCTCTTGAAGCTATGATCTAAAAATATGAAGGACATGTTAGCTTCAAACTTCATCTCTACCTACCCAACCTACTTGCCTAACATTTTTTTTTTTTGGGTGCACTTGAACTGGAAAACCCTTGACATTTTTTTCTTTTGAAAGCAAAACAAACTATCTACTTCTACTCTTATTACTTCCAAGAGTTTAGATTATTCTAGTGAACTCTTTTTATTCTCTACCTAGACTATTTGACTGCCAAGATTAAGCTATTTGGCAAACTTCGTTCTCTAAGCTATTGACATGATAATGAAAGCATGTTTTAAATCATGATTAGACAATCTGACTTACCATGGGTTGTGGCATTAGGACAAGCTGCACACAAAAATTATTTTTTGTATAAACAAAACTAGAAAAATAAGGGTTTTGATTTATCATTTGGTATGCATCCCCATCTTCCTCTTTCATTCAATTTTGAGCATGTGGAACCAATATCTTTCATTCCTAATCTATCATTTCTGACAAGTCAAGTCTGAATGATTTGGAAAACTCTCTTTCACTAACTTATCAACACTAAATTTAAAGCATGTTCAGCCATGATTAGGCTAGATGACTGAACAAGACTCTTTTGAACAAGTAGTGGCATTTATACTTGCACACTTTTAGTACTACTATTTTTTAGGTATGTGGTTGTACCTCTTTTCAAATCTGCCCTCTTTTTCCCTCTTTCTTTCTTTTTTGTATTTTTGTTTTTATGATCTCTCATCATGCTATGTTATGTATAATGAATGAAATTTTGAAACTAGGACTCTCGATAGAAATAGTGTTTGAACATCCTACCATTGACAGGACCTCCAAATAATTCTTCTCCATTTAGTCCTTGTAAAAAGAAAGCATTATGACCTCTAACTGACTGAATGAGATAAGGAACTTTCCATAAATTCTCAAATTTACCATGTTTACCTTTGTACTCCCTCCTGGAATTCCATTTCAGCACTATGTCTCCAATGTGGAAATTGTTGGCTTTAGTTCTTCTATCAAATATTTTCTTTATATTTTCTTGCACTGCTTGCGTCTTGTTATAAACTTCTTCCCTTGTCTTCTAGACCTCATAATATTCATGAATTTTTTTTCTAGAAATCTAGGATAAGCATTTAGTCATCTATAAAAAGGTAAAAATTACTGATGACTAACACTTGGGGTTCAATCAATAAGGTCACTGCTTAATAGGGTGTGCATCTAGTTTTAGAGTAATGCACATGACCCCTAGGTCCCTTGTAATACCCTTGAGTTCTGAGAATTTCGTGGGAAACAGGTCCTGGTACTCTGTGAGAAGCTCTGCGACTTTCCCTATAGTGTCACCATCCCAATAGTCCCTAATTTTAGCCAACTTAGGTTGTTCTTTTGTCCCAATGTTGACTTCTTTTAGCTTAAGAGGCTTGGTCACATCAACAGTCTGCAACGGAGGATCAACGACTACGCGTTCACCCTTAGATTCTGGAATAGCAATGTTTCACGGGTCCTCATCACATTCTTCTATGGACATATTGTGGAAGTTAACAATATCTTGCATCTTTTTATCCCATTCTAGTGCCCCATACTTCGTATGAGGGTGCAATTCATCAAATACCAGGGCATCAATGTCCTGCAAAGCTTCATCCAGTGCCTCAGTTCCTCCTATCAACCCGAACGTTTCAAAAAACTCATCCCTCATGTTTTCTTAGTGGCGGGTGCACTAATGTAGCTCTGCATCAAAATACCATGTGGTGGGAATGGGTCCCAGGGCATGAACGAATAGGTGGACCCATTCATTCATAGTTCTTTCATAACATTCCTCCATCCATGTGGACAAGTGCTTCGCGGATCTCCTGGGCCAAATAAATTCTTTACGTGCAAGTGAACCAAGGGTTCAAACTGCAGGATCATCATTTCGCGGCATTCCTCCCAATCCTGGAATGACCCCTTATTACTTTCCCACCACCACCCAGGGGTTGCGTGCATGGCTAGGTTGACTGCCCACATTCTTCGCTCCCTTGGGACTTTGGCTTCGAATACCCGCAAAAAATCTCTAATACTACCAAAACCATCAAAGTAGGTTAAGTCTCTTACCTTT
Source organism: Pinus albicaulis (assembly GCA_034641835.2). Taxonomy (NCBI): domain Eukaryota; kingdom Viridiplantae; phylum Streptophyta; class Pinopsida; order Pinales; family Pinaceae; genus Pinus; species Pinus albicaulis. Next base: position 184,964,755 of record CM076584.1, read on the forward strand.
GAGGAGATACACCGGAATTTCTTCGTGATCCTAAGATATCGTAGAGCAGAGACATCATGTAACCGATTCTGCCAATTTTCTATTTCCCCATCAGAGTCAGAGAGGCATTCACTATCTTTCTCCCAACAAAGTACACAGTCAGCTGTAAGATTAATCCAATCCTCCTCCTAAGTAGTTAGTTTATAGATATGGTCCAATCGTCTTCTTCGCGCACTGGTTCTGTATATCGTTCTCCTTTCGCAGGGTCTAGAGGGACTATCACTCTCGTATCCTCATTCTAAAAAACCATGCTCCTTTTCTTTAAATTGATAATTCCTCCCATGTATATTGCCCAATCCATTCCCAGGAGTGCAAGATAAGGTTTCGCATCTTCCATGATCTGAATTACTTCAAAATCTGCATGTACCTTGACTCCTATGATATCTACCATAATCTTTGATAACCTCCCGAATGATATGATTTTATGCTAGTTAGACATGCGCAACTATATAGTAGACCATTCCAGCTTAGGTTCTCCCATCCACTGCCATGTTTGCTTAGGTAGATCATTTGCATCCGACCCTAGATCCAGGATGACCTGATCCATCTCATAGTCACTAATCTGTGCAGTAAGCCACATTTCTTGACCAGTGCGTTTCTTATGCTTGTATAGTTTGTGAACATATTTAACTTCTATGGGAGGGTTAGTTCTTTCTGCGCAAATGTCTATCAGTGCCTGAAGATTTTCCACTACCTTCTGGTTGCATAGTGGTTTCATACATGCTTGCAGGAATGGTTTGACTTTGTCGTCTAGTTTTAGGTTCATTGGGGCCTCGGAAGTAGATGCCTCCTCCTTGGTAAAGTCCTTGCGAGCTTATATGAAGGTCTCTTTCTCTTTTTGGAGGTCCAGGCTTTCCCTTTTGATAGCAACTTTCTGGATAAGGGGTTCAGCTGCAACTTTCTCTTCAGCTCCTCCAGTAGCCATGCCGATGCACATTATGACATTAATATTGGGTCCTTCATCACATGGTTTTGCCTTAACCCTTTGCACGTTCTGCATTGGTGTCTTCTGTTTCTCCTGAATTTTTTCTATCAATATTGGACAATTTTAAATCACATGATCCAAATGTCTACAATATCTACAAGACTGTCGCTCAGGGTTTGGAAAACCCCTTGCAAAGTGCCCTATTTCTCCATAGTTGTAACAGACCAATTGCCCTCTTCCCTGACCTGCGCTTCCACCCTTTCCCCCTTCCCTGCCCCTTGCTGGGGAGCCTTCTATGCCTAAGGGAGATCATGGAGAATAAGGGTCAGCCTGTACCCTATATAGGTTTCCTCGATCTATCATTAGGTCATAGGTACGAAAGTTATGTTCGTCATGTCCCATAGATGAGAAAAATTGGCACCATTGTTACTTCAATTCTGGAACATATGCACCAAGACGAGGGCAGTGGTTGGTATCATGAAGTCCAGCTACGCGACAATCAGCGCACCATAATGTCGGACCACTTGGCCCTGCAGCCTCCTTAGGACGCAATGGGCTAGGACCCCCAGCCTGCATGTAGTCTGCTAACAGTGGGCACTGATCCTTGGTGTGGCCAGATACCCTACATCATATACACCATACGTCTGGGCCAGCCTCTTTTCCTCGCTCTTTCCACAGATTTTGGATTTCAAGGTGCCTTGCCTCCAGCTGTCCCTGGATCTACTACACCCAAAAATGGGCATCATCTCTTGGCGCAGCCTGCAGTTTCATAGCAATATCCAAGGCTTTCTCTTGCATTTCAATTTCCTGCTGACCCATAGGTCCGCGCAGGTGGGGCAACATCATAGCGATAAACCATTCCTTGTGCTGCCTATCATCATACTGAAATTCCCCCTCTCCGATAACCTTCTTTAGCCGCTGATCAGTTTCCCATACTGATTCAGTGGGTCCTTATTTAAAGTATTTCAGGTCAACCACTATTTGTGAGTAGGACTTAGGCTTCTGAAACTGTTGCTTTAAAGCATCCTTAATTTCTTTCATTGATGGATCCACATGCTAGCCTACGTACCCCATGAACCAATCCAGGGCCCTCCCTTCAAAAGATAAGGATAGATGCACCCTGTTTAAAACATCACTAGCCACATTATGTGCAATCCATATCTTCGTCTCCTACACCCTTGAAGGTGGGTAGCTTCATGTGTGCGACCATATCATCTTCTGGTGGTGGCGGAGGTGTGGGTGAGTTCTTGCCCTTATGCTGATTCGAAGGCGGTGTAGCTGGAGGGCTACTTCCTATGTGCATAGCCAACTCTCTTACTGGGTTGTAGATAGATCTATCCCCTTCTTGGTTGACCTGGTAGTACTTACTACTTCGATTTGTACTCTCACCCTCATCAGAGGTCATTCATTCGACGTGGTTGCACAAAATGCCTTTTTCACACATCAATAGTTTATTTAGAAGTGGCAGTGTTCATAAGAACTTACCTCAGAATCCCTTAAAGAACCTTCACTTTGCTTCAGAGTAAGATACGAATTGATCTGAAAATGGTCTAGATAACTTGTATGTATTTCAATAACCTACCACTCAGTTTTAATTTAAATGATCTAGCTTGAACTTGACAATTTTGCGGAATCATTTACTTGAAAGTGGTGCATGAATTTTTACTGTTTATATGTCTTAACTTCATTTGTTCTTGCTATAATTTAACATGTATGAAAACAACATAATGCAGCAAATAATCATTCAACACAACAACAATTTTAATCTAGGAGTTCACTTGAAATCTCGCGGGCTACGTCTCCTTTGAGCATTGTCATCATGACTCAGCTCTATGGGATTATGGAATTTTTTTTTTAAATTAAATACTTAACTCCAATAAATACAAAAATGATCAAAAGGACTGAAAATACCATTTAAATCCCTCTAATGGCTTTCCAAATTCTGCAAACAGCTTTAGCCTCTTGTCGACACAATTCCTTCTGTCGGTGCACTAAGCTACTCTGAGCTTCTAAATGGCACAAAATCCCTTAGAATCTCGGCCCTAAATAAGTCAGCCTATATTATCTAGGTACAGAGGAAATAAAATTTCCTTTTCATTCAATAAACCTTCCATCAAAGTCTGTCACTGAAAATACTCCTGATGTATCCAACACACATCAGACACCAAATACCAACTGATAAATTGCTCAAATTGAGCACTACATTCCCCAAATAGAATATCCTCCACGGTTTTCCCAGGGTTGCCCAGAACTTCACATCAGATTTTCAAGCTCTAGAAGTTCTCAAAATATTCTAAAACCACTTCCATTGGTTCCAAAATTACTGAAATAGTCAAGATAGAGTTTTTTTTCATCAAAAATAGCCTCTGGCTGCTCTGGTTTCGCCTCAATCACCTATCGGCACCCCTTGGCACTAGGGTTAATAAAAATGTCTCTGCTGAGTTTTCGACCTCTAAAAATCTTTAAAACTTGATGAAAACTCTGTAAATATATTCATAAGGATTTTTTCAGTCAATAATGACCACTTTTTCACTGCAAATGGTCCCAAACAGCTCTTTCTAAGCCCTGCACTGCTGCTGGCAAAAGTTGGCTCTAATGACCCCTAGAACTTTAATGAAGCTTTTCAGCCTTAAAATGTTCTGTAAAGGCTTTGAAAACCATCTCATCAGATTTAGAACATCTAAAATATCCAATTTAGACTACTGGAACTCTGGAAAAGGACTCTAGCTCCCTTAGCTAGGCCTCAAACTAATTTTGTCTCATGGTGGCCCTGATGGCTCCTTCATCTTCCCTGAAGAAAAATCTACTGAATATCACCTTCATTGGACCTGAAACATGTTCCAAAATCTCCAGGAGGTTGAAAAGACCCAAAATTGACTACAATTTCATCCAATTTGGTTCAAAATTGAGGGAGTTATGGCAAAACCCAATTTTTCCCAATATCCCTAAACAAACTCCACCAAATGTGGAGCAACTGGAGTTAGCTGGAGTTAATTTTGGTGAAAAGTGCAAAATCTAGGCACGTCCTCCAGATTCGGAGGAACCACCAAATCTGGGTGTGCCCTCACATGACCCCCTGCCGAAACCGTTGGCAAAAATTTTGCAATGTCCATTTTAAAAACTGTAGTTTTAAACTGGTATAGTGTTGTGCGGCCACATGGCCATACCCGTTGGCATATAAACTGACCATGACTGTGGAGATGAAGGCCTTAAGGCCTATTTCTATGTGCCAGTCATGTGAGCTCTGGGCTAGCCCCTTTTCCGCCCGCCCATTTCAAATACAAAACACAAATAGATATGTGATCCATGGTATGTTAAGAACTACCATGTAGCCCGGGCGGTCGGGCCTATTGGCTGGCTGTCCATCGACCAGGTTTTGAATCCTACAACACCTAACAAACTTTTTAAAATTCCATTTCCATTACTCCTCAGCCTGGGGCCATGTGGCACCCTCAGATTGGCCAAACAATCATAAAGTCAACCAATTCTCGAATCAGCATCTACCACTTGTCAAAGTCTGATTAGCTCAAATGGAATATTCCAGGGAATATTCTAAGTAATATTCCAAGAGTATTCCTTGGAATATTCTTTTTAAAAATTTTCCAATTTTGGAAAGTCAAACTTGGTCAATTGAAAAAATGGAGTTTATTGGAGACTTCAAACCTGAATAACTTTCGCATACGACCTCCGTTTTGCGAACCATTCACGACACCAGAATCACAACGACGAGAAATTTCCAGTCGTTTAGGTTTGACACTCTTCTGAGAATTTTGAATTTTTAGCTATCATTCTGGTCCATGATCCAGTTCTGATCACACCTCCCAAATTAGAAGATTTTGGACCCCAAAAGCTCTATGGAATATTAAAACTGATCTGTACAGTGAATAAGAATATTGCACCCTCTTCTCTTCAACCTCCAAACACTTGCCTTGCATGGATAGTGACTTTGAACCACAACTAGAAAGCCATTCACACTTCCCTTCCTCGATGCTTGTCCTCCTGTCAAGAGCTGTCTTTCTTTCACTCTCTCAGAAAATTTCTGGCGAGAAATTTACAGAAGGAAACTGTACATCGCTGCCTTGATCAATGATCCAAGGTGGCTCAAACAAACAAGATATTACAACATAAAATACATGCATACAACCGAAATTTGCATATGTACAAAATGAGTATGTCTTAATATACTAAGAAGTCTATTCACTTCTTACCAAGCCACTTCCATGGCGACTTTTGCTGCTGTAACTCTTCCTCATGTGAATCTTCCATTTTCACATCAATAATGGAATCCTTGATTCCACCTTCGCCATTTTTTCTGTCCTCTTGTTGCATGTGCTTTGGATGACTAGTTGGATGCAAAGTCCAACAATGGGAGACAACATGTCCCCTCTTTTGGCAATATGTGAAAATATTATGCACCTTCTTTGAAAGTTGCCTTTGCCTCATCTACTTCCTGTATGCTTTCTTCCTCATCTAGCATCTCAAAACATCATGGTTAAACCGACCACAATATGTACAACAAATCTTTCTTCCATTTAAGGATGCAAAATTATCATGCTTTGCAGAAACACAATCAAATTGATCATGGGAAGAATTATACTTCTTGTACTTCTTTGAATGTTCATCCCTTTTTCCTTCTTGAGGAGATGAACTAGTAGAGGCTATGGCTTTCATTTTTAGAATAACATCATCGTTCTTGTCTTGAAAACTGTCTAAAATTGCATGCTCGCCATAAGCTGCATGTCTACCATCTTATTGCTGCAACAAAGGCTTAAAGCAATGGAAATCATCTTTGAAACAAATTTGACATATTTGCATCTTATAAATTGGAATAAAAGTTCTCTTTTAAATAGCCTCACATGCCTTCATGACTTTGGAGTCTTCGCCATTAAATTGCACATAACCAAGACCAAGATTCTTGGGTCGTTCCTCAACCAAAACAGGTTCAACCATGCCTTCTGCATGCTTGCCTAACCCTTTTCCTTCATAGCCCATTTAATCATTAACTTGGACCCTATACCTCTCGTGTTCTTTTCGAAAGAACCAACACATCTTTCTAATGAGGAAACTGAAGACAAATTAGAATGGATTACCTCTTCCTCACGCATGTTCTTGGTCAAAGCCTCTTGGGATTGATGGAGTTGTATCTCCATATCATCCAATCTTTGAATAATTTCTTCCTTCTCTTCCTTCATGGAAAACAACTGCTCACAAAGTTTAGTGCTTTCTCATTTATCCTCAAACAAAATTTGCACAATGTCCTTCAATATAATAAAGTCACGCTTCATATCATCATCGAAGAATCTTGTCAAGGAGGAAAATTCACTTGTAGAAGTTGTCATTATGATGTAAATGAAAAAAAGGAACTTCAAAAAATTTCTCAAAGCTTTAAAAACAAATGACAAAGTTCTTTTAATCAAATGGCTGTAAAGACAAACTCTTATTCAAGTAGCCGAACGACAAACAAACTCCATGAGCTTCTTAACAAACAATCGTCAGGAGGGTTTGTGTTCCAATGTTGTCCATAAGGTACTTTGGAGTAAGGAATAAGCCTTCAACTCTTTCTTCCTTTTTGTTCTCTCCAAGACTTAGCTAATCAGTAGCTATCCCTAAATCTCAAGCAAACTCAAACAACAATCAGTTTGCAAACAGTAAAATAGTCAATCTTTTACAATGTTTAAACACCTTTCAAGCTATACAATCAAGCAACCAAGTGCTTTGTCAAGAAAGCAACTATGATCTAATACCAACTTGATCTGAAAATGGTCTAGATAATTTGTATGTATTTCAAGAACCTACCACTCAGTTTTAATTTAAATGATCTAGGTTGAACTTGACAATTTTGTGGAATTAGTTACTTGAAAGTGGTGTATGAATTTTTATTGTTTATGTGTCTTAAATTCATTTGTTATTGCTGTAATTTAACATGTATTACAGCAACATAATGCAGCAAATGATCATTCAAACACAACAACAATTTTAATCTAGGAGTTCACTCGAAATCTCGTGGGCTACATCTTCTTTGAGCTTTGTCATCATGACTCAGCTCTTTGGGATTATGGTAAGTTTTTTTACAAAGTAAATAATTAACTCCAATGAATACAAAAATGATCCAAAGGACTGAAAATACCATTTAAATCCCTCTAATGGCTGTCCAAATTCTACAAACAGCTTTAGGCTCTTGTTGACACGATTCCTTCTGTCAGTGCACTAAGCTACTCTGAGCTTCTAAATGGCACAAAATCCCTTAGAATTATGTTTCTATCACTGAAACCACTCCTTTTGTATCAAACACACATTAGACACCAAACACCAACTGATAAATTGCTCAAATTGAGCACTGCATTCCCCAAATAGGCTATCCTCCACGGTTTGCCCAGGGCTGCCCAGAAATTAACATCAGCTTTTCGAGCTCTAGAATTTCTCAAAACATTACAAAACCACTTCCATTGGTTCCAAAATGACTTAAATAGTCAAGATATATTTTTGGTTCATCAAAAATAGCCTCCGACTGCTCCGGTTTCGCCTCAATCACCTATCGGCACCCCCTGGCACTAGGGTTAATAAAAATGTCTCTGCTGAGTTTTCGACCTCTAAAAGTCTTTAACACTTGCTTAAACCTCTTAAAATAGATTAATAATGATTTTTAGTCAAGAATGACCACTGGTTCACTGTAAATGGTCTCAAACAACTCTTTCTAAGCCCTGCACTGCTGCTGGCAAAAGCTGGCTCTAATGACCAATGGAAATCTACTGAAGCTTTTCAGCATTCAAACGTTCTCTATAGGCTCTAAAAAACATCTCATCAGATTCAGAACATATTAAATATCAAATTTAGACTATTGGAACTCTGGAAAAGGACTCTAGCTCCCCTGGCTAGGCCTCAAACTGATTTTGTCTCAAGGTGGCCCTGATGGCTCCTTCATCTTCCCTGAAGAAAAATCTGTTGAATATCACCTCCATTCGACCTAAAACCTGTTCCAAACTCTCTATAAGGTCGAATAGACCCAAAATGGACTAAAATTTCATCCAATTTGATTCAATATTGAGGGAGTTATGGCAAAAAACAATTTTGCCCAATATCCCTAAACAAACTCCACCAAATGTGGAGCAATTGGAGTTAGCTGGAGTTAATTTTGGTGAAAAGCGCAAAATCTGGGCTCGCCCTCCAGATTCGGTGGAACCGCCAACATTTAAATTAAATGTTACGTGGTTTCATTAAATGTGCAGGCGAGGTGGTCACATGACCCCCCGCCGAAACCGTTGGCAAAATGTTTGCAATGTATGTTTTAAAAACCGTAGCATTAAACTGGTATAGTGTTGTGCAGCCACATGGCCATACCTGCCGGAATATAATGTGACTACGACCGCGGAGATGAAGGCCTTAAGTCCTGGTTCTATGCGCCGGTCATGTGAGCTCTGGGCTAGCCCCTTTTTTGCCCGCCCATTTCAAATACAAAACACAAATATATATGTGATGCATGGTATGTTAAGAAATACCATGTAGCCCGGGCAATCGGGCTTGTTGGCTGGTTGTCCATCGACTAGGTTTTGAATCCTACAACACCTAACCAACTTTTTAAAATTCCATTTCCATTACTCCTCGGCCTGGAGCCATATGGCACTCTCGGATTGGCCAAAAAATCATAAAGTCAACCAATTCTCGAATCAGTGTCTGCCACTTGTCAAAGTCTGATTAGCACGAATGGAATATTCCAAGGAATATTCTGAGGAATATTCCAGGAATATTTTTGGAATATTTTAGGAATCTTCCTTGGAATATTCTTTTTAAAATTTTTCCAATGTTGGAAAGTCAAACTTGGTCAACTAAAAAATGGAGTTTACTATAGACTTCAAACCTGAATAACTTTCGCATATGACCTCCATTTTATGAACCATTCACGGTGCCAAAATCAAAACGACGAGACCTTTCTGGTCGTTCCGGTTTGGCACTCTTCCGATCACTTTGAATTTTGAGCTATCATTCTAGTCCATGATCTAGTTCTGATCATGAACTGATCGACTGCGAATTTTGTTAAAAATCCTCCTAGCACACTATCCACCCAGTGATCCACAGTCCGGGTGATTGTGTTGTCAACTTTTTCCAACTTTTGAATCAATTCTTGAGTCCACTGCATGACCGGCTCATCATTCCAACATGTCTGGGATTCTACGAGCCTTGCTAGCCATTACTGAAGCTCGTGTGCGAAGGTTACAAAGAAAATTTCATAGACTTCAGTGAAGATTTACCTGTTCTTCCACTTCTCAGTGGTCAGCTTCATGCTATGATTCTCCTTTATAGAATATTCATGAATATGTCTTTCAAACCAGTCCCAGCAAAAAAAACCATTTATTGGCTTGAGGGGTCCTGACCCAAGTTCGGAGATTAAGGTTTGCCAACAAACCCCTATACTACTGGACCTTTCGGCAATGACCTACTTTCGTAGGCCAAGGTCTCACCTAAAGTAGTATGGGAGGGTGTTGGAACCAAGTTTCCACACCTTGGAGAGAGTAGGTAATGAAGGCATATTGGTGTTGCAACTATCAGATTCCAACAAAGTAAGTTTGTTCGGAGGCTCTTAACAGTATAATCAGCATATAATCGTAACAAAGCTACTATTATCAACAGATCTGAATCAATATGTTCGCATCCACGTGCGGATCAAAAATTACTAACACAGAATGTTATAATCGTAGCTAATTCATAGATCACAGACACATTCGCAGATTAAATAAATAACACAGATGTATTCACAGCTTAAACAGATACCACCGATTTGCATCAACAGTAACCACAATCAATCTAGATAGCACAAAGGTACTTAAATATATTCCGCATACATTAGTATCCAAAAACCCAGTTACAACCCAAAACACAGCCCGCGCACATAGCCAGCGGGGTCCGCACATAGCAGGACTGAGGATCTCCATGCACACAGCCAGAAGGAGTCCTTATCCTAAACAACCCAAAACAGATCTCAACAATTCGCACGTAGCATCTGCCTTAACTCATGCCTACCTTTAGACTTAAACTATCTATCTATTTATATCAACATAGCCTTCCCCATCTTGTGGTCTACCCTTTGACCCATTACAATACATTTTGGGGCTTTGACCGGCCCCAAACCCTTGCATTAGACTAATTACTACAAAAATATACAAAATTCGTAGCTTAGGGAGCCCCGTTCCAACACAACATAAGTAGCATGTCAAGGTGGTGGGGCACTATTTGGTGAAGCCATTTTCAAATTTGTCCCATTTTTGCTAATTAATTTGAAAATATGCAAGACGAAGTGTAAATTTAAAATTTATCCTGTGCCAACATAATTGGTCACTTGAGAAAATAATCAGTCATTTGGTGATAATGTGAAATACAGGAGTCTAACAGAGAGGATCCTACCAACCATGTTCATTCTTTCCACATGTGGTGTTCGTCTAACTCCATCACCGATGACTCTGTCCATCTTCAATTGTTCCAACGTACGCTTACTAGAGAAGCTTCCAAGTGGTATGTCGACCAAGCCTCCTCGTCTCATACTACTTCTGCGACCCTTGCTAGGGCTTTTCTGTCTTACTTCCAACTTCCCCTTCGCTATGACCCTAGTACCGAACTCTTGACCTCTTTCTGTCAATCATCTGTGACCCGCCTATCTGATCATGTCCAATAATGGTGGAAAATAAAGAGCCTATGTTGAGCCCCTACCTTCGAAGACTGTGTCTACATGAATTATTTTCTTAGATCCCTTTTGCCTGCTATTGGAAAATATGTCGCATCGCACTTCCCTTAGACCGAGGAAGCTGCCCTCTAGATTGCGTTGAAGTATGACCTAATCTACACACAATCTGGTTATGTTTATATCATCTTACCTGATCTCCCAAGACCCGGTAGTGCCAACACAGTGGTGGCATCACATGCCGCTGACAGTATCATTGGAGCCATTTCTAATCTGTACACTCATCCTCCCATGGGTTATGGTTTCTCTCAGGGAGGGGCCAGCTCCTCCAACACTTTTCCCCCTACCGGTAGCATGTATCTAGGATACGACATGCCTCCTCATTTTTCCCAACCTATTTACCCCAACATTGCCCAACCTCCTTATTATACATATCTGTAGCCTGGTGCTCTAGCTCCTCCAGCATTAACACCTTAGCCTCCCTTTCCTTCTCAACCCCTGCAACATTAGGCACCTTCCCCTCAGGGTCAGGTGTATGCACAACAAGGTATGACTAATCCTCCCACTTCCAAAAAGAAGAGGAAAGGAAACCAAAACCAATATGCCCCAAATAATCCAGGAAACAATCCCCAAGGGAATGCACCTAACACTACAACCCAACAACAATGCACTTAACCCAAGAAGAATAGGAAAATTCACACGAATAAACCTTGTTCTTGTTGTGGTGTCTATGGTCACTACACCCATGATTGTCCTCTTTTACCTCAGATGCGTCAGATGTGGGAAGCTCAAGCAGCATCCCGAGGACAACAACCCTCCCCTTTGGTTCCTCCAAATGCTTCCCCTATCCAACCGACTGTGTTTACCAATCCTTTCCCCTAGCAAGGATTCGTGGCTACCCAACCCCCTGAAAGTTAGGCGGCCACTCAACCTCCTCCATCTGGTACCTCTAATTACCAGATCCAAATGATGAACTCTGACCAACCCATTACTGTTGACCTCAACCTTCAGACTCGGTCTCGTCTATACAAAAAGCCCCCCACTACGTCTTCTCTCGAGCCCTCTTCTTCAGGTCCCTTAGAGCCTCTTTCGACACCCAATGGTCCTTTATTGATCGCTCAGCCTAAGGCAGAGGTTCACACCAAGATTGCCAAGGGACCATTACGTTGAAATGCTGCTTCTGGTAAAGCTTCCCACTCCTATAGTATAGTAGATAATGGCGCAATCCCCTGCTACCATGTCAACGCTGGAAGTCCTTCAGTCATGCATTTCACAACGAAAAGCTCTCCTAACTACCATGGGTGTTGTGGATCCTTCAGATGATCATTTGATCATCTTCAATGTTGACCGATTAGAACATCCCCCCCTTCCTACTTCCGTTGCCTTCCAAATCCCTGTCAAGATTCAGAATGCCAACATCTCCCATTGTATCATTGAAGAGGGGGCATCCACTTATGTGATGTCCGCTTCAGTTTGAAAGCAACTCAAATCTCCTGAGTTAGCCCCTTCCACTATCACCCTCCGAGCATGGGATGGCCACTCTTCCCAGCCCCTTTTCATGTTCCGCAATTTTCATATTACTCTTGCAGGAAAGACTAATTGTGTTGACGTAGAATTCATTGATGACCCCTTAGAATACAGCATTATATTGGGTCATAGCTACACTTATGTGATGTATATTGTCCCATACATGGTTCACCGTAAGATGTGCATTCCTCACAAAGGAAAGATCATCACCATCGACCAGTTGACATATTACGAACCAAAGTCTCAGACCTCCCTTGAGTCCATCATCTCTTTGGTGGCCAATAAAAAAATAGTCGAATCTACAACTAGTGTCTCTCCTAAAGTCTATAAAGATTCCTCTTTTTTTGGTTCTTTCCTTGGTCTCCCTCCTCCTATCTCCAACCCTATCTCATTAATTGTTTACATGATGCAATCATCTCGGTCCGACCTTAAATAGACCGGTTCGACTAGTCAGCAGCCCCGCCCTCCGCAACCTGCTCCTAGCACCTTGAATCGGCCTTTAGGACCCCCTCCTCAAGGCCCCTCATCTGTAGCTAGTTTCCATGATCCTATCTACCCTCCTGGAATAGTTTCCCCTGGCTGTTACCATCTCGGAGCTATCTCGCTTGGCCATTACCCCTCCGATCAGATACCATTTCTCACTCCCCCTCCTGGAGTATTTTTGATACCTGTTATGGCTACCTTGTCTCTTCCTAACATGACCCTGGGCATCCCAGTCTGGTACATTGATCCCCCAGCCACTATCCCGCTTGGTCAGCCCAAACCCTATACTGCTTTGATCCTGGTCCAACCGGTCGCCATGACCCCTCCCTTCACTTTTGTGCCTCAGCTACCTCAACAGGAACCTAATCCTATTGCGAAAGCTTCAGGTGAGGGGGACAAAGCCCGCAAGAAGGCACCTAAGGAAAAGGCTGCCCAGAAAATACCTACTCCTCCTCAGCCTCCAAAGTGTACCCACCTGTGTGCTTTGTGTGATGTTGTCAGTCATGCCACCCATAATTGTCCTGAATTGCCTCGTATCAATCCCATGGTTAATGTCACGTTTCCTGAGTTGAAAGTCCCTGAAGCCTCTGTTTCTTCCAAGACTACAGCCAAGAACCCCAAGAATGTTCACACCAACCACCCCTATGATTTGTGTGATCTCCATGGCCATTATACCAACCTTTGTCCCCACCTCAATAATTGCCACACCTCTTTGGAAGTAGTTCAGGAGTGCGAGACTGAACAGAACCAGTCCACCTCTACCATACCTATGCAATATGCTTCAGGCCAACCTGAGGATACCTCTGCTTCCATTGACATTCCCTCTCCTTATGTTGAGATGACAGAGTCTTCGGCCACTATCCTCTACCTACCATCATCTATGAGATCCACGGTGGAATACCCCTCTGGGACTTCCCCTTTTGTTTCGCTTGCCCTCCCTTCAACGATCACCCTAGGCTCAACATAAATTGATCCCTTATCTAATTTTTCTTATGTTACCCCTCATGACGATGTGCATGTAAACCTCTCTTCTCATGATGATGATTTAGGTAGCTTTTTCATGTCATGTGGTTACCCTTCCACCAGTCACCCCATCTTCTACTGTGATGACGACATCATGGAAGCCTTTTCCACCCCTCATTTCATCTTTCCCGCCCATAAGAGGAATGGCACCATTCATGTCTATGGTGACCTTTTGTGACCTGAGCACAAGCTACCCTCGAGGAAGCTCCCCCACACCATCCACATTTCAGTGTGCGGGTGGTATAAATCCTACCCAGAGCACTCCCTCTAGAAGTGTTTGTTTGTTTTTACCTTGCATTCGAGTTGCCAGAATTGTTCATCATCCTCTCATTTGTTGTCTTGTGGCACCTTTCGAATGGACCCCCCATCCACACCATATATCGGTTATGCCGATGATGCAAGTTGCTACTCCCGAAATCTAGCCTCGGCAGCCTGGGCCATGTTTATGCCCTTGCATTCGCTTGTTCTCTCTAACAACATATGCATTAGTATTGCCACTAATAACCAAGTCGAATATGATGCATTGCGAGGTTTATTAGTTGATGCCCTTTCCCGTCGCATCCTTCACCTTCATGTTTGTTTAGATTCCCTGCTTCTTTTCATGCAATTGAATGGTGTCTATCGTGTGCATAATCCTTTCCTTTTTATAAGATATTTACGAGTGAAGCTTTTGATGCGTGAATTTGAAATCATTACATTCAGCCATGTACCTAGAGAAAAAAATCACTATGTAGATAGAATTGCAAACAATATTCTAGATTGGCATTTATCACATGAATTTCACAAAAGATAATAACAATAAACCATAAAACGATGCATATCCATTATATGTGTTGTTCAAAATGTTTTTAGAGTCCATCAACTTTGATACATATGACATGCCCATAGCATGTTACAAAAATCAAAACTGGGGGCACCTTATGCCCCTACATCTAATCACTATCTGGAGGATCTCGAGCCAATGTCTTGGCTCCGACAGCTCATAGATCTTGCATCCCCTGTCTGGCCATCGCCATGCGTCGCATGACCCCTCGCCACTCCGAGGGTAGACCAATACATGGATCTATGTACTGGTCGTTAAGATATTTCTAGTTGCGCTCTGAAACACCGGTCAGTAGCCTCTCACATCTACAACGGATGTCCTCCAGGAGGGCAACTGCATCCTCATTTTCTGGACCCCTCGACCCATCAGGTGCTATAGCTCCTAATACTGTAGGCCGCCCCATATACCCGATAGGTTTCACTGGTGTTGTATCTGCATACCAAAAGTGAATGAATCAGTACCATGTACAATATCTAAAACTTTAAAATGCACATAAGATATTAGCAACTTGTCACTTACCATTGAGCTCCCATGCTCGACCTGGCAGCAGTGGCAAGTCTAGGTCCCCATGATAGCTCATCCCACTATAGGGATAGTCATCTATGTACAGTGGCATCTGATCCCAATGAGCGAAAAACTCGGGTCAGAACACTCATCTGACTTCCCCACCTCCCCCTCTACACAATATTCACCCCCAGCAACATTTCTTGGGCTCTCTTGGGTCCCTATCTTGGATCTATATGCGAGGCCGAAGTGTCAAGATCTTCTCAAAGAAGAGTGAGCAGAACACTGTGCCATATGCACAGTTGTGGTAGACTTACCACTTGCATAGCGAAAACTGTCGTTTCAATGATGAAAACATCATTTGGGCCCACCCATAGTAGGTCCCACTCAACACAATCCCAACAAGCATCATATGACCCCCCGTGATGTGGTGGAGCGCCTAATTTCCTAGGATCCGCAACACTTCTGCGACAACAACACGATTCTCTAGAAGATTTAGATCTCCGATCGGTATTCGTGTCCCCTTCACATGGAGACCTGGTCGACAATGGCGCTCTAAAAACTCCATAATGTTCCGCCCTCACGGTAACACTGGCTGTGTGTTTCCCACCATCCAAAGTGGTGGGAGACCGGTCAAAAAATATATATCTTGGAAAATCAACTCAATCTGGTGCCCCCCCACTATAAATATCTCATGACCCGGATCCCAATAGCTAACAATGAGAGCCAATAAGGGCTCTATAGCTCTCATCAAAGGGTTCTCCACAAACTTCAGGACCCCAAACCTAGCCAATGCAATGCGGACACCATGATCATCCTAGATCTTAGACCGTAATGTGTCGAGGTATCTCTCTATCCACTTCATCCTCAACTCTGCCATATCTGCACAAAACCATCATGTTTGTCAGTGTATAGAATGGAAATGCTGCATCACAACCATAAAAACCCAGCTCTCAGCCAAAAAACAACACCAAAATCCCTCTCTCTGATAAGTCGCACTTTTCAGGCCTTTCCTGGGGCAGGTCGCAGTTTTCTGCCTAGAACATGCTACCCAGGTCATAGATAATGCCCATAAAAGTGCGACGCGGCCGTGAAGAAGAGCAGGCATCTATTCTTGAGCTCTGGGTGCCTAAACTGAACTTTTAGTCAATTCAATTGAAAGAGTAGGGTTAGGCCTCTTACCTGCAACTGACGAATCTTGATTCCAACTTTCGGTTTGTCTGCTAACATCGCCGCAAGATTTAGGGCCTTTTCTCCTCTCTACATTCACAATAACTACACTTGAAAATGAATCAAATTGGAGGGAAAATGCCTTATTAAAAGAGAAACCCGAGATTTTTCTTTAGCCAGCTGCGACCAAACTGTAGCTCGGTTTGAAAAACCATTAGCATCATTGGAAATATCTCACCGAGCTCTCAAATGGGTATCCTTTAGTTTTTTGGGATTTGATACTTCACCTGGACACATTTTTTCCAAGAAGGGTCACTTCACCACTCCTTAAGATTGAATTTCTTCACTTGCAACACATGTAATCGGGGCACCACTTTGCCTTCATACTTGTCCATGCTCGTGTCGATTTTCATCATGAGTAACCATCTTGTACTCATGTTTTTATGGTCCCCACCAGGCCTGTTCTATGTGGTAGCATCATCAAGTCACCCTCATTAGAGCATTTGAGTCGAGTCATCATCACATCCATGGAGTCTGTCCTGAGTCCCTTTGTATCCTGCCACAGTCCTCCATCCTTCATTCCTTTGTTCCTCTCCCGTGTCGCACATTTTGGCCTTTAGTCATAATGTCCCCTATCCCCACCAGTGTCGAGTCAATAGCTGCCAGGTCATCCATTCCCTTTATGCTCTTACAAGGGAAGTCGTCAGCCTACTACTCAGTACCCGTCATTCCACCATCATCCCTAGTGTCAGTATATCAGTCACTCTACTATTATCTCTCGTGCCTTATTTGAGGATCCCTGATTGCCTCACCTATGGTAGACCTTTTTCTATCGACATCAGCTTATTCATTCCAAAAGACAGGTCTAGAGGGCGATGGACCTTAGTTCCAGCTTCCCCTCTTGTTTGGTGCCTCAAATCAGGAAAACTGCCTCTTTATTGCCCTTTGACTTGATTGTTTCTCAGCTCGAGCTCCTTATGGCATGATCGAGATCCATATACTTGATGGTTCAGTGATGCAACAAATTGTACTAGTGATTCTCGGGTGTGTGTGAGATGTTTTAGACCTCATGAGGGGGTGGCCCTTCAGGTAAACCCCCACATGTTCGGATGACCTCTCTACTACAGCCTTGGATGCAACTATATATATTTGATGGTTTCGGCCTCAGCCACTCACAATGCCTCTTTAGTTTGCATGTATCATTCATATTTTCGAAGCACTTTCCTGTTTTACAGGGCCTCTTTGGTTTTACTTATATCTCATGTACTCAAATATTATTGTATAAGTCCTGGTTTTTTTCCCAAGCACAGTATGTATGTGGGATCCATTATCATGTTTTTATATGGCCCATGTTTATGCCAGCATGTACTATATAGTTCAGTGCCTTGTTTGTTGGACGCATTATTCTTTGTACTTTGTTATCTCGATGGGAATAGGTATGCCTCCCTGGCCTCATGTAGAACAAGTACTCACACATAAAAGAGACTTGTCACACCTATAAGTCTCGCATCCTCGGGGTCTTTTCCTATAGCGCTTTAGTCTAACTTATATTTCTCTCTCTCTGACTCCCCCTTCGGTGTCTAGTGATTGAGTTCTTACAACGTACTTCGGTCATATGATTAGCTCCTAACGCTCGCACACTGGGGGGCAATTTGTTACACCAATTTTTGGTCATCTAACCTGTTACTATTATATGGACCAAAGTACACCATGTAAGACCAATTTTACCCTAGTAAAATTGCTTTCACTATGAAAAATAACTTAGTAATCCATAATTTATTAAGTTGTTTATGGTCTAAACAGGAAACCCAATGAGGAATAATTGAATAAATCCTTATTTGTTTGATTTTCCTCAAGGAATAATTAATTAAACCACATTTTAATTAATGTTCCTGGTCATATTTAACCCAAAACAGGAAAATTAATTAGATAAATCATTTTTTATCTTATTATTTTCTAGGAATAATTATTTAAAACATTATTTAAATAATATTCCTTGTTAAATTTGACTAAATCATTTATAAATAATTGAATAACTCATTATTTATTTAATTATTACTCAACCATATTCTTAAAATAATAAATAAATCATTTATTTATTTATTATTTACAAATAAATGGATTTGACCAAATTCAAATTCCTTTTCCCTCTAACAAAAATAATAAAATATTCCATAAAAGTTGGATCTATATTTGGTTAATAATATTTTAATTATGCACCAATATCTAGACTAACTCAATATTTTGTTATAAATAGAAGGTTTTTTCTATTCATTCACTACCTTTTGTTGCCTAAATATCGCTCTGGATCTATACATTTGGTCTAACTTTGATCCTCCATCATTGTCATATTTTTCTACCTTTTTCTTATGAACTCCCCTTGAGTTCTATTTTTGTCTGGGTTTTCTACACCATCAAAAGAGAGAGATCTTATATCTAAAGCACCGAGGACATACAAGAACCCATCCCATTGAGGGGGACTGGTAATATCTTTCTATGTTCCCTTCCGAGTTGTCATAAATACAAATTTTTTTTAAAACATTCTTTAACTGCATATATCTGGATTCATGTAGCATTTATTCTGATCACTAAATACATATCTAAGGAAATTGACACCCATCTTTGATGTTAGGTTTTTTTGTTATGCACAGCTAAAGTGAGATTTTTTCGTACGCTTGCGATTAGAATTCACACTAACACAAACGAGATCCTTCTAGACACCATCAGGGACCATTTATTCCCTCATGTTTCAGGGATGAGGTATGCATATTAGATGTGGGATTCCTTGGTCTCTTTGCACCAGATTTCCAATGAGAATAGGAAGATGGTGTTGAGACAAAAACTACACAACACCAAGATTACCAAGACTGACACTATGACATATTTCCTCACCAGAGTCTCACAGGTGCAAGATGAGTTATTTGTCATTGGATAGGTTGTTTCAGAGGAGAAGTTGGTTAGGATTTCATTGGATAGGTTCACTGAGAAGTGGGATGGTTTTATCCACGTCTTGGTGGCGAGAGAGCACTTTCCTCGTTGGAGGAGGATGTGGGATTATTTCATCTAGGAGATCAGGAGGAGTGTGAGATGTGGAAACAAGAGTGGTGGGGAAGGTGAAGAGGAGAATGTTTCTCTTGAGGCAAAGGGAAACAAGGGAAAGAAGATCAAGAAGGGGTATTTAAGGGGAAGCAGAAGGCTAAGGAGAAGGAAATGAGCAAAGTGAAATACTTTTCTTATGGGAAGATGGGTCACTATGTTGTTCAATGTCCCAATAGAAAGGGTAAGAATAAACAATGAGTTACAACTTTAGAAAATGTGGATTATTTTTTGGCTATGTTTGATTGAGAGTGTGCTTTAGTAGTGAGTTTAGCCACTCATGTCACATCTTCCCATGCATGGTTCATAGATAGTGGAGCATCATGCCATATGACCGGATTTAGAGAGCACTTCAAAAGCCTTTTGGATGATGACATTGACTTGGAGGTTGTGCTTGGGGACAACTCCAAAGTTAAGGTGCCAAGTATGGGGGCAGTTTCATTTTTGAGGGAGTCATCACCTCCTCTAGAGGTGACATATGTTCTTTATGTTCCAGGTTTGAAGAATAGTTTGATATCAGTTTCCAGCTTGGAGGACAATGGATATGAGATATTGTTCCGAATGGTAAAAGTGTAGATATATCCAAGGGGATCTAATATTGAGGTTTCTCATGTGATTGGAGCTCACATTGGGATACTATACGAACTCATGTTTTATCCTATTCGAGTTATGGTAGTGTAGATCAATAGCAGTGGTTTATGTGAGTTGTGGCAAAGGAGGATGGCCCACTTGCACCATGGAGCTTTCAGGATGTTGAGGGAGATGGTTACCGGGTTTCCTAACTTCATCACAGAGCATCATGATGTGTGTAGGGGGTGTGCTTTGGGAAATTACACCAAGTCAACTTTCTAGAGTAGCGACAACTGAGCTACAGGTTTCCTTGATTTGATTCATTATGACGTATGTGGTCCTATGTCCCATGTATCATTGAGTGGATATAAGTACTATGTGACCTTAATTCATGAACGCTCGAGGAGGACCTGGATTTACTTCTTGAAGACTAAGGATGAGGTCTTCTGAAGATTCCAAGAGTTTAAGGATCTTATGGAAAACTAGACATGGAGGCACATCAGGGTGTTGAGATCAAATAATGGGGGTGAGTACACTTTTGCAGAGATGAGGGATTTTTGTGGAGTATTCACATTAAAGGGAGCTCATTGTGCCTTAAAACCCTCAGTAAAATGGGGTGGTATAAAGGAATAAAAATACCATTGTGGGTGCAACTAGAGCTGTGTTGCATGATCAGAGTTTACCTTTCTTCTTATGGGATGACACATGTAACATTGATGTTTATTTGCAAAACATGAGCCCACACAAAATATTGGGGAGAAAGACTCCCGAGGAGGTATATACCAGCAAGAATCCGGAAGTTGGGCACATCAGGATATTTGGGTGCCTTACATATGCACATGTCCTTGAGGAGAAGAGGACGAATTTGGAACCCACAATAGAGATAGGTATACTAGTGGGTTATAGTGAGACCAGCAGAGCCTACTGCATATATCTTCCTACAGAAAGGAGTATTTTCCTGAGGAGGGATGTGACATTTGAGGAGGAGAGGTATTTGAGGAGGTCTCAGGAGGTTGATTAGGTAGCGAAGAAGGCTCCTCAATAGGGGAACGCATTACATATTCCTAGAGCATCAGGTCATACATCAGGATGAGGAGGTTAACCCTCTTTATGGGTGATAGGTTCACAGAGTATAGGATCAATTGGTGCAAGATCATCGGGCACAATATCTCATAGTTTAGGATCTCCTTTGGTTATTTCAGATCCATCCTCGCCAAGAGGAGAGGCACCAGTTGAGGATTGTTCCATACCACCACATGAGGCTAATACAAGGAAGACAAAGCCAAGATGGCTTCAGGAGACCTTGAAGGAGGCTAAGAAGGAAATGGTGTTGGAATTATTGCCATGAATGGAAAAGGAGTGGAAAAAATGTATGGAATATCATCAAAGAAAAGGAACAAAAATAGGTGATATGTTGGCATGTTGATGGGTTTATGCTTACGTTGATGGCTTTGATAAGTCATGATGATTTGATGTAAGTAAAATCATAAAGGGGTTGTGATATTCTTGGATAATTTTGCAGAGATTGTTTAACAAAGAATTTTTGGTGACACTAATTTGTTGTTGAGCTTGATTGTTGTGATGCAAAGGAAAAATCCATGACAAAAAAGGTAAGACTCCATTACAACAAAGGCAAAACTCCATGACAAAAAAACAAGATAAGACTAAAGGAGGTTGAGGTAATGGCATGAATAAAAAATGAATTTGATCATATAGATAGCATTGGAGAGTGAAATTTTGCATACATGTGCTTGCATCACTTTCATATGTTGTGTGCATATTGTTTACATTGGAGAATGCTTTCATGTGTTGTGATGGTATAATGTTGTTTTTGGAACTATGTTGATATTGATGCACCTAATCATAGTATAGATGGATGAAATAATATGTGGTGGAGAACTTATTTATTTTGTAATTTTCAAAGTATGAAGAGTTTGGAAACGAATGACTGGAAGGCAAAGAGTCAAGCATGTTCACTTCATATTCTTATGTGGAATACAAATAGTGAGCAATTTGTCTTTATAAAATTCGTTGTTTTTGGAAGCAAAAGGAGGTTAGAGAGTTGGAGAAAGTGTGAAATATGACTGAGGTGTTATGCATTAGTTACCTGGAACATATGAAGCTTATGTGAAGAATATTTGGAGGGAATAATGGGCATAAATGAAGATGGAGATATACAGAAATTATGACTAGGTAAACTAGCACATTGTTGTTTCTTGTTTGCATCGGGGGATTGTAGTCTCCTTTCAAGTAGTAGCTTGATAAACATCAGGTGGGAGCCTATTAAATTAGGAGCCTCTTGTGGGTTGTAGCCTATAGAAAACATATGGGAGTTGGAGCTTCCTTGCATGTTGCAATTTGTAGAAAATTGAGGTAGTTGCCTCCTGTAGGTTGGAGCCTATAAAAAATCAGATGTAATAAGGAGTAGGAGCTTTCCTTTGCATCACAAAAATAATAAAATCATGGTTTTCTCCCTTTATGATTTTCCACATATATTTGGTGTCAATATTTGTTGATGTGATGTCATTAGAGGAAATTTCAGCCTAAAAGTGCCAATGAAATTTTCACGTAATTTCCATGTTATAGTATGTAAACCAATCAAAATCCTTTAAATTTAAAAAGAGGTACATGGAAATATTTTGGAGGGAAAAAAAGAAAAAATATGTTTTTTTATAATTTTTTTGGCTTAACTCCTTATAGTTTTACTCAAATTTCAAGTGTAAACACTCGTTGGATGTGTAATTAAATTCCACATGTAACGAGTACCCATTATGCATACTTTTGAGAACACCCACATTGATAAAAATGAAGATACATTATGTTATCACCCTAGTAATTCCTTAAGTTTTGGGATTTGAGTTTTTAGTCAAAGAACACTAGGGGTAACCACAAACCTACTTTAAATACTAGGATCTAGCCTTCCTAGAATTCAGAGAGGGCTCTCTCTTTAAGATTTATCTTTGTTTGGATTTATGTTTTTAGGCTAGTTATGATAGAACAATTGGTTTTGTTTTAAGGGTTTTGGTGGGTAAAAATCACTTAGGATTAAACTAGAGAGAGATCTAATTTTCCATTGGGCTATGGAGTCTAAGTCTAGATAGAAGTACTAGAAGGAAAGGCCAAAAGGGTACAAATGTATTCAGGGCAAGGTAGATAACCCTCAGAGATTTGGGGAAAGGTTTTTGATGAAATGGTATGATCGAGATAAAGGGCAATGAAGAATCCTTTGATCTGGAAAATGGAAGAAGGAGGCAAGGGTCAAACGGGAGTAAGAGTAATGAAGAATTCCTAACACCGAAAATCAACAGAAAACATTTAAATGGTAACTTAGTTAAAAATAGGGAAAAAAAGGCTAGTCCTGTAGTAATATTCCTAGTTACACATTAAGATAGATCAAACACATAATGAATTGCATGAAACTCAGAAAAGACACAATGAAAAGAAGAGATGTACTTCACTCTTCAACTTATCGCAAGAATCCTGAATTATGATGTCACTTTAGCTTTGTCCATTCTGCTACTTTGAATTCAACACATGAAAGCCTATAATGTATCAGCAAAAGTCTATAGTAATCTTAGCAATTTTATTCCACCCTTGACACTTCTAATACAGAAGTATTTATACAAAACGTTGCTTACAAATATCCTATGGAAATGTAGGAATATCTTTAGGAAATACAAAATATCTTTACAAAATAAGAGGGACAACTTCTTAACAAATCAACAAGTTGTCCTCTTATCCAAAATATATAGAACAACTTTATCTAACAAGGAGCTTTTTATTGAATAGTTGTCCTTCTTGCTAGCTGTTTAGGAAATATCTTTGTTTGAGTTGACTTGGCTGACACCCTTTCCTATGATACTCTTTAACGCTGCCTCTTTAAACACTGATACAATTTGACTAATATTTCACTCTTTACTGTTGTAAAAAGAAGTCTTTTTGCAGTAAAAAATCAGCTGACTGTCTTCTTTGTTTCACTTTATGTTTGACTATTTTTTATGTAGTTTTCTTCACTGTTTTACTTTTTCACTGTTTACATTAAATTAGTGAATGCTTGCCATTGCTCTGCATCTGGGATTTTCACACTTTTTAGCTTTCTAAATTTTTCATCAGCATCTGTGTACTTGGCAAAGGTAGGATTGAAAACAAAAAGATGCCTAATCTCATGCTGTAGAAAAAACAAGTCTTCAAAATATTGAAGGATGACCTTTTCTATCAGAGTGCCCAATGGCAGTGGTTTGTTGACTTGTTCTTTTGCAAACTCCCTTATCTTCTTATCATACTCTTTTTGGGCCATTAGTTTTTCATTGAAGACATGAATATCTGGTAGGCCTTTCTGCCTCAAAATAGTGTATTTTTCCAAAAACTTAGTAATGGAAATGTTCATGGCCTCACATTTTTCCTCTAGGTTGTTCATCAAATTTCTCTTGGTCATAACCTTCTTGATTTGTAATATTGTCTCAGTTCTGTCCTGTACCTGTAACTCTTCCAACTCTGCTCTGTTCTTACTGTTTAGGAAAGTGATGAGTTTTAAAGCCTGTGATGGCTTATTAGCTAACTCATCCTTGGTTTTCTGAATCTCAGTACAGTAAGTCTCTCTGCTCATAGATGACTTGAATTGAAGGCAATTGAGAATGTATGGCCTCAATAATATTTGTCCAAAGATTATTCTTGATGAAGGAAATCTATTCAGTAAATGTTAACTCATTTTGTAAATTTTTCATTTGTTCTTCAAGTCTGTTGGCTCTCTGCTCATGGTTTTTAGCAGTTATCAAGGCTATTTTGTTGGTGGCTTCAAGACTTTGAATCATTGTTTTCAAGCTATTTATCTCATTAGTTTTCAAGGACAATTCCTCCATAGCTTTCACTATTTGACCTGTTTCATCTGTTGTCTGTACCTGTGTTGTTGAAGAATCTATGTTTGATGTAGTAGCTGAATGCACTGGCACTGCAGTTGCCAATGGATCATTAGGTGCTAATTTTTCTCCCAAAGTGGAAGCCACAGCTGTGGTAATAACTGGTACCACTGTAGGAATAGTTGGAGCCTCAGTTTCCTTCACAGTCTCTCTCTCCTTAACAACTTGATCCATTTGGATCTCCATATCTTTAATCTGAGCAATTAGTTTAAGGATTAACCTCATCATTTCTTCTTTTTCTGTCTAATCCTAAAGTATTTCTTTAGTCTGTGGGTGCTCACTTTGAGGAAGCTTTAGCTGTTTCCTCAAAGCTGCAATATCTTCATTCTTTTTCTGGATCAATAATTCAGTTGCCTGTACATTTGAGGGATCATATCCCACCTGTATAATCAAATCTTCTAAGGTTTTAATCCTTAGGTATTTAGCATACAAAGAGCCTTTGTCCAACTTCATTTGATCCTGCATGTTGATAATGGTATTCTGCAACTTAGTAGCACTCATAGCCTTTGTTACCACAGTTTAATATAACATCTCAGAGCTATGTCTGTGGAATTCTATTTGGTCTAGCTGATGTATATTTTCAGTATCTACTTCAAACTCAACCTTTTTATAGTCTGACACTGTCTTAGGTGTTGAAGTAGTTGGTTGCAGATATGACATAATAATTTTGTTTGTGGAATAGTCAAAGGCTGTCAGTAGCCTGTTTTGGTTCCCTGGTTTTTGCTTAATAAACTGAGAATAAATCTCAGACTTGATTTCTTCATTCTTTTGCTTGATTTGTTTGTACTTTTCTTTGATATATAAGTCTTTTTCCTCAGTTGTTTGTGAGGAAGAAGCATCCATATTTTGTTTTTCAATCATATGGGTATCATCTTTACATGTTGTTTGATCTTTTCCAATCTCTGCAAGAGTCTGATTGATTATCACTGTGGCTTCATCATTGTTTACCTCAGGCTCGTTTGTATCCTCAACATCAATTACCTTTTCTTCCCCTATGGAACTGAATTTGAGCCTTTTATTATAAATCAACTTGAATTTAGTATTTGTGGTGGTATCAGTTGTATAGGTTCCTTCATCTCTGCCTCTTTTTGTTGAAGTTTCAGACTGTTTTGCAACTACCATAGCTTGTGTAGTATCCATTTGTTTTGCTGGCTCTGCATTGATGACTGTATCTGTCAATGTGTTTTCCACCCATTCTGTTTGATTTGCAAACTTCTCAATTTCTGGCTTAGGGTCATTTATAAATGGTGTAAGTTTGCATTTAACCCTTAAATCACTCAAGATCCCTTGAAGATCATAGTTCCAAGGAAAGCTCTCCTGAAATTTAAATCCTGCTAGTATCTTGGTGATTTCCTTTTCTGCTTCTCTATTATTTATGATGAAAGGCCCAACTTTATTTTTAAGCTTGAATTGGGTCTTTTTCTTGGCAGCTAAGAAGTTGATGGAGTCAGAGTTTAGAATTTGCCTTAAGTATTCTAATGCAAAAACTCTCATGCACATGTATTTTGGAAACTTTTAAGATAATAAGTTTGAGCCAAAAATTTTTTATCTCTGTGTGTTTTTCATAAAGGAACCAATCTCCCATTTTTCTCTATTCTAATAGTTGCAATATCCCCTTCATATCTTCATTCACTCTAGGTTGCTCTGCTTTATATAATATATTCATTTCTGTATGGAGGAAAAGGTCTGAGAAGTCTATATAAGTGAATTCACTGCTTTCTTTCCTCAGCAAGGAAGTCCAGAAGATAATGGACAGAGGCCGGCCCTCTAAGTCCATTTTTTGCAATGAAATTGGAAAATTGTCAGCTTGGAAGAATAGAAACAAATGAAATAAGTATGATGAGTACCTAAACACCCCTTCAATGGGTAGTCTGTTCAATTGGTGATGAATGCTATCATCTATAAAACTGGCATAATAAAAAATGAGTGCAGGGGGTTTACCTGGAGATAATGTGGATAAAAAACCAAGAATGGATTCATCAGTGAATCCATCTATGAAATATCCCAGTATAAAAGATAACATGGAAATGATATGCCTTGACCCTTATGGAAATTTGGCAGTTGAATAAGGAGGGTTCAACTTAGGGATGTCAACATGAGAAGGCATGAAGTCCTGAAATATCATAAACCTTTTTGGGAAATCCAGGCTCAAGTACAACTGGGTTAAATATTCAATAGAAAGGGGGACTAAATGAGGAACAGATGGTAAATGCAGCATTTAATTTATGGATTCTGCTGTGATTGTAAAAAGTACCTCTCTATCTGCATTTACAATAACTCTTTGGTCTGGTACATAATGTTGTTGACACAATCTAATAAGATCCTGTCCAGGATGAGTCAAAGGAACTACATATTGGGGCAAGTGAGTTTCCCAAATATGTATTTCATCTCTATCAAGGTATTTATCATAGCACCAATTGTGTATTTCCAAAAGGTTAAATTCTATCACAAGGTCAGTAATTTTGTAATCCATATCAGTCAATGGAAGGGTTTCTACAGTAGGTACCGGTGGCTGAAGTGGATTTAAAGACTCAGTGGTTTTAGCAGTAAGTGTAGGAGTAGATTTGATGGCTTTTGATGCTTCAGATTTGGGAGGCTTGGATCCACCAGGTTTAATAGGCTTAGAACTCCCAGCTTTAGATGTCATCTGCTTTTTAGTCATTTTTGAATAACTAATGCAAGCTTAAACTGTTTGCAAAAGTTGTATTTCTTTAAACAGATGGTAAATTTAGCAATTTATAGGCCAAGGAGAGTCTTGGTGGGTTCTTATTGCTCAATTAGGTATTTGGGATATGAAAAATTGGTTTAAGACAGAAAATGAGGGTTTTTTGAATAATTTGGACTGAAAAAAGGCGTTTTCAAGAGATCTGTGGGCCTAAAACCCTTTTTTGGTGTAAGAATTGATCTTCAGTGGTCGTAAGCTGAGGAAATTTAGTTTTTACAAGGGTTTTTATGGACACAGCAATTTCTAGGGAAAATCTACGAGGGTTTGGCTTGTTTTAGGTGTTTTTAGGAAATTTCACTTCTATGAATTCTCCTAATTTGACGACTTGGCTTACTTATCAATGGTTTAACTTTGAATTTGCAGGTCTGTATATCGAAAAATACCTCAAATGGTAGGTATTTGACTGTCGGAAGGGTTCCAAGGTGTTTTGCAGTCCATTTGAGCTCTGGTCCAACTCGCTCAAGGAGAAAATGTCTTTTCTGGTCTTCAAACAGGGAAATCTGTGGTCGATTTGGGTTTTAATTTGGAAATTTATCAGCAGGGGCTTCAATACAGTCGGGCGGCTTTTTTTTACAGTCGGAATGCACAAATAACATTAATAAATAACATAACAAAGGTTTTAACTTTGATATGAATCTTTTAAAAAGTATTAAATGCGAGTCAAATCCAAAGGCAGGAGGCAATTTAGATTTCGAAATGCGAAACCAGCAGTGGTTTTCGCATTGGCTCAAGGTGGTAAGATGTATTTTCCAAAACGAACGTGATCGAATAGTTTTGTGCCACATCGAAGGAGGCGGAAATGGGAAAACCACCCATTTCGCGTCCATTTTGGGTTTGGGCGGATGTTTGGTTTACGGGTGCGATATGGATCTTGCACCGTCGGATCATTGAGAAGGGAGTGAATGGCTGAGATTTGATGGGAAGGTGCGGTCGAATAGATGTGGGACCGGGGTTTACTTATGCGCTGTCGGCATTTTTAAAATATAATAAAACCTTTATTTTATATGCGTTATAATCAAAGTTTTATATTCAAAGGGGTTATATATAAGCAGGGCTAATGTGTAGTAAAAAAGGGTTTAAAACGTATATGAGTGGGGGCGCATGGGATTATAGGGTTTAACCTTGGGTTAATTTTATATAATACTTGAGGTCTTATATAATAAGAAAAAGGGAAATGGGTTAAGTTAGTGCTGGAAATGATAGCAAATGTATTTACAAAGGCGCGGCGCGTTCCAATACTTAGGATATAATGTAATGGATAGTGTAATGCTTTCGCGTGTTTAAAATACATAGGATATATTATAAAAGCCGATTTGAAATTTTAGTTTTATTATATAGTTTTAGACTTTTGGCGGGCTCTATAACCATAGGGGGCAGGGTATTTGATTAATGTTAGTTTTAGACCAAAGGGGGTATAACTTGGGATTTTAATTCAGCATGTGCATATTAACTTTGGTCTAAAACTATATAATAGTGGGTTTTAGGGGGATATTTACATAAATGTAATTATATAAGTAGGATAAGGTAATTTTAGGGATTTAATAACATAATTTAGAAATTAATATGACAAAGGGAAAGGAATACACAAAAATACACTTATATGACTAAGTAAAGTGAAAATTTTAAAGCAATGCTTATTATTTCATAAATTCACCACTTTTACTCAGGATAGAGTGCTTCTTGAAGGTTTATATGCTTTATGAATGAAGGGAGTTAATTAAATGGGTCTTATGTATCATTAAGTAAAAAAGGAGTTTTTACTTATGAAAATGAATCAAATGTATGAATGATGAATGAATATTAGTGAAGGGGAGTTTATTATAAGAACTCAACATTTTCCACTATCCAGTCATCAAGCCTTGGGTCCGATCCCAATAGAAGTCAGAGAAATGCTCTGAGCCTCTTTGACCAGAAGTATAGAATATTGAAAACATATTGGGGAAAGGAAATTAGTGATTTTCTGCCCGGTGATGAATATTACATGATTTTTCCCCACTTCTTTCTACCTAATCAACATTAATCTAACATTTTTTCTTCCTTTTTGCAGGTGCATTTGAGCTTGCTACCTTGAAACATTTTATTCTTTTGAAAGCATAAAAAATATATAAATCTACCTTATTTCATCCGAGGGCTCAGATTAAACTGATGAGCTCCTCTTTATTCTCTACATATCTAAGGATTAGTCAGGATTAAACTGCCTGACTAATTTTTATTCACTATCTAAAACATGTAAATTGAAAACATGACAAGTCAAGTTTAAACAGTTTAACTCATCATGGATTATGGCATTTAGTGACAGTCTGCCATAATCATTTTAGCAAAGGTAAAAAGGAGTGGCATTTGGATTTGCACACTTTCATGTTTTATTTCATTTTTTTTTTTTTGGGGTCTATGTATTTTTTAAGTCCTTTGATCTTTCTTTTAGGACTTTTACCCTCTTTTTGATTTTCTTTTTTACAAAATATGGGAAAACAACTTGTAGAAAGCAAGGTATGTACATATTTTACAAGACTATCATAATTCAATTCCAAATTATGAATCCTATACTTATAGGACCCTAACAGCGGCTTCACATGGGGATGGCATTTCTTGGTGAAATGTCAAGTACTCGAAGACTAGTAGCCTTGAATTTTGACCTTGATGATCCAGTAGTTATCTTTTGTTTTCTGCAAACATTCATATTTATGAAATTTTACTCTTCAAAGCTTAGGGCCTTCTCTCCGGGCTTCAACTTTGGAAAGAAAATATCCAATCCAAACTAAAACTTTAATGGATATTTATAATGATGTAAAAAGTAACTAGGACTAACTATTGGTTAACTCAGAAGAATAGTAGTGTTTTAGCATTCTACCATTAACTGGTCCTTCTTGAATATCTGTTCCATCCAAATATTTGATGAAGAAAGCATTGTTACCCCTATATCCATAAATTACATATGGTCCTTTCCATAAAAAGTCAAACTTTCCATGCTTTCCTTTTTCTTCTCTCCTGGAATCCCATTTTAATACTTTATCTCCAATGAAAAAGTCATTTTCTTTACTTCTTTTGTCAAAATATTTCTTGATTTTATCTTGAATGACTCGAGATTTTTCATAGACTTCTTCCCTTGTTTGTTGTAGATGAATTGTTTGATTTATCCTTCTTTGTATATCATTTAGCTTTACTTGTGATTCTTGAATGATATTCATTACTGGAACACCTAATGATGATGGGAAAACTGCGTCCATCCCATATACAATTTGGTAAGGAGAAGTTCCAATTGACTTTTTGGTAGTAAGTCTATCTGCCCATAAGGCATATACTAACTTTTTATTCCAAGTTTTCTTATTATCCTCAAGTACTTTTTTAATAATATTGACAAGGCTTTTATTTGAAGATTCAGCTAGGCCATTACCCTGAGGGTAATAAGCAGTAGAGTGGCCTAGGGTAATATGGTACTTGTGACAGAAGGAAATCATTTTCTTAGATTTAAATGCTGCTGCATTATTAATATTTATTTTCTGTGGGCATCCAAATCTAGATAAAAGGTTGTTTTCTATGAAAGAGATAATGACTGAGTCAGTGGCTTGTCTGGTAGGAATGGATTCAATCCACTTAGTAAAGTAATCTGTGGCAGTCAAAATCCACTTGTGTTGGCCAGAAGATGGAGGGTGAATTTCCCCAATGAAGTCTAAACCCCATTGTTGAAATGAAATTTCAGTAGAAATAAGCTTTAGAGGTAAAGGTAACAACTTCTTTTTTCCTTCAAAAATCTGACATTTATGACATGAAGTAACAATTTTTTTCACGTCAGCAAATAAGGTAGGCCAGTAAAAACCAGCTCTAAGGATCTTATCTACAGTACTTTTCCAATATAAGTGTCCTCCACAATCACCTGCATGAAATTCTTCAAGAATTTTTTCAGCTTATGATTTTAGTAAACAGTTCAATAATATCCCACATTGTTCTTTCCAAAAAGCACATTATTCAAAATACAAAATCTCATTGATTTAAGTCTAATAAATATGGCTTTAGTCCTTGTTAATCCGGGAGGAGCTTGTAAGTGATTAAGTACAAAGATAATATCTGAGTACCATGGTGAATCTAAAAAATCTTCACTAATCAATGGAGTTGCCATCTCTTCCTGGTTATCAACCTGAGCAATAAAATTTATATCTAATGCATTGCAATTGGATTCAACCATCAATCTGGCTAATCCTTGTCCTTTGACGAGTTTAGTTGGTTTAATCTCTATGTCATATTCTAGGATAGTGACAATCCACTTACCTCTTCTTCCATCAGGACCATCCTGAGTAAGAATGTCTTTTACTACAAAATTAGGGACATAGGAAATAATGTGGGAGTAAAGAATGTAAAATCTGAAATCTTTTATAGCTTTAACCAAGGCTAAAGCTTGTTTCTCCATTATGTTATATTTCAGAGGTGCATCTCTAAGGGTTTTACTGAAAAAGGCTATAGGCTGTTCAAAACCTTGATCATTCTTCTGCAGCAATGGTATGCTCTCTGGAAAATGGAAAAATTATAAAGTCTTTTTTGAAATCTGGATTGATTAAGACTGGTGTTTTAGTTAAAGCTTGTTTAATAGAGTCAAATGATTTTTTTGCTTCAACTTTCCATTTTAAAACCGAGTCCTTTTTAAGCATGTTATTCAGTTCTCTAATGATTTCTGCTAAGTTAGAAATAAACCTTCTCAAAAAATTAATTTTACCTAAAAATGCTTGTAACTCTTTGCTATTTCTAGGTGGATGAATGTTTAGAATAGCCTCTATTCTTGCAGGATTTATCCTAATACCTTCCTTTGAAATTATGTGTCCTAGTAATTTTCCTTCCTCTAGTCCAAAAAGACTTTTCTTGGGGTTCAAAGATATACCAAATTTTCTACATTTAATAAAAAATTGTCTTAGATGATCCAAGTGTTCATTATCTGACTTAGAAAAAACAGTAATATCATCTAAATAAATAACCAAGAAGTCATGTATTTTCTTTACAAAGGCTATGTCGATAGCCCTTTGAAAGGTAGCTCCAGCATTCATCAAACCAAAAGGCATTTTCACATACATGAAAGTGCCCCAAGGAGTGGTAAAAGTTGTTTAGCTTGGTCTTCCTTTTGAACAAGAATCTGGTTATATCCTGAAAAACCATCCAATAAAGATATCTTGGAAGAACCAACTACCATTTGTAAAATATGATCCATCTTGGGTAAAGGGTAATTATCCTTCAAAGATACTTTATTGAGATTCCTAAAGTCTACACATAATCTAATTTTACCTGTTTTCTTTCTGGTAGGTACTAAGTTTGATACCCAATCAGAATATCTGATTGGTGCAATGATTTGGGAATCATACATGCGTTTAACCTCCTTTTCTATCAAAGGTAATAAGATAGGATTAATCCTCCTCAATTTTTATTTAAAAGGTTTCTGGTCATCTTTTATAGGAATATTATGTTGAATTATGTTTGTGTCATAAGATTTAAGATCTTCATAACTCCATGCAAACACATCTTGATATTCCTTTAAAAGTTCAATGTATTTTTTTTTTTCTTGAGGAGGTAAAGATTTTGACAGTTTAATCATTTTTGGCTTTAATTATGTCCCAATGTTACATTCTTTAATGTCAAACCTGACTGGTTCCATTTTTGGCTTTTTAGGCACATCATTGGAATAGAAAAGGTCCTCCAGAGGAGTTAAACCCTTAGGCAAAAAATTATCTTTTAGATCTAACATGTCAATTTCTTCTTCAATGATTTCCTCTATATATACTTTCTCTAAGTTATCTATGTCAGATTGAGTAAATACAGTGGGCTTGTTAAATTTATGTACATCTATGTTATCTATTTCACAATTAAAATCTGAATCTATATTACAGTATGAATCTATCTTACAATTTTGAAATTCTTCCGCATTACTCAAAAAATGGTAAATATGTTCATCTTCAGAGAAAAACTGCCAGTATTTGACATTGTCTAGGACAATGGGTCTATATTAAACTTCAGCAGTATACCTATGTGTTGGTTGAAAAGGTAAGTTACATGTGCTAGCAAAAGTTGCTAAGCAATGTGCTTGAATGTTCTGTTTTCTAGGTATATTAGCAAACTTACATTCCAATAAATCTTCACATAAATCAGTTGTTGTATCTCTATATCTGGCTAATCTAGGATTATGAACAAAATACTCTCCATTTACTTGCTTAATGATTAATTTCGAATCTCCCATGATAAAAAATCTTTTACCTCCTAAATTTCTGATATTTTGGAGGCCTAAAATAAGTGCCTCATACTCTGCCATGTTATTAGTACATTTGAAGTTAAGTCTAAAGTCATGTCCTTCTGAATGACCTGTCTCAATGTTTGTGATCCATATTCCAGCTCCTGCTCCTGTTTTGTTCCTAGAGCCATCAAAGTCTAATTGCCAAAGGGCTTCATGAAAAATATTGTCATTGTTTGGTTTTGGCTTTATGTCAATAAGTTAAGTTTGGATTTCATTGTCATCAGAGTTACATAAAATGAAGAGTCAAGATTAGTTGGTGTTGAATAAATGAGGTACTTTATGGATCTCTCTGCACTGCTGACCATGAATTTCATTAAAGTTTCCCTATAAAGCTTCTTGGGCTGTCAAAATACTGATATAGTAGCATAGCTCATGTCTAATTTTAGAGATCCTTGCAACTTTTCTCCCCATGAGCGAGAAAGAAGCATACCATACTTTGCTGGGATGTCAGCTACTACAATATCCATAACCATGCTCTTACCAGGGTACTGAACCAAATTCACACATAAGTCTTTAATCAATCATATGCACTTAACTTTGCTAGAATCAAAAGAGAACAAATCTTTATAAGGCTTGGCTATTTCTAGATTAAGAGTTTCCATAATGGCTTTTGGCATTAAGTTATGGGAAGCTCCTGAATCTAACATAGCATTGTGTAAAATCTGATCATGAATAGTAAGGCTGATATAGAAAGGAGGGACTGATCCATCTGAATGCTTACCATTTACATTAGGGTCAAATATCAACTCTGGTTTATCATCATTCAAATTAATGGCATCTTCACCATCATTCATATTCAAAGTCTCAGTAATTTTTTATTTATATAAGTCATTTTTTACAAATTACGTTAAAGGAATTGGTATTTTTAACTAAGCTATTTCAGTCTGAATGTTGAATGAGGGTTGAGACTTGCTAATTTGAACTAATTCCTCTTTGGTAACTGTTATTTGAGTGGGTTTTTCTTGAATTTCAACATATGTACTTTTATCTTCAATTGTTTTAATATTCTCTGTCTGAATTTCTTGACTTTTGCTGTTTTTAATTCTTGTTTCAAGGACAGTTTGTATGGCAGCAGATGTTATATCAAACTTTGAATTTTCAGGAGCTTGTTTTGTATTATCAGTTTTAGGATTTGCTAATTTAGAATCAACAGAACTCTTTTTAGGATCAGGAATTGTTGTTTTTACTGGATTAGAGACTTTTGTAGTATTAGCTTTTGGTGCATCTTTGGAAGATTGAGCTATTTCATCAGTAATATCAACAATTTTGGGACTGATTGATTTTTTAGGACTGGAAGGATTGGAATTTTGCTTATTTTACCTTGGGATAATTTGCAAAACTTTTGTTTTTGGGGCTTCCACATTTTTATTATTTTGATTTTGGGAATTGTTTTTAGTAGAAGGTTCATTATTTTTCTTATGTCTAAGGTTATACTGACTGTGAATTTCATTAATAGCAAAGTCGTAACCTTGTTTGTACTCAAAGGATTCACTGGGGTTTAATTTGAGTTGTTGAAGCTCAAATAGTTCCAGATCTTCCTGAGTGAGGAAAATGGTGTTGTTTTCATCTATTCCCATTAGATGATTGATGTCATCCTCATCTTCATCATTATTTTGAGAAATTTCAGCATAGTTCTCTTGAAATGGGGGCCTAATGTTTTGGGCTGGAGCAACTTCTTTAGCTTTTCCAAGGTTATTATTTTTTCTGAAATTGAGATTTCTAATCTGAGGTTGATTATCCCATTGAGGTTTTCTATCTAAATTGTCTAGTCTTTCAACCATCCTTTCTAAAGTTTTAGCAACAAAATCTAATTTAACATCTGAGTTTGAACTTTCTTCTTTAATTGTAACTCTTCTTTCATTCCTAAGTCTAAATTTCTTAGCTAAAATGTTAATTTCTACACTAACAACATCTAATTGCATATGTTCTAAGGTTTCAACATCTCTTTCTCTTAATTGATAGGCCATCTATGGATCAAATCCATCAGGGAATTTGAGCAGTATAGAGTAAGGTGTAGGTTTAAGATCTACAGGAATAGCATTATATACACTGTTATACCTAGTGCAATAATCTTAAACAGACTCATTAGGAGATCTTTTTAAACCATCAAACTCAGACAAAATTTGAAGGGGGTTCTTTTTATTTTCCCATTTATTTAAAAATATTCTATGAAATGCAGCTAAATTAGCTATACTACCAGCAACTAAATTTTTGAACCATTTTTTAACTTCTCATGTCAAACTTTGAGCAAATAACCTCATCTAGACATTTGAATCATCAATTTCATAAATTTCACAGTAGTTTATCATTTTTGTGACATGTTGTTGAGCAGTATATTGTGACAGTCCATCAAATAGTGGTATATTTTTTTGGTAATCTTGAGGCATATCATGGAGGTTTTGGGGTAAGAGAAGGGGAGCATACCTGGCAGCCATGGCTTGAAGCTTTGCTGAGCTAGGAGGTATAACAGAAATGATAGGGGTTGTGCTGGATATGTTAGCTGATATGCTGAAAGCTGTACTTGAAGAGCTTGGAAAAGATGTTGGTATATATATGGAATTGGTTGGAAATAAAGATGTAGTGCTTATAAAACTAGTGGATGTGGTGAATTGAGTGGATGAAGGAAATACTATCCTAGGCTGCAAAGGCAACTTAGGAATAAATTGTTCTGTGGATGAACTTGTGGTGGAATCTAAAAATGAGGTGATAGCATATAGAGTTGAATCTGCTGGTGGAATTATTGTTGTGTGTAGTTGAGAAACTGGAGGCTTAATGTAAGACAATAAATGGGCTAATTCAATAGCTTCATCAATGTATTTAATCAATGTAACATTAATCCTTTCTATTTGACTTTGGGATTCAGATTTGTCTGATTTTATTCCTACTGAAATAATTTTTTGTTTTGCATTCAAAAATGCAGTAAAAAAAGGATCTATGACAGTATCTTTCAAATCAGTTTCAGATTTATTTTTAAACAATGAATTTTCAAAATTGAAATCAAAATCAATATCAGTTAAGCTCACTAATTCTATGGGTAAAGAATTGAATTTTCTTAATGGTACTTCAGTCTCTAAATTGATATTTTTTTTTTCTTTTTTCCAATCTGTTCTGGGTTATCTACTATAACTACAGGCTTAGGATCCGAATTAGACCTAGTATAGTAGGTTTTCCTAGAAGCCAGAATGACTGTTTTGAATACCCACAACCTATAAAAATAATCTTAAAGTAAAAAGATAAATTAAAGATCTTCCTTTAAGACTAAATTTAAGATTGGAGATTGGTTATTCCCAGTATGGTCGCCAGTATGTTATCACCCTAGTAATTTCTTAAGTTGTGGGATTTGAGTTTTTAGTCAAAGAACACTAGGGGTGACCACAAACCTACTTTAAATCCTAGGATCTAGCCTTCCTAGAATTCAGAGAGAGCCCTCTCTGAATTCTAGGAAGGCTAGATCCTAGGATTTAAAGTAGGTTTGTGGTTACCCCTAGTGTTCTTTGACTAAAAACTCAAATCCCACAACTTAAGAAATTACTTGGGTGATAACACATTAAAAAAAGTGTTCCATTTTTTAATCTACCTTCAACTTTTATCAATGTGGTTGTTCTCAAAAGTATGCATAATGGGTGCTCGTCATATGTGGAATTTAATTTTGTATCCAACGAGTGTCTACACTTTAAATTTGAGTAAAACTATAAGGAGATAAGCGAAAAATACTATTTAAAAAAGTAGTTTTCGTCTTTTCCCTCCAAAATTCATAACTCTTATTTTATTATTTTAACTATTATTTGATTATTTTTCCTTAGGAGGCCACTTTTAGGCTGAAATTTCCTCTAATGTTTGGTTTTATTATTACTTGTTGATCATATAGTCAATTTGTTGGTCATTATTTGTTAAGTTTCTCATGTAATGTTTCAGTTAATGAGTTTAACGATTTTTTTTTTAATGTCAATTAATATACTAAATTGATTCACCCCCCCCCCCAAGTTTAGTCAAATTTTCATCAAGTGGGGAGATCCAAGTGGCCAGTGAGGGAGAGCGGACTACTAGAGAGGATGGGTGGCTTTGTGGTAGATGTTGTAGAGATAGAGCCATCTATTTTTTAGGAGGCCGCTAGACAGCAAATCTGGAGGGATGCCATGGTGGAGTATGCCTCCATCATGAAGTGGGAGGTAGTGCCATGTCCTTATGGGAAGTCAGTGGTGACTTCCAAGTGGCTACAAGATCAAACATGTTGTGGATGGCAGCATGGAGAAGTTAAATCTCAGTTTGTGGTGGGGGGGTTCTCACAGGTAGAGGGAGTTGACTATGAGGAAAAATTCGCACTGGTTTCTCATTATACTTCCATTAGAGTAGTGATATCTATAGTAGCTAAGATAGGATGGAGGATTCACCAGATGGATGTGAACATTTCCTTTCTCAATGGTGTTATACAGGAGGAGGTGTACATTGAGTGGCCCGAGGGATTTGAGTTGCATGGGAGGGAGTCTCATGTATGTAGGTTGAAGAAATCCTTGTATGGACTGAAACAAGCACCAAGGGCATGGTACAAGAGGATAGATTCCTACTTGCAACAGATGGGTTTCCAGAAGAGTGATGCATATATGAACCTATACTTTATCTTGATAGGTGACGTGTTGAAATTAGCAACCAGAAAGGACAAAAATTTCACCCACGCTGGTGAGGAATTTCTGATGCGCAGTGGTGAGGAAATTTTGATGCACATTAGTGAGGAATTTCTGATGCACAATGGTGAGGAAACTCTGATGCACACTCGTGAGGAATGTGGGGTGTCTAATTTATTTTTCCCTTAAATAAATTGGACAATAAATTGTAATTTAACCTCATAACAACTTCTATTAGTTAACTAAGTCAAGATGACTAAGCCTTGCCTTAAGAAATTTGAGTTGATGGTCTAAGATGAGGCATGTAGAGGGATTATAATATTTTTGGGGTCCAGTTGCAGTTGATGCATTAGTGGCATGCAAGTGTGAATTAGTTGATTCAATTAATTGAGTTAAAAAATTTAACTAGTTATAACTGAGTGATGAGCTAGTGAGAGGTCCAGTGAATCAAATTAGATTTAATTCACAATGAGCGATCAATCAGATAACTGATAATTCACTATTAATAGTTGCATGCATGTCAGTTTTGAGGAAGACCCAGTTGAGACAAAGGTTAAAGGGAACATAAATATCAGTTGTATTTATAGAAAATTTCCCATGTGAAATTATAGATTCATTTCAATTCCATGATTCACTGCACAATCAAGGAAGGCTATTTTTCCTATTTAATAGGGAGCTAATTTCATAGGAATTGTGTGAGCAAGGCAGGTTGAGAATTGGCTAAGTACTAGACCGATTTTTCCTAGATCAATGTGAGACAGTTGGTAGAGTGCTGGAGAATCTCATGAGATATTAAGCATTGTATTCTTTCATGATTCCTTGACTTAATACACAATATAGATAGAGGGGTTTTGAGTAGTTTCTTCCCCAATAACATCTTGTGTTGTGTGATTGATAATTTTTTTCTCTTGCTTATATGTGATTGTGTGATTGTATTTTGTATTCCGCAAATATTGTAGAAGGATTCAATATCTTATTTTAGTATATCACAAGATTGGTTTGAATCCTGTGGTAGATTTTTCTACATGGTATCAGAGTGATATTTCTACATGGTATCAAAATGCCAGGAATCAAAATAGAAGAGAAGAAATTGAGTTTTTTTCGAATAGGTTCAAATTTGCAGATTTATTCTTCAAGATCCAGTAGCAGATCAAGATGTCTTTCAATGGCGTGAAACTCTAATATGCTCTTAGGGTGATTCAAATTATATATCATGGAAGGAAAATATGGAGGCAATGTTGGAGGACAACGGGTTGAAGGAATTCATAGATACTGATATTCCCAATCCTGCAACAATAGATGCCCAACTTCTATAATATTCCCACTTTAGCACACAACTAAATGGAATATTAAATTTTGTTGTTTACACATAGGAGGTAAATAAATGGGTAAGGAGGCCCATACATTGCATAAGAATGAATAAAATCCCTCATAGTATAAAAAGGGATATTCATAAGAGCTGGATTTCACACCCTCAAGTGTGAAAGAGGACATTTGCATGAGGACAAGGTCAAGTTTGACCAAGTCAACATTGCTGGTATAGGAGGTGGAGAAAACTTGGAGAGACAATGCAATATGAATGGGAGGAAGATTCCTTGGTGGAGGAAACCCTAATGAGTGGGACCCATGGTGAAAGGACTTTCATTTGTTTGAAAGGAGGGCAAGGTAGCCACTGTTATTCATGATTTGGGATTATTGATTTCATTGTCTGTTTAGACTTTGTGCATTCTCCTGCTATTTAGTAGAGTTGCAGTGCTGCTTAGCACAAGGCATTCCTGTTTAGGAATTACTTTTCCTTCCAAGAGAGGCCTCTTGAAGGATTTTTCTCTTCATTTCTCCACATTCAGGCTTCAGGCCAAGCATCATCCTTCAGCTATAGCACAGTTTCTATTTAGAGCTGAGTTGTGTTGCAGGGTGTTGCAGTGGAGGTTCCTCAACACCACTTCCTAGGCTTATCTTTCAGAGGAGGGAGCTTTCTTTCCTTCAGGTGATCATTTGGGAAGCCCTTTGAGCATATTGTAGATATTGGCACTTGGAAAACACATTTTCTTGCACCTACAGTGCATTATCCCTCAGTGACTGCGTTATTTTCAATGGGTATTTGTAGTGAGGGATTGCAGTGATTGTCAGAGGGTGAGATCTTCAGTGTTAGGATTAGCCTTTCACTTGGAAGATCCATTGGAGGAGTTATTTTTATCTGATGTAGCATCTTCAGCCATCTCCATCTAGTTCCAGTTCTTGAGTTGCAGTTGCTACTGCAACTACGACATTTCTGCAGTTTTGCATATTTTAGCCAATCCTTCCAGGATTGTCTTGAAATAGTGTTTGGGAGCATATATCTTCTCTCCCATTATTGTATCAGCCATATATATGCAGATCTATGTTGCTTTTTATTTCCTGTAGCAGTGCTCTATCTATGACTGTGGAGTTTTGATCCATAGACATTATGCTATGTAGCAACATTTCACTTTTGATATATGTATTCATGGGAGGCTTGTTTGCCTTGATCATCTGATGTGTATTGCGCTTAGTTGCTACTGATATATATAATAAAATGGCTTTGTGGTTTCCATACATCTTCGTATGATATTATCACTGCTACTCCATGTTTATGTTCATGTATTGCTGGATCTTCAATTTAGGAATACTATAAGATATTCCTAACATTGTAGATTTTCCCTTTTTTGGGATACTATAGTGGTATCAAAGCATAATATTGGCTCAGCCTATGGAACTCAGCCAACATGCTATCAAGAAAATAGAAGATGAATATTCCATTCTTTGGAGGAAAGAAGGAGGAGAGGCTCTCAAAGCTTCTTCCTAAATCTGTACAGTGCATTCAAGGAGATTAGAAGGGAGATAGAATCTCCAAGAGGGTTTGAATATGAATCAAACTCTAGAATTTCACATCATGAGTGTGAGCATGCAGCCACACACAACGATGCACAATGCAGCCACATGCCCAGATTTTCCATGAGAGAGATGGAAGTAGAAGGACTGACTAGGAGGGAAACTCTTAGTGATTTTCTGCAAGAGTATGAATCTCAAACTCAGAAGTTTAGAGACCATGTTACTTTTCCGGAGTTTTGCAAGATCAAGGTGAAGAGAAGAAAGAAGCATAATATGGATAGATTTCTTCTATATACTTTTGATGGTTCACTTACATGTTCATTCAAAGCTTGGGTGGAAGAACTAGACACCTTTTTGCAGCAGCATCAAATTTCTAAAGATGAAGCTATCAAAGTTGCAGCGTTGCATCTTGGAGGTAAGGCCTATGCATGGTGGATATTTGAGTCTTTTTTTTAAAGAATGAAAATAATTCTTCTTATGCAAGGTTCATTAAAACATCTATGAGAAGATTTGATAGAAATAATCCTGAAACACATGTGGTGAATGAAAACAAACTCAAGCAAACACAAACCTTGCATGTGATGGATGAAACTATAAACACCATTCCACTTCAGAAAACTAATGAGGAGGCTAAAATTTTGCATCATATCTTGTTAAAGGCAAGAAATGTATCTCATGTTCCTAAACAAAAAGACATGGAGATCCCTTTTCCAAAAGAGGATCCAATCATTGGAAGGTTGCCCATTCATGTTGAGGAGGTTGAGGGCAACAACACTGTCATGTCTAGAGTTGATCTAGCACCTCATGCAGAGGAAGGAGGAGCTCTTGCTCCAACTAGAGGGATTCTTGTATCATTGTAAGAAATTCCCCAGGATCTCACATGTGGAGATCAAGGCACAACTCATGATTCACATGTGCCATTGATGATAGGGTGTGAACCTATTGAGATATAAGGAGGAGATAGGGAGGATGACCAGCATCATGTGATGATGAGCACACACCCCTATTTATTTCATGAGGTTGATGCACCTAAGAGGGAGACTAGATTGCACAGTGAGAGTAGGGACATGT
Source organism: Pinus albicaulis (assembly GCA_034641835.2). Taxonomy (NCBI): domain Eukaryota; kingdom Viridiplantae; phylum Streptophyta; class Pinopsida; order Pinales; family Pinaceae; genus Pinus; species Pinus albicaulis. The sequence goes on from CM076584.1 coordinate 185,007,037, forward strand.
CTGTCCATTCATATATGCAGTCTACTCTTGATGATGATGTCTCATTGCATGGAGACATTTCACCAAGGAGACCACTAGATTAGCAAATGATGAGAGATGCTTCACATTTTGAGGCACCATTCATTGATTTCAGAGGAGTGGAGACCTTGTGAGGTCATTGTACAACACTGAGAGTCTTGGGTAGACTCAAGGAGGAGAGAGGAATTCTCTCAACATCATCTCTACCCACTCTCATTTCAGATTTTGCGCTGTGGCAGAAGTAGCAGGGGAAGGATAGCAACCTTCCAACTTGCATCTTTGGCATGGGAGATGTCAAAGAGGAGGATGACCATATGATAGATGTTCTTCATGAGAGATCATCAGCACTGTCACTATGGAGGATAGATCCAAATTGGAACTCCCAGTTGTTGGTGGAGTATTCCAACGATCTTTTCACTTGCATGATATTGGATGACCAGTTACATGAGGAGGGATATTCAGTCAGAGATGGGGTCATCTACTATCATGGTAGGATCTTCTTATATGGAGCTTCCAATCTCAAGGAGAATTTTCTACAAGCAGCTCATGGAGATTTCCTTTTCAAGCACACTTATTCTATGAGGACATACCACACCATCATGGAGGGGTATTTTTCGGAAGGCTTTGAGGAGGAGATATATCAGCATATGAGGAGATGCATGGATTATGTAGAGATGGAGGAGATACATAACTCTTTGGAAGAGTTAGCACAACCACCTCATTTCTCTTTGAGGATGAGAGGGGACTCATCTATGAGCCACTCCATTTGTAAGAGCAAGACATATGGTAAGGGTATTGTTTGTTTTCATGATGACTTCTATAATGTATATATGCATCCCTTAACTATATATGTGCAGGAATTTTCTCAAAGGAGGAGAAATATTCCTTCTAGATCTCATGGTCTACTTGAGGCCATAAGCAGTATTGGTGATGGTCACTCCCTAGGAGGACTTGGGGAGGCTCTATATTTTGCAAAGCATTGTCACTTTGCACCATACACCATACACTTTCCCCAAACTTGTGAGGAGATTGGGGCAGTAAGAAAATGGTGGGGAGGCCACCCATCATTTCATTTTCTATTGCAGTTGAGAGTCAAACTGTGTTGGCTACATTTGAGGGACCATTTTCCTTCTCCCTTGCTTCATATGGCAGCTAGCATGATTCTCATTGTAGTTCCTTATGTTGTTGTTGTTCTTACTTTTATTGGGAGCATGATTGGGGGAGTGGTACGTTGGTCGGATGTGTCCCTTGGGGGAGAGATTTCCCACATTGTTTACATTGCATGTTCTAATGGGAGCATGAGAAAGTATGTGGCCACTATAGCAAAACACTTGTTTCCTTTTGAGGTGAGCCATACGATTGATTGGATGCCATATGATGGTGATTTCCACCTCATCACATATGAGATGGTTTGGGCCAACATGATTCATAACGTTGGAGGGAAGGTCCTTGAGGATCTAGTCTTCTTCTTGCCACATGAGGGCAACATTATTGTAGCCCAGGATCAACAAACACCCGACACTTATCTTAAGTGGAGAGGAGGATAGCATGGGGTAGGCTATTTTTTCCACCATGGTCAAATTTTCAGCCCACCTATATTGCAGGAGCTCAAGGTGGAGGAGCATTTTCAAGAGTTGCCATGTTGGGAGGTGACTCATTTTGTATGGATGATTGCTTCGGGATGGGAGCTTCATATGGGGATGGTAGATCCCAATTCATATCAGATCTCATGCCTTAAGAAGGCCCCTCAGTTTTATCTTTGCAGTTGCTTGAGGACAAGCAACTTTTGGGAGGGGAGCACTGTAATATTCCCACTTTAGCACACAGCTAAATGGAATATTAAATTTTTTTGTTTACACATAGGAGGTAAATAAATGGGTAAGGATGCCCATACATTGCAGAAGAATAAATAAAATACCTCATCATATGAAAAGGGATATTCATAAGAGCGTGATTTCACACCCTCAAGTGTGAAAGAGGACATTTTCATGAGGACAAGGTCAAGTTTGACCAAGTCAATAGCGCTAGGATAGGAGGTGGAGAACACTTGGAGAGACAGCGCAGTATGAATGGGAGGAATATTCCTTGGTGGAGGAAACCCTAATGAGTGGGACCCATGGTGGAAGGGCTTTCACTTGTTTAAAAAGAGGGCAAGGTAGCCATTGTTATTCATGATTTGGGATTATTGATTTCATTTTCTATTTAGACTTTGTGCATTCTCCTGCTATTTAGCAGAGTTGCAGTGCTGCTTAGCACAAGGAGTTCCTATTTAGGAATTCCTTCTCCTTCCAAGAGAGGCCTCTTGAAGGATCTTGCTCTTTATTTCTCCACATTCAGGCTTCAGGCCAAGCATCCTCCTTCAGCTACAGCGCAGTTTCTGTTTAGAGCTGAGTTGTGTTGCAGGGTGTTGCAGTGGAGGTTCCTCAACACCACTTCCTGGGCTTATCTTTCAGAGGAGGTAGCTTTCTTTCCTTCAGGTGATCATTTGGGAAGCCCTTGGAGCATATTTCAGATCTTGGCACTTGTCCAACACATTTTCTTGCACCTACAGTGCAGTATCCCTCAATGACTGCATTATTTTCAGTGGGTATTTGTAGTGAGGGATTGCAGTGATTGTCGGAGGGTGAGATCTTCAGTGTTATGATCAGCCTTTCACTTGGAAGATCCATTGGAGGAGGTCTTTTTATCTGATGTAGCATCTTCAGCCATCTCCATCTAGTTCTAGTTCTTGAGTTGCAGCTGCTACTGCAACTCCGACATTTCTGCATTTTTTCATATTTCAGCCAATCCTTCCAGGATTGTCTTGAAATAGTGTTTGGGAGCATAGATATCGTCTCCCATAATTGTATCAGCCATATATATGCAGATCTATGTTGTTTTGTATTTCCTGTAGTAGTACTCTATCTATGACTGCGCAGTTTTGATCCATAGACATTCTGCTATGTAGCAACATTTCACTTTTGATATATGTATTCATGGGAGGCTTGTTTGCCTTGATCATATGATGTGTATTGCACTTAGTTGCTGCTAATATATATAATAAAATAGATTTGTGGTTTCCAGACATCCTGGTATGATATTATCACTGCTACTCCTTGTTTATGTTCATGTATTGCTGGATCTCCAATTTAGGAATACTATAAGATATTCCTAACATTGTAGATTTTCCCTATTTTGGGATACTACAACTTCTTTATGCATGGTAGAAGAGGGTAGAAAAGGCAAGAAGGATATTATTATAGGGAGTTTGAGATCATATTGTCTCGATTCTCCATGGTAAGGTGACTCCATATGCTATGTGGAAGGCATTGACAATTTTTTTTTAGAATAGAAGCGACCACAGGAAGTTAGCGCTGAAGGAAAAGCTCAGAAAGATCAATATGGAGGAGGGAAAGATGGTACCAACATACTTGGCGAAGTTCACTCAATGTCAAGATGATCTTGGAAGTGTTGGTGTGATATTAGCCCAGGATTACTTGGTGAACCTAACACTTCTAAGCCTTCCCAAGAGTCGGCATAGTTACTAGGACTCCATGAATGGGAGGGAGAAGTTACCAGACAGGGAGCGTTTGTGGTCCGACTTTGTAATAGATGAGATGAGGTGGAGCACCAGAGATGGGACCTCCAACACTGACAAAGAATAAGATTGTGCATTAGCTGGAAAAGGAAAGACAACCAATGGAAATAAGTCCCAAGGCGAAGAGGGCAAGAGATTATTGTCCAAGATCAAGTGTTTTCATTGTCACGAGCATGGGCACTATGGTGCAAATTGTCCACAGACGAAGACAAGAAAGAAAGAGCTTGTGGTTGCAGCGGGTGGAGTGTTGGCTTCATAGTTTGAACTTGATTTTACTCTCATTGCATGCATGGCCAGTGTTGTAATGGGATTCATGTGGTATGAAGACAACGGTGCCTCATTCCATATGATGGGGAATAGAGATCTCTTCAGTGACTTGGAGGAGAAGGACCTCCAACAGAAAATAGAGTTTGGAGATGACAGGAGGTATAGCGCGATCGACATAGGTACAATTACTTGTCAGAGGGAGTATGGCTCCCATATCATACTATCAAATGTTTTGTATTTTCGAGGCTTAAGGAAGAATCTTGTCTCCGTAGCGGTATTGGAAGACCGTGGTTATGATGTGATGCTTAGAAAAGGAAATGTTTTCCTTAGACACATTTCCATGGGATGGGTGAAACGGATTTGTGTAAGAGTCAAGAACATGTATGCTCTCGAGGTCGAGGATTCATGCAAAGCTTTGAGGAGAAAATTTGTGGTTAGTGACTTGGTGGTTGAGAGGGAGAAATTATCTCTCAGCATGCAACCTCAGAAGTAGTCTCATAAGGTTTTGGAGCAGCCACAATTGGAGAATCAGATAGGAGACCAAGTGGAAGAGTCCACTCAAGCAAAGAGCTCCAAGAGGGGGAAATTTCAAGCCAGATGGGCAGAGGGAGTACATGCAACTATAATTCTAGGTGAGAGGTGGGGTGATGTGCAGATATAATCCCAAGAATAAATTTGGGCAAGGTCCATTGAGATGGTGTGTCTAATAGACTGAACCTGGCTACTTCTTGATGCATGGCAGAATAAGTTAGAAAAGGTGAAAAGGATCTTGTTAGAGGGATTTCAAGATCATATTGTCTCCATTCTCCATGGTAAGGTGACTACATATGCTATCTGGAAGACCTTGCTAGATTTATTCCAGAATAGAAGCGAACACAGGAAGTTGGCGCTGAAGGAAAAGCTCAGAAATATCAATATGGAGGAGGGCAAGATGGTACCAACATACTTGGAAAAGTTCACTCAATGTCAAGATGATCTTGGAAGTGTTGGTGTGACAGTAGCCCAGGATTATTTTGTGAGCCTAGCACTTTTAGGCCTTCCCAAGAGCTGGCATAGTTACCAGGACTCTATGAATGGGAGGGAAAAGTTACCAGACAGGGAGTGTTTGTGGTCCAACTTAGCAATAGAAGAGATGAGGCACAGCACGAGAGGCGGGACCTCCAACACTGACAAAGAAGAAGATTGTGCATTAGTGGAAAAGGAAAGATAGCCAAGGGAAATAATTCCCAAGGCGAAGAGGGCAGGAGATGATTGTCCAAGATCAAGTGTTTTCATTTTCACGAGCATGGGCACTATGCCGCTAATTGTCCATAGAAGAAGGCAAGAAAGAAAGAGCTTGTGGGTGCAGTGGGTGGAGTGTTGGTTTCATAGTTCGAACTTGATTTTACTCTCATTGCATGCATGGCGAACACTGTAATGGGATGCATGTGGCATCTAGACAGCGGTGCTTCATTCCATATGATGAGGAATATATATCTCTTCAGTGACCTGGAGGAGAAGGACCTCCAACAGAACATAGAGTTTGGAGATGACGAGAGGTATAACACGACCGAAATAGGTACATTTATCTTTCAGAGGGAGTATGGCTCCCCTATCATACTAACATATGTTTTGTATGTTCCAGGCCTAATGAAGAATCTTGTCTCCATAGCGGTTTTGGAAGACCGTGGTTATGATGTGATGTTTAGAAAAGGAAAGGTTTTCCTTAGACACATTTCCACTGGACAAGTGAAATGGATTGGTGTAAGAGTCAAGAACATGTATGCTCTCGAGGTCGAGGATGCATGCAAATATTTGAGGAGAAAATTTGTGGTTAGTGACTTGGTGGTTGAGAGGGAGAAATTATCTCTCAACATGCAGCCTTAGAAGAAGTCTCATAAGGTTGCGGAGCAGCCACAATTGGATAATTAGAGAGGAGACTGAATGGAAGAGTCCACTCAAGTAGAGACCTCCAAGAGGGGGAAATTTCGAGCCATATGGGAAGAAGGAGTACACGCAGCGATGTGCAAATATAATCCCAAGAATAAATTTGGGCAAGGTCCATTGAGATGGTGTGTCTAATGGACCGAACCTGGCTACTTCTTGATGCATAACAGAAGAAGGTAGCAAAGGCGAGAAGGATCTTGTTAGAGGGAGTTTGAGACCATATTATCTCGATTCTCCATGGTAAGGTGACTCCATATGCTATGTGGAAGGCCTTGACATATTAATTTTAGAATAGAAGCAACCACAGGAAGTTGGCGCTGAAGGACAAGCTCAGAAAGAGCAATATGGAGGAGGGGAAGATGGTACCAACATACTTGGCGAAGTTCACTCAGTGTCGATATGATCTTGGAAGTGTTGTTGTGAAAGTAGCCCCAAATTATTTGGCGATCCCAGCAATTTTAGGCCTTCCCAAGAGCCAACATAGTTACCAGGACTCTATGAATGGGAGGGAGAAGTTACCAGACATGGAGAATTTATGGTCCAACTTGGTAATGGAAGAGATGAGGAAGAGCACCAGAGGTGGGACCTCCAGCACCAACAAAGAAGAATATTGTGCATTAGTTGGAAAAAGAAAGACAACCAAGGGAAATTAGTCCCAAGGCGAAGAGGGCGGGAGATTATTGTCCAAGATCAAGTGTTTTCATTGTCACGAGCATGGGAACTATGTCGCGAATTGTCCACAGAAGAAGGCAAGAAAGAAATATTTTGTGGTTGCAGTGGGTGGAGTGTTGGCTTCATTGTTCGAACTTGATTTTACTCTCATTGCATGCATGTCTAGCACTGTAATGGGATGCATGTGGTATCTAGACAACATTTCCTCATTCCATATGATGGGGAATATAGATCTCTTCAGTGACTTGGAGGAGAAGGACCTCCAACAGAACATAGAATTTGGAGATGACGGGAGGTATAACACGATCAACATAGGTACAATTACCTTTTAGAGGGAGTATGTCTCCCCTCTCATACTAATAGATTTTTTGTATGTTCCAGGCCTAAGGAAGAATATTGTCTTCATAGTGGTATTGGAAGACCATGGCTATGATGTGATGCTTAGAAAAGGAAAGGTTTTCCTTAGACACATTTCCACGGGACGGGTGAAATGGATCAGTGTAAGAGTCAAAAACATGTATCCTCTAGAGGTCGAGGATGTATGCAAAGCTTTGAGGAGAAAATTTGTGGTTAGTGACTTGGTGGTTGAGAGGGAGAAATTATCTCTCAACATGCAGCCTCAAAAGCAGTCTCATAAGGTTGTGGAGCAGCCACAATTGGAGAAGTAGAGAGGATACCGAGTGGAAGAGTCCACTCAAGCAGAGACCTCCAAGAGGGGGAAATTTTGAGCTAGACGGGAAGAGGGAGTACATGTAGCTATACTTCTAGGTGAGAGGTGGGGCGATGTGTAGATATAATCCCAAGAATAAATTTTGGCAAGGTCCATTGAGATGGTGTGTCTAATGGACCGAACTTGGCTACTTCTTGATGCATGGCAGAAGAAGGTAGCAAAGGCGAGAAGGATATTGTTAGAGGGAGTTTGAGGTCATATTGTCTTGATTCTCCATGATAAGGTGACTCCATATGCTATGTGGAAGGCCTTGACAGATTTGTTTCAGAATAAAAGCAACCACAGAAAGTTGGCACTGAAGGAAAAGCTCAGAAAGATCAATATGGAGGAGGGAAAGATGGTACCAACATACTTGGCGAAGTTCACTCAATGTCGAGATGATCTTGGAAGTGTTGGTGTGACAGTAGCTTGAGATTATTTGGTGAGCCTAGCACTTTTAGGTCTTCCCAAGAGCTGGCATAGTTACCAGGACTCTATGAATGGGAGGGGGAAGTTGCCAGACAGGGAGCATTTGTGGTCCTACTTTGTAATAGAAGAGATGAGGTGGAGCACTAGAGGCAGGACCTCCAGCATTGACAAAGAAGAATATTGTGCATTAGTTGGAAAAAGAAATAAATCCATGGGAAATAAGTCCCAAGGCAAAGAGGGAAGGATATTATTGTCCAATATCAAGTGTTTTCATTGTCACGAGCATGGAAACTATGCCACAAATTGTCCACAGAAGAAGGCATGAAAGAAATATCTTGTGGTTGCAGTGGGTGGAGTGTTGGCTTCACAGTTCGATCTTGATTATTCTCTCATTGCATGCATGGAAAACAATGTAATGGGATACATGTGGTATCTAGACAGCGTTGCCTCATTCCATATGATGGGGAATAGAGACCTCTTTAGTGACTTGGATGAGAAGCACCTCCAATAGAACATAGAGTTTGGAGATGACGGGAGGTATAGCGCCATCGACATAGGTACAGTTACCTTTTAGAGGGAGTATGGCTCCCCTATCATACTAACAAATGTTTTGCATGTTCTAGGCCTAAGGAATAATCTTGTCTCCATAGTGGTCTTGGAAAACCGTGGTTATGATGTGATGCTTAGAAAATGAAAGGTTTTCCTTAGACACATTTCCACGGGACAGGTGAAATGGATCGGTGTCAGAGTCAAGAATATGTATGCTCTGGAGATCGAGGATGCATGCAAAGCTTTGAGGAGAAAATTTGTGGTTAGTGACTTGGTGGTTGAGAGGGAGAAATTATCTCTCAACATGTAGCTTCAGAAGCAGTCTCATAAGGTTGTGGAGCAGCCAAAATTGGAGAATTAGAGAGGAGAGAGAGTGGAAGAGTCCACTCAAGCAAAGACCTCCAAGAGGGGGAAATTTCAAGACAGATGGGCAGAGGGATTACATGCAGCTATACTTCCAGGTGAGAGGTGGGGCGATGTGCAGATATAATTCCAAGAATAAATTTGGGCAAGTGATCTGACATGGGTGGCTAATTTCTTATTCTATGCAAGAACCTCCCACTCAATTAAAACAAATTAAGATATTGCTTATACTTGATAGTACGGAATTGAATACTTGAATCAGGTGTATGTGTTTTAATTGTTTAATGCTTTATGTGTTAGGAATTAAACATTTTTTTTAGGTTGATTAAAAGCATGTACAACAACCATAAATTGTAGCAAATTAAACATCAACACATAACAGCAAACATAATAAAGGAGTTCACCCGTGTGTCTTGGGCTACGTCTCCTTGAGCCTTTGTCAATTAACTTGGCTCTTTGGGATTAAGATGGAAAGTTTCTTTTACAAGTTGCTACTCAACTCCAGTGGTTTTTTAGACTGTACCAATGGGTTTAGAATACGAAATTACCCCTGGATTAACTACTCAATCTCTGGAAATGGACCTAGGCTCCCTTGGGCTTGACCTCTTCTGTCAGTGTCTTTAAGCTTCCTTGAGGTTCTTTGTGGCACAAAATCTCTTATAATTCATCTTCTATCTTTTAAAACTTTTCTGTTGTCTCTATCACATATCAATCATCCAAAATATGTTGTTCATTTTCTCAGAACGAGCTCTGGCTCCCCAATCTATGCCTCCCACACCTGGTGGCACTAGGCTCCCTGAAACTTCCTTGTGGCTTATTCAGCTCTAGAAGTCTTAATATGGCTCTAAAAATCCCTCCATTGGATTCAAAATGTCCAAAATAGTCAGAAATGACTATTCACTTGCTGAAATTGGCCTCTGGCTGCTGTGGCTATGCCTCCAACACCTGGTGGCACCCTATGGCTTTAGGCTCATTGAAAACTTCCCTGTAGCATCTTGGCCTTCAAAAGTCTCCAAATTCTTCTGCAAACCCCATCATTGGATTCAAAAGGTTCAAGATAGTCATAAATGACTATTGGTTTCTTGAGAATGGCCTCTGGCTTCCCTCGTTAGGCCTCATTCTCCTGCTGGCTCCTGGTGGCCCTTGTGGCCCTTAGAACTTCTCTGAAGAAAAATCATGCTCAAAAGTCCTCATATGGTTCTAAAAACCTCACCAATTGCTCTATAATGTCTGATTCATCCAAAAATTACTATTGGTTTCCTGAGAATGGCCTTTGGCTTCCCTGGCTAGGCCTCATTCTCTTGTTGGCTCCTCGTGGCCCTTGGAACTTCTCTGAAGAAAAATCACACTTAGAATTCCGCTAATGGCTCTGCAACCCTCAAAAACGGCTCTATAATGTCCCAGTTAGCTAAGAGTGACTCTATGTTCACTCTGAATGGTCGAAAATTGAGTCTCCTACTCCTTTTCCCAATTATACCTAGGAAAGCTCCACTAAAAGTGGAGGACTCCACTTAACTGGAGTCAAAATAGCACTTACTGCCAATTTTTGGGCACACTCCAAATAGTCTGCTGGATTAGCCATTAGTATTAAAATTTTAATGGTTGGGCGGCCACATGCTAACCCAAACCATGTCCTAACCGTTGAATGTTGGTTGAACTCCAAGCGGTAACCACAGGTCGAACGGAACTTTGGGTTTGAAGTTAAGGTAAAGTGTAACTGTCGGAGAAGACCGTGACATTTAATGTTTAACACATAGCCATGTGATAAAACCATGTGAGATGTTGGTGGACTGAATGTTCAGAATTTTCAGTTTAACGTTAATGTTGCAAGGCTTTGTTGTAACATGTGACCACCTGCTACGAGACCGCTGGTGGGTTGGGATCGTCGGCAGTCCTAACCCCCAAATGCCATTTGCATAAAATTTAACATAAAGGAGCCATATTTAGAGGTTAATAAACATAGCTCAAGTGAGATGGTGAAGGCTTACGAATGTAGGCGAGGAGGTCACAGTTCGATCCCTAGTCACTCCAAAATTTTATTCATCCATCCTGGGCAATGTGGCGGCTTCCGGGCCTGCCACGTGGCAGCCTGTGATTGGCCGAAACAAACCATTCAAAAATAAAAATATAACACTTTTCATGATTGTATTGGCTCAAAAGGAATATTCTCAGGGAATATTCTAGGAATATTCCAAGAATATTCCTTTTTGTTGACTATACAATTGTCCAATCAACCCTAGTCAAATGTCAAAATTTACAGTTTACTAGACTTTCCAAATCGTGATAACTTCTTCATACAGTGTCAGTTTTTCAAACCGTTCATGGTTCCAGAATCATGAAAATGAGATCTATCCAGTTGCTAAGGTTCAACACACTTTTGAACACTTTTAAATTTGAGCTATCACTTAGGTCCTGATCCAATTCTGATCACTCCTCCCCATTGGGAATATTTTGGACCCCAAAAGACTTGATTACATGTTTAGTAGATGAGGGTACAACTCCCTCACCTTTCCAACCTCTATCCACTTTTCCTTGCTTGGCTTAGTTCCTTTGAGCCCAAATAAAAGGTAGTTAGCACTTCCCCTCTTTGATACTCTTGTTCTCCTGTTAAGAATTATATCTTTTTTGAGCTCATCTAGAAATTCTGGCGAGAAATATTCAATAGAAGGTAGCTAAATATCATTTCCTTGATCATCAATCCAAGGTTGTTCACACAACCATAAGTATTCAACATAAAAAACTAAATACATGTGCATATGCACAAAGGAATGTATGTCTCACTGGGTCAAGAAGTCAAACCACTTCTTACCAAGCCACTTTCATGGCGATTTTTCTTGCTGAAAATCTTATTCTTGTCAAACATCTTGTCTCACATCAATGATGGAATCTTTGGTTCCATTTTTGCTAGTATTTTTATCCTCTTACTTCAAATTCTTGGGATGATTGGTTGGATGCAGTGTCCAACATTGGGCAATAAGATGTCCCTTCTTCTGGCAATGTGTGCAAGTCTTTTGCATCTTTTGTTCAAGTTGACTTCACTTTGACTGTTTCCTGTATGCCTTCATTCTCTTCCAACATCTTGAAACTTCATGGTTACACAAACCACAATAGGAACACCAACTCTTTCTTCCATTCATGCATGTAGATTTTTCATGCTTAACATAAACATAATCAACTTGACTATCAGAAGAATTATACCTCAAATTTTGCTTTGCATGTCCATCTTTTTTACCTTCTTGAGGAGATGAACTTGAATAGGTTTCAACTTTCTTTTGAAGACTAACATCAGTGTTCATGTCATGATAGCTATCAGAACTCTCTTGCTCACCATAAGTTGCATGTATAAAAACATTTTGTTGCAACATAGGCTTCAAACAATGGCAGTCATCTTGAATACAAACTTGAAATGTTTGTGGGTTTAACCTACAACAAAATTTCTTCTTAGAACTGTCTCAAGTTCCTTCATGGCTTTGGAGTTTTCGCCATAAGATTGAACATAGCCTAGACCAAACTTCTTAGGCCTTTCCTCAAACATAATAGGCTCAACCATGCCTTGTGCATATTTTCCTAGACCCTTGCCCTCATAGCCCATTTTTAACATCAATTTGGACCCTATACCTCTAGTGTGTTTTTCAAATGAACCTACACATCTATCTGAAGAGGAAATTGAAGGCAAATTTGAGTGATTTACCTCTACTTCAAGCATATGTTTGGTTTAGGCCTCTTAGGCATGATGGAGCTGCATCTCCATCTCATGCATTCTTTGAAAAATTCCTTCTTTCTCTTGCTTCATAGTAACCAATTTCTCATGAAGTCTAATGCTTTCCTTTCCATCTTCATACAGAATTTTCACCATATCCTTCAGGGTGTAGGAGTCCCGATTCATCTCTTCATAAAAGAGTCTTGTAAAGGACGAGGATTTAGAAACCTCACTTGATGAAGTCGTCATCATTATGTAAATGAAATAAATAACTTCAACAACAATTCACAAAGCTTCAAAAACAATTTGACAAAGCTTCTTAACAATATGGCTATATATTCAAGCTCTTCTCTGCAGCTTGTATCTCTTCTTCAAGCAACCTCTTTTGCAAACAATCGCTCTTTTACTTCAAGGGTTGCCTTGAGGTCCTTTGGGTAAGTAGAATACTTTCAGCCTTCTTCCTTCTTGTCCTCTTCTGGACTTAGCTAGAAGTAGCTCCCCTTCACCTCTAGCAAACTCAAACTTGTAAGCATCAATCAATTTGCAAACAGTTAAATTCTTTGCACTGTTAAACACCCTTCAAGTCAAACAAGAAACCTAGTGCTCTGATACCACTTGATCTGAAATGGATGGTTGACTTGTTATGCTATGCAAGCACCTCCCACTCAGTTAAAACAAATTAAAATCTTGCTTATACTTGGTAGTGCGGAATTTAATACTTGACTCAGGTGTATGTGTTTTAATTGTTTAATGTCTTATGTGTGAGGAATTAAAAATTTGTTTAGGATGATTAAAATCATGTACAACAACCTTAAATTGCATAAAATTAACCATAAACACATAACAACAAACATAATAAAGGAGTTCACCTGTATGTCTTCGGCTACGTCTCCTTGAGCCTCCGTCAATTGACTTGGATCTTTGGGATTAAGATGGAAATTTTCTTTTACAATTTGCTACTCAACTCCAATGGTTGTTTTTACTATACCAATGGGTTTAGAATACGAAATTATTCCTGGATTGACTGCTCAATCTCTAGAAATGGACCTAGGATCCCTTGGGCTTGACCTCTGTCTTTAAGCTTCCCTAAGCTTCTTTGTGGCAAAAAATCCCTTATAAGTCCTCTTCTATCTTTGAAAACTTTTCTATTGTCTCCATCACATATCAATCATCCAAAATAGGTTGTTCACTTGCTCAGAACGAGCTCTGGCTCCCCAATCTATGCCTCCCACACCTGGTGGCACTAGGCTCCCTGAAACTTCCTTGTGGCTTATTTGGCTTTATAAGTCTTCATATGGCTCTTAAAATCTCTCCATTGGATTCAAAATGTCCAAAATAGTCAGAAATGACTATTCACTTGCTGAAACTGGCCTCTGGCTATGCCTCCAACACTTGGTGGCACCTTGTGGCTCTAAGCTCACTAAAAACTTCCCTGTAGCATCTCAGCCTTCAGAAGTCTCCAAATTCTTCTGTAAACCCTATCATTGGATTCATAAGGTTTAAGATAGTCATAAATTACTATTGGTTTCTCGAGAATGGCCTCTGGTTGCCCTGGCTAGGCCTCATTCTCCTAGTGGCTCCTGGTGGCCCTAGTGGCCCTTGGAAATTATCTAAAGAAACATCATGCTAAAAAGTCCTCAGTTGGCTCTTCAAACCTCACCAATAGCTTTGGAATATCTAAATCATCAAAAAATGACTATAGGTTTCCTAATAATGGCCTCTGGCTACGCTAGCTAGGCCTCATTCTCCTGCTGGTACCTAGTGGCACTTGTGGCCCTTGGAACTTCTCTGAAGCAAAATCATGCTCAGACGTCTTTTGATGTCTCTATAAACCTCACCAATGGCCATCATAGGTGCTAAGAATTACTCTCTATTCACTCTGAATGGTCAAAAATTGAGTCTCCTACTCCTTTTCCCAATTACACCTAGGAAAGCTCCACTAAAAGTGGAGGACTCCACTTAACTGGAGTCAAAATAGCACTTCCTGAAAATTTTTGGGTGCACTGCAAATAATTCGCTGGATTAGCCATTAGCATTAAAATATTATTGGTTAGGTAGCCATATGCCAACCCAAACCACAACCTTAAAACATGAAGGTCTGCGAACTCTTGGAAAATCCAGCAACTACGTCGAATGTGAAATTTTTGGGTTTGAAGTTAAGATTAAGCGTAACTGTCAGAGAAGACTGCGGCGTTTAATGTTTAACACATAGCCATGTGATAACACCACGTGGGATGTTGGTGGACTAAATGGTCAGAGGTTGGAGTTTAACGTTAACGTTTCAAGGTTTTGTTATAACATGTGACCACCTGCTACGGGACCGCTGGTGGGTTGGGACTGCCAGCGGTCCCAACCCCCAAATGACATTTGCATAAAATTTGACATAAAGTCACCATCCTTAGAGGTTAAGAAACATAGCTTAGGTGAGATGGTAAATGCGTATACATGCGGGTGAGGAGGTCATGATTCTATCCCCAACCACTCCAAAATTTTATTCATCCATCCTGGGCCACGTGCGGCCTTCGGGTCTGCCATGTGGCGGCTTGTGATTGGCTGAAACAAACCATTCAACAATAAAAAGCTGAAACTTTTCATGATCAGATTGGCCCAAAAGGAATCATATGGGGGAATATTATGAAGAATATTCCAAGAATATTCCCAAGGAATATTCTTTTTTTTTTACTGTACAATTGCCCAGTCAACCCTGGTAAAATGTAAAAATTTGCAGTTTACTGGACTTTTCTAATCGCGATAACTTCTTCATACAGTGTCGATTTTTCAAACCATTCATGGTGTCGAAATTAGGAAGACGAGATCTCTCTAGTCGCTCAGGTTTGGCACACTTTTGAACATTTTGAAATTTGAGCTATCACTTAGGTCCTGATACAATTCTTATTAGCAAGGTCCATTGAGATGGTGTGTCTAATGGACTGAACCTAGCTACTTCTTGATGCATGGAAAGAGAAGGTAGAAAATGAGAGAAGTATCTTGTTAGAGGGAGTTCGAGATCATATTTTCTCGATTCTCCATGGTAAGATGACTCCATATGCTATGTGGAAGGCCTTGAGAGATTTGTTTCAGAATAGAAGTGACCACAAGAAATTAGTGTTGAAGGACAAGCTCAGAAAGATATATATGGAAGAGGGAAAGATGGTACCAACATACTTGGCGAAGTTCACTCAATGTCAAGATGATCTTGGAATTGTTGGTGTGATAGTAGCCCAGGATTATTTTGTGAGCCTAGCACTTTTAGGCCTTCCCAAGAGCTGGCATAGTTACCATGACTCTATGAATGGGAGGGAGAAGTTACCATATAGGGAGTGTTTGTGGTCCTACTTGGTAATAGAAGAGATGAGGTGGGACCTCCAGCACCGACGAAGAAGAATATTGTGCATTAATTGGAAAAGGAAAGACAACCAAGGGAAATAAGTCCCAAGGCAAAGAGGGAAGGAGATTATTGTCCAAGATCAAGTGTTTTCATTGTCACGAGCATGGGCACTATGTCGCGAATTTTCCACAGAATAAGGCAAGAAAGAAAGTTCTTATGGTTGCAGTGGGTGGAGTGTTGGCTTCACAGTTCAAGATTGATTTTCATCTCATTGCATGCATGGCCAACACTGTAATGGGATGCATGTGGTATCTAGACAGTGCTGCCTAATTCCATATGATGGGAAATAGAGATCTCTTCAGCGACTTGGAGGAGAAGGACCTCCAACATAACATAGAGTTTGGAGATGACGGGAGGTATAACGCGATTGACATAGGTACAGTTACCTTCAGAGGGAGTATGGCTTCCCTCTCATACTAATAGATGTTTTGTATGTTCCAGGCCTAAGGAAGAATCTTGTCTTCGTAGCGGTATTGGAAGACCGTGGTTATGATGTGATTTTTAGAAAAGGAAAGGTTTTCCTTAGACACATTTCCACGGGACGGGTGAAATGGATTGGTGTAAGAGTCAAGAACATGTATGCTCTCGAGGTCGAGGATGCTGTTATGAATATAATTCATAACAAATAGAATAAATACAAATAAATGTAATTACTAAATATTCAAATAAGGATTATGCTAATTAGTCATTAAGTTAGTGAAAAGGCATGTCTAAAAGACATGACCAATCATGAAAGGCCACCTGCCTAGGTATATAAGCAAGGCCTCATTATAACATTTGTCATCACTTATACATTTTATATATTAATAAATTATTACTACAAATACCTCTTGTGTATATTTACATTAAAGTCAACAAGCTATCAATTTTGTTGCTTCAGTGGTATCAGAGCCATGTCACACAATATAGTCTTACGAGCCTATGAACGTAGTTTACGAGCATATGAACATAGTTTACCGTACAATGTGCCATTACGTGTAGATCCTGAAGAAAGTGAGTAGATTAGAAAAATTCAAGAAAAGCTTCAACAATTAGAAAAGTCATGTGCAGAAGATACAACCCATTTTAAGAAAATTTATGAAGGAATCCATAATAAGGAAGAAGATGCTGATCAGAATGATGATAGTGAAAAAAATATTAATGGAAAAAATGTAGAGTACTATGGATCTACCAATTTGGGAATGCTTGAGATTGAAATTAAAGCCACTAAAGATGTTGAAGAATACATTGATGATGATGAAGAGGAAAATGTGGAACAAGAAAAAGAAGAAGATATTTTTGAAAATAATTATGAAGATAACATGTTTGAAAAACAGAAATTAAATGAGGTTGAATTGGAAAATTTGTCACATGAACTAGAGTTAGATAACATTCTAGATGAAGCAAAGCATGCTAAAGAGATAAAGAAAAAAATGAAGTTCAAGGATGTTCCCTTGTCGAACTCTTCAAGGATTCATTTTCCGCATGTTGAAAGTCCATCTGAAGAGAAGGTCACTGATGAAAAATTAAAAGCGGATTTAGATTCAAAGGATCATCGTTCATTAATAAGCCAGAAAAAACCTTACTCTATACTTTTAGAAAGTTGGGCATCTAGCAAAATTGAAAATGATAGTGAAGGATTGGAAAATGTTGAACTAATAGACGATAATTCTATGCATAGTTCTTTTACCAAGGAGACTTTAAATCAAGTAGAATTAATGAATAAGCCATATAATGAAGTAGAGAATCCCCTAGGTCCATCAATTGAAGTTGAAGTTGAATATATGGATAGAATATCCAATATTCAAGATTCGTCCAGGGAAATTGGCTAAAGGAGAGAACTATTTGGGGCCATTTGATGAAAAATATCAGGCATATGTCACAGAGCCCTGGAGGAAGGAATTGACATCAAAGTTTCAGACAGTAGATGGCTATAGATCATGCCCACGGTGCCCAAACTGTGACCATTGTTCCGAAAAAATGGCGCAGATCATGCCATTGTTCAGAAATCAACGAGGAAGTCATCATATGCACAGGTTGTTAAAGAAAAAGTGTTATTTCCCATCTTCAAGTGAAGTGTTCTTGGGGAAAAGGTCAACCGTTATGATTATTGCATCAAGTCATAAGTGGCTTAGTATATACAATCGTGGTTCGATACAAACGTCGAGCTCAGGAGGAATTTTATTTAGTCCAGTCGGCCATGAAAACCTATTAGATGATACAGACACACTGCTCGCAAGCCGGAATGTTCCGCCGACCGTCCACAAGCCAAAAAACAGTCTGCTTGTATTCCCACCACCATCAACCCTTTCCACCCTCCATCGATTGCTTTCCCCCCTGTCTGTTCCAATAGATACTCTGCCTGCACAATGCATGTGATCACTTTCTGTTTGTAACTATCATCAATCCAGCAAGATCTCATAATATCTCGCCAAGAGGGTGTGGATAAATAAAGAGGACCTGCGACATCAAAGTCGAATGGGTGTCGATTCTTCTCTTTCTTATTCTGTGCTTTCTTATTCTGGTTGGTGTTAACCATGATTTGAGTTGCAGTACAGTATAAGTGGGAACTCCAAATAGAGCAAAGTTATGTGCAAATATGACGACTCAACCCTGATACTTAAAAATTTTATGGCCACTATAATCGATATGCTAATAATAATTATTTATGTTTCATACACCATTCGTTTCCGATACCATTCCTTTCTGATACCATTCCTATTATCCACGCTCTATCGACACAAACAAGACTCGTGCAATCCTCTTTGACCCAATTCGGTAGCTTAACGGTGGTTGATATGATACGATGGTTGATTCAAACGTTGTGCCGGATCGATACATCGTGGCAGATAATACACTAGGCAGTCATATTTTATACACCGGTCCGTTGAGCGGGGTCCATTATGCACAATACATGTGATAAAAAGACAATTGGGCTCGATACATGTTAAGTATTGAATTACATATAGTGTCCATCCATACACAAACAAGCTCGATCAAATATACAATGTAGTTTATCACTTAACTTAATTTAATTAGTTAAAACTAATTAATTAATTAAACTATTAACAAAAATATCTATATAATAATAATTTATATTATTAATATTATTATTAAAAAAAAAAGTAAAAAAATGAAAAAATAAAAATAAAAATGTAAACCCTAGTTCCAAGATAGTATTGAGAATGAATTATACATGCTGAGCAAAAATGACGTGAGCTAAGTGAAGGAAATGATTAGCAATTAAAGGTGAAGAAAAAAATTGTCAATGATAAAGCTTTGAGGACAAATCTTTTGAAGAATGGGGCAATGTTATGAATATAATTCATAACAAATAGAATAAATACAAATAAATGTAATTACTAAATAGTCAAATAAGGATTATGTTAATTAGTCATTAAGTTAGTGAAAAGGCATGTCTAAAAGATGTGCCCAATCATGAAAGGCCACCTGCCTAGGTATATAAGCAGGGCCTCATTGTAACATTTTTCATCACTTATACATTGTATATATTAATAAATTATTACTACAAATATCTCTTGTGTATTTTTACATTAAAGTAACCAAGCTATCATTTTTTTGCTTCAGATGCATGCAAATATTTGAGGAGAAAAGTTGTGGTCAGTGACTTGGTGGTTGAGAGGGAGAAATTATCTCTCAACATGCAGTCTGAGAAGCAGTCTCATAAGGTTGTGGAGCAGCCAAAATTAGAGAATTATAGAGCAGACTGAGTGGAAGAGTCCACTCAAGCATAGACCTCCAAGAGGGGGAAATTTTGAGCCAGATGGGCAGAGGGAGTACATGCAACTATACTTCCAAGTGAGAGGTGGGGCGATGTGTAGATATAATCCCAAGAATAAATTTGGGAAATGTCATTGAGATGGTGTGTGTAATGGACCAAACCTGGCTACGAGGAGCCCACAATACAACAATAGCAGGAAGGATCAGTTGGATTGATGCAATCAGATGTCAGGAAGACAAAAATCAGATTGATAGATGTTGGATATTGGAGCGTAGATCAGAGTTGGCAGAATTGCAGAGGGAAGAGATTCAAATGTCAGCAGAACAAAAAGTCCAGTTGATAGGTGCAGTTTCTAGCCGCAGTAAGAAGACTCTGATGATAGGTGCATTGTACAAATTCGGTTGTTCAAAGGCTATTCTGTTTCAGGGGTTGCAGATGCAAACAACACTAGAGAATTGTTACATTCTAAACATTCCAAAAGTACCATATTGGGATTGTTATGCAGGTAAATCCTCTCTGCAGACAGAGAAAATCCCTCTAGCCCTAGGGTGGGTCTAGAAACAAAGAAACATGATAGAGTGTTGATTCCTAATTATTGAATGAAAAGGGGACATGGTAGATCGACCTACCTGGAGTCCAACGCTGTCATTTTTGTTGTAGTGGTGGTGGCCTCTCGCTCCTATCTCGGCAAGTCATGATCCTTTCACAGTCATGCTCAGACACCTGCACATAGAACAAAAACAAGAAGAGCATACAACAAAATAATTTCACTCATAACTACCAGCCAGTCAAAGAGGGCTAAGCATATTGCAATAAACATCTAACATAATACAAAATGGGAACCAAACAATAGTCACGTGTATGTATTGATAGAAGGAAGAGTTACAACCAATGCTTTGACGTCACAGTCTCCTCCAGCGGGGTTCAGTCAGAGCACATCTCAAATGCTCGCCAGGGAATTCGGACGGGATGAAGGCATGGACTCAAGCTCTCTAAAAAGACATGGACTCAAGCTCTCTTAACGTAATTCCTTATTATTCTATCTCTCCAGTATTCTGCTATAGTATGTCTAATTCTCCAAGTTCAGCTCTTCAGCTATTCAGCTAGTTGGTGCAAAGAGAGATAGCTTCTTTTTAGAGAGGAAAAGGAGGAGGTTAGGATCCCTACAAAGGTGGGAGGGAGGCCTATCCTTTAGGGAGTTCCCATAAGAGGTGGAAACCATAAACTAAAGGAGGGAGTTCATGTTTTTTCAGTTCAACCACTCCCAATGACTCATCCTCGAGGTGGTTGGAGTGGAATCTCTGCCTCTATTTTTAAAAAACATTCCATAAACAACTTGGTGTGGGTGGAAAACTGGGACAGAGCGCCAGCTGGCGTGGGGCCCAATGTTAATCTTCATCTTTGGTGCGAGGGCATAACTGACTACTCGTGCCAAGGAAAAAACAAGGGTTTTTGAGTCTCTGCTCAGGGAATTGTCAAAAGAAGGAATATTACTCCCATGTAAAGGGATACAATGATGGTATTTGCAAGGCATGAAACTACTTATTAATCATAGAAATGACCCTCCAATGGGAAATATGGGGATTGTAGGGATAGTGACAAAATGTTGTGTAATAGATGCCCCCTAAAGCATGAGGTCCGAGGGAGAGGGAGGGGTGAAATGCTTTATGAGAACGCGTTCGAGCCAAACACCGCTGTCGAAAAACCTGCAATTACAAATACAACTGATATCTAATATACATGAACATGTGGTATGGGTGCAGCCATCCATAATAGATTATATAAAAAAAAATTGGGATTCGAGGTATGGACGTAGCCATCCAGCAATAAGGATCAACAAATAGACTCAGGTATGGTCGCAACCATCAAATCAAAAGAGTCATGAAAATAAGTCATGATAATCTACCAAAATTTGCAACCTGGATTTTATCAGAAAAAATCCAGGGTCTTGCGCTCCATCTCAACCCGAATAAGTACAAATTCAAACATGCTAATATATGAGCTGACTCTCGAGCATGCAAGAAAATCACCTGATTACCAGCCAATGATGAAAGTTGTTAACAAGCACGAGAGAAACCACCAATAATGAAAATGGATCTCAAGGTACAACCGGTACAATCCATGGAATGTGAACAGTGATTTGGCATCGAACATCCGCAGAATCACTCGATCGAAGGTCAATGATGTGGACCTTGCGTCGAATGTGAAGAACCTGCCATTAAGGCATGTAGGCTCCAAGGTACCAGAAGGGAGTCTCTAGATAAAATTCCTGGATAATGAGCTGAAGTCGACAGGAAGTGACCTAATCAAAGGTGGGCCATAATGTTTCCCACATCATCGATACGAGATAGAGGAATATGATGATGAAACAGGACCAACAGAGAATCAGAGGGAGGTTGAAAACTGCAGAGGCAAACTTCTTTTGAACATATCAGTAGCAGGACACTCGATTTGGCAGTATTTGACATCAAAGGATCTGAGGTCATGATGACGTGGCAAAGAGCAGATGAGAGGTCAAAAGAGATTACCCAAACCCATGGAGGAAAAAATGACGAAATGAGATGTCCCCAACCTGACATGAATGCAGACAAGTGCCATGTTCAAGAGCGACATACTGCCAACATAACTAAAACTTGGTTCCATTTTTCCCCCACCATTTCTGGCGAGTACCCCAATTATTTTTAAAAAAAATCTTGAAGGGGATAGCATATGCTTGTGTTGTAAGTTTGTCCTTTGGAAAAATCCATCCTAGTACATTTTACGAGCCCTAGGAAGGAGGAACTCAAGTAACATCATGGTGACGAAATCTGATGCCATCAGGGTTTAATGAGTCTGACAAAGGGAGAACTCGGCATATTTTCATGTTTAGAGAGTTTGAAAAGAAGGCAGAAAAGAAAAATTCATCATGGCCCTTTTCGTAAATAGTCTCTCGGATCCAAAAAGGTAGAACACAATATCTGAAAGAACCTCTTAGTCGCATAGGCCAAGGTATTCCTTTTTCGTAAATAATCTATCCCAGCCCGAAAAAGGGGTAAATGTATACTGGGTGGATATCGCTGTGCAGCCATTTAACGAGCAAAATGACAACAGTATCCGCAATCTTTTCAAATTTAGAGAGTCAAAAAAGAGCTGAAATATGACTCCAGTAGTGACTTTTTCGTGTTTTTACCAAGTCCAAAAAAGTATAAAATTTAACTCGTTATTCCATCACTATGTCTTGAAAACCTGTTACTACACAAGAGACACGTGTAAAACCCATTTCTTGAAAATAATATAATAAAATAATCGAAAAACATGTCTTAAAACCTAATTAGGGTTGCAAAAAGTTATAAAATGCCAAAAATGGTAAAAAATAATTACCTTTCACTTTTTACCTCTTGTGGAGCAATAGTTACCCATTTTATAGTGTGATTTTACGGCGACAATAGCAGACAATACAGCAGACCAATCTCATATCCGTCAGTTCCAGGTAAGAGCCAAGATCTCTCCCTTCATTTTAAGTCACTTCTTACTACCTGTAACTTCCAATTTTGAATTTTGGGGGAGGAAATGTGAATATTAGGGCACAGTGGTTGGCGCGGGTTTTGGGCACGGAGTCGCGCCAACCGCCCAATTTTCTACACTATGGCGCGCCCATTGGCGCGAATGTTTGGGAAATAGTCACGCCAACGGTGAAAACCATTTTTTGTACAAAATACAAGTCAAATACCCCAATTATTTACAAATCCAAGATTCAAAAATGGCTAATACTATTCATATGAATGTGTTTGCAGGTAGAAAGTTGCAAAATGGTGATCGAATGGAAAGAACGGGAGCACAGCAAAGAGGACGAGCTTACCATGGGGAATCAGAGATGCATGGAAGATCTTAGAGACTGTGGACTGAAGAAGTTCTTCTTGACACCGTGTCTCCATGCTCAACTAGAGCTGCTACAATATTTGATTAGCATATGGGATGAGGATCAGAAAAAGTTCATCCTTTGAGATCAGGAACTTGAGATTGATGTTTCTGACGTCTACTTTATCACAAGATTGTCGCGGAGGGGAGTAGCACCGATCCTAACCGGTACCCAGCCTTGAATGGAGAGAATGTCCATGGTAATGGATAGGGTGTGTCGAGGGGCATTAAAGGGAACAGGAAGTGGGAAAGTTGATATCCAAACTATCCTAGACTTAGCACTAGAAGTAGTGCTACATACCATCACACGAGCTGAGGGATCGCAAGCATCGTACAAAGCAACAAAAACATAGTTGATTCTTGCTGTAGACTGCTTGACACCGACCATCTACAACTAGGCAGAGGTCGTGACAATAAACATGAAACGCCAACTAACAAAATGAAAGAAGGAAAAATTGAAGAAATTTGGTTATGGATCTATCCCATTATCATGATTCCTGGAACGGCTACCAATTTTTCAGCGTCAGGAGGCCATAGTCCCAACACCACCAGCGAGAGAACCATGGATGGCCCGATGGGCATTTCTGATGACAAGGGCAGGGGGTGGTCAATAGATGTTCTGGAGACTAGAGTTCTTTGATTGGCTCCGTCGATAGTTGATCATCGTGGAGGACTGGCCCTACTCTGGTACAGATTTTACTGGTGATCTGGACCTCCCACTCCCGGAGGGAGAGGATTGGGATGAAGATTTGGGTAAGACTCATTCTTAATTTTCATGAGTGTTAGGATTTTTTTAACTATGTATGTTTTGACATTAAATCCATGTATTTGCAAATGTTGGCCTAGAGAGACCTATGGGCATGTCCCTGATAGCGAGGTGAATTCCTCGTGATTTCGACCCTCAAGGTGAGGGAGGAGAGGAAAAGGAGCTCATGCACAACCTAGAGGGGATCACACGTGGATTCCCGGATTATGTACGATTCGACGATGTTCCTCGTGCCTACCAAAGACATACCGTCGGGGTGCGAAGCCGTATTCACCGCTTGCTGAGGTGGCTCGTACAAGCAGTGACATGCTACCATGGGCATCATGCCGATTAGACACCTAGGCTTTATATCTGCATATTTTGAGAGACATGGTGTCTCAGGATGTAACAGAAACACACATATTTTATGAATGTATGATGCACATTGATGCAAAAACGCAATATATATATATATATATATATATATATACACATCTATTTTCCTATATGGATATTTTTCACATGATGATGATTTTACAAATTACTCAAATGTCTATCTAATACAATGTTAGCCATTGTATCAGTTAATGCATTCATTTTTCTAGGAATATGTTGATATGTGATAAAAATTAAAATTTCTTTCCAACAAACGAATATGTAAATACAATCTCAAAATGTATGGGTTTCTGACTGAATAATGACCATTGAGTTGCAGAACAACAAGCTGTGAATCTAGATTTACAAGCAATGTGCGTATGCCGAGATTGATTGCCTCAGTTAATAGTTCAATAACAACACTATATTCAGCAACATTGTTTGTATTTTGTCCTAGAAAAATACCTTGCAGTTCTATCAACTCACTAGCAGGATCATATATTACCCAGGCTGCTGAAGACAAATTCCTGGTACTGCGGGAAGCACCATCTCCGAAACCGACAAAAGGGGTAATAGACATCTACAGAAATAAGCAAGACCCAAATAAGCAGGAAAATGATCGCAAAGCATACCAAATCAAAACATGTACAAAAATAAAAAAAACACCTATGTACACAAATCATGCATGAATGACTCACACATAATACTTTTTGAGATACAACCCATTTCTAGGTTTTTCTAAAGGACGACCTTCGTAATCAATGAGCTCATAGGCCCCATTCTACAATACACGTTTAACAATGCAAGGCCCATGCCACATGGGTTGAAATTTACCTGCCCCCAGCTTATCATGAGCTTGGTCGTACATGAGGACGAGATCTCCTTCAATGAAAGAACAAGGGGAAACTGATTGGTCAAAATGAGCTTTGACCCGCTTTTTCTGTGCTTCGATAATCAGAGCAGCAAAGCGGCAGGTTTCATCTAACCATTCGAGATAAAGGAGAATCTCTTCTTCAGGGGAAGCGTTCAGCAGTAATTCAACAACCCACTTGAGAGAAGGTATTTCACATTCAATCGGAAGAGTGGCTTCTAGACCGTAAACCAACTAAAAAGGGGTGAATCTGGTTGCACTCTTAACTGAGGTTCGGTATGCCCAAAGAGTTGAAAATAACATGAGATGCCAATTGGATTTATGGATCCCAATTTTACGTTGAAGCATGGTAACAAGAACTTTTTTCACGGCTTCAACCTGGCCATTAGCCTAAGGATAGTACGGCGTTGAGCTGTCATGACACAGACCCAACTTAGAAGTCAAATCAGCCACCATGTAATGCCAAAAATGGGAACCATGATTGGTGACGATGGCTTGAGGGACACCAAACCTAGAAATGATATGATTGAATATGAATTGAGCAGCCGTCTTACTGTCAGTGGCAAGTGTAGGCATTGCTTCAGCCCATTTGGTGAAGTAGTCCACGGCTACGATAATATAAGCATGCCCCCCGGCCAAGTGAGGGTTACACGTCATAAAATCGTTGCCCCACTTCGTAAAGGGACCAATGGTAATGACAAGATGAAGAGGTACAGGCGGCGCAGGCATCTTGCATTGATAAACCTATCAATCATGACATTTACGAACCGCAATAATGCAGTCTTTGAAAATAGAAGGCCAAAAATAACTAGCACGAAGAATTTTTTGTGCAGTGGCATAAATAGACATGTGACCACCACAGGCACCACTCTGACAATCATTGAGAACTTTCTCAGCTTCCTCAAGGGTCAAACATTGATGGAGAATGGAATCCACATTGACACGATAGAGGGTATCTCCTACTATACGATAAGGTTTCGATTGATGAAGGATGCATCGGCGGGCATCCTTCGTCAACTCAGATCTGAAAGTAGAAGTCTGGAGATAAATGATGATATCACTGTACCATGGATCAAGGGTGCTAATGAAGAAAAGTGTGTCATCTAGAATGTATTTCTCATAACGAGACGGAGGAGAGTGTGAAGGGATGGAACAAATCAAATCAGCAAAGACTAATGACTTCTTCAACTTGGCAGCAGTAAATTCCAAATCTAACTCTTGGAGGATGACAATCGACTTTGAGTATTTTCCCCCTAGCAATTGTCAAGACAATATATAGGTCATGGGGTTGCAATCTGAAATCACAGTCACTGTACGCAAAATAATATAATGACGAAAACACTGAATGGCTTGAACCATAGCTAACGCTAACTTCTCAACGTGTGCATAGCACGTCTCAGGGTCGAGAAGGTTACGAGACAAGTAATAAATAACATGCTCATTACCGTCATCATCATCTTGTACCAGAACCATGGCAATCGTACTGAAGGTGGCGACTAAATAAAGGGAAAAATCACGATGATAGTTAGGAGGACGCAATAGAGGAGCTTTGACAAGAAACATCTTCAGGGCCTCAAAATACTTTTGAGCAATGTCATCCCAACAGAATGGGACACCCTGCTTTAATAATCGCGTGTATCCTCTAGCCACTTCTACATAGTTATGTATAAAACGATGTAGAAAATTAGCCTTACCTTACAAACTCTGCAACTGATGTAATGAGGAGGGAGAGGGGAGATTGGTAATAGCCTCAACCTTGAGCGGATCGAGGTGATTTTTGTCTTTGGATACAATAAACCCTAAGAGTCTACTGGAATCAATGCAGAAGATGCACTTGTGTGGATTAAGCTGAATAAGGTAATGTCGACAACGAATAAAAATCTGATGAAGATGGTCAAGATGGTCCATATGCTTTGTTGAATGAGCAAGAAGGCCATCCAGATAAGGTTTAACGATGTGTTGAATATCGTGAAAAGTGTGAAACGTGGCCCCAACATTCTTTAAGCCAAAAGGGAGCTTCTTATATGCGAAAGTACCCCAAGGACAGATAAAGGCAGTCTTATGTTGATCATTCGGAAGAATTTTAATCTAATTGTAACCAAAAAAATCGTCCATTAAGGAAAAGATCTCACTCCCGACATAGTCATCAATGATCTGATCGATAAAGAGAGTGGGATAATTATCCTTAGGACAAGCTCGATTAATATCACGATAATCAACACAGACACGAATAGTTCCCTGCTTTTTATCTGCAAGAACAATATTAGAGACCCATTCTGTCAAAGGAATCGGATAAATAAAACCAGCTCTAAGAAGTTTTTCAACTTCAGCCTTAATGGCGGTGGCTTTTCTAGGGTGCACCAAATGAAGATGCTGACAAACAGGTTTCGAACCTGGATAAGTACGAATTTCATGCACCACTATACTAGGATCAATGTCGGGCATCTCTTTGTAGGACCATGCAAAGACATCACGGAACTCGCGATAAAGGCTAGTATAAACTTGGACTTCATCAGAAGAACAAGTAACCCCAATATGGATGTTCTCGACAATTCCCGGTTTAACGGAAATTTCAATAGGCATTGTCTATGTAATGTTACTCAAGTTACCTTCCGTAAAGACATCATGTGTAAAAATAGGCAATTGAAGCGGAGGAGAAGGAAACTGAGATACAAAACGCTCAAGACAAGTAGACATGGCCCCGAGGCCAGGCATAAACAAGGAACAATGATGACCATCATTCCATGGCAAATCCTCAAGAGACGTGGTTTCCACGATGGCCTCATCGAAGGGAAACACTTCTTTGAAAGGATCAGGTGAATCTAAATCACCAAGCCAGGGGGATTGAGAATAAATGTCAAGAGACACGCTCAAAGGAGCACAAACAGAGGAAGGATGTTCCTAAGTAGCAATGAGTTCACAATAATCAATCTCAATCGGACTCAAAGGCATCGAATCTCCGAAGGAATCAATCTATTCAGGCGAAGGAATAATCCATGGGTTATCAGATCGAGAAATCAGATGAATTTGAATAGTATTCGGAGGAGGAAGAGGAAAATACCCATGAGGGAAGGATCTTTAAAAAGACCCGGCCCTACGCTCTCTGAGGGAATGGGAATCTTATCCACATACGGAACGTTGTTCTCGAAAGAAGAGGTGAAGAAAGACAATTGATCAACAATAAAAATCTTTCCTTCATGTGGAAATTTCAAAACACGAAAGAGAGTGGACGGAACACACAACATGGCGTGATTCCAACTGCAACCAAGGAGAATATTATAATTGAGCTTAGCGTCAACGAATTTGACCTCGACATTGACTGTCTTCCCTTTCAAAGTAATCGGTAAACTAGCGAGAACACCTAGAGGTTTTGATTCTCTTCCATCAAATTCTTCTAGGGCATTTGGTGATGAATTCAGGGCTGGAGAACCAATAGCTTTCCAACACGAAGATGAAATGACACAAGTTGATGCACCTTCATCCACAACTACTCGATGGATGTCGAGACCATTAATAACAACTTGAATAATGAGTGCAATCTGATGCGGAAGTCGTGGAACGAAATTCTCTAGATCGAAAGCAAGAAGGCTAGTATTGGCAGGATCAATCCCACCAATCGCAGATAACAAAGCTCTTCACTGCGACAGACATCTATGAAGTACTTCTAACGTGGACATTGTGGACGGCAACTGAGCCAAATCCTCAACAATATTGTAATGGTGAGTGGCACGAGCATTAGGATTATAAGAAGACTTATGGAGGACACCTTAGGAAGGTATTCACACGACGGATTCAACATTGGGCCTTTGAATTTCAAGAGGACCAGTAACAGGCGGAGGAGGAGGACCATCAGTGATCTCCTTCCCCATGGCATGACGATATCTAGTATAATATTTCGATCGAGTAGCAATACAAACGGCCGCAGAACCATTCATCATGAACACCTAAGAGCCAAATGGGGTAGAGGACTGAGGTTGATCTACCATCTGAGTTTGTTGAGATCGGAAAGGTTCTTTAAGAAGAGCCGGAGTTCCTTGGGTGCCTTTAAGAAATCTGTTCACTTCAGACCATCGAGGATAGTCTTTGGTGAAGTGCTCTTCATCACAAATAATAAAAGGGTACTTCGGTTTGCATTGAGAACCATCGCCAACACGAGGTTTCTGAGAATCTTGTTTCGGGGTATCGGCTTTGGCCTTACCTTTACCCTTCTTCTTACCTGTAGAAGCATTATCCGTAGGATTGGCCTGAATAACATTAACCTTGGGAGGTTTTCCATAATTTGAAGTATACTGAGAAGCAACATTATTGGAAGAAGCGGACTTCGGCTTCCTAGTGTTTGAAGAAGACGAGGACCTCTAAGAAGTCTGAGACATAGAACCAATAATACCATCGACGGATGGAGTCTCTGGTGGTTTAAGTTCCAGGTCGGGGAGCATCGGGCAAGATATCATATAATGCGCCGGAATGAGAGTACACAAGATCAAGGTACTGGGCGTAAGTAATGGCTTGTTCCTAGGTTACACATGCCCCCATAGCGATGTATTTAGAAATCTGATTGACAAAGGAGGTGGTGAACCATTGAGTTAGAAGCTGATCAGGAATTTCAAATTTGATGATGCGATGACGACATCGCCAATCATGAATATGATCCAAGATATGAGTAGCTCGGTCTTGTTTTAATGAAGTGAGGAGGTGTGTCTCGGTCTCATAACGGACTGGTAACTGAAAATGTGTGAGGAACGCCATGGCTAAAGAATTGAAATCTTGGAAGACACCACGAGATAGCTCAATGTACCACTTTGCAGTGGCACCAATAAGAGTTCACTGGAAAAGATGGAGTCTAATAGAATCATCAAACCAAGAGTTAGAGGAAGACCACAAATGGTAAGTCATAACATGCGCTTAGGGGTATTCACCAGACTTGCCCTCAAATTTAGGACGATCACTGGGAATATTGGTTGGAACCGGAGGCCAATACGGGTTGTGAAGAATGGAATCATTCGTCAACTTTGACACATCAGGTAATTCCAACATAGCAAGAAATGGTAATTGAGTGTTGAAAGTCATTGGAGGTCTTTGATAAGGACCTACATGTACATTCCACCCAGTTCGAGCAGGATTATGTCCCCATACATTCAGTCCCGAAGGATTCAGATCGTAGGGATTAGAAGTGTTGACACCTAATCCTATGGGATGGGTGTGGATATTTAATTTTGTATAATAAATAATATTGGGAAATAAGGAAGGTCAAGAGTCATTGGGAGATGAATCCCAATAGCCTCACCTCCATGTATAAATGCATGTTCATTCTTCATTCAATAACACATTCTGATTTGAGGAGTTACCTCCTGGTTTGACATGGTATCAGAGCCAGTCGCACTATTGGCATTTCTGCCTGTGGTGTAACTCCCTCTCCTTTGCTCAGTCAGTTTTTTAATAATTTTTTTTGCTGCTCCTACTTATTGCTATACTAAAATTCTACATTTTTTTCTATTTCTGCAAATTCTACAGTCTCTGACTTCTGCAGGTTCAGCTCCTACAATATCTGAGTATTTTGTAGCCCCTGCAATTTCTGCAGTTCCTGCAACTCAGCACCTGCAACTGCCATTCCGGTTTTTTTGTAATGGCCTCTTGGCCTCCCTCTCTCCACATTCGACTGTGCCCTCCCTTCCCATTCCCCATTCCCCTACGCACCAACACTACACGCTCGGCCCGCTCCTTACATTTCAAAATCCCTACGCATTAAACTGTCCCTACACCCTCACGCTCGCAGCCTACCTCTCCACTCTCACCATTCTTCACCTGCAAATGCTAATAGAATCCACTCGACTCCCCCTCAATATCTTACACGCCTCTGCATACGCCCCCTCACTCCCATTTATTCCCCCTCACTTCGCTCTCTGTCCCATTTATTACAGCGCTACATGTAAATTAATACGCTACCTACCCAACGCTCACTACACTCAACTCTGCAAATCGTCCACCTCCCCTCCCTACCTGCGCTACCTATCACGGGCTTCAGCTCTCCAATACACTCTGTTGACCGTGGCATATTCAAATAACACAGCGCCATAACACCAGCTCCGTCGCCCTATTCAATACACTACACCGTGGCATATTCACCGCTGTGTCATATTCAAATAACACAGCGCCATTACCATAATACAGCGTTGCCATTCGTCATATAAATACCACTGTTCGTTGTGTAATATGTCCACTCTGTCATTTATACATTGTCATATATAGAACGCTACCACCATATTACCGCCTCCATCTGCAATACGCTCCATTCATACGCTGTCCATATATACACTGTCACATATATGCAACACCGCCCCTCCATTCCAACACGCCATCCATATATGTAACATCACCCCTCCATTCCAATACACTATCCATATATGTAACACCGCCCCTCCATATCAATATGCCATCCATATTGTAATACCTCCCCTCCACGCAATACTTGACTGTATATTTCCGCCCCTGCATACCGCCCTTCATACATTCAATACCGCTCCCCTCCCTTCTTTTAATACCATTCACTTTCATAATACTGCCCATTCCGCCTTTTAATACCATACGCCCATACTTCCCATACGCCCATTTCATAATACTGCCCATTCCGCCTTTTAATACCATACGCCCATACTGCCCATACACCCCATTCACCTTCATAATTCCGTCCCCTCCCATAACATTGATATCACCCTCCCATTTCATAAAACTGCTACTCATACAAAAAAAAATTTCTCCAAACAAAACAAAAAATACGTATATATTTTTTGGTGCAGAATTCAGTTTTTTAGCAAAGATTTTGTGTCCTTTTTAAATTCAGTCTTTTAGCAAAAGAGTTTCTGTCCTTTTAAATTAAGAGTATTTTCCAGCAAAGAATTGTCCCCTTTAATTGAGCAAATCTCGGGAATTGAAAGTTTTCTAGCAGAATTATTTTTCCTCTTCAGAAGAATTTTTTTCCAGCAATCTAATGCATTCTCTCATCTCTATTGTTTGGGTGGTTCTCTCCGGCAAAGAGAACTATCTTGAATGGTCTCGGAAGATTAAACACACACTCATTTTTAATGAGTTGTGGAGAGGAATCTGTGAAGGAAAAGAAGGAAATCCACCAGAAAAGCCCACTTCAGACAAAGAGCTCGCTATGTGGGAAAACAAGAACTGCAAGGCCTATGCTTTGATTGCAGCTTCCGTAAATGAAGAGGTGAGTCACCACATTTCATCATTCTCAAATTCCTATGATGCCTTGAGCAAGCTAAAAGAACTCTATGACTCACATTCAGAATTAGAAAATGTTCAATTGATGATTAAGTTATTCAGTCTTGAAATGAAGAATGATGATCCCCTTGCCTTAGCTTCAGAAGTTAGATCGATCATGCATGATATTGAAAGCACTGGTGTAAAAATGGACATACCTCTCATAGCATATGTTAAGGCATTATATCCGAATTACTCACATTATCTTGAGTCTTTGCAAGCAAGTGGGAACCTTGAGCATATCACCTTTGAAACACTTGAGAAAAAGTTTGCAGAAAGAGAGAAAGATTTTGGGAAGATGACAGTCCCTTCATCTTCCGAAGAGGCTGCATACTTGGCACATAGAGAAAAGAGTCATGCTCCAGATTCATCCAGAGGAAGAGGTGGCAGAAGAGGAAGAGGAAGAAGAAACTTCACAAAAAGGGGGGGCAGACAATCTGACAAATCCAATCTTCATTGCACACGTTGCAATAGAGATGGACATGATGCATCCAAATGCAGAACACCATGGGAGAAAATTGAGCAGAAAAGAAATCAAGACAAAGGTAAAACTAATGACAAAGACAAAGGTAAAGCACCTGAATCCACTCATTATGTTCTAGCACATTGTAACAATGGAGTAACTGAAAACCTATTTGATGTTTCATTTAATTCATGGAGAGATGATTGGTTGCTAGATTCAGGAGCAACATGTCACATGACATTTAGAAAAGATTTTTTTGAAGAATTCACTGACAAAGTTGATGGAGCGGTATATTTCGCAGATAAATCCAAACTCAAGCCATCAGGGCTTGGCACAGTTAGGCTTAAACTGCCTGGTCTTCCAGATCAAATCCTACATGAGGTTCTATACCTCCCTGAGTTGAGGAGAAACTTGTTGTCCCTGGTCCAAATCCGCCAGCAAGGACACTCCATTCACTTGTTTGATGGCAAGGCAGAGGTCAGAAAAGCATCAGATCACTCACTTGTCATGGAGGGAATAGAAGAAGGGAGAATCTTGAAGCTGAAAGGTTCATCTACTCATGCTCAAAACTTTGCATTCAGTTCACATCATGATGAAGGTACATTCCCATCAAGTCTTTTATGGCATGCTATATTTGGACACTTAAACTATGAAAGCCTTCGTTTGTTGAAGAAAAATGGTGTTAATGGACTACCTACAATTCCTAGAAAACCTAAGGAATGTGATGCTTGTATTCTAGGAAAGCATAGCAAACAGCCATTTCATGATTCACACTCTAAAGCACATAGAAAACTTGAACTTGTTCATTCAGATTTATGTGGCCCTATGCCTATTGCTTCTGCAAATGGAAACAAATACATGATGACATTTATTCATGACTACACCAGGATGTGTTGGATTTACTTACTGAAGAATAAGTCTGATGCTTTTCAAACTTTCAAGAATTTTCATGTATGGATTGAAAATGATGCACAAACACATATTGGCTCTCTACGTACTGATAATGGAAAAGAATACACTTCAAACGAATTTGAAAATTATCTTCGTCGACATGGAATCAAACATCAAACAACTGTGCCATATAATCCCCAACAGAACGGTGTAGCTGAAAGAATGAACAGAACTATCCTAAATATGGTTCGCTCCATGTTATTTTTCAAGAATGTGAAATTGATGTTTTGGGCTGATGCAGTTCTATGTGCTGTTTACATAAAGAATAGGTGTCCTTCAAGTTCAATTAGAAACAAAACTCCTTTTGAAATGTGGCATGGCCACATTCCTTTGGTAAAGCATTTTAGGGTCTTTGGGTCCACCTGTTATGCCTTGATACCCAAGGGTCAAAGGAAAAAACTTGGTGCTAGAAGTAGAAAATGTATCTTCTTGGGGTACTCCAATACCTCCAAAGGATATCGTCTCTATGATGAAGAAAATAAGAAGTTTGTAATAGCAAGAGATGTCATATTTCTTGAATCTTCCAAGAGTGACAAGGTTGTTGAGCGGCAACTTGATCGCCTGGATAGATTCACACATGCAAAGTCCTTCCAAGAATTTGATAATGTGATTCCACATCTTGAAGGAGGGATTCCGATATTGAATCAAACTGTGGAATCATGTCCTGAAGCACTCTCTCCCCCACATGAAGAAACAACCACGGATGACACATTGGATGATGTGATTGACGGAATTGGGAGATTGAATCTTGAATCAATCCCAACTCAGTCAAATGACCAGCCTGGGCCATCTCAGAAAGGTCCTCCCAAATGGCTGACAAAGACACTGGAGAATGTTCATCCTGATGAGGTTGGAAAAACAGGAACAAGAAGTTCCACTCAACAAATCAAAGGTGATGTAGATTATTTTGATTCTCCTATTGATATGGATATTGCTTATAACTGTGAATTGAGTTTGTCTACAGATCATGAACCAACTTCCTTCAAAGAAGCCGCTTCTCATGATGAATGGAAAGAAGCGATGTAGAAGGAGTATGATGCCTTGATAAAGAATGGCGATTGGAAGCTGGTTGATCTGCCTTTGGGAACAAAACCAATTGGCTGTAAGTGGGTCTACAAGAACAAGTATAAAGCAGATGGCTCACTTGACAAGCACAAGGCCAGGCTTGTGGCAAAAGGTTTCGCACAAAAAGAAGGAGTCGATTATGAAGAAACTTTTGCTCCCACAGAAAAATGGACCACCATCCAGACTCTCTTTGCCTTAGCAGCTCAGAATGGATGGAAAGTCCATCAGATGGATGTAAAAACAACCTTCTTGAATGGAGATCTAAAGGAGAAAGTTTATATTTCCCAGCCAGAAGGATTTGTGGTAAAGGGTCAAGAACAAAAAGTTTGCAAGCTTATAAAATCCTTGTATGGCCTCAAGCAAGCACCATGAGCCTGGTATGAGAAATTGACCGAGCATCTTCTGAAACTTGACTTCAAACATTTTGATCTTGATGATGCAACTTTGTTTGTTAAGAAAGTTGGAAAAAAAGTTGTATATCTTGTGGTATATGTAGATGATATTTTGATAACGGGGAACAATGAGAGCTATATTGCATCCATGAAGAAAGAGTTGAAGAAAGGTTTTGAAATGACTGATTTGGGTCATGTTCATTACTATTTGGGTATTGAAGTAATTCAACATCCTAAATTCATATTTCTTTCTCAAAAGAAGTACATTGGAGATCTCTTGAAAAAATTTGGCATGGATGATTGTAATCCCTTAACCACTCCAATGGAACAAAACTTGAAGCTCACATCTATTGAAGGGAAGGAATTTGAGGATGCAACTAAGTATAGACAGCTTGTAGGAAGTCTTATCTACCTGACCACCACCAGACCTGACATTTCATTTGTTGTTGGAATCCTCTCAACGTTCATGCAAAAACCTTTTGAAGGACATTGGTCTGCTACAAAAAGAGTGCTAAGGTACTTGAAGGGGACTCAAGACTTTGGACTCAAATATACACAGGTAGGCGACTTTAGCTTGATCGGATACTCTGATTTAGACTTTGATGGCGACAAAGAAATAGGGGTGTCTACTATAGGTTACACCATGAGTCTTGGATCAGGAGTTGTCTCATGGAGATCACGCAAACAGTAAGTTCCAGCAGATTCCACAACCGAGGCAGAATATGTGGCAGCAGCTAAAGCAACAAAAGAAATTGTGTGGCTCCGGAAAATCCTGGAAGATTTGCAGATGAAACAAATGCACTCCACTCCACTCATGATAGACAACACTTCTGCAATAAAGTTGGCCAAGAACCCAAAGTTTCATGATCGAACAAAGCACATCAAACAAAGTACCATCTAATTCGACATCATGTTCAAGCCAAAACCA
Organism: Pinus albicaulis; assembly: GCA_034641835.2. NCBI lineage: Eukaryota > Viridiplantae > Streptophyta > Pinopsida > Pinales > Pinaceae > Pinus > Pinus albicaulis. The sequence continues at coordinate 185,043,312 of CM076584.1, forward strand.
TCCATCTACATCATTGTTCCACAAATGAGCAAACTACTGATATCTTCACCAAAGCACTTGGAAGAGAAAAGTTTGAAAAGTTCAGATCGATGCTTGGGCTCACCAACATCCCTTCGAATTAAAGGGGGGAATGTTGACACCTAATCCTATGGGATGGGTGTGGATATTTAATTTTGTATAATAAATAATATTGGGAAATAAGGAAGGCCAAGAGTCATTGGGAGATGAATCCCAATAGTCTCACCTCCATGTATAAATGCATGTTCATTCTTCATTCAATAACACATTCTGATTTGAGGAGTTACCTCCTAGTTTGACAAGAAGCAGGATAAGTTGGTTGATACTGGGGTTAACGACCAGGATATTGAGTCGGAGTAAACCACTGAGGTCCTTGTTGAGCAGTGTATGGAGTCTGCTGTGGAATGTAAGCATGGCTTTGAGGTTGATGATAGAAAGGTTTATTTTGAGGGTAAGGAACCTGAGGCTTAGTATATACCGGTTGATATGAACCTTGAGGGTAGTAAGCACCTTGCAGTTGAGCAGGCGGACCCAGCTGAGCAGGTTGGCTTCGGCCCTGTTTGACGGGTAAACCCTGGGCGACTATAAACGGGTAAAACGAGTTGTTGAAATGATGGGACGCATTTGAGGTAGGTTGAATCGATTGTTGAAGTATCTAGTTGTGTGTGGGAAAGGTTGGCACGATGGTTGCGATGGACAGGTTGTTTCGATAACTTGGTTGACCGGAGAAGGACCATAGGGTTGTCACAGTTGGGTTTGCATAAAATTTGGGCCATACTGAGCATGTGGCTGTAGTTGTGGTGCAACAGGTTGTCCTTATGGTGGGTAGATTTGCCCCCGAGGAGCATAAGATAGTCCTGGTTGATTCGAAGGTTGACCGAAAATACCAAAGGGTTGTCCATGTTGGGCCAAAGTCTGCCCTTGTAAAGGTTGCCCTTGTGGACCGTATGGTTGTCCCTATGGACCAGAGGCAGGGCCCTACTGAGCTAAAGGTTGTCCCACAGGGGGTTGTCCTTGCAAGCCAGAGGGTTGCACAGGCAAGGTAGGCCTGAAACGAGAAACGATATGATCATGATCAATAGGAGGAAAATAGACTGAATTACAATGTTCATCGTAATGAAGTGGATAAGAATAAAAAGGGTTACCGACAACATCATAATGATGAAAAAGAGGATTACCAGGAGCTTGGGGCTGCTGAGAACCTTGAGAGTTTTGCTGCTGAATAGCCAACAAATACTCTTCAAAAGTAAGACCGCTAGGAATCACAGGGGTAGTGGAAATAACACTAGAAGCAGGCGTGGCCTCCGTCCAAGGAGCATAACGTTGGTGAATATCCAACATCTGCTGATCAAACACATAAGTAGAAACCATAGGCGTGGTAGAGGTAGACGGGGTTTCCATGGCACGGGTTTGTGAGCTACCTAGCCTAGGATTAACAGGCCATGTAGGGTTGAGAAAAATAGACCTGTGGGTGTGAAAAGATCCTAATGACTGATGGGTAACTACACACAGACCGTCGTTCGGACTGGAAAATATGTAATAGTAATCGACGAACTAGGTGTCGAAGGTGATAATCCTAATGAGGGTAAGACCGAACTCTGAGGAGGAGTTACTGTACTAGATTTCACAATGGAGGCAACACTAGACATAATCTGACTCAAAGACTGATAGCCAGGCAGAAGTGACACCTATGGTGGAGAAGAATGAGTAGAAACATGAGGGACATCTTCCAGAAAAAGCTAATATTCTCCTGTAGAAACAGGCATTCCTTCACTACCAACAGGACTAGATGAGTCCATGTTTGACTCTACCGTAAGATATTCAAAAATACTATGGGGACTAGGAAGCACAACAACAGCAAAAAATGGCAAGCCCGACGTAAGAGGAGGAAAATCTCCTTCTTCCCCAAAACCATACCAAGCACCAGAAGGAGGCCAATTGAACTCAACTGGCTCTTCAAGAGGAGATCGAGTAGAAAGAGGTAGGACAGACGGGAGAATAGGCTGCGAGATATCGGCAAACCTAGTGGATTGAGAAATTTCAAAAGAAATGTCCGAGAAAGAACTACCACTAGGAGGTAGTGAGGATGACAAAACTGGTGGTTCCACCAATGTGACCGTATATCAAAACATAAAGGAAAAAGAAAACCAATCGAGGACTCCAAGATAAAAACCAAGGAAAAACAACAGGCCAAGTAATAAAACTTTAACGAGCGTGTGATCGTAGGTGATTAATTTTATGACACTGAAACCATATTTTGTTGTTTCATCTTTAAAGAGTCGAGAAACAGGCCAAAGATGACTCTAGTCTCTTTCAATTTTAAACGAGCGTGAAAGGAAAAGTGCTCGACGATCTCTTCTCTTTTTAAAGAGTCATGAAAAGATCAAAATGACTACTATGGAATACTAAGCAAGATGGTATACTAGGTTTCCGTGAACTGCCATATACACCTTGGTGATTGAATGAAACAAAAATGACCAAGGACTTGACATACGTGCAGGTAGTCTCCCCGAATGCTGTGTTCGGTGTATCACAGTTACAAGGTGGCAGACTTGGCTTCCTATGGATAAAAGGATTGCAACCTAGAAGGGTCTCCCTTTATATACTCAACGGTATGGGGAGTGCAAGTCCGTACTAGTGCTGTCTAAAGCTAGATGGAGAACGACAACTACTAGGTTTTAAGGTGCTGGAACATGTCTCTAGCCTAGACCACTTAAAATGTCTCATTAGGTTTCAATGCTTCCTTAGGTTAATTAAATAAATTTTAAATTTGATCTTGGATTATGTTTTAGTTTTAAGGTCCTATCGATTTCAAATCTCAAAATCCCTAAATGTAAGCTATATGAAAATGAACATCATTTCTGATTCAATGAATGCTAGTTATGAGAAGGTTAGAGATATTTCAAACAAAATCAAACATTGAGACCATGCGAAGAAATCCACTAATGCATCTAACATAATATAACGAAAATGAAACTCTTTCCTAGATAATCATATGCTAGTTATGCAAAAGAGTATTTCACTTTCAATGCAAAGAAAGAATGAAAAATATGTTTTTTTTTTTTTCAATGAAAAGAAGTACATGATGCACTAATTACATGAAAAACGAAAAAAAAACACTAGCTTAAGTGTTGTGTAGGAATCGAAATTGAATGACTCAATAAAACGCGAAACAATCACAAGAAATCACTCAAACTAATGTCACAATCTTTCAAACCAAGAGACAGTTTTCAAAATGATCCAAAACAAGCAATGTAATCTATGCTTGGAGCAATAAGGTGAAGAACCAATTGAGAAAACGAAATGACTTTGCAACCAAGGAAATCACTCAAAATATCAATAAAACTAAGTGCAATCAAGCCACAAATGGGACTGAAAACAATCAAACCGATTCGATTTTCGAACAGAAGGCTCAGTGCACTAGGACACCTAGAAATCCTAAGGCCTCAACTAACGCTAATAAGAATATGGACAAACAACTAAGAAAAGCAAGTCGACAGCAATTAAAACAATCCCAAAGGCATAATTATGCATAAAAAATAACCCAGAAGCAAGCACAATTTACCAAAAGACTCATCAAGGAGGTCAAACCAATTCCTACAGGGGTTGGTGCGACTGTAAGGCTGTAATCCGTGCCATACAGAGGTTTGCGCGATTGAAAAAAGAGCAACCTACGCCAATTGGCATGAATATTCGGAGGAAAACCGCGCCAAGCGATATAACTATGGGAAAAAGAGGAAAAACCAAAACCTAATGAGCAGAGGTCAATCTTGACACTCTGGAGCTGAACAGAGGATGGAAAATAAGCAAGAAAACCAGAAAAGAAAGATAACTAAAGCAATAATTGAAACTGACCCAACAAAATGAAACTACAAACTCGCACTGATCCCCAGCAGAGTCACCAATTTGTTATGCAGGTAAATCCTCTCTGCGGACAAAGACGATCCCTCTAGCCCTAGAGTGGGTCTAGAAACAAAGGGACATGCTAAAGTGTTGCTTCCTAATTATTGAATAAACAAGGGACACGGTATATCGACCTACCTGGAATCCAACAATGTCATTGTTGCTGTAGTAGTGGTGGCCTCTTGCTCCTATCTCAGCAAGTCACAATCTGTTTTCCATTACGCTTGCATACCTGCACATAGAACAAGAAACAAGAACAACATACAAGCTAACAACATTTCATTCATAACTATTATCTAGTCAAAAAGGGCTAAACATATTGCGTTAAATAAACATCATAACACAACAGTGGAACCAAACAGTAGTCATGTATATAAATGAATAGAAGGAAGAGTTACAACTGATGCTTTGACGTCGTAGTCTCCTCTAGTGGGGTTCAGGCGAAGTGCGTCTCAGATGCTTGTTAGGGAATTCGAATGGGACGAAGGCATGGACTCAATCTCTCTCAGAAGTCATGGACTCAAGCTTCCTCAACGTAATTCCTTCTTATTCTATCTTCTCTAGCCATTCAACTATAATATGTCTAATTCTCCAAGTTCAACTAGTTTGTTCTAAGAGAGATAACTTCTTTTATAGAGGCAAAGGAGGAGGTTAGGATCCCTACAAAGGTGGGAGGGAGACATATCCTTTAGGGAGTTCCCATAAGAGGTGGAAACCATAAATCTAAAGGAGGTAATCCATGGTTTATCAGTTCAACCACTCCCAATGACTCATCATTGAGGTGGTTGGAGTGGAATCTTTGCCTATATTTTTTAAAAACATTCCATAAATAGCTTGGCATGGGTGGCAAACTAGGATAGAGAGCTAGTTGGCGTGGGGTCCAGTGTTAATATTCCTCTTTGCCGCGAGGGCATAATTGATTACCCGCGCCAAGGAAAAAGCAATGGTTTTTGAGTCTCTGCTCAGGGAATTGTCAACAGAAGGAATGTTACTCTCATGTAAAGGGACACAATGATGGTTTTTGCAAGCATGAAACTGCTTATTGGTCACAAAAATGACCCTCCAATGGGCGAGATGTGGATTGCAGGGACAGTGACAAAATGATGTGTAACACCTTGGCACTCCCTAGAGTAATCTGCAGTAAAAAAGTGGCCTAGGGAATTTCCTATTCCTCGGTAGACTGAAAGGTGCCATAAATGGGTAAGTAAATTGGGAAGCGTGACCCAGACAGGAGTCCTGGAAATGAATGTTGTAGCTAGATCAAAATCTAGGAACCAGGGGGTGATGAATATCCCCACTGCTCGCCAAAACCATGGGCCTTTTGTTATGGCCTCTTGATAATCCTTGTTGCGATAAAAAAATACTGTGAAGAAACCCTTTGAGCAGAAGTTGACCTTGTATCTGTGGGTCCAATTGGCATAGATCCACTCATAGAGTTCCTTTGTGTGAGGCCAAAATTCATTGAATTTGCATATGATACCGGTTTCTGCAAATTTTTGAAGCTGTTCTGCCAGATCTGGATGGGAAATCTTTATAGAGGGAACCTCCTCTAGTTTATCAACTAGAAAAGGCTTGGGGGCCTCAGGGGTTTGGGTAGCTTTTTTGGGCTATGCCTGGATTGCATCCTTGAAGGAGAAAGTTGGAGCAGAAGAGGAATTTCCTACAGCTCCTCCTCTTAAACGAAGGAAAAAACTATAGTAGCGTCTCTTTCAATGTTGTAGAATGAAAGGGGGAAAGAACCATGAAGTTGTTTACCTCCGTAAAGTAATCTCTGGAGAACTGTGGGAATCCCCAGCCTATGATTAAGGGCTTGCATTAGCTTCTGAACTCTGTCCATTGAGCAGACCTTAAGTAGCATTGATCTGCTCGAGAGAAGAGAGATTTGTATTTGGAAGGTAGGATTATCTGAAATCTTCTACCTGCCATTGCTGATATGAGACGGGGAAAGGCAGGATTGTTGGTGTTACATTTTCTTCTAGCCAATCTGAAGCCTATGGGAGGTGTTCCTCACCAGTCGAGACTCCTTCACGCCTCCAACGCACAGATATGGAAGTCTTGGTTGTGGTAAGGTGATGGCAATGGCTTTAGCAGCGATTTGGAGAACTAGGTTGCAGATCCGGAATGGGTTCTCTTCCTTGATGACATGGGGGGGCCTCCTCTGGTGCTAGCGCCATGGTATCATGGTTTATAGTTGCAGATAGCACTTTCCTATCGGGGACGGCAGAACATAATGCTTCTGCCTCGATGGCATTAGCCTGAATGCAGTGTGGAGCTTCTGTGGAGGACAAGGCTGCCTCTCGGCAGGGGGCCGTAACCATTGCAACCAAGAGTGCATCCCTGGCATTGACGAAGGAGTAGGGGACGTCTGAAGCTGGAGCAATAAACTTAGTTTCGGTTGCGGTGGCCTCAACAGAACTGAACAAAACCCTAGCGTGTTCCATTGTTTTTCCCAAAAAAATGATGTCCACTAGCAATGCCACATTCTAATAATAATAATAATGTTAACTAAAATAAAAAAGACAAAAAACTAAAGATAATAAATGATTCAAATCAATTTTTATCGCGTAATTTCCATTTTATTAATATAATTATAAAATATCATAATATGTATATTATATTAAGATAAATTCAAAATAGAATGAACTTGATTATCCTTCAGCTTTGCTATGACACCCCCCCCCCCATCTCAGAAACCCTACCTTCCCAATGGAAATCGCGGGAGGGGCCCCCCCCCCCCCCCCCCCCCCCCCAGCTCCTTCCTCGCACTTGTCTCCCTTGCCAGATGAAGAAGCATCATCATTTCAGGGTTTGATAGCTTTGTTGTCAAAGAGAGCGAAGACTACAATGCTTTTTTCAAGTGGAATGATGATATACTATGGGATATAACCCTACTTATTAGAGCTCGAAGGACTTATTTGGCATATTCTAAGATATAATTAATAGGAAAATTCACAGGTACGTGGCCATCCCCCATATCTATGGAAATATGGATAGATAAGAAATGGAGGTCAATGATGAAAGGTAATATAGCCTTGTATGTATTTGGGAATGTTTTTCTTTTTTCTTTTTTGTTTGAGCTTAAAGAGGATGGGGATGTGGTATTTCAAACTGGGTCATATTTCTTTGGTTCAAGGGGAATTTATCTGAACAAATGGATGTTATAATTTATTCAAGATGAAGATGTCCTTACATATTTTTTAGTATGAAAAAAACTTCCAAGGTTGCCACTATCCTGCTGGGTCATATTTCTTTGGTTCAAGGGGAATGTATTTGAACAAATGGATGTTATAATTTATTCCAGATGAATATTTCCTTACATGTTTTTTAGTATGACCAAAACTTCCAAGGTTGCCACTATCTTGTTGGAGTGATGATTGTCTCAGGGCTATGCTGTAGGACACTTTATTGAAAAAGAAGCGCCCAAAGGACCACAAATTTCTTGTGCCAAAATCTGCATGGAGGTATATCTGGAAAAAGGATTACCAGCTGATCTAGGAGGATTTAGAAATACAAGTGGTCTTGAAAATATCTCAAACATAAAATTCATCAGATGAAAGTGGAAATAGGACGATATCGTAGTGCTCTTTGCCCTGATTCCAATGGTGCAAACAACACTCAAATCCAAGCTCGTATGGTCAACCTATCGATGGTAAAAAAGTTGGTCAATCCTCGCCAAGTGGCATGGTTAACGAGGAAACAAATTGGCAGCAACCTGGCGCATGGAATCTGTCCGCCGAACATGCTAATTTGTTTCCTACTTAAATCATCCAGTAATCCTTATTTTTTGACGAATTAAAAAGGATATATATATATATATATATATGTATGTATGTATGTATGTATGTATATCTGTATGTATGTATGTATGTATAGGGGTGGTGGGTTTCCACCCCCACCATCCCTACATTGTATTTTTATTATAATGTATTTGGGGAGGGCAAAACACCCTCGGCATACCAGAACCAACCTCGAATAGAATTATATATACAAAATATGTGGGGTGGGCGGGCCACCCCTAGTGGACCATCCCCACCCTAAACGAAACCATACCATATAATATATGACCGTGCCATTTAAATATAATCGTCGCAGGTTACAATGGAATCTCCTACCAAGTTAAACAAAAATGACATGCCAAATTGGAGTGGGCTGATTTTGAACCCGACTTGACTCCCTACTAATTCGTTGACTCCACCGTTGAGCCAACGACCCATACGTTGGAGTCTTCGCCGCCTAAAAACTATTTAAACTCTCTCATTTTCCCATTAGAGGGGGGCCAATAGAGGAGCGACAAAACCTCGACAGGAGGAGAAAAACCATGAGCAGGGGAATAAGCTAGATGCTGAAAAGATTCCCTTAGAGGGCCAGAGGTGCCAGTGAAAAAATTCGACAAATTTATAGTTGATTTTGCATGATTTCATGACACGAATCTAGTGACGATGTATGTTTCTCTAGCTGAGATCTCAATTTTTAGGCCATCATATGGATTATAGGTATAAGAGTCATTTTTGTAAAGTTGCTTCTAACTGATTTCTTTGGTGCAACTTAATGAAAGAATGCCTCCCACATGTTGAGCAGGGCCCAGAGACATAGCCCATATTGGGTGAACTTTGTAATCAAAATGTTGTATCTTTGGTCTCACGTTTGCTTATGTTTTTCTGCTTCTTTTCACGAGGTTTAAATTACTTGGTTAACATGCTCTATTATATGTAATTCTAAATGCATCCTTGAAGTTAAATATCTTGGATCAAGTTTGGTATCAAATCAGGTCTTCTTGATGCGAGTTGCATGAGTATATGCTAACTAGGAACAAGCTCCAAAAAGGTGAAAGAAAACTAAATTCCTTTGATCCCAAAGCGAGGTGAGCACCACGAATACGGAACATAGAAGATGATGATGCACAAGACGAATAAGAGTGAAATTTTTGCAAGATATTCTTCAACATGGAAAATAAATTTGATAAGTTGTTTGTGGAATATGAGAAGACAATCAAGCATGGGAAGAAAGAGCTAGAGGACCATGCATCGGTACACCATGAAGGTGGAGGAGGAGAAACTCCTCCCTTTCCATCTACCAGTGAAATTTATTCTTCTTCTTCTTCTTCTCATAATTCTAACAGGAATCAGAGAAATGAATCTAAAAAGCCCTTTTTTAAGCTTGATTTTAATTTTTATTTACCTGTATTTAGTGGAGAATTAATGAAGAAAAGCTAGATAACTGGATAATACAGGTTGAAGTGTATTTCTGCATACAAAAGGTCAAAGAGGGTGAAGCAAAGATCCAACTAGCATCTCTTCGATTGAGTGTCACTGCTCTCTTCTGGTGGGAAGGCAAGTTGCACCAAGGTGGTAAGAATAGTCATAAACTTATTTCATCTTGGTATGAGTTCATTTCTACTTTAAGGGGACAATTTTAACCATTGGGTTACAGACGTAAAGCCATGATGGTGTTATTACTCATAAGTTTTAAAAATTTCGTTGATAGGGTCTTTCACATCATTCACCTAAGTTACATTTTGTTTTCATAGTTGGATTCATGAAATTTATGAAAAAAAACATGTAATAATCTTTATCCTAAGTCTAAAACCCATCACGATTCATGTCATGTCAGTCAAATCCACGCCATGTCATTTAGCTTTCACATCGATGCCTTCAAATAAAAAAATAATCCACTTGTCTATTTTTTCACCATTCGGTAGTGAATAAAATAGCAGAATGGTGGATTTCGCTATGGAATCAACTGAAAATTTCGGAGCGAATCTATCAAGTTTTTAACTATTTTCGCTACGAAACTGTTTTTTTCTACAGAAAAGACAAATCGGGGTGAGGTGTCAAGTTTTCGATAGCCAAGGATAAAAGTGAAGTCACCAAATTACTTACCATGATCACCAAGCATGCCAGATCATGATTTCACTCATTATTACCTTTTTTGTTTACATTTGTCATCATTCTCCCCAATTCATCGAATTATAATTTAAATTTTAGCTCTAAGCATCTCTTTGTCATTCATTATTCAAGTCTTGCATGTAGTTTCACAGTGTCATCCTTGGAGAAGCTGATTCACAGTGCAAACAACTTGCCGTCTAGTTTTGTTCATCTGCAGGTGTCACAACTAAAGAAACAACGAGGTTATAAATAAGAAATGGAAACAAGTAAGAAAGTGAATAAAGGAGGTTCTTGTGTGAGATATGAGCCTATGGACTTAAAAATATTGAATGAAGATCTGAGTTTCATGGATGCTTTCAGGAATGTTGGTCGTCCACAGTTCTGTCATAAGCTTCAAGCCTTTCATGCTTAGATATCCAAATATTTTGCAGCCAATTTCACAGGGACAACCTCAAAGGTAGGAGTTATAAATTTCACAGTATCACTTGATACTATTTCTCATGCTACAGAGATACCTAGAAGAGGTGAGGAATGGTTCAAAGATACAAAATTCAAAATGCAGAGCTGTGAGGAATTTTTCAAACCAGAGCACATCGAAGCTGACATGGAAAGTGGCATCCCCAAGAGTTATATGAAAGAAAATTATTCAAATTTTTTTTTTATGGTCCAAAAGTATTCTACCTGCAATGGGAGATTTCATATGGTCTACTTATGTCATTTTAGGATCCTTTTGCATTTCACTGGTAAGCAACCCCTTGATTTTCCTTTCTTTTTGTTTAGAAGTTTGGGTAAGATGTCTGATAAGATCCAAGCCAGGGATGAGGGCAGTGAGACATCACTTTTTCACCATGGCCTAATAAAATTATTAGTGCTGGAGGAATTAAAGAAGTTTAACAGAGATTGGGTCTCTTTTCTTTTTCTCAGTGGATATGAAGTAGATTCAGTGACACCTAAGAATATTTCAAAGCCAAAGATTACTTCATCTCCAGTTGTCATAGAAGAAGTTAATGAAGAAGGAGCTTAGCCTATTGTGGAGCCAATGGATATTGAAGCTGAACCGATACCAGAGACAAATATCCCACAACCATCACCTGCAAGTCAAAAACAGAAAATTAGCAAACATGGTAGCAGGAGGATAACTAGGAGCCAAAAGATTACCCAATGAAATATTGAAGACATCCTCCGAGCAATAGACATTGAAGAATCTCCAATTTTCCGAGAAGAAGATATTGAAGGGGATAAAAGGAAGAAGCAAAAATGTAAGTCTGTCAAAAAACTAGATTTTGCAGGAGAAGATGTTGGTTTTATATTCCAGCCAAGGAAACCAATGACTAGGTTACAACTTGCAAAGGGTGCCATGGAAAGTAAGATAGTAGAAAATATTGACAAAGGCAAGCAGCCTATCATAGAAAACATCATAGGCCTATCTCCAGCAACAGAAGAGGTCTTTGTGCAAAGAAAAGGAAAGGAGCAAGTAGAAGAAAAGACAAAAGTACAAATATTGCAGAAGCAATCAAGAGAGGCCAGAGAAGAAGCCATTGAAGTGAAATTGGAATTACAAGAGGCTAAAGCAGACATACATCTAATGGCAGAATTTGAAAAAGAAATGAAGGATCAGCTAGACAAATATGACAAAACACTGTCAAATGCCAAGAAAATGCTAAAGAGAACTCTTCCTTTGAGGAGAGTGGTGAAGAAAACTAGAAAAATAAATCTATGGTTGCAATATGAGAGGAAAAGGATCAAAGGGCATGTTAAGGAGATAAAATACCAAATGGAGATGATTCAAGAAGAACTGAAGAAAAGAGGGCTGAAAATTAAAGTGATAAATGAACCTGAAGAAGTACAGTTTGTTGATGCTAAGGATGAAGTGACCAAAGTTTGAGGGGTTGATCTATCTAAACATTTTTGGTAAATTTTAAAGCATGCAGGAAACATCATTTTTTGTTTGGAAGCTGAAATTTTGAAGAAAAATGGAAAATCTGTGTTTTTAGCCAAATTAGGAAATTCTGTAGTGAAGTGCAGGCTTGAAGGCCAGATTTCGTTACGAAATCCTTGTAGAATGCTTTTTACCACAAAAATAAGTTTTGATGGATATCAAAAGAGGGAAAGTGATTGTATTTAGCCCATATGGCCTAAAAAACATGTCTTGATCAGAAAAAGAAAGAAAAAAAGGAGTTTTGATGGCTGAAATAAGAATTCTACTAAACTAAGCTACAGAACTGCCTAAGGGTACTTTGTTTTTTCAGTGAAGTATTTTTAATGGTTTTTGGAGGTTTTAAAAGTGTTTTGAAGAAAATCTAGCTGTTGGTGTCCAAGTGTGAATGAATATTAAAACCCTTTCCCGCATTAATTATCAATCCGTGTGCGTTTGGTTATTGCAAAGCTAATGCGCACTGTATGTGTAGATACAATAGCACAATTCTTATATAAATCATGGATTCGATAATTTAAGCAAAGCAATCATCATTGTAACAGCAAATAAACAAATGGAAGAAATAAATCGTAAAGATTACAATGCATTCACAACAATAAGAGTATCAGCAAATACATCTACTGTCACAGCAATTACAAATCATACAAAACATGAAATAGAAATAAAAACACACAGGAAATACGCAGCACCTGATCAGAGAGTGGGCTCAATTCTCTGATCAGGGCTGCGACAAACTCACATCTTACAAATGGAACAAAAAAACACTGTGAATTCAATTAATTAAACATGCTTCTGTTACAAATCTGTCTCTTCTTGCTTAACCCTCTATGCCTTCTCCTATGTGTTCTCTCCTCCCCTTCTCTCTGATTTGTGCCCTTTTAAATATACAAAAAACAAAGGGGAAATAAAATTATTACAAAATCTCAATAAGAAAGATGAGATCTAAAAGATCTTTCCATCATCATTCAGCTGGCACAAGTCGAATCTGGCAATTACAATTGGGGCTATTTTGGAAAACGACCACAACAAAAAATATCCAAATATGTCCTTCAAGGAACCATATGTTTCTCTCAATCAAGACCTAATTTTGGAAAAATTCTCACGAGAAAACTAATTTGGTCTGTTCTGCACAAAACCCATGTTTCGGATTTTCAAGGTTCATCATCGTTTGCCCGAAACATTCAACGCAAAATTGTCTCTTATTATTCTAGTGAATTTTTGAGTTGGAATATTTAATTAACAGCTGAAGACCAAATCTGCAATCTGGAAGAGATCTTGGAGGCTAAAATAGTGAGTTATGTTATAAAGAATTCAGTAATAAACCATCATTGGAAAAATCATGCATAATAATCATTAATTTATTAAAATAAATGAGAACAAGTATTATTTATCCAAAAGAGCATAAATAATTATGAAATGGAATTATATAATAAATTATGATAAATAATGTGATAAAATAATATTATAAAATGATGAAATGGATGTTAAGAAGTGATAATAATAATACAAATTAGTGGCCCAACATCTCCCCCAAACTTAACATGTTGTATGTCCTCATGCAACCCAATGCCCTAGTATTAACCAAGTTGTAATACAATAATCAAAATGCTCACCCCATCGCATGATATTGATGGAAGAGAAGGCTTCTTCCTCAAATGCTTCCTTAAAATAATTTTCATGTATGCTTTCAACTATATGTATATGAATTTGCAACACAATATGATACAAGTAAATACAAAATTCATTACAAACCAGATTTTGTTGAAATTTTATAAGCAAATTTTTTTCTATATCAAAGCTTCTCCAATCCGAAAATCAAATCAATGAAATGAAAGGATTTCAATATATCAACAAAATGGTTTCAGGTAATAATGCATGATTTTTTTTTTGGAATAAACAAATTCATTTATCTTGAAAATTTTTGGGTCTAATGATACATATTTGTTGTCCAAAAATCAGAAGAATCTAGTTGATAGTTTTAAGGATATACACAAATAGGATTGTATACCTTAAATTAGGAAGAAATGAGAAATCATTCATCATGCATAGAAACCCTTCCCCCAAACTGGAGAATTAACATGCCCTCATGCTACACTAGAAAACAAATTGGGGTGGTTTCTACAATCATGGCTGAAATCTTTGTTTGGTGTATAACAACATGGAATAAGGGAGATTTTGAGAATGAATAATGAGATCAATGAATGATAAAAAATATTAATGGCATATTCATGATAATGAAAGTAACACTCCTCCAAACTGAAAGATTTTGTCTCTGAAAAATGGGAAGTGGTAAAGAAAGAGAAATAATGGTTGAAAAAGATGAATGAATAATGCTCAATGGTTTTTCATGACATTCTCCTAAAATTTTAATAAATCAAAACCTTATGCTATTTTACGTCAAGTTTTACCTCCATAAAAATGTCGAATGACATGTATGGATTGACATTTTTTTTTTTTGAAGCTGATGTAGGCTGAGCTGATGCTGAAAGTGATGCGGAAGGTGGAAGCCATGTAAGCTGAAAAAGTAATCAGAAAGTGTAGAAAGGTTTCCTTCCACCAAAATGATTAGTTTCCCTGCCATCTATAAAAAATCTCATGAGTATCCTTAATCAATAATTCATCACCTAAATTACCTCATTACATATAAAAGTGACATAATCATATTGTGAATGACATAATAATGAATAAGAAGGGAAAATATGCATTCCCTATAGCCATAAGCTTTGGTTGTCATGAGCATAGAAATTATGAGAAATTATTTATCTCAGTCTTTTCTTCTCACAGTATGTCCAGTTACATGGGATTCAAAATCAGAATCAGGCCTCTTAGTGGTGTTGTTAAGATATGAATAAATGGTGATTGATTGGGCAAGAAACTATCTTTGGTTAAATATATGATACTTGTAGAATAAAGGAATTATAGATTAGATGATACAAAATGCAGAATATCAAATATCCTAACAGTTTCATCCCTGACATGTAAAGTAAATATTTATAACTCAATAATAAATATAAACCATAACCACCATCATCTAAGAACTGATTAAATATTATCCCATGAACCATGAGTTCTGGAAAACTTTGTATATGCAACAGTCAGCTTTATCGAAAATTAGCTTTGAGAAAACAAGGTAACCAAGTATATTATAGTATTAAATTAAATTCTATACCATAGGCATAGCCACAACTACTAGTAGGCTTCCATAGCCTTGACTGAGATGCCTTTTTAACCTATTAAGATGCCAGTGTCCCATCTATTAGAAATAAGTACATAGTAGCAAAAAGCCTTTCAATTTACTTATATGTCAACTGAAGATCATTGTTCTGGCATGGTAACCAGTTAATAAAAATGCCATTCACGGGAGCTAACAAAAGTGAAAAATTCAGCTCATGATGAGACCTCTTGTCCTTCAGTTTTATGACAGAAGGCCATTACTGTGGCTTGGTGACCAACTGTGATAATGTCACTTTATTAGGACCTATGATCATGGTAGGCCAGCTCGTGATCAGACCTCCTATCCTCTAGTTGACCATTTATGTCTAAAATTAAACTATAGTTTTTGTTAATCAATAAAAGATTACTTAATATATGCGGTGGCAGATCAGCTCCTTAAGAGCTAGGGATGACATAAAAAGTTGTGTAGTAACTATTGTCAACTTTGATAGTTTTGCTTCTCAAAAAATAATAACCTTAAAATAACTATTGATAAATATATTTTTCATTTTTGAGATTGGGGTTGAGGAACAGTTCACCATTAAAAGTATTTCCCATTCAACGAAGAGAAAAACAAATTAGAAAGACCTACATATGTTGAATTCAATGTGAAAATTGGCCAACAAAAATAGTTGTGACTGAGGTAACAACAAACATGACTTAGGTAATAATAGGGAAAGGGGAAAAAGAATGATTTTAGGAAGGTGACATGAAGGAGGATTAGTCACTTTACAAAATAGTGAGGAATTAAGAGTGAATCATTCCTGAAAAGACTTACCATGATAATCATCCTTTAAATACGAGACCTCCCTCCAAGTAAAGTATGTCTGCCATCAGTCATAGTTTATCATGTCATAAGTAAAATACCAAACAAATCCACGGAGTCGGTCGAGGACACACCTGGCGACTTACCTTGGCAGAGTAAAAACACTGGAGGAGTAACAACACCAAGTACTTAGAAAAATATCACCATGGATTAACATCACTAGAGGAGTAACAACATCAGAGGAGTAACAACACCGAACACTTAGAAAATTTTAGGAGTAACAACATCCAACACTTATAAAAAAAATTCAGAGTAACAGCAGCGACGGATTCACAGAACCGACGGAGTAACATTAGTGACAGATTCACAGCATTGACAGAGTAATAGCAGTGACAGATTCACAGCACTGGCGGACTAACAACAGTGACCGATTCACAGCATTGGTGGACTAATAGCAATGACAGATTCACAACACTGACGGACTAACAACATCCAGAGTAACAGCAGTTCGAGTAACATCATCCAGAGTAACAGGAGTGCGAGTAACAACATCTGGAGTAGCAACAGTGCAAGTAACAACATCTAGAGTAACAACAATGCGAGTAACATCATCCAGAGTAACAACATCTAGAGTAACAACAATGCGAATAATAACATCCAGAGTAACAGCAGTGTGAGTAACAACATCCGGACTAATAGCTGTGCGAGTAACAGAATCCATAGTAACAACAGTGCGAGTAATAGCATCCGGAGTAACAAAAGTGTGAGTAATAGCAGTGCGAGTAACAACATCCGGAATAAGAGCAGTGCGAGTAATAGCAGTGCGAGTAACAACATCAGGAGTAACAATAGTGCGAGTAATAGCATCCGGAGTAACAAAAATGCGAGTAGCAGCATCCAGAGTAACAAAATCACGGAGTAGCAGCATCCAAGGAGTAACAGCATCGCAGAGTAACAACAATGCGAGTAACAACATATGAAGTAACAGCAGTGCGAGTAACAACATCCAGAGTAACAGCAGTGCGAGTAACAACATTGTGGAGTAGCAGCATCCGAGGAGTAACATCATCCTGAGTAGCAGCATCCGGAGTAACCGCATTACGAAGTAGCAACATCCAAGGAGTAACATCATCACAAGTAGCATCATCTGTAGTAACAACATCACGAAACTTAAGAATTCGCTTATTTTATTTTGCATAAGAGAAATATGAAAATAAACAACTCTTTATTGAAAACCAATAAATAACTTAAGTTACTCTGATTATGATTTTTTTTGCAGCAATGTTGTTTGTGAATGGTGAATAAATGGAAAAATGTTTTTTTTTTTTTCGAAAATGACTTGGATCTTCAAATAGAAATCAATTCCCCATTTATCATGTTATAAATCCGTTAATTGATGAAAAATATTCATGTTGTTTTCTCTATGTGAAAAAACGTCTTTGAAAATGTTTTTATTTCATTATCATTGCCTTCAAGAATCACTTGTTCATAAATTGAACTCATTTATTCTCCTCAGACTTGCAAAAACGAGTGTCTACCTGCAATAAAACATGAAATCATGGAAGAAGAGAGGTGATCGGGCTTTCCTAATCCAAGAAATATGCAAAAAAAATAAAAATTAGTTACTCTATAAAACAAATCCATGAAAAAAATAACAAAGTAAAATTAATTTATTACCCGCGGGAATGTGGTGGCCAACCATACTAACCAACAGTGTTTCAATGATACCTTCTTTGTTTTTCATCCGATTTGAGTGATTCCAAAGAAAAAAGAAATACAATTCAGAGATATGTCTCCAATGGAAACAATTTTTAAAAATTCCATGTAATGGTATGTTAAATTTTCTTAGAACAACCTGCATAACAGAGTCATTTTCGATTTTCCAGCTCAGACCAATAGTTGATAATTCAAGCATAACATTTTCATTTGATGACGGATTGAACTGATTAAAATTGGAGATTAAATTATATTCATTTATATATCTCCAATAGAAATGGGTTTTGAAGGCAGGAATAATTTGTGGGTCAAATATGCTAGTGAACAGTTGGGAAAACAGAGCTTCAAGAGTGTTGATTTACGATAAGCAGTCAGTATTTTGGTCATAACTTCCTCATACGATATCGAAATAAAGTGATTCAAATTTTTTTGTAAACTATATTCATAGGGGAATATATCATAGAAACAGGTTTCTAAAATATATTCATTTATGCCTCCAAAAATGGATTGTCCCGACTCTGTTCCTTAGCTGCCTACTAGACATCTTGTCATTGTTTTGGTCATAAATTTTTTGTTTCAAATCCAAATCGAGTGATTGAAATTGGGTTAGAAAGTATACATAAATAGATATGTAGGATAGAAACAAGTCTTGAAAATACACCCATTTGGTCCCTCAAAACATGACTATCTCGACTTTTTTTCCAGAATTTTCATCAAGATCGCAAGTCATAAGATATGATAATCAAAGAATTTTTCTAAGAAGGTGATCAAAATGAATATGAATGTTTGTAGAAATTTTATTTTCAATATAACGCATCTACATACATAAATAAATTTGAATATTGATCACTGATGTTAATTTTCATAGCGTGTTGTAACAAAAAAAACTATTTTTACATCTAAAGAAATTTAATTATTTATCTCTTTATTCATTCTATATTCTACACTACACTACTCTACTTTGAAAAATAAAATATAATTATATATAAGAGTACTTTCAATGAAGCCATTTTCGAAATAATGCTTCAAGTATGCACATACCCGTATTTGAAAAATGTACGTTAATAAATACATGGGTATGAGAGACCAACTTCCCTGTTAAGGATGGTGTCAAGAGTTGTTGAAGTGTAGAATGATGTTGCGTGCAAACAACAGAGTGAAACCAGTCTTAAATATAGTCTTGATTTCCCATATTTTTCACATCCTGAAGTTCCATGACTGAGTTCTAGATTGTGTTGATACTTTCTTCGTTGACCTCATCCTCTGCCTTTTTGTTTAGATCTCTATTCATAGAACCAGATGAAGGAAAAAAAATTCAAACAATTCTTAAAGCTCAAGACTTAGAGCAGGGTGAAACTTCCCTCCCCAGGATGAGAGAATGGGTGTTTAAACAGAAATAAAGAAAGCAAGAAAGCAAATCAAGAAATCTTAAGCTTGGGACCTGGAGTAGGGTAGCATTTCCCTCCCCAGGACGAGAGATTAGGCCCTAAGAAATCAACAGAAATAAAATCAAAGAAAAACAACTAACGCTTAGGACCTAGAGTAGGGTATCATTTCCCTCCCCAAGACGAGAGATTAGTTCGTAAGAAATCAATAAAAAAAAGAAGAAAAATAGAACAACTACGCTCAAGACCTAGAGCAGGGTAGCTTTTCCCTCCCTAGGACGAGAGATTGATCCTTAGATCAATATGAATCGTGTTCTTGCACCTTTGCTAGCCTCCCCGACAATGGCGCCAAAATGTTGGTGTCCAAGTGTGAATGAATATTCAAACCCTTTCCCACATTAATTATCAATCCAGGTGCGTTTGGTTATTGCAAGGCTACCATGCACAGTATGTGCAGATACAATAGCACAATTTTGATATAAATAATGGATTCGATAATTTAAACAAAGCAACAATCATTGTAACAACAAATAAAGAAATGGCAAAAATAAATCGTAAAGCTTATAATGCATTCACAGCAATAAGAGTATTAACAAATACATCTACTATCACAACAATTGCAAATTATACAAAACATGAAATAGAAATAACAACACACAACACCTGATCAGAGAGTGGGCCCAACTCTCTGATCAGGGCTTCAACAAACTCACAGCTTACAAATGTAACAACAAAACACTATGCGTTCCTGCTTAACCCTCTATGCCTTCTCCTATGCATTCTCTCCTCCCCTTCTCTTTGATTTGTGACTTTTAAATATACAAACAACAAAGGGGAAATAAGCTGATTACAAAATCTCAATAAGCAAGATGAGATCTGAAAGATCTTTCCATCATGATTCAGCTGGCACAAGTCTAATCTGGCAATTACAATTGGGGCTATTTTGGAAAACAGCCACAACAGAAAATCTGCAAATCTGTCCTTCGAATAACCCTGCATTTCTCTCAATCAAAACCGAATTTTGGAAAAATTATCATTGGAAAACTAATTTGGTCCGTTCTGCACAAAACTCATGTTTCAGATTTTCAATATTCTTCTTCTTTTGCCCAAAATGTTCAACAAAAAATTTCTGAGTTGGAATATTTAATTAACAGTTGAAGATCAAATCTGCAATCTGGAAGAGATATAAGAGGCTAAAATAGTGAGTTATGTTATAATGAATTCATTAATAAACCATCGTTGGAAAAATCATGCATGATAATCATTAATTTATTAAAATAAAGGAGAACAAGTATTATTTATCCAAAAGAGCATAAATAATTATGAAATGGAATTATATAATAAATTATGATCAATAATGTGATAAAAGAACATTAGAAATGGATGAAATGGATATTAAGAAGTGATAATAATAATAAAAATTAGTGGCCCAACACCAGCCACGTGGATACATTCAATATGATAGTGGGCCACCCCAACAAAGATTCACAACTCGACAAGAGTGTCACCTATCCAGCTCAACATGAGGAGAAGGATCAAAGCCGTGTTTATCTTTTCCTAAGAACTAGGACTGTTATTTCCTAAATCTAGTGGGTACATTTATGTTTTAGTGATGGTGAGGGCCACTCGAGATCATGATCATTATTAATTTAACTATCCCATTACTGCAGAAGATGAATGTAATAAATGAAAGGAAAAGTCTTATTAGAAGTATAAGTCTTAAGAGATTAGGTGTCTTTTTCAGTTCCAAAAATGTAGTTTATGTTTAAGATAGGTGTCAAGGTTATGGTTCGAAGATCTAGCCAGCTGGGCAAATCCAATGTAAGCATCAAAGGTCTATTAATAGACAGAAAATTGAATCAAAAAGGGTTGGAGAATGTCACTTTGAGACTACTATTATTGTAAATTTTGGCATATCAGTAATATACAGTGATGGTCTTTTCTGCTTTACCTGAGATTCTTTGACTGTCGCAATGAGTTTATGTCTTATGTTTTCTTAACATCTTTTCCTAATATCTTGATGTTGAATTACTCAAAATTCATGCCCTCATGCTCTGACTTCCTTTTGACATTAAGTTATTGAATATTTTATGTGTATTAGTATTATCTTTTTCATTGAAATAGTAAAAGCCTCAGTTTCCACAAGAAAAATCATTTGTCATTGAATGCCTTCATACTGACTCCATGAGCCCAATGGTAGGGAAATCTATCCCATTTTTCACCTGAAATTAAATACACTAAGACACTTATCACTGATTTAGCCATCTGATTTAAAAACAAATTGAGCAAATCATTAAATAAGCTGAGAGAGCCCTCTCAGGCTGAAGAGGCTAATCCTCAGTCAAAATCTCATTTAAAAGAGTTACTCTAATTTTTTTGGTGGATTATCCCATCAATACCAATTTAGAGATAACATTTTGGTGCGACTACAGGGAGTCTAAAAACATATTTCCTGGAGTTTGTGCTCAAAATGTGAAAGCTGAACTCTTGGAGGTAGCAAGAGATCATAACATTTGGAGGCTGCAAAAACTACCTTGGTGACTCCACTAAAAATATCCATGCTTAAAGGTGGCTTTGATAAATTGATACACAAGGAGCAATCCAGATCTTAACCCACCTACAATTGTGGATAATCCAAAGAGGATCCTCAGAGGCATGGGAATAAACTCTTCAAAACCAAGTATTCCATCACTTTCAAGAGCTTTGTCCTCTGAAATTATTCGAAGTCCTGAAGATAGGAAATTTGATGATAAAATTGAAGAAGTATTGTTTAGGTCTAATACTGAAAATGAAATGATTGATATAATATTAGACCTACAAAGACTAGGTATTGATACATCATCCCTAGTGTCTAAAGAAGAAAAAGAAGAATTCCGGAAAATCGTTACATCAGAGTTTTTTTTAGAGAAGGAGTCTTTTGAAAATTTAAAAGAGTTAGATCCATTTGAGTTTCTGTTGAAGGGAAATTTTGGTATACCCTTGCCTAAGTGGAGTTCATTCATATCTAGACTTCAAATACCATCTACACCATCTCCTATCAGCTCATCCTCACCTACTATTTTCCCAAAAAACAAGAATTTAATATCATCTGTTGTCCTTCCACATACCACAGTTCCTGTCATCATGGATGGAATTGTTACTCCCCCTCCTCCTGTTGGACCTGCAAGGTATGCTCCAATTTTCCTCCTTGTTGTTCTTCATAACCTCCCAGATGGATACTCAACTAGAATAAAAACCTTTGGGAGTGAAGAGGAAATATAGCAGAATATGAATCATTGTTTTTGGGTTTAGAAATTTTGAAAAAACTAGGTGCTAAGAAGATATCAGTATGTGGTGATTCGGAGTTAGTGATCAAATAAGTTGAAGGATCATACAAAACCAAAGATGTAAGAATGAGGGCTTACAGAAATCTGATCATGGAAATGCTTGAAAATTTTCAAGAATATGCCTTCATTGTGAAAACTAGAGACCAAAATTTAGTAGCTGATTCTCTAGCTATCTTTGCAAGTTTATTTTTCATCCATACACATTCTACTGAGAAGTATGAGGTTGAGCTAAGACATATGCCAACAATTCCCTATAATATCATTCACTAGAAAGTGTTTTAGAATGATCAACAAGTTCGAAATTTCCTTGAATTCAAGGAGGAGTTTGAAAACATAAAAGTGGATCAGCAAAATATGTTTGCTAACAGTAAAGTCAATCCTAAATTCTTGCAGCTGAAAAACAATTGTATACCAAAGGGCCTCATTCCCCTTGAATTTGTTTTGATCAAAATGATGTTTTTAATTCCCCTAGAATGCAGGTTGATGATGAGGGGGTAGAGACTTGCAATATTGGTGCAACAACAACGCCTAAAATGGTCAAACTTTCTAAGTTTGTTTCTATGGAGATGAGACAGAAGTATGTGGATATGATGAATAAATATATTGATGCTTTTGCATGGAGTTATGCTGATCTGAAAAGGTATGACCCTAGCATTATATAGCATACCATTCCTATCAAAGAGAATGAGAAACCCTTCAAACAGAAGTTGAGAAGAATTAATCCTTTGCTCATGCCTCTGATTGAGAAAGAGATTAAGAAACTTTTTGATGCAAAGATCATTGTTCCTATAAGGTTTTAAAAATGGTTTTCTAATTTGGTACCTGTCAGAAAGAAGAGTGGTGAGATCAAAATCTGTATTAACTTTAGAAATCTGAATAGGGCTTCTTTGAAGGACAAATATCCTCTTCCCAAGATGGATCAAACCTTGCAGAATATTTTTGGCTCTCAAATAATGTCCATGCTTGATGGATTTTCAGGTTACAACCAGATATTGGTACATCCAGAAGATCAGGAGAAGACTTCCTTTACCACGCCATGGGGAACATTCATGTACGCCAAGATGCCTTTTGGTTTCATGAATGCAAGAGTGAATTTTCAAAGAGAAATGGATATTTCCTTTGCTGAGGAGAAAGACAAATCAATTATGGTCTATTTGGATGGCATAACTGTGTTTTCAAGAAAGGAGGAAGATCATTTGAAACATTTGGAGAAAATTCTGCAGAAATGCAAAAAAATCGGTATCTCTCTTAATCCCACTAAAAGTATTTTTTCTCTAGCTTCTAGAAAATTTCTTGGACATATTATATCTAAGGATGGGATAAAGATTGATCTTAATAGAGTCAGTGCAATTCAGAAGATAGACGTGCCAAGGAATAGGACGAAGATTCATTCATTTCTCGGAAAGGTAAATTTTGCTAGAAGATTTATCCCAAACTTTGTTGAGATTGTCAAAGACATTACCAAGATGTTAAAGAAAGCATCTAACATTGGGGGAGTTTTGAGGTCTAAAATGGACCTCCTAAGAAAAATGTACAACAAAAATAAACTTTATAAGAACCTATAGGATTCAAGATGATGATGTCAACCATGGGGATGATTCACCATTTTTGGAGTAAAAATATTAAAAAATTATCAAATAATAAGACTACTTTTGCAACTCGTATTTTCAAATTATCTCTCTAATTTTTTACTCAAATTTTGATTGGGAGTACTTGTTGAATGAAAAATTTAATTCTTCATCCAAGGAGCACCCATTTTGCATACTTTCAATGGACCTTGCTACCTGAAAATTGAGAAATACATGAAAAAACATGTTTACAATCACATTTTTCATGTAACAATGTCCATCGAAAGTAAGAAACATGGGTACTCCTTGGACAGGAAATGAAATTATGCATCCAACGAGTGTTTCCACTCGAAATTTGAGTAAAACCATAGGGATATAAGTTGAAAATACAAGCTGAAAAAATAGTTTTTCCTTTTTTCCCTCTAAAATTTGATGATGTAATTAAATCTTATTTTTTTATTTCCACTATTATTTTATAATTTCCTTAGGAGGCCCATTTTAAGCCTCAAAATTCCCCTAATGTATTAAGTGTACTGTTGAAGATAAGAAATCATTTGAAGAGATAAATAAAGCCCTCACTCTAGCCCCGATGCTTATTAGTCCAAATTTCTCAAGTGAATTTATGGTTTTCACATTTTCTTCTGAAAATACCATTGTTGGAGTTTTATTGCAGAAAGGACAACAAGGTACTGAGCAACCTATTTCATTTTTCAGCAAGACTTTTGCCAACTCTGAATTGAAATACAATATTTTGGAAAAGAAGGCATATGCTTTGGTCAAAGCTCTTAAATATTTCAGAATTTACATTTTGCATTCTTATGTCATTGCATTTGTGCCTAACACTATGGTTAAAGATCTTTTGACACAAGCCAATCCTGATGGAAAAAGAGGGAAATGGATAGCTACTTTGCTGGAATATGAGATAGAAATCAAGCCTACCAAATTGGTGAAGGGACAGGGATTAGCAAAACTAATGGCACAGTTAAATTTCAAATGTTTTGACATGAAATTCATTGCAAAAATTTTAGAGCTGACAGAGGAAGAAGAGGATTTAGTCCCTGTTGAAGAGAAATTCATCTTGTTTGAATGGTACAAAGATGTAATATTTGTCCTACATCATCACAAAGCTCCTCCTCAGTTCACTAAGTCCAAATCAAGGTTTGTGAAGCTAAAATCATTAAGATAATGTATTTTGAATAAGAATTTGTATTGGAAAGATATTGGTGGGATTATTTTGAATTGTTTGTTCGAATATGAGGCCAAAAAAGTCATTGAATAATTCCATAAGGGAGATTGTGGAGGACACCACTAATGGAAAGCCACAACCAACAAAATTCTCAGGGAAGGATATTATTGGCCCACTATGTTTAAGGACATATACAAGAAGATTGCTGCATGCCATGAATGCCAAGTTTTTGATGGCAAGAAGAAGATGATTCCTTTACCTTTTATGCCAATTTATGTTGAAGCGCCTTTCCAACAATGGGGGTTGGATTTCATTGGTGAAATTCACCCAACATCCTTAGGGAAACATTGTTGTATTTTGACAACCATAAATTATTTTACTAAATTGATTGAAGCCATCCCAACAAGGCAAACCACTCATTCAATCATCATTCAATTCTTTGAGAACAATATTTTGTCCAGGTTTGGTTGTCCTATGAAGATTATTATTGATAATGCACAAGATTTTAAATCCAAAAAATTAATTAGCTTTTGTCATCAGTATCATATTACACTTGGACATTCAACAACCTATTACCCTCAAGGTAATGGCCTTGCAGAATCATCCAATAAAAGTATAGTAAGGATCATCAAAAAGGTGCTACAAGAAAACAAGAGATCATGGCATCTAAAACTGAATTTTTCCCTCTGGGCTGATAGAGTTTGCACAAAGTGATCCATTGGTACATCTCCCTATGAATTAGTGTCTAGAGATAAAGCTATATTTCCCACTTCTTTGGGAGTTTCGGTAATAAATTTGATGCAAGGACTTGAAGAGGAGCCAAATGCTATCCAGAGGAGGATAAATTGGCTTATAGCTTTGCAAGAAAAAAAATAAGACGTATATAACAACCATCAACAATCACAAAACAGAGTGAAGAAAACATTTGATAGAGAAGCTAAAGAGGAAAATTTCCAGCTTCAAGATGTACTTCTGAAATGGGAAGCCAAAATTAAAGAAAATGGGAAGCATGAAAAGTTTTAGAATATCTGGAAGGTACCATTTGTGATAGTTACATATCATGGCAACAACACTTATCTTCTTTAGGAGATGGATGGAAAACTATGTGCAGGAGGACCTGTCAATGGAAGGTTTCTAAAACACTACTCTTCCTAAGTCCTTTTACTGAATTTCACTCCATTATATATATATTTCATTTTCTATTATAATGTTTTGCTAATAAAGATAAGCTAATCATCATGCCTGAGCTTGAGGCGAAGGCCATAAGAGATTGACGAATTCTTTGATAATTTTAGAAGTTTTTGTTTTTATTAAAAGAATGCACTAGAACTACAAATTCTTTATTGTACCATAGGGGCACACCATTCCCAGTGGAGCCACTTTTATCACTTATAAGTTTTCAAAATTTCATTGATAGGGTCCGTTATCACCCAAAAAATTTCAAAACATCATTGTGTCATGTTTGTTTTTGGACATGGTTCAAATTAGGTTTATAAGTCAATTTAGGATTTGGTTAAGGGTAGGTCAGATTTTTATAAGTTTAAAGGTCATCATTAGGTTCAAATAAAGTCTTTTAAAGGTTCATTCATTGTAAAAAATCCATAATTTCCATTTAAGAGTCATTCCATAAAGTTTCAGGTCAAAACTCTGCAATTAGCCAATAATCCACATTTTCGTAGTGCCACTAGTTCAAAAAATTTGATTTGTGCTACGAAAGCGCTAATAGTTTCATAGTGCAAACTGGGAAAAATACACTGCCGGTGCTACGAAAGCGCGGTTTCTTAACCGTCTTGTCAATTGAGTTGAAATTTGTCAGAATCCGTTGGGAAATGATAGGTTAGTGGTATGATGAGTCAGTTAGTGATGAGATTCAATGTACTTACCCATCTTACAGTCATGATTTTCATGATAGGGTATGAATGAGGCATCATGCAGTTATGAGATGAAATTTCAAATAAAAAATCTTGCCTAATTTGGTCATTCTCATTCCATTTGCCTCCATACGAGTGTCTGAGCTCTGAAGTAGTCAAGCCAAACATGTCGCTGTTCCATACAAAGGTTATATTCATCCTAATCAAGCGAGGTTGTCTCATATACTCAAGCGAGGCTGTTTCATTTATTCAAGCGAGATTGTTTCATATATTCAATAGAAGTTGACAGGTTTTTATAAGAAGCATGGCAGAGGAAAAGAAAGTCCACAGAGGGGGCACTGCTTAAGATATGAGCCTGAAAATATGAAGGCCATAGTTGAAGACCCAACAATGATGGAGGCATTCAGCATAGTAGGTTGTCTTCGGTTTTGTGAAAAGCTACAGGGTTGCCGCACACAAGTGTCTAAAGAATTTGCCTTGCACTTCAATGGAACAACTACCAAGGTTGGGATGCTAAATGATTCAATTTCACCAGAGACTAATGCTGCTGTGACAGAGATACCAAGGGGCCAAGAAACTTGGTTTAAAGGTTTCAAATTTGATATGAAGTCATGCAAAGAATTTATGAAACTTGAGTATGTAGATATGGACCTAAATAATGTAATCCCTAGAAGTTGCATCAAGGACACTTATGCAAAGCTACTGCTCAACATCTAGAGATATTTTACATGTGAAGGTAGATATCATAAGGTCTGCACATATAATTTCAAGCTACTTTTGCATTTCACTGGTAAGGTTTCACTTGATTTTCCATTTTATTTGCGTAGGAGTCTTGCCAAAATGGCTGATAAAGTACAAGCCAAATCTGAAGGTTGTGAAACATCCTTGTTCCATCATGGTTTGATGAAGTTGTTGATTTTGAATGAGCTTCAGAAGATAGGCAGGGATTGGTCATCCCTTTTTTTATGAATGGTTTTGAGTTGGAAACCTTAACTCCTGCTAGAAACCATAAAACTAAAGGAACTCTTTCACCACCAGTAGCAGAGTCTAGTCAACCTGTGGTTGCAAAACCAAAGGAATTTGTAAAACTGAAGCCAAGGAAACAAGTTGAGAAAAGGATAGAGCAGACACATATGATTGATACATCAACTCCATCTCCTGCAAAACAGAAGTTAAAGAGTGTCAAATAGGAAAAACAGAAACAAGTTTCCAACAAACAAGAAATCAAGAGAGTGACAAGAAGCCAATCGGTGGCATCAAAAGGAAAGAAATTTGTTTTAGTTTCAGAAGAAAACCTAGTAATTAAGGGAAATTTAGATGATATCCTTCATGTAATTGATATAGAAGAGACACCCATTGTGCAAGCTGACTTCATTAGAGAAGATGAGCACAAATAGACAAAAGTTAAGTCTGTAAAGAAGCTTGAGTTTGAGGGTGAAAATGAAACCTTCATCTTTCAAGCAAGGAAACCTTTAACTAGGCATGCTAAGAAACTCAAGGAAGGTAGCAAGGAAGTTTAAGAGACTATTGAAATAGCTAAATCCCCTGAAGAAGTGGTTGATATCTCCTCACCTATAGTAGAGCATACAACTAGCAAAAAAAAGAAGGGAAAATAAGAAATGTCAGAGTGTCAACATCTTGAAGAGAAATTGAGGTTAGAAAACCAAGAAATTGTTGTGATGAGAAAGAGGGCCAAAAAGCATAGTATTGAGAAAACAGAGTTTAAAATAATGAAGGCACTGTGGGAAGGTAAAACTGGTTCTAGGTCTAAAACCCCAAGCAGTGCAGAACAATTTTTCACATGGATAGTTCCAGCCATCAAGGAATTTAAATCTATCAAAGTAATCAATACTCACTTAAGAGCCAGTAATAGAAGAATTAGAGATCAAGTGGAGGACTTGGAGCAGCATCTGAAATTGACCCAGGATGAGTTAAAGAACAAAGGTGCAGATTGACAATAATTAAAAAGTCAAAAGCTAAATCAAGTGAAAGTTAAGAAGGAACCTCATGAAAACTGTGTTTCTAAATTCATATGACTTTTTAATTTGATGAAACCAGTGTTATTTTGAGTTTTGGCACATTTATGGTTTTCATTTTGAAAAAATTTGGAAAAAACTGCTCACTCACCAGTTTCATAGTGCAAACAGTGTAAAAAAAGTGAAAAGCGCTACGAAACTGTTGTAGCAGCTTTTTTCACTCTTTCTCATAACTGTTTGAAGGGAAAAAGTATGAATTATGACTTGAAATTGATAGGGAGGAAGCATGAAAGGATAATGAAGATAATCTTGGAGAAAATAAATCAAAATTTTGAAGGAAAAAAGGTAAAAGAGTTGCACTACGAAAAGCGCTATGAAACTATGTTGTTTTCATAGCGCAAGTCTATTTCAGCTCATTTAAACAGTTTGATGGTGGTTTTCGATAGTTGGAACTTTGGGAGGATTTTGGGTAGGTGATATTTTAGTTTCTAACAGTAAATAATATCAAAATGATGATTTTATGATGGTCAGAGTGTCTCAAGGGTGCACAGGACCCTATGCTTAGAAAACAGGGGACTGTTTCCTACTTTGATGGAGGTCAACATTATGGTCATTAAGATTTGGAGCCAATCATCTAGATTTGACCAGGTGTTAATACATTTGGAAAATAATGTATTATAATTAGGATAAGGTTGTTATAGATAGGTGATTAAGAGTTTGAATCCTATTTGTAATAGGACTGTTTAGTGGATTAGTTGTCCTTTTGTAATAAACACCATGTCATATGGTTATGCAAGGTGTCGAGAGTCAGGATTTTGATGTATATAGATGTAGATAAGGTTATCTTATGTTGTAAATGATCTATCAAAGATAAAGAAGTCGAATATGGTCAGGGTTGGACATTTTTAGCAAGAGACTGTGTTTATTGTAAGTGACTAGTTTTCAGTTTAATATGGAGTTTTCTACTTAGCCAACTTGAGATTCATAAAGATTTATAGTGTGTTATTGTTCTAATTTCATCTTATTACTATCATATGGCAATGGTGTTTTTTTTATGTTACTCAGAATTCATTTTTGATGCTCTGACTTCTTATATAGACAAACTGACTGTGTTTTTTACTATTTCACATGTGTATCTCTTGACTAGAACTCTAATATGCCTTCACTTCCATGCTAAGTAGATTTTTTGGTTTTACTAAAAATATTTTGACTCCATAAGCCCAATGTGCACTTTCTGATGTGATTTGAAACCAATATCTATCATTTATCTAATTAATACCCCACATAGAGTTAGCCATCTATATTTCTATCAAAAATCATTAACCCTTGAGAGAGCCCTCTCAGGTTGAGGAAGCTAAGCCTCAATCGAAAGATTGGTTTGAAACAGTTACATGAGATTGATTTGATTAGTAGCCTATCAGGTCTAATTTTGTGATAACAACTTCATCCTTTGATTTCATTAAATAAACCCATGTTTTCCTTGAATGGCCATCTATGAAGGTGACATAATACTTATGAACTCCAAGAGACTTTCGAGCCATAGGACCACAACCATCGGAATGAATGAGATCCAAAATTTCTTTTGACCTTGAAGCATTACTTTCAAATGGTCTCTTGGTTTTTTTACCCAATGCACATCGCTTACACACCCATTCATGTTCTTATTTTAGTTCAAGGATGCCATTCACCATTAAATTTAGGGTAGGTAATATTTTGTAATGATGATGACCCAATATTCTATGCCAAATTTCACATGCACTAAATTTAATGTGAACTAAATCTTGAGCAAGGGGAGTTAACAATTTGTAAAATCTTCCTTCACGGACCCCAATAATCCTTGCATCTTATGTGCTTGATATTTTATCCCATACTACAAACTTTCCATCTTTGAATGCAATTCTATCACCCTTATCTTATAGACATGAATGGAAATTAAATTCTTGTGCAAGCCTAGAACATATAAGATATTTTTGAGATGAATATTTCCTCCATTATCCAACTCTAATGAGGTTGATCCAATTCCTATCACAGGGTAGCTTTTATTGTCACCAAGCTCTATAAGTAACAAGAATTTCCTTTTGATAATGTCTTTATT
Organism: Pinus albicaulis; assembly: GCA_034641835.2. Classification (NCBI taxonomy): domain Eukaryota; kingdom Viridiplantae; phylum Streptophyta; class Pinopsida; order Pinales; family Pinaceae; genus Pinus; species Pinus albicaulis. The sequence continues at coordinate 185,074,156 of CM076584.1, forward strand.
TGTTTGTGTTGACCATTCATATGTCTTAGGGATCCACTATCAATCACCCAAATATTCTCATCTTGAAAAGTTCCAATGAGTGTTGAGAATAGTCCTCCATCCTTTGTAGATGTCTTGGTCACTTACTTCTTCAAAGAAAATAAGAGATCACATACTTATTTGATCCCCTTATTGACATGGATTTCCACCTTTGTACACTTCTTTAGTAATTGATTCAATGTTGTAGAGATATTCATTATTCCCTTAGCCAACCTTAGCTCGGATACAATGTTGATAAATCTATAGGGCAGTAGTTAGGTGATTTATCTTTCTATGCTAACTTCTTATGATGTATTTCTACCTTTTATTACTAATTATCTTCTTCTCTTGTTATTATGTTTGTTTATCATTAAACAAATAAATAAAATAAGAAGAACAATAGCACACAAGAACACAGGATATAGGCTACAAGCCAGTGCCAAAACCTCTCCACTTGACAAGAAAACCCATAAATCTCTTCTCTTCTTATATATTATTCAATTTACGAATTCCAAGACCTCTAGACCAAGACCAATTTTGACCCCTCTTGATGATGTGCTTCATTTGTCCAAGTCAAACCCAGTCAAATCTCTTCCAGCAACACAACTTTGACCCCCAACTTCATAATTTCAGCCTCTACTGTAGGTCTAAAATTTTGGCCCCCCTGCAACTTCTATTGCATCCACATGTGTGATCAAATTAGCTGTCCAAGGCCTCCCATCAAATTCGCTTGACTTGCTTCCTTTTCTAGGGCTAGTAGGTTACTTATTACGCCCATCTTCTAGTAACTTTGATCTTCTTCCAACAAATAGAGAATTTATACCTTGAAGCAGCAAACCCTAGCTTTCCTTCTTCGCACGTGTGAGAGATAATTAGCCCATAAACTTATTTTCTTCGTGCTTCTTCTTCTTCGCCAACCTTCTTGTGCTTCTCCTTTTCTTAGTTGAAATGAGAAGTGAATGTGTCCAAAGGAGGTCGAGTTCCCTCCTTTATATAGGCTTCTCAAGGTGGATGTGGCTCCTCAAAATAGGTTGACTTCTTAACGTCCAAGTCGACTTGGTATTGAAGGGTATTTTGACACTTAAATACAAAAATAATTCTCTTTACAAGTTACAATGTGCCTGATGGGGTATTCAAATCATGACAATGACTATTTTGACCTCTTGACCTAGGAAAAACCCTAGAAGCACTCAATGGGTGCATGACCTCTAAAACAAAATACATTGATCATGAAACCCATGCTCCAAAAAAAATTTTTATTTCATTTTACAAAATACAAGAATCAAAATTACATTTCATAATTATGAATATTGTACCTAGTTACACATATTTCAATAAATCATCCTTCATGTAAGTCCTTGCAACCTTACACATGTACCATGGGCCACAAAAGAAACTGTTATGGATGAATACCCCTATCTTTTGACCCTAGTTCATGAGAAACATCCCTGGTGTACCAAACACATAACTTTACATGAAATATTACATAAATTCCAAAGATTCCCTGTGCAATCCCTATGAGATCCAAATACATATTTTGTGGCATAACATCTTCACCTTTTGCCCATACCACCCCCTTGTCTTCAAGAATAATCTTAGTGTATTAAAACTTCAATGGCCACCATATTGAACTCATAGGCCAAATATTCCGTACTCAAATAATATTGGATCATTCCAAGGCCCACACATGTCCCATGAGACCTCAAGGAAAATGTTATGCCCTAAGACCTTGCCTTTTAGCCCTAGACTATTGAATGGGCAAGAAGAACCATTCTTTTTCTTTCAATATTCCACTTATAGAAAAATATTCCTTTGCACATTGGCCCCTAAAATAAATTGTATCACCTTAGACCCTAGTTATCAACCTCAAACTACGATTTTTCCCTTTATAACCATCCATGATGTTAAAAATGTTGAAATGGCCACTATGCCCCACTTATAAAGCAAAAAATCTCTTTACAGGGCATAGTTTAGGTCATGAAATATGTACTCAATATTCCATACCTCCAAATGGAGACCAAACATATTTCACATAAGGAACATTCCCATGCAAGTTTATGTGGTAGTTTGAGGCATCAAACATGGCTTCTGATACATATAGATGAAATTTGTCTTTAAATGGTTGTTTTTGTCCCTAAAGCATTCCCTTACCCCAAAAAATCCATCCCTAGTTTTATAAGTCTCAAAATGGAAATCACATCCCACCCACATGCCGAAAATTCCCTATGTAGAGCCTAAATGGTGGTGGTGGTCAAAGGACCTATGCATGGCCCATAAATTTATTATAACTTATGTCCCTAGTTTTTTAACACCAAATAATCCTCTCATCCATAAGAACCATCCTAATGAGTGAAACCTCTAAAATCCCACTATATCCCACTTATATGTTAGAGATAACCCATTAATCCCAATGCAAAATAACCCACCAACCCATTAAACATGAGTTAGGTGTGTCTCTTGTGTGCATATGTAATGTGCACCTCCCCTCAAATATACCCAAGTAACTGGCCAACTGGGGTAAACATGAGCTAAGGTAAGTTAAGAGAAGACTCAACCTCCTTGGTGACTTTAAGGAAGTGGAATCGACGTGGAAAAACCATAACACAAACTCCCTGCACCTGCTACAAGACCCCCAGAGGTTATCCCATCCGTAAAGCTAACTTTTCCCTGGATGCCACTAAATTTTACTGAAGAAAACTCCTGGACGCTCCCTTGATATGGGCAATGAAGCATCTAGGAGGCTTTGGATGCTCCCACAACATAGCCATGCGTGCATCGAGGGACTCATTTTCCTAGACTTGTGCCTACATATGTGGGATTTAAGGCCCTTTTAAGCCTAGGATCCCACACACTACCCAAAACTTCCTGTAGCTTTTAAAATTTGTCAAACACATGTTGACAATGCCAAATAACCAAAAATTGACTCCAGGACTAGGAATGACCATCCCCAACTGGGACTAACATTTTGTAAAATGGTTGGCATGAATGAAATCTACAGGTCTCGGATACAAGATAGAGAAAAAATGACCGAGAAATATTAAGAGACATTACAAGAAGGATCACCACCCTCTTCCTTGAACTGATATGAAAGCAATTAGGTATTTCATCCATTATATTAACATTTATAAGTAAATAAATGAAATAGCCATGACATGAACCAATCATTTAACCATGCTTAAAACCAGCATAAAACCATGGAACTATTAGTGATATAGTAGCCATTAGATCCACACATTAATAATTAAAAAATCAAGATAAATTAGCTTCCATTAAACATAGGAAATAACCGACCAGGTTTGGGACTTCCACGTACCACCCAACCATAGACATGGTTGATCCAAATATCTCTTCAGCCAGTCACCCCTGTGTCATATTCCAAGCATGAATTTTGGATATCATGGATAAACAAATCCAAAAAAAAACCAAGGGAATCCATAGGTTAAACCACCTCCACCCTCACCATACCGTGATCATACCAAAACTGGTGCTCCGATCACAAAACTGAACCGAGTTTGGAATGCCTCCAAAAATCCCTCACTATATTTGAGGAATTTTTTGTCTCTCTATCTCTTAGGATTTATTGCAATCCAATCCCATATCACTAGCCCTAATCCGAGACACCACCCTCAGGCTTTACCGTGTATCCCACCAAAACCAATCAAGGGATTCCTAGGCCTTTGGGAATTTTCCTTGAGACCACCTCCACCCGAGATTTCGAAATCCATCTGGAAATTTCAAAGCTTAAAACTGAAATCAAAATCCCAACACACCATGGCATCCGTAAAAAGGAAAGTCAAGGTTGAAAACCATTTTCAAAACCCGACAAAACCATGCCACCAACATCAAGATAACTAACTATCAACATGAATAAGCCATGCATGTCCAAACTAGCTAGGAAATCACACATGTAATATGTTACCTACAAGTATTCTTGTTGAAGCTGCTAGATCCTACTCTTCCTTGCTTGATATTTACTTTCCTTTCCTACCCTTGTCCTTTTTTTTTCTTGCTTTACTCTTTCTTGGCTCAATGATGAAATGCTCCAAGAAAACTCTAAGTATCTAGGAGTGTGTGAGAGAGAGAATAATGAGATAGCTCCAAAACTAAATTGGTAAAATGTACCAACTGATCCTCAAAATATTTTTTATCAATGGGGCCTCTATTTTCTTCATTTTCCAATATTTTCCTTCATTTTCCTCCTCATATGCAACATGTGACCTTTTACTTTCCTTTTCTCCTAATTTCCTTTATTTTCATAAATAATGTGCCAAAAAATACTTTTTTCCTCTTTAATGCCTTATCCATTTCCTTTGCAAATTTCCCTTAGCCGTAAACACATATCCAGTGATGCCCAGTAGGATATCTTTTCCCAAAATTCAACTTGGAATAGGTGTCCCTTAACTGTGGTTATTTTTCCTTTATTAATTTTTATTACATGAATCTTTTTCCTGGATCTGTTACAAAACCCTCCCCCATGGGGATCATCGTCCTATGTGTTAAACCACACCTACACCTCAGCAAAAGCACTGAAAAGCAAACATACTGCTCATGGATCTTTATAACTTAGCTTGATGCAGTATTTACAATGAGTAACCTTCTCAAAAGAAAAAAACATGATAACATGACCATATAACATCCACATCACTTATTGGAGCTTTAAAACTTAGCGCATGGAGATATTTACATCCAAATACATATGTACATATACCAAAACATCACCAAAACATATGCCAAACATATACCAAACATCAAACTAAAATTGTTTTGCATCAACAGGAAAAAAATCAAGGATACATGGCTCGCATCTGATCCTTCATCTCCCATATAGCTTCATCAGGCCCAATGTGCTTCCATTGCACTTTAACTTGCTCGATGGATCTATTCCTGAGCATGAGTTACTTCCACCATGATATGCACTAAGGTTCCCACTGGAATTCTCTTTTTTACTCCACCTGCAATACAGACCAATCAATAACATGATCAACATACTTTATATACCTTTTAAGTAATGAAACATGAAACACATCATGGAATTTCATTGTTGGAGGAACTGCAAGTAGATATTCCACTGGTCTAATCCTCTCAAGTATCTCAAAATGCCCACAATATCTTGGCACGTGATCTTATCCTCAAGGAGCTCTTCTTGGTCTTGATGTGCAAATAAACATGCTCCCCAACCTAAAACTCCTTAAATTCCTTGTGTTGGTCTGCATAACTCTTATGTTTTCCTGTGCTGCATAACTCTTATAACCTAAGTTTCCTACTTCATGTTTTCTAACATGTCTAGTCAAATCAATACCCTGTTAAATGGATTGCTCCAACTGATGGGATTATTACAATTCCTCCCATGCATTTCCTCGAATGGACGCATCTACAATGACTCCTGATACCCATTATTGTATGAAAAATCAATCAATGGTAGACAAACTTCCCACTTCCATTGTTTTTGCATCACATACATCCTTAACATATCCTCCAATATCTTGTTGACCCTCTGATTTTGTCCATTTGTCTGTGGATGATAAGTTGTGTTGAAGGCCAAATATGTGCCCAATCCTGCAAATAAATCCTTCCAAAACTTGGAAGTGAACTTTGGATCCCTATCTGAGACAGTTTTCTTTGTAACACCATGAAATATTACTACATTCTGATGAACACCTGTGCTACATCGCTAGTTGAATACATAGTCTTCACTGGAATGAAGTGTGCTACCTTTGTTAACCTATCTACAACAAACATGATAGAATCATGTTGTATCACTATCCTTGGAAAACCTGTGATAAAATTCATGGAAATGACCTCCCATTTCCATTCTAGAATTGCAATATGTTGCAGTAGTCCACCTAGATGCCTACATTATGCCTTTACTTGTTGACAATCTAAACACTTGGCCACAAACTCTACTACATCCTTCCTTAGATTCAGCCAATAATAGAACCTCTTCGCTGCAGTCAATGTCTTCTGATAACTAGGGTGACATGAATATCATCTCACATGAAACTCCCTCAATATCACCTTCTTGACTTCACTTTTTTCTGGCACATATATCCTATCTCTAAACTTGACCAATCCATATACCGTGACACGATAGTCCACATCCTCTACACCTGCACCTATACATGTACCATTATCACTATATGTACATGTACCTATACTTTTACTGCTACATCTACTCTGCTACAATCTGTGCCTAAGCTCCATATAATTGAATCCTACTGACCTTCCTACAAGATCCTATCATGTAAATTTGTCCCATAGGATTTCATAGTTGCAATGTGATTTACCTATATTTGCATGCTAAGAGAATCTACGACCTTGTTCTCCTTAATTTTGATCTCTTTAATCTCAAAATCAAACTCATTGATCGTATCCAACCATCTAAATTTTCTAGCATTCATATTCTTATGGTCAAACAAATACCTAAATCCATTGTGATCACTCATCAATACAAACCTCCTGCCAAGAAGATAGTGCCTCCACATCTTCAATGCATGTATGTTCACTTATATATCAAGATCATTCATTGGATAGTTGTGTTCATGGTTATTCAGTTTATGTGACTCGTAGCATACCAGTTTTCCATCCTACATAAGGACTCCACCAATCCCTCTTTTGCAAAAATCTGTACATACTATAAACTCTTTGTTCAGATATGTGATCTTTAACACTGAGGCATGTGTTAAAAACTACTTAAGCTACTCAAAATTTACCTCACACTCCTATTTCCATTCAAACTTCTTACCTTTCCTCTGCAATGATGTAATAGGATAAGAAATCTGTGAGAATTTCTTGATGAACCTCTTCCAATAACCTGCCAATCCCATGAAGGATCTCACCTCATCTACATTTCTAGGAGTTTCCCACTCCATGATAGCTCTTACCTTTTCTGGATCCACCGTTATTCCCTCCTTGGAGACAACATGTCCTAAGTAATATACCTCAGTCTGAAAGAAACTACATTTTTTGAGATTTTCACACAATTGAAGCTCTCTCAACAATCTCAAAATTGATGCCAAATGCTTGGAATGTTCTTAATTCTTAGAATATATAAAGATGTCATCAATGAATAAAATCACAAATGTGTCTAAATCAAGACAAAATGCACTATTAATCAAACACATAAATGTAGTTGGAGCATTAGTCAACTTGAATGGAACTACAACGAACTCATAATGGCCATACTTGGTCCTGAATGTATTATTGTAGATGTCCTCTTCTATGATGTGTACCTGATGATATCATAATCTGAAGTCGATCTTAGAGAACATTGTTTCTCCCTTCAGTTGATAAAAAAATAATTGATCACCGATAATGTGTATCTGTTCTTGATGGTCATTTTGTTTAGTTGTTTGTAATCAATGCACAATTTGAGAGTTCCATCCTTCTTCTTCACAAAAAATATTGGTGCGCCCCATGGGGATACACTTGGCCTAATGTATCCCTTATCAAGCATCTCTTTCAGATGCAACTTTAACTCTACCAACTCAGGTGTGTTAATCATGTGAGGTGCCTTTCATGTTGGTGTTTCCCTTAGTACCAACTCAATAGAAAATTCCACTTCCCTATTAGGTGGAAACTCTGAAATATTTGCAGGAAATACATCATGAAACTATTCTAGAACTGGATACCTACTCAAAACATATACATTCTCAACTTTCATACCTTTTTCGCTATAGATGTGTACTACAAATAACACACACTCTTTCCCACAACTATGCTTGGCATGCATGACTGTCACCATCCTAACTGATGTGGATTTCTTCTTTCCCTTAAGACTCTTGGTTTCCCATTGTCATCCAAGCACTCAATGGATTTTTCATAACAATCCACCTTGGTCCTGTGAAGGTATAGCCATTCCATACCCAATATCATGTTACATGATCCCAATGGAAATATGTTCAAGTGTTATACTATAAGCATACCATTTAACTCAAATGCACAAGCTCTTACCCAATGATGAACTCTTTTCTTTGTATCTGGAATTCAAAACATTTTTTTTAATAAATTGATCATGTTTGAATGAAAGGGATTCCTAAGGCCATATAACAGAGCATCAGAACTACAGGAGTGCTAAATGATGCTATAACATATTCCCCCTAATATATGAGGTCAAAAGGGATACATGATGTCTGAAATGTACTGTGTATCAAAGAATCATGTGAAGACTTGGGAGGAGATCACTAGATTCTAGTCTTCCAAAAAACCATTGGAAGAGATCAGAAATAAAGCTCATGTTTGAGGTGGGCATACCCATGCTCAGAGATAGTGAAGCATGTATGTTGATAAAGTGTAGAGCAGATCCAATATATATACAAGTACAAAGAGAACTGAGAAGGACATAGTGGATCATATGATCATAGATGCATAGGAACACATCAAGCCCATGTCTCAATATCACATATAGTAGAAAATATAATCAATGATTCTCAAGGAAAATTCTTATCACTGACGATGCATAATTGATCCCCAAAGTACCAAGTTATCAAGGTGGAATAATGGTAATGCATCAACTTGGGTGCCAACATATAGGATGTTGTTGTGATGAACTGCAACACATAAGGTGGATGGTGTCACTAGTAGGAAACTAAAGGAGTTTTCAAGTGAACCAAAATGATGACACAACCCAAGGCCTTCACCAACCATAAATGGTACGTTTCTACACTATGGTAATGAATGAGCTAAAGTCAACCATGTGAGAAATCATTTGATTACCAGTCATTGATGTATACCATTAAAAAACATGATACAACTCACCGATAATGATGATGAGATTCAAGGTACCCCAATCAAATATAACAAGTGTGAATAAATGAGTTGAAGTCGAACACTTGAGAGAATCTACCAATAAAGATAAATTAATGTATTATCACTATCGATAATGAAGGAGTTTTTCACTGATGACTGCAAACCCTAAGGTACTAAAAAGGGACTCTATGATCTTGTTCCCAGAGCAATGAGTTAGAGTCGATGGGAAAATATTCATTGGAAGGAAGGCATTAAGGCACCCCACATCAATCCAGCATGATTTTAACCCACAGGCCAATCATTTGTAAGGAATCTATTGAAAAGAGATGAAGTAACCATTCCGAAGCACATTTTCGGCACACACAACATGTGGTTAGCGCATGACAGAAACCCTTTGAACCAACCAATAATGAAAATTGACACAAAGGCAAGGAATCCACCAATATGGTTGAATGGAAACCAAGGTACTGCACAAATCCAAATGTATGATAATGTAAATTAATGTTGAACACAAGGGAAAACACTCAATCAAAGACCTGTGATACTGATTGATGTTGAGTACAAGGTTGCCTATCAGTGATGCAATAAGGCCAGGGTATGACTCTAGGCATACTCTCAGATAAATTTGTCGAAGTCGATAAAATCAGACTCATTAGTAAGAATTCAATGGAGACCTTATTAACTATCACGAGAAAAGGACCAAGTAGTTGAGGTGATACTGAACATAACTCTAACAGACTAGGTATGGCTGACTCAAAATGAGTCAAGAGACACCGCAAAAAGGATGACTCAAGTTTAATTCCCTTGAACAAAAGCACAACTCAAAAGTGGTTGTATGGCATCATATGATAAATTTTTTATAAGTTTGTCATGCAAGAGGCATAAAAAAACTATCCATGTGATTGGAAGAGATAACCAACTAGAGGATTATTGACTCAATGACAAGGTTATGACTCTCCTAAGTCAAGCTAAATCCCATACAAATGGATGAAATACTTGTTTTGAGTGCTTTGTTACACAACTGACTCTTGTTTCCATCAAATATGGAAGTAATGTCTCGTTCCTGTTTTTTTTGGGATATATAATTTTTTTGTCTTTTTCATGTTTAAAGTCTGAAAAGAAATAAAAGATTGCCTATAGTATAGTGGAAAGAACGAGTTTCCAAATACAGATGCTCTAGTTCCTAGGATGGGAACATTCTTATGCTCAATGCAAGGTGACAAAATTGTTCAATAACACTCAAAGGAATGTTCTTCCCACGGGTGAAAGGTGTCAAGCTGTAGCGGCTAAGTGATTGCAAGGTTGAATTTCAATGGGGTCGGCCCCTATGGAAAAATATCACAGTATGAGGCTAGAATGAAAAATCCATTGGAAAAAGTGATATTCCCTAAACCTATATGCCGGCGACAAAAATGATCCCTGCCATGATGGGTCAGCAATCATGAAATCAAAGTGGTGAAAAATATCTCAAAGTCTTCATTTTACCTTGAAATACAACCTATCCCAGCACTCAAAGCCAAAAGGTCAAAAAGTTTATAAAATGTTAAATATAAATATAAACTTTATAAAAGTGGGTTTTTAAATTTTGAAATTTAAAATATAAATAGGGCCTTTTGACTTACCAAATTTCATGTGTTTGAAATAGTTGAGTGCTTGATACTTAGAGAAAACATTTGGCAACCAAATTCCACCAGATCTCTTAACCAAAACATCAATCCAACCTCCAGGTAATCTTAAATCTGATTTCTTAGTGAATTGAATGAATTCAAGTGTCTTTCAAGGAATTTTCACCATAGATATTTGTTTATAGAATTTAGCTTTGCGTGTACACGGGTTGGATACTGTGAAGTTGTGTATAAAAATCCCTATATGCGACTGTGTATGAAGGAAACCCGCGTACACATAGAATGAAATGAAAAATCATGATTTCTAATAGAGGAAATCACTTAAATTTGCAGGATGTTAATTAGATGAAGATAAAGATAACATAGTGAAGTGGAAAATGAATCCATGAATGATCCATTATCATTGGATGCACTGCGAGGATGTGGATTGTTAGCAAATTTAAAAATTCCAAACTGAAAACCCAGATAAGATTTCCCGAAGAGGAGATCCATTCAATCTGCAAGGGAACGCCCGAGGGGGTCTTAATGTGGATCATTACATTGGCATCTACTGCACACTAGAGACAAAGAAGTTCAGATCATAGATTCGGATAAAAAATGTAGTGAGGTTGCCCATAAAAATTCTCCTTTTTACCATAGTGAGGGTAGCAGGGTTAGCATCATTACACCAGGATTCTCGTCCTACCATGTATTTGGCAGTAGACTGCCTCTCAAAATTTTTTGACAAGTGTACAACACTCTTGGCCAGTATGAAAAAGAAACTTACTTCAGTGAAAAAAGGTAAAAAAAATCATTTTTGGTATGGTACCATTCTTTGTACGTTATTCTTTGAGAGGATACTAGGACTTCGACCCAAAGTGTTTTCCACCATTAGCAACCCCAGAGATCCAAGGATAGCTAGGTGGGTTGATATGATGAAGAGACTAGGGGGTGGTAAGGTCCCTATAACAACATTTGATGATGAGTTCTTCCTTTGGTGGGAACAACAAGTCATATCTATCAAGGACTACCCTTATGTAGGCATGTAATTTTGAGCAAATCCAAAACTAGTGCTTCCCAAACGCACTGCATGGGGTGCCATCGGTAAAATTTTAAGATTTTATGTTATTTTTTTTTTTGTATTTTAAGAATATGATCTTAAAAAATTAAAATTTATTTTTGATGAGACAAAAAATCTTACAATATTTTTTGATCATGATACTAGTGTTGCTCTAGTGAGACTTGAAGGTCTACCTAGGCACATGCATCATGGAAGAGATGCAGAGAGTGCAATAGCAGGGACCGATAGAGTTTTCCATGTTGTTCATAGGAACTTGGAGAGTTTTATTCGCCAGGTTCCTATGGCAGCAGTAGAGGACCTTCCGAAGGACATTCAAAGACGCATGGTAGGAGTACCACGAGATTGGGTGTGGCTCTTCCAAAGGGTGGCTAATGACATTGTATTTTTTTGTGATTCTCATCTAGGGAAGGGCCCACGGACCTATATTATAAATGATTTATCTTTTATGGACATGATTGGGCTTAAGCCCTAATTTTGTAAGACATTTTGTATCGATTTTGTATAACTTTTGGACATATTATTTCTATCTATATACAGACTGTTCCACTATGTGATGATCATATATATACATATGAAATTTGATTATTTTTTATTTTAATGTGATGAATGATTAATGTGCCAATATACTTGATTAGCTATAGAATCAAAAAATTAATTTTCTGATCGTGGAATATGAATGAAAGTAATAAAATTAAATGATCTTTGTAATAGTCACATTCTTAGAAATTGGCGATATAAAAAAGGAGCTATCACACTATACATGTTGTTTAAATGAGACACCACTAGTTGCGAGTCCAAATATACCACTAATGATTCAAAACCAAGAGATGTTGCTTCAGATAGTAAGTTAATGATGGCAATATATTCAACCATATTGTTTGAAGTAGGGCCAATAGATACACCTCTTGAAACTAACACCTGATTAAACTTACCAGATGGATAGTAAATTACCCAAGCAGCGGAAGCCAAGTTCTGGGTGCATCTACTAGCACCATCTACGAACCCTAGATATACCATATCATCCATCGATACCTTCCAAAGCAGATCAAAATTATTTACATCAATATGAAACCCATAGAAAGATATGAACAATTATATACAATATCTACAAGATAAAGCAAATGCTAGGCAAGAACCTAGGCATAATACTTCTTAAGATAGAGCCCATTTCTGGGCTCTGATAGCGCATTTCCATTGAAGTCAACCAACTCATAGGCTCCTTTCTTCCATTTGGGGAATTTTGAGGTCTAAAATGGGCCTCCTAAGGAAATTATAAAATAATAGTGGAAATAATAAAATAAGATTAGATTACATCATCAAATTTTAGAGGGAAAAAAGATAAAACTACTTTTTCAACTCGTATTTTCAACTTATCTCCCTATGGGTTTACTCAAATTTCGAGTGGGAACACTTGTTGATGCATAATTTGATTCCTCATCAAAGGAGTAGCTATGTTACATAGTTTCAATGGACCTTGATACACAAAAAATGAGAAATACATGAAAAACGTTATGGTAATCACATTTTTTCATGTATTTCTCATTTTTCGTGTAGCAAGGTCCATCAAAAGTATGCAACGTGGGTACTCCTTGGATGAGATATTAAATTTTCATCCAATGAGCTCTCCTGCTCAAAATTTGAGTAAAACCTTAGGGAGATAAGTTGAAAAAATAGTTTTATTATTTTATTATTTTTTAATCTTTTTACGTTTTTACCCCAAAAATGGTGAATCATCCTCCATGGTTGACATCATAATCTTGAATCCTATTGGTTCTTAGTTTATTTTGGTTGTACATTTTTCTTAGGAGGCCCATTTTAGACCTCAAAATTTCTCTAATGAAGACCTTTTTAATGATGAACGGGTCATACCACATAGGTTTGAACTTTTCTACACCCAAGGTGTCTTTGTCTTGGTCATAGACCAAGACAAGGTCACCTTTAGAGAAAACCCTAGGCTGCACAATCTTATCATATTGGATTTTCACTCTCTTTTCATGAGCCTCATTGATTTTCATTGCATCTTGATGCTGCTCATCAAGATGTTCCAAATGAACAAGGCATTCTTCAAGACTAGATGTATCTGGAAGAAGTTATACCACTAATTTAAGAGATGGAATCTCACATTCCACCAAGAAGATCGATTACAAACTGTAAACTGTTGAAAACGAGTGAAACCCATAGTGGTATTAACCAACATTTGGTATGCCCAAAGTGCAGGATATAACATATATGCTAATTGGACCGATATTTATTAATCATCCTTTGCAAGATAACTTTTACAGATGATCTGAATGAAAAGTGGCCTACACCCATGGTTTTTATCCGCCCATGGTATTGTAAGTGACATCTATCCATGATATTCATTTACCCATGGTATGTATCAACCCATGGTATTCATCCATGCATGGAATTTACCCATGGTATTGTAAGTGGTATCTACCCATGGTATTGACCTATGTCACCTATGGTATCTACCCATGGTATTGTAACTCAAAAAAAGGCTATAAATAACAAGCCTCATTTTGTAAAAGGATAGATTGGCCAACACACTGTAGCTTCTACAATTATTCTCCATTTTAATAAAAAATTTCTTTGTGCTTTTATTTATTGTGTATTCTTCTCTCTTTTTTAAAACCACAAAGAAACTTGTGTGATATGTCGGATGAGGAAGATATCGTTGATTCAAAATCAGCAATGTTGCTGAAATTTTTCTTACGACAATTCATGGACAGTGGCTCTCCTATCTTTTTTGTTAATTTCTAGTGCATAATTTAAGAGAAATAGTTATATATATCATCTCCCCTTGAAAAATCACCCAATTTCAAAAAAAAATCGGTTGAATTGGAGGCCGAACGAGGGAGTTATCGCTGATTTAAAATCAACTATTTTTTTTTCAGAAATTTTGTGACGATGGGATAGTTATAGTGTGAATATGAGAGTCTAGAGTCTCCAGATAGTGATTTCAAACACATTGAAGATGCAAAATGCTCATTCCATTTCCAAAAACAGGTTATAATAAATATTCTGAGTTATATTAACCGAGTTATTCTCATTTTAAATCTGGAGCAGTATTTGGAGTGGGTTCCCTTTGGAGACGTGCCCTCTCACTCTGCTTTAGTAGGCACCTTCTTCACATTCATCAGTTTCAGCATAGCAGTGTTCAGCTTGGATTATTTTGAGACGTTTTCTCCCACCCCAAGCTATGAAGGCACTTTCTACTTCGTCAACAATCAACATCACGGTTATGGGCCAACTGCACAAAATCCTTCTCATCGAAGTCCATTTGCTAGGCCACACACTGTTAGTATCACAGTTGGTCACAAGTATTATAAGGTGTCTCTATCCTTGGATCTTCATTTTTCATGGTTCTGGTTCATCCACAAACCCACACTTCATCGAATTCCATTTGTTAGGCCGTACACTATTAGTATCACAGTTGGTCACAAGAATTATAGGGTATCTCTATTCTCGGATCTTCGTTCATCACGGTTATGGGTTAACCACACAAAAGACTTCTCTTCAGTGGATCTTATTTTTCAACAATGGCTTCTCAAGAGGGAACTTCACGTGATGGAGACCATTTCTTCTTAAGGAGGGAGGAATGATTTGAATGAAAAGTGTCTTACACCCATGGTTTTCATCCACCCATGGTATTTATCTACCCATGGTATTTATCTACCCATGGTATTGTAAGTGACATCTATCCATGATATTCATTTACCCATGGTATGTATCCACCCATGGATGAATTGTAAGTGGTATCTACCCATGGTATTGACCCATGGTATCCACCTATGGTATCTACCCATGGTATTGACCCATGGTATCCACCTATGGTATCTACCCATGGTATCCACCTATGGTATCTACCCATGGTATTGTAACTCAAAAAAATGCTATAAATAACAAGCCTCATTTTGTAAAAGGATAGTTTGTCCACCACAATGTATCTTCTACATTTATTCTCCATTTTAATAAAAATTTTATTTGTGCTTTTATTTACTGTGTTTTCTCTTCTTTTTTTCCTAGCATTGTAATTTTGCAGATCTTGGAAGATTACCCCCAAGATCCGGATCAACAGATTTATTCATGGCTTCAACCTGACCATTGGCTTGAGGATAGTATGGAGATGATTTCTCCTACCAGAAACCCAATTTCAGAGCCAATTCAGACATTAACATATTCTAAAAATGATTGCCATGGTTAGTGAAAATATCCTTTGGAATACCGAAACGAGAAATGACTTGGTTGAATAAGAAAAGAGTTGTTATCTCACTATCGTTTGTGAAAGTAGGCATAGCTCTGAACCACTTAGTAAATTATTCCACCACTATGATAATATACTTATGACCCTTTGTCGAAAGTGGGTTACAAGTTTTAGAATAAATACCCCACTTTGTGAAAGGACCGACAATGATAAAAGGAAAAAGCACAGCTATATGAGTGTGCATTTTCTGAGTGTAAACCTGGCATGGATGGCACTTTTTGACTCCTTCAACATAATCCTTGAAAATCGAAGGCCAAAAATAGCCTACACAAAAAAAAAAATGGGTTTTAGCAAGCTCAGATAGATGACCATCACAAGCTGCAATGTGGTAGTCTTTCAACATGGACTCAGCTTCTTCTAAGGTTAAACAACATCTATGGATTGAAAAAATCCCATGACGATACAAAGTGCCACCGATAATAATGTAACTTCTAGCCAAGTGACGCAATTTTCTGCGTTCATCCTTCGAAAAAGAGAGAGAAAAATTCAAAGTATGGAGATATATTATGTTATCTGCATACCAAGGATATTGTGAAGAAATAAGGAAGATATGTTCGTCAGGAAATGACTCTTCATAAACAACATCTTCTTCTCAAGACAACTCTAAGATTAATTCTGCAAATACTAAAGATTTTTTAGATTTGGCTAACATGAATTCAAGATTGAATTCCTATAAGATAAAAATCCATCTGTTATATTTTCCCCCAATAACTCGCCTACTTAGAACAAACTAAAATGGGTTAACATCAGTCAAGATGAAAGATTTTTTAAGAAAAAAATAAAGTGTCGAAGTCGTTGGACAACATGAACAGCTACCAAAACTAATTTCTTTATAGGAGAATATTGTAGTTCAGGACCAACTAAGGCTCGGCTCAGATAATAAATCACATGCTCACAGAGAGCATCGTCTTCCTAAACCAAAACCATACCTATGGTTGATTCTGCCGCAACGATATAAAAAAGGAAATCCTTGTTATAATCGGGTGGGCTCAGTAAAGGAGTAGAGGTGTATTCTTTTTCAAAGCATCGAATGAGCATTGAGGAAAATCGTCCCATAAAAATGGAACTCTCTTCTTCAGTAAACTCATAAATCATTTTGTAATCTCAACATACTTGACGATAAATATCCTCAATAAATTGCCTTTTCCTTAGAGACGTTGAAGCTGACAGATAGTGGATGGGGGAGGAAATTGAAGTATTGCCTCAACCTTGAATGGAACAACACAAATACCTTTAGTAGATACAATGAATCCCAATAACTAATTGGATGTGAGAGCAAAAACACATTTATTTGGATTCAACCAGATCTTGTAATAACGCCATCGTTCAAAAATCAAATGAAGGTGATGTGGATGATCAATTCTGTTTCGAGAACGAACAACTATTTCATCCAAATATTCTTCGATAATATGTTTGACGTCATGGAAAGCATATGACATGACCCACTGAAAAGTCGCTCCAACATTTTTAAGGAAAAAAGGAATCTTTTTGTATGCAAAGATAATATATGGATAGATAAAAATTGTCTTATGCTGATATTTTGGATGGATAGTAATCTGATTATATCCTGAAAATTTGTCCATGAAGGAAAAAAATCTTGTTTCCCGCACATTCATTAATAATATTATTGATAAAATGTGTGGGGAAATTATCTTTCATACAAGCCTATTTCAAATCCCTAAAATCAATGCATGCGTGGAATGATATCGTTCCTTGCTTTTTATCAATAGGGACTGGATTCGAGACCCACTCAATTAATAGAACATGGTATATGAAACCCGCCTTCAGCATCTTTTCAACCTCGGCTTTGATGGTTGTTTCTTTCCTAGGGTTCATCGGTTGAAGATTTTTCCGTACAGGCTTAACGTTCTCATAGGTCTTGATTTCATGTTGGACTATTGATGGATCAATTCAGGGAATTTCCTCACAATACCAAGCAAACACATCTCGAAACTCTTTAAAAATATCGGTATAAGTATGAATTTCTTCAGGGGAACATTAATCTCTGGTGAATAAATTATCGGTAATATTGGAATCCCTGGATATGTTCACCAGAATAGTTTTTGAAATAATGTACATATTACCTTCGGAAAAAATCTGTGTTGGGGCCAAAGGATTTAAGATTGTATGAACATTTCCAGTTGAAGAAGGAATAGACAAACTTGATTCCACTTGATGCAAATATGGGAGACAATATGACCGATGATGCAAGTCATCTCACGGTTTTTCTACATCGGTCATTACTTCTAGGATTGCATCCTCAGATGGTAAGGTGGTACCAAAATAGTCCATAGAGGAAGTAGAGTCAAGAGTCCAGGTCAGAGCCACATCTCCATCCAAATCCTCTGATGAAAGAGGAGTACGATCAAAATATGCAGTATTAAATATAAATTGATAAGTGATTTTTGCTACAGACATGGGGTATGTCATTCCACCCACTTTCCCATCCTCTAATGTGCTCGTAGGGGAGGGTAAGGGCCAAGGATCAAAAAAATAATGAGTTATGAAGAAACTTCTTCAAGTAGGGGCCTTGGAGGATGAAATGGCATTAATTCGAGCAATAGGAGAAGGAAGATCAAAATTACCCATCAATGAGGAATACATTCTGACTCCTAAATTCTCCACAGGCATCTTTGCATTCTTCACCAAGGGAACAATATTAACAAAATATGCATTGGGTTCTTTAGGATAATAAGCCATTTGATAAAAATTAGCAATAAAATCCATTTCATAAATCCAATTTCGACCCAATAAAATATTATAAATGACCATAGAATTTTGTGAGATTAGGTGAAGGAACAACTTGAGGAGATATGATAGCCTTCCAATGTGCAATCGACATGACACATGTGGAAGCCCCTTCATCAACTAGAGTTCAAAATATACTCATTTTCTGAAATGTAGATTTGATCTAGAAAGCCATATCATGGGGGAGTCTCTTCTTAATATTTAACATATCAAATGTTATAATAAGAGATTTTTTTGGATCTATCACTCCAATCGCAATGAGAAATGCACTCCTTTTTGCAGGACACAACTAGAGTACCTATAATGCTGACATTGCACATGGACTCTAGGAAAAATATTGAACAATAGAGTAGCTTTGGGTAGCCTTGGCATTAGTATTGATAGTCGAATGTTTTGTAGAGCCTTTCGACATCCGAGTTATAGGCTCAACTATGGGTCTCTCAATATGGAGCTGCTCTAAACATCGGAAGCATCCTTAGTGTTAAAAGGTTCTGGCTCACCATAATCATGTGATCTTGTAGCAACATCAACATGAGACCTCACCATATAGATTCAATGAAGTTTCCCCCTCCTGACTGCCTCTCGCAGGGGTTCCAGTATTACTATTCGCACCGGCAAGCATTTGTTTCCCTTGGGGAAAAGGGTTGGTAAGAAAAATCCTAGGAGCTAGAATAACCATGTTGTGCGAACAAGTGTTGAGTGTCTTGAATCTTAGGACAAAGATGAGTTGAATGATATCCACAGCATAATTTTCATGGAAATTTGACTTTTTCTTTCGACTCATTTTTACCCTCTCCAGTATTATCACTGGGTTTGTTCACATTTCCTTTCCCATCCTTATCCTTTTTTCTTACCACTTCACTTCTTCTTCCCATCAGATTTTTTATTTCCTTTGGGGTTCAAATATTGGACAATGTTAATAGCTAAAGGTTGAGAATTCATAGGCACTGACGATGATGCCTGAACCGAAGAAGCAGTTTATAAAGAAAACTATTGCAATTGACTTAGTAGGTTATTCATGTTATTATCAATCGATCCCACTATTCTGTCGACATGGGGCTTAGGCTTGGGTTTGGCTAAATTGATCATAGATCAAGGATCAATAAGAAAAATCTTGTAGAGAACTCTAGATTGAGAATATATGATTTCTAACTATTGGGCTCTAAAGATGGCATGTTCTTCAATGAACACTCTGAAGAGCAACACATCCTTAGAAATTTATGTCTGTAAAAAACCATTCTATAAGGAATTCATTAGGGATATAGGCCTTAATGAGCCTCTTCCTTCTACGCCATTCCTAAATCTAGTCAGAAATATGAGTTGCTTTATCTTGTTGGAAACTAGCCAACAACTCAGTTCCAGCATCATATCGGACATGCAATTGAAAATGGTTTTAAAACATAGTATCCAACTCACCAAGCGTAGTAAAGGTGCCCCCACTAATCTCTATGTACCATTTTGCAGCATTTTCAGTTAGGGTGTGTTGGAATAACCTCAACCTAATTGAATCATTGATAAGGGAGTTGGATGAACACCATAAGTGGAATGTTGTTACATGATCTATTAGATCCTCTCTAGAATTCCCTTCGAATTTTGGAATATTAGATGAAATTTTGGTGGGAACTGGAGGCCAAACTAGATTATACTAGATCAGATCATTTGTCAATTTTGAACTATATGGAAAATTTAGGGTTTCCAGGAATGATAAGCGTGGAGGAGTGGGAGAAGTCCACCCACTAAGAGTAGAATTTCCAATGTTGGGAAAAGAGTCACCTGGATTTGTATAGGCACTAGGTTTCCAAGGGCTATTCATAGAAGAGGATGAACCATAAGGAAATCCTTATGGCCCAGAGGTATTTGTATGGTATCCACCCCTTGTCGTAGAGTTTCTAAACATAGGAAAATGCCCCCCAGCGAAGCAATGAAAGAAGAGGAAATCCCATGATAAGGATTCCATGCATTTTCTAAAGGATAAAAGACATGTGAGGTCTTGATAGAGGGGAAAGGCATACTCCCCTGTTTACCAAATAAATAATATTGATTCCCAATCCCTAAAACACTAACTGAAGGGTTTTCCCATCCTTGATTTACTTGAAAATGATTAAAATTTTGAGCGGTGAAAGGTAATGATCCTATGCTCAAGGATGGGCTGGCATGAGGTATATGACCACTTCCAAAAGGGAAACCTTGAAAATAATATGAACCACTTGGCATAGAAGTAATTGGTGTGGAAACAATAGATGGGAAGGTTTAAGGGACTAAAGGAATTGCACTGGATGGAATCCCAAAAGTATAAGAACCAGTGTAGGAATCAAAAGGTTGGGTTCCCCCACTCAAAACTGGAATGGAGGTAGAGCCAAGAACTATGGTACTAGGTGTGATAGTGGATATAGAAAGTGTAATTCCTCATTCAACTGAAAGAGGGGTATGCACACCATAAGTATATGTAGTTGAAATTTTTCTTATAGCATTGGCCATCGAAATAAAAATAGAGAAAGCAGGGCCCATCGACCTATGAATCGGGGTTCCAACGTACAATAGAAAATCTAAAATATTAGAAGGAAGGGGTGAAGAATGAATCATGGGTGACTCAGGAACATCTGCAACCTCAACCTCATCTTCCGATTAGAAGAGCACCCTAGAAAGGACGAGAGTGTTCCTGTCCAAATTACGGCTTACACTGGGTTCACTTTCTGAAACAATAACCTGAAAAGGAGGATCAATCTCTGATGTGTTTATTTCTACTGGTTGAAAATAAACAACATAATTTATCTTGTGCCTTCTATATGAAGTCTCGACACTCGTAAGTGAGAGCCCACGAAGCCTCCTAGATCGATGAACTGGTCAATTAGTCAATTTTAATTATTTAAGAAAAAAATTTACATACTCAAAAAAATAGAAATCAATGGAAATCTAGGAGAAAAGAACACTCACTAAAAGGTCCCTAAAGATACAACCAAAGAAGCTACTTTCAATTATTTCTGCTCTGGGTTATTAGGACCAAAAACAAAAATAAAATAAATTGAATATAACGACCTTCCAAAGATATTATAGGATAATTACGGTCTATTATTACCAACGAAGGTAACAAAAAAAAATACAGTGACCTCCAAAAAAAATCCTTTGTCGGTGCAAGTACACGAGCTTTGCAAGGGCACCCTCCAGAAGTACTAATGAGAGTGATACAACATCTGCCTTAGGTACTATGGGTCCCTAGGAAAGGCAACTAGAGTCACCAGTTCGTATCGGAAGCCAGGCATAATAGTCTTTGGTCAAGAGTTAAGAAG
Source organism: Pinus albicaulis (assembly GCA_034641835.2). NCBI lineage: Eukaryota > Viridiplantae > Streptophyta > Pinopsida > Pinales > Pinaceae > Pinus > Pinus albicaulis. Next base: position 185,095,906 of record CM076584.1, read on the forward strand.
TAGGAGAGGGGTTATCGCTCTTCCTTGTTTTCACTCACCTTCATTCTTAACTCCCTTATGAGAAAATATTTCTCGGACAACTTAACGGGACTATATTTCACTCTTTAATCAACTTCTAAGCTTTCATTTTAGAGTGGACTTGGAGAGTCAACTCTCCACACACCTATTCCAAGGCCCTAAATTCCCTAGACTAGTTGATGTATCTACGAAAAATAAAAAAATTATAGCTCATTTTAATTAAGTGCTTGATTTTAGTGGTTGATTTTAAAGTCACAGGTAAATGGAAGTGAAACTTATGATATTTTTTATGCAAAAAGAAACCAATAGAAAACCTGGATACAGAAATGCAACTCTTTTTCTTCGATGAATAGTGATTTCTATAATGGTTCTATGAAAAAACTATGGAAAAACTCTTTTCTTTTTCTTTTTAAAACAAAATCACACACTCAAAATCTATCAAAAATACTACAATTCTTATAATGCAACTACCTTAATGAAAAATAAAACGCTTAAATGCAAGCTTCTATGGACTACTCTAAAAACAAACAAATGTGTTTTTTAAAAAGAACCAAAAGGAAAAAAATTGACACAAGAAGGAAAAAATGCAAGGAAAGTTCTCCCAAACCAAGAAAATTTAAAATTTAAGGGGGAAAATTCACACTTGCTCAAAAGCTAAAAAGACCAAAAACAAAAACCAAAGAAAAGAAAGGCAAACAAACAATTTTTTTTTTTATCTTTTTCGATTTAAAGGAAAAATAAAGCTTTGAGAATACAAAAGCAACCAATACCGAGATCAAACTCAAGCACAAAAGACCTCAAACTTCACAAGCCATTAGCAATCATGAAAATGATAAAACCTAAAGCGAAGAGAGACCAAAAACCTGAATAAATTGATCTAAACAAAATCATAAAGACTTCATCAAGTAAGAAATATTTCAGGGAAACCAAAAAACTTTCCAAGATTGCTACAACACTTCTCAAAAAGTAGAAGGAAACCAAATAGGCCAACTTAAAGAATGTAAAATAAAGTAATGAAAATATTGGGTTATAACCGAACTGAAAATCAATTCATTGTCCCAAAGACACAAAACAGCCAAGTACTTCACCAAGAAATCCTGAACCCAATCTTTAAAACCAAAAACTTCACCAAAAATCAAACCCTAGGTTGACAAGGTCTTCTCACAAAAAGAGATAGGAAAAGTGATAACAGAAAGAGACAAGACTTTTCCAGAAAAATGATGACTCCAATAAAGCACTTAAAACCAGGAAAGATCATTTACTAGGAATAGGATTTGAAAAATTCAACCAAAACCAAACATACGCGCTTGTACAGAGATATACCTGCATAAAATGCGACTATGTGTAATAAAAAGTGTGTATATATAGAACATCAAATAAAAATAAAAAGTACAGGCCTGATCCAGAAAATCAGACTACCTTCCTAGACTGCAAACAAGCCAATGACATTGGAAAAATCAAGAAACGAAATAAAAAATCCCAAATAAAGATAAAAACAACCCTTATTAGGAAATACAAGATTTTATTCCCTAAGGAGTCTCCAACTAAGTTGTGGTAAAAAACTCCCTAGGGTCAGGGTTGAGAACCCCAATAGATCGAAGGGCATCAATCAAGAAGAAGCCAACAATCACATGGTCCTAGTACTTAAAATACTAAATTCGGGTTAGGATAAAGTACTCGCAGGTCCTATGTTTGGTGTCGTTCTCATAGGGTCCAAACCCTCTGCTTCCTCCAATGCTATAAGACCTGCAACAAATTTTAGAGAAACATGTATACAACAAGTAGTTCAAAGCATGTGTATGATGTGAATGTTAGATCATTAAACATAAAGACATAAAACATGAATCATACATAATAAGATCATAACATGAATTATAACATAATACCATGACATTTAGGAACAAGACAGAGCTTCTTTATTGATATCAACAAAATAATATAAAAGAATACAACCTGATTCGACCATGGCTCCAAGTGAAACCTTTCTTTGGATATAATCTGAGCTTATGCGGGAACTCAATATAATATATAAATACACATAAATGCAGAGATGCAGCAGAAATAATAGTTCATTTCATTAATATCACATAACTGAAATATGCTTACAGACAGAATGGAAATAAAATAGTTGGGGTGCTCGTAGCTTACCTTTGAGAAGAGATGTGGTGGGTACAGGCCTCTAAATTGTGTTACAATGAAGCTAGAAGGAGAAACAATGGAAAACCCTAAACATCCAAAAACCTAACCCTATGAGATGAAGCTCCAAAACTATGGGCCCCATTTGGGTAAATTGGTACATCAACTTCCCGGGGACATATCTTTGGCAAACGATCTTTGTTTGACATGCACAATACCTTGTTAGAAATATCTATCTGATGACTACAACTTTACATGTGAGCAACATCAGTCAAATACCCATGTTACTCTCGGTTTTCCCAAAAAATGTCGTCCAGGGCCTCAAAATGGCTCCGGAAGTTCAGGACCTGAAAAAAACTTGCTAAAAATAGTAAATTGTGCTATAATTAAGGAAAATTAAAAACTGAAAGAAACAATGGTGGGGCCCCAAGTGGAATAGATAGGTGGCCACCAATATCCACCTGGATCAATCCTCTCCCATTAGGAAGAAATGGTCCCCATTGCATTGATTTCCTCCATGAGATTAGGAAACTTCTACTGAACTTGGTCCCTGGTGAACCACTTGCCTTGGTGTGGGAGTTGGCCAACTTTGACAACACGATACAGTTAGATCTTTTGCTGGAAATTGTTCTTGATTTTAATGTCCGTGATATGATCCATGGTGGATATTTCGTACATTATGGGTTTAAATTTGTTGGTGTGAGTTGTTCTACAATGTCAGAGGTTTCCATTAGAGGTGGGAAGTAGGGCCGAAGCCAGTCCACATTGAATACTGTGTGCAGAACAAGGAATGGTGGAATACTAAGGTTGTAGGAATTGTCCCCTATAGCCTTGGTGATGGTGTATGGCCCATATAGAAGCGGGCGAAGCTTATGGTGGGGTCCAGTGAGGTGCTCCTTATGCAAATGTAGCCAGACTTTTCGTCCACTTGGAAGTTGTGTGGCCCCCGATGTTGATCATATCATTGTTTGTACTTGGCATTGGATCTGTCCAATATGTCATGAACCTATTGGAGAATGTGCTGAATGAGCTCAATGAATTTTTTCACTTTGTCAACTTCAGACTGGACATGAGCCAAATTTGCCTGAGTAGCCGCAAATGGCATGGCTAAGTCAATGGGACATAATAGTTGGAATACCAAGCCCACCTGAAAGGGGTTGTGGCCGTTTTAGCTGTGGAGAGCCCGGTTATAGTTTTTTTGTACATTAAGGGGAGGCTCTCATCCCATGTGCATGGATGCTTTGAGTTGTACATGCGCATAATGTGTATAATCATCCTATTGACGACCTCTGTTTTGCCATCAGTTTGGGGATGGAAAGTTTTGGACTTGGTGAGATTGGTGTCCAACATTGACCAGAGGTTGGACCAAAATGTACTGAGGAACCTGTTGTCTCGATCTGAGATGATAGACTATGGGATCCCAAATTGTACCCACACTTGTTCAAATAATATTTTAGCAGTGGTTTCTGCTGTGATATTCTTCTTGCATGCCACCATAATGTCCATCTTCAAAAATCTATCGACGACCACGAAAACACAGTCATTTCCATGCTTAGTAGAAGGAAGGCGGGACATGTAATCCATGGAGATGGATTCCCAAGGTCGACTAGGGGTAGGCATTGGAGTATAGAGGCCTTGCTTCTTGATGTTTGGTTTGGCAATGGCATAGGCAGTGCAGGATTTGATGTACTTCCCGACATCCAGTCGAAGGTTCGGCCAATAGAAATACTTATGAAGTATTGCCACTATTTTCTTGACCCCGATGTTATCACTCATAAAAATGAAGCATCATTTGACAAAGTCCTAGAGGTTGATGTGTCAAAGGTAAGGTCATAGAATTCATTTTTCAATACTTGGTCAAAGAAAAATTTTAATTTAGTCTATCCTAAGGTCTAAACCCACCCTCATTCAAACCCTCTCATGTTACATCAATCATGATTTTTTGACAGATTTCAATTTCCAAGGTTTCTTTACCGAAAATGTCTTTTAACCCAAGAAACCACAGTTTCATAGCGAAACACACTGAGAAAAGTCACTTTTCTCTACGAAACTGTTGATAGTTTCGTAGCAAAAAAAATCAAATTTACACTAGATACGCTACGAAAGCACAGTTTCCTATATGTCTTATCAGATTAGCTTTTAAGTGTCAAAATATCGTTGGGAAAGGGTAAGTTAGATGTCATTCATGTCATGGAGGGATAAAACCAAAGTACATGGTGAGGTCTGAAGTCATCATCATCAGTTTAGGTATGTATGAGTCATCATTGAGTCATGAGAAGACATCAAAACATCAAAATATTTCCTAATTTATTCATTTCTCATTCTTCATTCCTCCTTTGTGGGATATTGAGCTCTGGAGAGCTATTACATTGAGCCAAAACTATGGCTTGTGTTTTCAAAGGTTTACATTGCACATTATCAAGCGAGGCTGCAAACTATCAAGCAAGGCTGTGAAGACATTAAAGAAACCATGAAAGAAAAAAGAAGGAAAAATAAGGCTGGACAATTTTTGAGATATGAACCATCAGATTTGAACTTGATCAATGAAGACCCAACAACTGTGGAATTTTTGAAAAGGACAACTATTGATAGTGAGTCTAAGACTTTAGATGAAACACAACACTTATTAAAATTGACCCAACCATTGAGGAAAGAAGTCAAACATGTCAGAAGGATGAATTTGCAATTGCAGTCTACTAACAGAAGGTTGGGAAATCAGGTTAAGGACCTCCAGTATCAGCTTGAATTAATCCATGATGAATTGCAGAACAAAGGTCTAAAAATGACAATGCTTGAAGAGAAAATAGCTCAATCCATCATAAATGAGGAAGAAATGCCTCAAGGATCATAAGGTGAATTGGTTTAAGGTTTTTAAGGCTAATGGCATGATAGAAGCAAGCACACGGGCTTCACTTAATGAACCTCTAACATATCACGTGTGATCATAGCATATTAAAAAACACCCTTAATTTGAGTACATATTGGAAAATACCTCTAAAATTCACATTATTTAACCCCCTCCCAATATAAACCCAATACCTTCCCAATTAAAAAAACCCTACTTTCACTATATATTGTAGGTATCCATTTTTTCATTAACATTTTTTTATACCCCTTTATATTTTTTCATTAACTTTGAGCTCCATTTTTTATACTTTCCAATATAAAAACCCTTTACCCACTATATATCCCCCAATATGAACCCACGTGGTATGGTATTGCTTTTGCAGTGAAGCCCCTATGGAAGCAAGGTTTTTTCACTTATGAGGTTTAATTTTTCAAATTACACAAAAATCTAGAATTTCAGCAGTTTCGTATCATGTCTGGGCTTGAAGAACAACAAAACGCTACGAAACTGTCCTATTTTCGTAGCGAAATTTTTTTAAGGTTTCTGACCAACTGAAAAATAATTTTCGAATCTAAAAGAGTTTTTTTTTCATCACAGACCCAGGTACAAAAACCTCTCTCATTTTTTGCAAATTCATTATGAGGTAGCCGAAATTGATAAATTAAATGCGCTACGAAACTGTTGTTACGAAACTTTCATGTACATGATTGTTTTAGCAATAAACTTCAAGTTCATTTTCTGGTCAAATGAAAAAAAAAATTGGAAATCTGAAAGATTTTTTTCTTCATCACAGCTCCAGCTACACAAATCTCTCTCAGTTTCTGCAAATCCATCAGGTTTTGGAAATTATACACTCATCTTGGAGGCCTATTTTTTCATAATTTTCACTGGCCAAAATGGTGAAAAAATTGTAAAATTTGACTTGGAGGAGGTCCAACTTATCATTCACATGGCATAATGATACATAAGCACTCTAGAACACTAAGAAAGTTAGTTGGTTGAAACTGATAAGGATTTTTAAATGGATTTGTTGAGTTATTTAATGAAAGAAGAGTCCTTTTTGGATTCAAACTCTACAAAACAGAAATATCCCTAGGAAGTCTCCAAGTGAGCTAATCCTATTTGAAATAGGTCTCTGAGGTGGGATTTCAAGGCTAGCAAGGTGGAAAATCATTTTTATGGGTCCTAATTATATAAAGGACTTAGTTTTAGAGTTATAAGGGGTTGGAATATGTTATGGCTGAATGCTATTATTGTAAACAAGTTTTTGATAAGTAATGGAGATGTTATCTCAGAAGACTATTTGATTGTAAAGATTTTGGAGTTTCTGCTATATAAAGTAACAACACAACTTTTCTTCACCTGATATTCTTATTATATTTAAATGAGTTTCTGTCCTATCTTTTGAAATTCTTTCTTCCAATGTCTTAATTCTTATTACTCAGAATTCATGACTGTTCATGCTCTGACTTCCTTTAAGTATTAAGCTATGGTCAAATGAGTTTTGTCCTATATTTTGAAATGTTTTCTTCCAATGTATTAATGATTATTACTCAGAATTCATGATGGTTCATGCTCTGACTTCCTTTAAGTATTAAGCTATGGTATATCTCTCTAAATAGTTTTCCTTCAATGCCTTGATGTCTCATTACTCAGAATTCGTGTATTACATGCTCTGACTTCCTTTAAACCTCAATTTATTGAAAATTTCTTGTATGTGTTGTTCCTCCATTGAAATATTTACAAACCTTAGCTTCCACAAGGAAAGCCTTTGTTATTGAGATCCCTATCACTGACTCCATAGCCCAATGGTAGTAAGCATTCATCTTTTCAACCTGCAAACATACAAAACCAAGACACAAATAATAGAGTTAGCCATATATCTTTATCATTAATCAATATCATAAACCCCTTTGAGAGAGCCCTCTCAAACTAAAGAGGCTAAGCTTCAGTCAAAATTTGGTTTGAAAGAGTTACACTAAATTTGTCTTATCAGCAGCCAATCAAGTACGATTTTGGTGATAACAGCTAAAATTCCCAACGACCCCATTGTAGTGTGCTTCCAAAATCATCTTGGCACGCTCACTTGAAGAAACAAAAATGTGTCCCAAGTGACGTAGTAGTGCATCCTGGAGGTGAAAATTTGGAAGTTTCTTACCCTCCAAGAGCGCCTTGTATGTGTGGTTGAATTTTGGATCGCTCTTTTAGAGAAGCATCCAATCAGAAGTCTGTGCCCACAATAGTTGAGAATGGTGGTTAGCACCAAGATTGGTGGTTAGTTGAGGCACTCTGCGACATTATTGGTGCTTCCCTTCTTATACTTGATGTTAAAATGAAATTGTGGCAGATATGTGGACCACTTATGATGGTGATCATTCTGCAACTTCCCTTGTGTTTGTATTAATTTCAGGGGTCAGTGGTCTATGTGGATGATATTTTCCTTCCCCAAAATGTATTGTTTCCATTGTTGGCAAGCCTGCACAATGGAATACATCTCTTTGTCATAAGTGAGATACTTCCAGACTGTGTTGGAGAGTGTCTCACTATGATATGCCATTGGATGCTCCTGTTGAGTAAAAACTTCCCTAATATCATAGTCTGAGGCATTTTTCTCGATCTCAAATGGTTGTTTCAAGTCTGGTAATGTGAGCACTGGGGCAGATCAGAGGCGATGTTTCAACTCGACGAACACCATCTATTGAGATTCAAACCAAAATTATTTTTCTTTCACTCCTCCCTTGGTGACTTGGCTCAAGGGCCAAGTGTTAGGTCCCTATATTACTAGTTTAGTCCCTTATTGTTATTAGTGTATCCCCGTTATTGTTATTTTTGTACCCCTGTAACCCCAATATTGTTATTATTGTGCCCTTACATTGTTATTGTTAGGTCGGCTAGGATTATATTGTGGGCCCATGGACTCCTATATATAGAAGGAGGTTTTGGTCATTTGTATCATCCAAGAATTTTTCATTTATGTAATGTATCGGAGGTTTCGCCCTCAAAGTGGCTGATTTATAAGGTGTTGATCTCTCTTTTCTTCTATTTTTGGAGCTGGTTTCATAAAATTTGATATCAGAGCTTTGGATTCTAGGGTTTCGCTGCTCCAAACAGGTCATTGTGGAATTTTTGCAATAAATTTTTTTCTACGAAGGTTCAGAATCTGAAATTTGTATAGCGTGAAGCCGAAATCCTGAGGAACCTCCTGTAACTATAAAATAGGTCATCGTGGAAGTTTTGCTACAAATTTTCGTATACAAAGTTTCAGAAGATGAAATTTTTACAGTGCAAAGTAGAAATCCCGAGGAACCTCTTGTCAAAATTTCAGATATTGTTTCGGAATATTTTTGGATATATGATCTGTGGAAGTTAGGATTTTTTCACGCTCCTGAATTTAATCTCAAAGAGGTGACCGTGGGAAAAACGTCATAACTCTCTCTCTGAGCATCGGATTGGGATTCTATAAAAAGAGGCTGCAATTACATGGACTTTAGTCTTTGGTATACCAATTTCAAATCCGAAGGAGGAAACAGTGACACGTGGCAAGTCATACAAGTTCCCTCTATGGAACTAGTCCATAATTAGGTCATCGTGGGAGATTGGGCATAACTTTGTCTTGAAGAACCCAAATCAGTCAGACCTGTGGCATTCAAGAGAATATTTTGAGGGCTACTTCAAGGCTGAATTTCAGATAGTGAAAATCCGAAATCACGGAGATAATTTAGTTTTAATATCTAGCTCCTCAAAAGCAAGAAAAAGGTGTGTATTTTTTTCGAATTATATAAGTCTCGTTTGAAAGAAAATAGTTTGAATTTATTCCAAGGGCATATTGAAGAATAGATATCAGTATTGAGTTCTAAAATGCCCCCTAAAAATAATTCAACACCAATTAAGCCTTCAGAAGGCTCTACTATGATTCATGAAGATGAAGAAACACAACATGAGATATCAAAATTACAAGAGCAAGTGCACCAAATTTCTCTATCGCAAAGAGAAACAAAAAATGAAATGAAAGTTTTGAAAAAAGACGTGGAAACTAAGATGGATGATTTGAAGAAAGGCGTGGAAGACTTGGTCAAATTTTACGGAGGAAATGATAGCACAATATGAGGATACAAAAAGAAAAACCTTCTTTAGCCAATTGATAAATCTCAAACACAAGGGTTTAGTGGTGGAGCACATTGAGGACTTCCAAAAATTGAATATAAGGGTAATTGATATTCTAGAGGAACGCAGGATTGATGTCTTCATAGGGACTTTAAAGGATAACATCCAACATGAAGTTCGCTTTTGGGAACCCGACTCATTGGAAAATGAATTTAGGCTGACAAGAAAAATTGAATGTAAAATTATGGCAACAAGAAAGCCTACCACACACATATATAAAGATGGAAGTGTTGCTACTCCTAGACTTCCACAACCTACAAGGTTGACACCACAACAATTGGAAGAAAAAAGAGCAAAAGGAATTTTCTACAATTGTGATAGCAAAGACACTAAAGGTCATAAAAGTGCTGAGAAGAAATTATTTTACATAGATTGTGAAGAGGAAGAAGAAAATGAACAAGAATCTTCAAAAGAAGAGGATATACACCAGAAACCAACCCTAGAAGAGGAAGAAATGAGTCTGACCATATCGTGTAATGGATTGGAAGGAATTACCACTCCTCAAACTCTCAAGATAGAAGGAAATATCAAGAAGAAAAAGATAATAGTGTTGATTGATTCAGGTAGTACCCATAATTTTATTCATTGTAAGGTAGCCAAGGAATTGAATTGTTTCCTATACCCAGCACCAAAATTTCAAGTGATGGTTACAAATGGAGGAACTATAAATTGCTTTGGAAAATGCCATAATATCAAGCTAACCATGGGGGAATATGTATGGAATAGTCCAATTCTTTCCATTCCTATGGGAGATGCTGATGTTGTACTAGGAGTACAATGGTTACAATCTTTGGGGACGGTAGCTTTTAATTTTCAAGAACTTTTCTTGAAATTGTTTTCAGAAGGAAAGGAAGTTGAATTATGGGGTATCGCAGGGAATTCAGGAAAGATAATAAGCTCTAATGTCATGAAAAAGCTTCTAAATAAAGAACAATGAGGTGTAATTGCACAATTATGCTCACTAGAGGTTCCAACATCAAAATCATCTATTTTTGCAGACCTACAAAAAGTCTTGGACAATCATTCCAAGGTGTTTGAAACTCCCAAAGGACTCCCACTTATTCATGATCATGATCATGCTATTCATTTGATTCCAGAAAGTGTTCCTCCAAACATCAGGCCTTATAGATATCCTTATGTCCAAAAGAGCGAAATTGAACGTATGATTGCAAAAATGTTAGAGGTTGGTATAATTCAACCTAGTCAAAGTTCTTTCTTTGCTCCATTAGTATTGGTGCACAAGAAGGATGGATCATGGTGTGTGTGTTTGGATTATAGGGAGCTCAATAAGCTCACCATTAAAGATAAATTTCCCATTCTTGTGATTGATGAATTATTGGATGAATTACATGGAGAAATTTATTTTACCAAGTTGGATCTTTGTTCAGGATATCATCAAATTAGAATGAAGGCTGAAGATATTCCGAAAACAACATTTCGAACTCATGAGGGTCATTATGAATTTTTGGTCATGCCTTTTGGCCTTACCAATTCACCTTCTACATTTCAAGGGTTGATGAATGCGCCTCTAAGAACATTATTGAAGAAAGATGCATTTTCATGGACTCTTGAAGCAAGTAAGGCCTTTTAACATCTTAAAGAGGCAATGTGCCTAGCACCAGTCTTAGCTATTCCATACTTCACAAAAACCTTTATTGTGGAATGTGATACCTCAGGAAATGGAATTGGTGTTGTTTTAATGCAAGAAGGAAGACACGTTGCTTTTGAAAGTCGTCCAATCAAATGAAAGTATTTACAGAAAGCTATTTATGAGAAGGAAATGTTGGCAATACTACATGCACTAAGGAAATGGAGACCTTACCTAATGGGAAGACACTTCAAGGTAAAAATTGATCATGATAGTCTTAAACACTTTTTGGAACAAAGACTATCTTCAGAAGAGCAGCAAAAATGGGTCACAAAGATGTTGGGTTATAACTTTGAAATAATCTACAAAAAGGGAAGCTAAATGTTGTTGCAGATGCACTCTCAAGAAAGAATAAAGAGGTGGAAGCATTGCTTTGTTCCATTTCTATTATCCAGCCAGATGGGATAACCGAAGCAAGAGATGAATGGAAGAAGGACGAAGAAGTGTGGACACTCATTCAAAAGTTGCTGCAAGATCCTAGTACATATGATACATTTAGTTGGAAAAATGATTCTTTATGGTACAAATATCGCTTATATCTTTGTAAGAATTCCCAACTAAAACAAAAGATTCTTTTATAATTGCACACTTCTCCTTTAGGAGGAAACTCGGGATTTTTAAAAACTTACCATGGGGTGAAGAAAGAATTTTTTTGGGATGGCCTTAAATCTGATATTCAAAATTTTGTGGCGGAATGTTTGGTTTGCCAGCAGAATAAAGTTGAGACAATTAAGACCCCAAGTCTTCTACAACCTTTATCCATTCCAAGTCAACATTGGGAAGAGATTTCAATGGATTTTATCACAGGTTTACCTAAGTCCGAAGGAAAGAGTGTCATCATGGTGGTATTTGATAGACTTACCAAGTATGCACACGTTTGTGCATTATCTCATCCATTTAAATCAAAATCGATTGCTACTACATTTATGGACATAATTCAAAAGCTACATGGAAACCCCGAAGCGTTGTTGTGAGTGACGAGAGATCCCATTTCTTGGAAATTTTTTGGTCGGAGTTATTTTCTTGTTTGGGTACTCAATTAGCTCATAGCTCATCTTATCATCCTCAATCTGATGGTCAAACTGAGATAGTGAAAAATGTTTGGAAGGATATCTTCGTTGTTTTGTATTGATAAACAAACACAATGGGTCAAGTAATTACCACTGGCTGAAGGGTGGTATAACACTTCCTTCCATACTAGAGAAAAAATGACCTCATTTATGGCACTTTATGGATATCATCCACTGTCCATCACATCATATTTAAGATAAAATTATAAGGTTCAAGAAGTGGAAGATCACATCGAACATAAAAAACAAGTTCTCCAACTCTTAAAGGATAACCTAAATTTGGCACAAAATGGAATGAAACAACAGGCATATCAACATCGCAGTGAGGGAAGTTTTGATGTAGGAGTAAGGTATTTTATGGCTACAACGATACAAAAAAATGTCCCTCAAGCAAGCTAAGAAGGATAATAAATTATCGCCAAAGTACTATGGTCCTTACAAGGTGTTGCAAAAGATTGGTACTATGGCATACAAATTGGAGCTTCCTGCTTCTTCGCGAGTGCATCTAGTTTTCCATGTTTCATGCTTAAATAAGGTTATAGGTGAAAATCTTCCAGTTCAAACAATATTTCGAGAACTTAATGAGGAAGGGAAAATCATATTGGAATGTGAAGCGGTCACGGAAATAAGAACTCGACAGCTACGAAATCGATCGATTTCAGAGTATCTCATTAAGTGGAATAACTTACCCACTGAAGATTCTACATGGGAGGATGTGAATTTTATATAGAAGCACCCAAAGCTACTCAAGCATTGAGGAAAACACTTTTTTTGAAGGGTAGGGGCATGTTAGGTCCCTATATTACTATTTTAGTCCCTTATTGTTATTAGTGTAGCCCTCTTATTGTTATTGTTGTACCCCTGTAACCCCAATATTGTTATTATTGTGCCCTTACATTGTTATTGTTAGGTCGGATAGGATTATATTGTGGGCCAATGGACTCCTATATATAGAATGAGGTTTTGATCATTTGTATCATCCAATAATTGTTCATTTATGTAATGTATTGGAGGTTTCCCCCTCAAAGTGGCTAATTTCTAAGGCGTTCTAGAGAATCCCAACACAAACTTGCAGTAGAAATTGGCAAGACCCAGAAAGTTGTGGAGCTCTGCTAGAGTGTTTGGGGCTAGCCAATCCTGAATTACTTGGATCTTGGTTGGATTCACATGCACCCCCTGCTCATCAATAATGTATCTTAGATACTAAACCTGGGTCATGCCAAAAGTACACTTCTCCAAATTGGCACACAACGTGTGTTTCCGTACTGTTTGGAGGACCTATCGGATGTGGTGGAGGTGCTCTTCCCAAGTCTGGATGAATATGAGGATGTCATCCAAGTACACTACTAAAAATGAGTTTATGAATGGCTGCAAGATGTCATCCATCAGCCTCATGAAGGTTTCGGAAGAATTCATCAACCCGAAAGGCATGACCAACCATTAGAAAAGGCCCTCCTTGGATTTGAAGGTATTTTTCAACACATCAGAGGGTTTAATTGGTACTTGGTGAAACCTGGACTTCAAATCGATCTTGCTGAAATATTTCCCCCCTTTGAGTTGGTTCAGAAGGTCATCAATCTGTGGGATCGGGTACCTTCTAGACAGTGATCTTGTTCACCACCCGATAGTCAATACAAAGTCTCCAAGTCCCATCCTTCTTCTTCACCAACACAATCGGGCTCCCACGAGGTGATGAACTTGGCCGGATGTGACCTTTCTGTAGCATCGCCTAAATTTGCCTCTTGATTTCGTCATTCTCTAGAACAAAGCACCTATAGATTGGTCCATTGCGTAGTGGTGCACTTGGGGTTAGATCGATGGGGTGCTTGACCTGACAGTGCAGAGGCACCCCTGTGAGTGTGGTGAAGATGTCCCCGTACTCCTCCATGAAATTTTTCATATGTTTTTTTCATATGGAGGAGCTTTGTTTGGAGGTCGTGGCCACAATATTATTCTTTCCCTGAGAGCAGATTATCAGGAAAAAAAATTTCCCAGTTTTGGAAATGAGCTTACTGCATTGTTTTGCAGTAACTAAAGAGATGGTGGAAGGCGGTGCTACATTCGGTATCCTATACAACTTATTTCCCAAAGTAACAATAACAACGCGTGGTCGGGACTAATACATAGCATGTCACTTCCACAAGTATGTTTGGCCTAATAATACATCACAAACATCAATAGAAGAAATATCACATAATACCTCATCCGTGAAGGGCTTGATGTTGTAGGGAAGACAACACTGCTAGCTAACGCGGAGATCCCTTCATTAGTGAAGCCACCGGATGGTGTACAATTTTTGGTGTGATGTGGTCAGCAAGCCCAACCATTTGAAAACCTTTACTTAAATGAGGTTCTTTTGGCTCTCGCTGTCGACAATGAACTACAACGGGGAACCCTTTACCCACAGATGGGATTAGAAGAGGTGTTCCCCCTCTTTTGGATCATCAAGTTCCTCCTTCTGGATCATCATGGTGGAAACAATGGTGTTGGGCTCCACGTCAATAATATGCTTCACTTTATCATTCCCCTTGTTGGGTTATGATTTAGAGTCGAAGCATGCATCTGATAGAAGCCTTCAGCTTGGCCACCAGTGACTTTTTGGCCCGACACTCACTTTTTGTGTGAGTGGAGCTCTTATGGAACTCACACCACTTTCCCATGTCCTTCTTTGGATTCACATCATTTTTCTTTACTTGCGGCTTTGGAGGGTTATCCTGGGTTGCCCTGCCTTGTCTTTGTCCTTTGTTCCATGGTCTGGGGGCACCTGTCCCTTGCTTTTGATTCACATATCCAAAGTCGCACTTCCTCTAATTGAACTTCTACTCAATATTGGTAGCATAACAATATGTTGCGCCAAGTGAGGAGATCTTGAGGAACTCCATTTCACCCTAAATTTATCTGTGAATAAAACTATGGTACTTCAACACCAAATGTTTCTTTGAATATTTGATACCCAATTTTGTGCGTAGGGTATGGAACAGATTCATCAGCTCATGCACATCTTGATCCCTTTTCTGTCGCAGCATAGTCCATTGTATGTACTTGTCCTCATATCTCCCCACGGAATAATATTGTTCCTTGATGGTGTCTCGGAAATAATTCCAAGTGGGTGTGGCCGAAAAAAGAGAGGGTTCCCTCACGTCCTTTTGTTCACAGTATGTTTCCCACCAACCCTTGACATGGAGGACGACTTTGAGGAGTGAGAATGTAATATTTTCTCGGTTGAAAAAGTCACGAATCAAGAAATAAGCTTATAATAGATTCAACCTTTTATCTATGATGTTTGCATCTATCTGGCCCTCAAATATGGGAATTCCAAAGTTCACTTGTACCTTAAAAGGAGTTGTGCCTCAAGAGTGGTTGTTGGATGGAGATGCGTCATAGGTGGGAAGTCGTTGAAGGATCTGGGAAAATTTATCCATCATCTCGTTCCTTTGTTTCTCGAGGGCCTCCTCAAGCAATATTTTGATAGGACTTCTCGCTCCCTCATCTTTTGTTTTGTCCCCCATGTACGGTCTTCATGGTTTGCAAGGTTGATCTTGCAAAGGTTCAACCAAATTGAGCCCTAACTACTTATACCATGACCTCGTTAGGAACATGCAAAGAAGGATAAAGAAAGAGAAGACTTCACTGATACCATTGATATGGAATTATGCAGGAACACAATAAAATACAGAAATAAACATAAACATAGAGATGCAGCAGAAATAAGACTTCATCATTAATATTACATAATTGAAATATGCTTACAGACAGAATGGAAATAAACTACCTAGGGTGTTGTTAACTTATCTCTAAGAAGAAATGTGATGGCTAGAGGCCTCTGAACTATGTTACAATGAGGCTTGAAGGCCTATTTATTATTGAGAAACAATGGAAAACCCTGAAAATCCAAAAACCTAACCCTAGGAGATGAAGCACCAAAACTATGGGCCTCGTTTGGGTAAATTGGTACATCAACTTCTCGGGGATGTCACTTTGGCATACGATCTTCATTTGATGCTCACAATACCTCGTTAGAAAGATCTATCTGAGGATTAAAACTTTTTATGTGACCAATATTAATTAAAGACCTATGTTTCTCCCAGGTTTCCAAAAAAACGCCGTTTAGGTCCTCAAAATGGCTCCAAAAGTTCAGGACCCAAAAAACTGCTAAAAATAGTAAATTGTGCTATAATTAAGGAAACTAAAAAATTGAACAAAAAAAATGGTGGGGCCCCAAGCGGAATAGGCGGGTGGCCACCAATATCCACCTGGATTAGGATCGGTCCAACCCAAGCCTCAAAAATCAACTCTCAAGCATATACACATGGATATCACATAAGGACAGATGAACATCTCTACAAGGAAATAAGGGTTTCCTATGACTGGGAGTGCAGGAGGCACAAGGAAACTAAAATTGTATCGAGGAAAAATCAACTATGATATCAATACCCTATCTCTGCTCTATGTTAAGGCATTCCCATGAGGTGTATTTATATCACCCAAAATCAGTTGATTCAATTAGGCCACGGGCTCCTATAGGTAGGATTTTAGTGAAACCTGTAAACCTGACCCAAAAAATAGGATTTTATATATTTTTTCATATTTTAAATTCTATACATGCGTTCTATATGGATGTTCTTGCATGTGTATGCAATTTTTGAATGGTAGAGTCGCATATGGAATTCAAAACATTGTTTTTTAATAAAGTTATCAAGTATGAAGGGAAATGGTTGCCCAAGGCCATAGAATAGAGCATCAGAACTACATGAGTGCTAAATGATGCCATAACAAGGAGACCTACCTCCATATTCCCCATTATTTCCATCCTCATTTCCATAAACGATCTGAAGTGGCCCCTATCACTGCAAATCTGACAAACTCTGAAGGATTGTTGCATTTACTTCTACTTGTTTTTCTTGTGCCTATATGATTTTGTCATTGTCTACCTTACAACTCCTTATCTCTTCCTTCAAACTTCTCAATGTATCTGCTAAATGAGATAAGTTCCCAACACAATGTTTCTCATCATATTCATAAGGATAATCTTTGTAGTCTACCATCTTGCTACCATCTTTGATTTCTTCCTGCAATGGATCTCATGTCCTCTTAAACAAAATCACAATAAACCAACATAACTTAGCATAATTCAGGGAGAATATCTCATCTACAAGATCAACCAATCATTTTAATACATGTATAAACATAATCATAACAACATATAAAATTGTAAAATATTATATACCAACACATAAATGTCAATCTAGTTAGATTCCAGTCATCAATGCATGACCACGTCAACTACACACCATGCCCTCATGCGTGACAACCTCAACCATACCATTGTACACTTAACAACATGTAAGAACCTGACATGTATAACCAGTCATATGCTCATGAAAACACATTTACCACAACACCAACAACCCGTCCATGGTGACATCACAGCCACCATGACCAACACCATGCGAATGCAACAAGTACATAGACCACAAACATGAGAAACACATGCACGACCGCCATGAATCCATGATGAAAATAAGCTTGACAACATTAGAATTTTCCCAAGGAGAGTGAAACCATGCTTTGATACCACCTGTAACGTACAACTCTACTCACATCTACCAAAGTAACCATCCAACCATGGTAAACATGATTTGAGGGTAGTAAAGAGCAGACTCAACCTCTTTGGTGACTTTAAGGAAGTGGAATCGACATGGAAAAGCCATAAAACAAATTCGTTGCACCTGCTACAGGACCCCCAGAGGTTATCCTAGTCATCAAGTTAACTTGTCCCTGGTTCCCACTGACTTTTATTGAAAAAAAACCATTGGACACTCCCTTGATATGGGCAAGGGTTCGTCTAGGAGGATTTGGATGCTCCCTCACCATAGCCAAGCGTGTGTCTAGGGACTCATTTTCCTAGACTTGTGCCTGTGTCCATGGGATTTAAGGCACTTTTTAAGCTAGGAATCATGGACGCTGCCCAGAATTTCCTATATCTTTTAGAATCATAAAATGCATAGTGAAAATACCAAATAACCAAAAAATAACTCTGAGAGTAGGTCCGACCATCCCCAACTGGGACTAACATTCTGTCAGGTACTTGGCATGATAGAAATATACAAGTGTAGAATACAAGGTATAGCACAAATTACTCAAAAATCTTGAGAGACATTACAAGAAGGATCACCACCCTCTTGAACTTATACGACATCAATTATGTCTTGCATCCATTATATTAACATTTACAAGTAAATACATGAAATAACCATGACACGAACTAGTCATTTAACCATGCTTATTGATGAGCTCCATCATTAGGCATATTTGGAGGGGTTAATAGTCACCCTCTTTCCTTTTTAGATTTCTTTTTCTTGCATTTTTATTATTATTTGGGTTTATGATGCTAGTATAGGTGGTGATTAAGGCTAACATACTCTGAATGCCTAATATAAGGTTGAGTGCAGAAAATCATGATTTATTAAGCATTTTTATAAACATTTTATCACAAAGACTTGGAGGAGACAACAAGGAGAAATTATAGGAGGATTGTCCACCCTCAAAGGAAGCCAAAGGATCCCAAAGATTCTCTCTAGAAATTCAAATTTTGCAAGAAGCTGAAGGATCCCCAAGGATTCTCTCTAACAATTCGAATTCCAGAGGTAGCCGAGCAACTCAAAGAGGAGAGCACTTAATCTTGGTTTACTTGGAGTCCAGTGGACTCAATCACCATTTTCTAGGGATCTGTTGGTAGCTACCCTGTAGAATAAATAGAGTAGATAAGGAGCTAGGAAGAGTTATTTTATCCTAGTCTCGCTTCCATTCAGAATTATTGTTGTGAAATATTGAATATTTTTGTTTTATTCGGGGATCGAAACTTTAAGAGATGTATGCAATTATTCTTTTATGAAATGAGCAGACTGATTTCATCTGATTGATTTAAGTTCAAAGGGCTAGGCTCGTGGGTTAGGGCCCAATCCATGTTCCTCAGCTTCTCTACTGTTATTATCTTTTCCCTTCTGTCTTTTAGATAGTTTTGCCTCGGTCATTTAAGCTAGATCTGCTTCTGATAAGTTTCATTGCTATTTATTTTTTGTGCTGTTGTAGTTTTAATTGTTTATGCATAGTGAAATAGAGGGAAAAATCCAAAACTGTGGTCAATACTCCCCCCTCTCATCTTTGTCAATAGAGTTCAAGTAGGGGTAGACCATCCCACAAGCTAAAATTTCTTTATGTTCAAGTTCGGGGAAGAATTTGTATTACCAAGTTCAAGCCTTTCCTTCACTATTTCATCTCGCATTTCTGTCTATTTCTCGTACATGAATCTGTAGGTGTGCTTCACTTTTGAGCACTACCCTTACACTTCCATTTCCCCCCTTTACTTCTCACCTTAACATTGCACTTACCTTCTTTCGAACACCCTTAATCTCTTTAGCCTTACTTCTTTGTTTTTCTTCGTTCACAGCCGCCTTACCATTTTTATGAAAAACACATGAAAGGCCATACAAAACCACAGATAACCGAACCTTCTCCTTTGCTCCTCGAGACTCCTGCCACCGTATGTTGCACTTCGCAATCAAAAAATTTAATGACTACCTTAACACTTATCGCCCCTTCCTTGCGATTGAAATATTGTGAAATCGCACTTCACACCAATTACCTTTAACCGTTAACACTCACCGCTCATTCTTTGCGATTACGAAATTGAAAATCGCAACTCTTAGCATTTTCCACCGCCATGTCATACCATTGCACATCGCATACCACAGAACTTACCACATCACAAATCGCATCTCGCAGAACTTACCACATTGCAAATTGCATCCCGTGGAACTTATCACACCACAAATCACTGCCCGCAAGTTTTACCGCAGTGCAAATCGCATTTCGCACGTTTTAGTTTATTCCCGTTAATCCTTACCACTATCCTTGTAAACTTGCGATATTGCGATTCGTGACCCGCCATGTCACTCTTCGAACTTCGCATTGTGCACCATTTAGTTTATTTCCATTAATCCTTACCGCTATACTTGTAAACTTGCGATATTGTGATTTGTGACCTGCCATGTCACTCTTCACACTTCGCACTACGCACCATTTAGTTCATTCAGTTAAGTATTTATATTTGCGAAGTTGCGATTGTGACATCGCACATCGCAACTTTTGTTGTCCATCGCATTCTGCCATCGCATTTCTAAGTTCTTCTCGCTCCGAAGTCATTTCTTGCGTTATAATAAGGTTTCCTAGGGGTTTAACCCCCTATATCCACTCCAAAGCCATTTCTCATGCACTCATAAAGTTTTCTAAGGGTTTAACCTCCTCTTTCTACTTCCAAACCTCATTTCATGTGTTAAACCCCCCATTATCCCTCTTAGCCCTTTTTCTTCCCTCTAAGCTGCAAATTAATTCTTTTTTATTAAAATTAAGGCATGGATATTTTAATTTCATGGATAGGATTATGGTAGATAGATCATAGGATAGGTAGAGTGCATTTAGCCATTTGGCCGAGTTAAGTGTGGTTTAGAATTAATTTATTTTCTGTTATCTGTTTTCTTCAAATTAAATTAGTTTCATTCTTGGAATTCCTTTCCAGCAATTTAGTTCAGTTTCCTTTCTATCATTTCCTTCCAGCAATTTACTTTCCATTTGTTCTCCTAATTTAATAAATAGCACCCTTTCGTGAAGCAAAAGGGGATGACATGAACATAATGCATCTGTTGTGTATATAGCACTGTCACCTCAAAGTTTGTACGAACCTTGGGTTGATAAAGTAAAGTAGGCCAGCGCCTTTGAGTTGCAGCATTCTTGGTGCAATACCAAGGCTCACCACTTTTTGGCGTCATTGCGTGGGAGGTGTCTAGTAGATATTTTGATTTTTTTTTAGCATTCTATTCTGCTTTCTTTTATTTTCATGTCACTTCAAAAATATTGAAAAAGTACAAAAAAATCTGATTTTCATGCCTCGTAGGACTAGGAATACTAAAATACAAACCTTACCTAAAACCCACACATCACCTCCTAACCACCCTTCACTCTTCTTTAGTGGCAGTGAAATATAACCCCTATAGGAGAGCCTTCTGAAAATTTTGAGAATCCTATTGGGGAAGAAGAAGAAGACCTTGTTTCAACTGAGGGAAACCTATCTTAACCATAGCTGGGATCCAGAGAGCCTTTCCCATAAGAGAGGCAGATGGGGACACTAAGATGAAAAAAATTAGCCCCTCATCTCTTCCACACTTCCATGTACTTACCTCTGAGGACCCTGACACATTCATGTTTGAATTTTTTGTTGTCTTTAGGACTTATGACTACACCTATGATGATCAGAAGTTGAAGTTGTTCCCATCCACCCTTAAGGATGCAGCCTTACGCTGGTTCATGGGTCTTCCTGGGGATAACATCACTACCTGGGCATAAATGGAAGAGACCTTCAGCAGCAAGTACAAAGACTACTGTAGGTCCAATGAAACTAAGGATGAGATATTTAGGATGACTCTAGGGCCTGTTGAATCCCTAGAGGATTATGAAGAGAGGTTTCAATTGAACTATAAGAGAGACAAATGTACTCTTGATCCTGACTCACTTAAACTTTTACTTCTTCGAGGGATCGATGAAGAGATGATAGAAACCTTGAATATGTTATCAAGAGGATATATCTACCAACAACCCTATGAAATAATCAAAACTGTCTTTCGAAACAATTCTAGGGCATTTAGGACGAAGGGAAGAGCTAGCCAAAGTACATCCAATACCCCTTCCTCTTCCACCTTCATAAAACATGATATTGGAAACATGCTAGAGGACTTCAATAATGACATGATGCACACCTTTTCTTTGCAAATGGACACAATGCAGGTCAAAAGGAAGCAAGAGAAAGCAGAGAGAGCCTTGGCCATGTTTTGTCCTAGATGTACCAGGAAACACCCAAGAAATGAATGTCCATTGAATGTCATAGAGGTTTGATTAGTCTGTGAAGAGAATCATGCCACAGACAAGTGTTCCTCCTTACCTGGACTTAAATTTGTATATCAAGGTGGGGAAACAATGCTAGAGCAAATTTGTTTCATCAACCAGAGAAGGCCTCAGGGCCCTCAGCCATATCAACAAGTTATGAAAGGTGCACCTCACTCTTACTATTACAATAATTAGAGTGCACCCATGCAATATTGGTATACCCCCACTCCTCCATCCTGGTCTACACCTCCTACTTCTCCTTCCAACCCTTCATATCATCCTTAGCTAGTAAACCAACCATGTCAGCAGTATGTTCCACAAAAACCTTAGTGGAACAATCCATCCCAAGGGTGGAGGCCTCAAAAAAATCAACTACCTTCTCTAATGCCTCCACCCCAACCTCAACCTCATATTACTCATGTTGCTCCACCTAGGCTACCTATACCTGCAGAGCCCAATCCGAACCTGAACAACATAAAGGCACAACAGGCTCCCAATGGAGAAACAACCTATCCAGCTTATGTTGTGGAGATACAGGAGGTTAATCTCAGGTCGGGAAGATTACTCCTAGACAACCATCCCCCATCTTCACCTGTAGAGGTTGAGGAGGAAAAGGAAGAAGATAACACTCATATCCAACAACCTCATTTTCCTGAGTGCTTGATCCACCCTAGTCAGCACACCCAGAGAAGATTGAACTCCTGGGAGAATTGGAAAATTTGTGTGTAAATATACCAATTCTCTAGGCCATTAAGTATGTCCCTATCTACAATAGGCTCATCAAAGAAAAGTGCTTCAAGAAACCTAGAAGGAGGAAGAGAGACACCCCCACCATCAATGTGGTAGGACAATTGTCTAAGGTGATATTTCCAAAATACCTAGACCCTGGTAGTCCAATTTTTGATGTACATATAGATGGTGTCATAGTCACCAACACTCTAATTGATTTAGGGGTTGCCATCAATATCATGACCAAGGAAACTATGTTGAAACTTAATCTCCAAGGGACTTTGAGGAAAACTACAATAGTATTGCAACTTATAGATCGGTCCATAGTTACTCCGAAAGGAATTGTTGAGGATGTTATGGTTACCATTAACTCTTAGGAGTATCCTATAGATTTCATGGTCCTGCAGCCAAAAACCAAGTTTAATGGTTATCCTCTCATCTTAGGGAGACCTTGGTTAGCCACTGCAGATGCTTATATTAGTTGTCGAGCCAAAAACATGACTATCAAAAATGGGCCTTTGTCTAAACAGCTAGTGTCATATCTTCTATCCCAACCTTCCATTGATCATGATCTCCCTATATGGTTGGAGGATGAAGAAGATGAGTTTTATGACACTGCCCCTATGTGTACCATATATGCAATCCTTTGAGGGGGCAGCTTGATGAAGATGAACTCATTGACCATGCCATTCAAAACCAATCCTCCGCTAACACTCCTCTCGAAACCCTAGTCAAAGAGTCTGAAAGGCAACCTTGGATGGAAGTGCAATCAGTTGAGACAACCTTTGAAACAACCAAGGCTGTCTAGGTTGGCCCATCCATATCTCTGAAAATCAACCCAAACCTCTCAAATGAAGAAGAGAAAGCAAGGGTTGTATTAGGACATTCCATATCCCAAGCAGGAATACAGGTAGACCCGAACAAAATAATTATCATCAAAAGGGTGCCTGCTCCTCAAAAGCAGAAATATGTCAAGAGTTTATTAGGCTTAGCTGGTTACTATAGAAGGTTCATCAAAGATTTAAGAAAAATGGCTTCACCATTATTTGGGTTATTGGCCAAAGATTCTGCGTTTATTTGGTTCGGTCCTTGTCAAGAGGCTTTTGAGCTCATTAAGAAGCAGTTGACTACTGCCCCCATCCTCCGAGGTCCAAATTGGAATCTGCCTTTCCACATCCACACTGATGCATTCGACAAAGTTGTAGGGGTAGCATTAGGAAAATTAGAGTACAAAATCCCTTTGCCATTTATTTCATCAGCAATAATTTGTCCAAAGCCGAGCTGAATTATATTGTTACTGAGAAGGAGATGTTGGTCATTTTCGATGCATTGAAAAAATTCAGGCATTATGTCACCAGATATCAGACCTTTGTTCACAGTGACCATGCAGCCATTAAGTATTTAATGAACAAACCAGATATTAATGCTAGAATAATTATATGGTTGCTACTTTTGCAGCAATTTGATTTGACTATTGTTGATAAACCTAGAAAGGAAAATGTTGTTGCAAATTTTTTGTCCAGGTTAGTTCTCCCTATAGGTGAAGAAGGAATGGTGGATGACCAGCTACCAGATGAACACCTCTTTTCCATATCAACACTCTCACCATGGTTTTCTAATATATCCAACTACTTGGTTGCTAGAAGGCTCCCTCCTTATCTTTCATTCAGGGAGAGGAGCAGAATCATCAGAAAAAGTGCCCCTTTCACATGGATTGGGGGGAATATCTTCAAGCTAGGCCTTGATCAAATCCTAAGAAGATGTATGAGAGAGGAAGAATTTTTTGATATCCTCTCTGAATTTCATGACAACCCATGTAGAGGCCACTTTGCTACAAAGAGAACTGCTTACAAAGTTTTGCCGGTGGGTTACTATTGGCCTACCCTTCACCGATATTCTAGAAGATACACCAGCAGGTGTGACCAGTGCCAAAGGATGGGGAAACCCACACAAAGGGATGAAATGTCTTTACACCCTCAGGTAGCTCTTGAGCCATTTGAAAAGTGCGGCATGGACTTTATTGGACCCATCGATCCACCATCCGGACAAAAGAAGTATATCATAGTCTACACTGATTACTTGAGAAAGTGGGTTGAAGCAAAAGTTGTGAAGGTAGAAACTGAAGAAAAAGTAGCAAAATTTCTGAGGGAGAATGTGTTTTACAAATTTGGATATCCCAGAGAAATATTCATTGATCAGGCATCATAGTTCACCTCTCACCTCATTGAGAATATTTTAAGGAAGCACAATATTAAGCATATAAATTCTACTTCCTATCACCCTCAGGTGAATGACCAAGTAGAAGTAACTAACAGAGCTTTAGAGAGCATTATCACCAAGGTTGTGAGCAGCAACATAAAATATTGGGCAGATATATTGGTAGAAGCTACTTGGGCCTACAACAACACTTGGAAGACAACAGCAGGATTCACTCCCTATTAACTAGTCTATGGTAAGAAACCTCTAATTTCAGTTGAGTTTGAATTTAATACTTTAAGAATGGCAGCTGAATTAAATCTAGATCTAAAAAATGCCCAAAAAGAGAGGTTGTTGCAACTAAATGGATTGGATGAGTTCAAAAT
Source organism: Pinus albicaulis (assembly GCA_034641835.2). Lineage (NCBI taxonomy): Eukaryota > Viridiplantae > Streptophyta > Pinopsida > Pinales > Pinaceae > Pinus > Pinus albicaulis. The sequence continues at coordinate 185,121,040 of CM076584.1, forward strand.
GCAAGCACTTCTTCACACAGAGGTAGTTCAGCTGCAAAGGAAGGTATGACATGACAAGAACATCAAAGAAAATACCTTCCAAGAAGGAGATTGGCCACTGTTGTATGATTCAAGGTTTAAATACTTCAAAGGAAATTTTATGACAAGATGGTTGGGGCCTTACATAGTGGAGAAATACTTTGATAATGGTGCAGTTCAAATCAGGACCATAGATGAGAAAGGGATACCCTTGCCTGTCAATGGTCACAGACTTAAAATTTGCAAGAAGCCTTTGTCAAGGGAAAAATTCATAAATTAAATAAGCAGAGAAGAGTATGTGATGGGAAACTCCATAGTTTCCCACACATCCTAAAAGAAAATAAAAAATAAAAAATAATAAGCTTGTGGGTTGAAAACCTCAATGGAGGTAGCTCACTTGCTCAAAAAAAAGAAGGGGGGGAGAAAAAAAAAGAGAATAAAGATCCATGGGTGAGAACCTCTCTGAGACACCCAAGGAAAGTTTGTGGTTTGAAAACCTCCATGGAGGCAGCCCACTTTCTTTCGAAAAAAGAAAAAGAAAGAGAAAAAGAACAAAACCAAAAAATGCATCTGCATCACTAATTTTTTTTGTGTTTGTTGTTTTGCAGGTTGTTAATGGTTTCTGGAAAACACAGGGGAACATTCATCTTCTTTTCCCTTATTATATCTTGCCATCCATCCCATCATTCACTCCATTCATATTTATAACTTCCTCCATCACCTCCATACACCACACTCCTCCATTCCTCATCACAATGTAGCAAGAGAAGCAGCACACAAACAGACTACTACAAACATCAGGAAGTTCCTTCAAAAAAAAAATTGTTCATGGACTACCAAGAAGAATAACAAAGGTAGCTGCATAACAGACTATAGGAGAATGAGAATGCCACCCATGGCATCTCAAGCACCCCACACGACATCCACAGCAGAGAGAAACAACAGAAAAATATTAGTAGCTCATTCAAGAAGTTGCTCCTTCAGCAAGCTGCTCACTCAGAGAACAGGAATATGGTGAAGAATGCAACATTGAAAAAGGCTCGTCTCAAACCTCCAGATCCTGCAACTACCTTGGAAAAAATAGGTAAACTCAGGTATAAGCTCTCACCCCTTGCTACACATTCATAATAGCTAGAAATAATTAATTTGCTGACTTAGAGTTTGAGGGGCAGAAAGGTGGCCAGTTAACTAGGCCACCACCATGAGGTATGGCAGGAATAAAAATGGGAGTACATGCCACCTGGGCATGCAAAATAAAATTTTTAAATTAGTGGAGTAGAGGAGAAAGAGGGGAGGAAAATGTGCAGTCCATCCTGAATTAACGGGTAGGAGGAATCAATTGTCTACGACAAAACAAGAGCTGAGTGGAGTTATATTGGCACTCCAAATTTAGATGCGTCATCTAATAAAAGGAGATTTAGTCTCATCCAAATCAGTGAATTGAAAATTTTTAGAGGGAGAGGACCGACGAAAGCACGCAGTGCTTGAAGAAGAAGAAGAAGAAGAACCAAAATAAGAGGAGGAAGAACCAGCAGAAACAAGAAGAACTAGAAGAAGAAGAGAGAGAGACAAAGGGCCAAAGAAAAATAGAAGAGATGGCCATAGAAGTCGTAGAGATAGCAGAAAGTGGGTGAGACACAGACTCACAACCCAACGTCACATCCCCTCACTACAAAAAGATAACTACCCCATGGCTCCTCTGAGCACAAAAAGAAAAAGGCAGACCTATAAGTATTCCAGAGCTGACAAGAATCATAGGGTGAAAATGTGAAGTTGGGAAACACTTTTTGCCCTTTTTTGACGTTGAAAATTGTAATTTTCTATGTTTTTCAACTTCAACTCCACTAAACTCATATTTTTATCGCAAATTATGCGTTGACATAAAAACAAGAATTGTAGAGAATTGTCTTACCTCCATACCGATATTTTTAAAAAAAAAAAATATTGACATATAGAGGGGTAAATTTGTTGTTTACTAACTGCATATACTTGAAATTTTCAGGCAAACATAAATAGTCACTTTATTATCCTTAACTTTTTTTAGGGAATGTTATTCATTTTTTGGAAAAAAACCATAGCATCATAATCTACATATATTGCACTAGTGCACAGACTATTTTTTGGTAATTTTCGGATCAAATCACTATTTTTTATTATTTTTTGAAATGGACGAAGACAAAAAAACAGTGATGTTTCGGTACATTTTATTATCCTTTGATTTTATTTTCAATGTGATCGTCAATAAGAAAAATGAGAGTACCCTTTTGAAGTAGACAGGGAGAGGAAGTGCACTATGATTTTTTTAAATTTTTTGGTGTCCTCGTTTGAAAGTTATTGAATTTTCATTCAATGCAATTTTTTGAACAATGAAATTCCATAGTGACATAGTTTAGTAAAAAATTAATAAAAAATTGAATTTTTTAATGAAACTCCATAAATCTCACATCATCAAAAACTAGATTTAGAGACGAATCTAATGGTACTTGGTCCGACATATAACATTTTGTTTTTGTAGGTGTTCTGTCCCTCCAAAGTTGCAGGTTTCTCAAAACTGCAGAGTTTTTTGAGTTTTTTGTTGACCAGAAACTCTCGGCTGAGAAAAACTCTCGGCCGAGAAATTTTTAAAACTCTCGGCCGAGAGTTTTAAACCAATTTATGCGCAGGAAAACTCCCGGGCAAAAGTTTTAAAAACTCTCGGCTGAGAGTTTGCGGCCGAGAGTTTGCGCAATAAAACTCTCGGTCGAGAGTTAGAAAAACTCTCAGCCGAGAGTTTTATTGCGCAAACTCTTGGCCGCAAACTCTCGGCCGAGAGTTTTTCTAACTCTCGGCCGAGAGTTTGCGGCCGAGAGTTTTGTGACACAACTCTCGGCTGAGAGTTTTCAAAACTCTCGTCCGAGAAAATACGAAATATTTAAAATATCTCGGACGAGAGTTTTGAAAACTCTCGGCCGAGAAATTTAGTTGACTTTTTTTCTCAGCCGAGAAATTAAAAAATCCTCCCGAATTCTATCTCATGTCAAAAAGTGTTTCCCAACTTCGCGTTTTCGCCCCATAGAAAGCCAAAAACTTCTCCCATAAGCCCGATCATCATTGAAGAATCACTAGGGGGGGCCAGAAGAATCGAAGAAATATTTCTAAAGGAGCACTATAGAAGGCATAGGCAGAGAATGTAGCACTAAAGAATAAATTACAACAAAAAGAGGATCAAGTAGCCACCATGGTGGACTTATGCATAGAAGCCCTTCAACACAGATTCCCCTCTGACTCATATGCTATGTAACTCAAAGAACAATGGCTTCTATTTCAAATCAAAACTCTAGCCTCCCATGGATCACTCCCTTTCCAAGATTATAGGAAATTCATGAATTTTTAAAAGCAAGCCAACATAGATGATCAGGCGAAGATGGTAGAGTATTATATGCATAATTTGGTGCTAACCAATATGGAGATTTGGGACCCCAATCCTACAATGGGGGATATTCAGTTAATGGCTCTAGCATATTGGATGGAGAATGAGGAAAATAAAGCCAAAGATATATGGAAGGTCATGGGAAGAAGAAATAAAGATCCCTTATATCTCAGACCAAAATTGTTTAGCCCAAGAGGATTCATCCTTAACCATCGAGAGATTGAAAATGACCCTGCACTGGTTGAAAGCTACCTTTAGAATCAAAACCAGGTGATAGGCCACGTTGATGATGTTTCTGGGAAGATAGAAGAGGAGTGCATTATGGCCAACTAGAGGAGATGGAACAACCTCCCACATAGCCTCAAGAACAGGGAGTATCATACTCCAGAAAGACTAAGGGGTGAATTGGAAAGGGCACCATTATACAAGAGGGCCATGCAGGCCAAAAGGATCCGATGGTTGGGACTAAAGCTCATCTCACCTTTGCTACTGGGGTTGACCGATGAAGAGGACACAGATGCACAAGATAGAGAATGGGAGAATGTAGAAAATAATTATGGATTTTACCCCCTTGGGGAAACTCCCACACTTCTTCCTCAGGAAATCAGGGGGGTTGTCAAAGCTTTGAAGGAAATGGAGGAGAAGGATCAGTTGCTCAGAGGATGAGCAACCATTTAGTAGGGGGATGGTGATGAGCTCCATCATTAAGGATATTTGGAGGGGTTAATAGTCATATTTTTTCCTTCTTAGATCTCTTTTCCTTACATTTTTATTATTATTTGGGTTTATGATGCTAGTATAGGTGGTGATTAAGGCTAACATAATCTCAATGCCTAATATAAGGTTGAGTGCAGAAAATCGTGATTTATTAAGATTTTTTATAAGGATTTTATCACAAAGACTTGGAGGAGAAAACAAGGAGAAATTATAGGAGGATTGTCCACACTCAAAGGAAGCTGAAGTATCCTAAATATTCTCTCCAACAACTCGAATTCCATAAGAAACTGAGGGATCCCCAATGATTCTCTCCAGAAATTTGAATTCCAGAGGTAGCCGAGGAACTCAAAGAGGAGAGCACTCAATCCTGGTTTACTTGGAGTCCAGTGGAATCAATCACCATTTTCTAGGAAGTTGTTGGTAGCTTCCCTGTAGAATAAATAGAGCAGAGCTAGAGCTATGAAGAGTTAGTCTATCCTAGTCTCGTGTCCATTTTGAATTATTTTTGTGAACTATTGAAGCTTTTTATTTTATTCAGGGATCGAAACTTTAAGAGATGTATGCAATTATTCTTTTATGAAATGAGCAGACTGGTTTCATTTGATTGATTTAAGTTCAAAGGGCTAGGCTTGTGGGTTAGGGCCCAATCCATGTGCCTCAACTTCTCTGTTGTTATTATCTTTTCCTTTCTGCCATTTAGCTTATTTTTCCTCGGTCATTTAAGTTAGATCTTCTTCTGATAAGTTTCATTTCTATTTAGTTTTTGTGTTGTTGTAGTTTTAATTGCTTATGCATAGTGAAATAGAGGGAAAAATCCAAAAGTGTGGTCACGTTTCCCCCCTCTCATCTCTATCAATAGAGTTCAAGTAGGGGCAAACCTTCCCACAAGCCAAAATTTCTTTTTGTTCGAGTTCGAGGAAGAATTTGTATTACCAAGTCCAAGCCTTTCCTTCACTATTTCATCCTGTATTTCTGTCTGTTTCCCGTACATGAATCCACAAGTGTGCTTCACTTTGAGGACTGCCCTTACACTTCCATTTCCCTCCTTTACTTCTCACCTTAGCGCTGCACTTACCTTCTTTCGAACACCCTTAAGCTCTTCAGCCTTACTTCTTTGTTTTTCTCCGTTCACAGTCGCCTTACCCTTTTTACGAAAAACACGTGAAAAACCATACAAAACCAATAAAAACCCAACCTCTGCCTTTGCTCCTCGAGACTCCTACCACCATACGTCGCACTTCGCAATCGCAACATTTAACGACTACCTTAACACTTATCGCCCCTTCCCTGCTATTGCGAAATAGAAAATCTCACTTCACACTGGTTACCTTCAATCGTTGACACTCACCGCTCATTATTTGCAATTGCGAAATCATAAATCACAACTCTTAGCTTTTTACACTGCCACATCATCCCCATTTCACATCGCATCCCGCGGAACTTACCACCTCGCAAATTGCATCTCGCAGAACTTACCACATCACAAATCACATCCTGCGGAACTTATCACATTGAAAATAACTACTTGCAACCTTTAATGCAACACAAATCAAATTTCACACATTTTAGTTTATTCCTGTTAATCCTTACCACTATCCTTGTAAACTTGCGATATTGCGATTCGCGACCCACCACATCACTCTTTTCACTTCGCACTGCGCACCATTTAGTTTATTCCTATTAATCCTTACCGCTATCCTTGTAAACTTGTGATATTGCGATTCACACTACACGCCATTTAGTTCATTTTGTTAAGTCCTTACTGCAATCCATTTAAACTTGCGAAGTTGCGATTGTGACATCGCACATCAATTTCTTTTTTGTCCATCGCATTTCTGATTTCTTCTCGCTCAGAAGTCATTTCTTGCGTTATAATAAGGTTTCCTAAGGTTTTAACCCTCTCTATCTGCTCCAAGGCCATTTCTCATGCTATCATAAAGTTTTCTAAGGTTTTAACCCCCTCTTTCTTCTTCCAAACCTCATTTCATGTGTTAAACCCCCCATTAGCCCTCTTAGCCCTTTTTCTTCCCTCTAAGATGCAAATTAATTCTTTTTAATTAAAATGAATTCATGGATAGTTTAGTTGCATGGATAGGGGTATGGTAAATAGATCATAGGATAGGTACAGTTCATTTAGTCATTTGGCCGAGTTAAGTGTGGTTTAGAATTAATTCCTTTCTGTTATATGTTTTCTGCAAATTAAATTAGTTTCAATCTTGGCATTCCTTTCCAGCAATTTAGTTCAGTTCCTTTCTGTCATTTCCTTCCAACAATTTACTTTCCATTTTTTCTCCTAATTTAAGAAATAACACCCTTTTGTGAAGCAGAAGAGGATGACATGAATAGAATGCATCTGTTGTGTATATAGCACTATCACCTCAAAGTTTGTATGAACCTCGGGTTGATAAAGTAAAGTAGGGCAACCCCTGGGAGTTGCAGCATTCTTGGTGCAATACCAGGGTTCACCACTTACAACCAACATAAAACCATGGAAATAAGAGTAACATAAAATCCATTAAATCCACACATTAATAAGTACAAAAGAAAGAGAACTTAGCTTCCATTAAACATAGCCAACAAATGACTAGGTTCAAAACTCCCCATGTGTTAGAGTAAGTTTTTAAGTTATCAAAGATAGTTCTTTTAAGAGTTTTCCATTAGGTAATTAGTCAAAAAGTTTTTATTTTTCAGTTAGTCTTCAAAAATAATTTTGGTCACTGAATGAGTCCTATCATGATATGATTCTCCTTCACATTATTTCATCTCCATTCAGAGGTCTAAATTCATGTCATTCCATCATATACAGGTCAAGTATAGAGTCTAAAATACCATGAAAAATCTTCAGTTTTTTATTATTAAAAAAGGTAGTTAAACTTCCATTTCATTCATAAACGTCTAGTTGAACAAGTAAATCAGTTTTCATAGTCCGAAATAAACTCTGTGTCATAGAATTTCTATGCTTTGTTGCTATATTTCGAAGAGAAATGAGAAACTTTGCTATAAAAAAAAACATTTTCGAAATTGCATTTTATTAAAGATTTATCTTTAATATTTCGAAAATAAATCTTCAAAACCACAGGTTATAAATCCCATGTTTATACTTCGCCACCGTTATTCTCCACTACCATCACTCTCCATTACCATCGTGACATGTTACCTTCCCTTATTAGTCAGTCATTCATGTCACATCGCTTTCATCATACCCCTACCCCACCATGTATTTAAACTTCATCATACTCTAACTCCCCTCCATCTCACCAATCATCCCTCACATCCTCATCTAATCCGATGGCCCATATGAGACTTCGGCCCCCCCTCATTGTCTAAGACTTAACATAGGGGGGGGGGGGGGGGCGCGGTCTAAAAAGAGTGGTATTAAAGACTGACCCCACTGCTACGTGCCAAAACCGGGTGATCTCACACCCCACCCCCCCACCCCACCATTTACCTCCTTAATACCCTAACCTGCTAGATAGCCATAACTGGTTCTATGAGAAGTCATTAGATAATGAAGAAGAAGTCCATATTTGGGAATCCCACTTACCCAAATATGTTGTCCCTTTAACTCACCCATGCTAAGAAGTCATTAGGTTATGTCAACAACATTATGTACATGAGCAAAGAGCCATTATAAATGCCAATAAAGAAGTGCTTTTTACCATTACTATAGAATCAATTAACCAGATGCTACAGCTTCAGCCTGACCCCCAAGTAGTCCCTTTATCTATAGAGGCCCTCACCAAGTTATATATTGGCCTAGATTTTCCCAAGAGATTCATGATTTTTCAAACATTTATGCCTTTGCATGTAGAAATTCCTAAGCTAAATCCCCCATATTCTACTACTAAATTCCCTGAAGGTTCAAGACATGTGATTTCCATGCTTTCATTCATCCTGGATATTTTACTGATGAACACACAGATGAGTCCATCTTGGGGTTCTTATCCACTTTTTCCCTAGGTCAACCACCATCAGTAATCTTTTATTATGTTGGTTTCATTGCAGATAATATTCATTATCAATTGACCAATTTGCAAATTGAGGGAGTGTTTAGATATACTTCCTTCCTTTTCCATATGTTTTTATACTTTCAATCAGAAAATTTTCCAGTTACTCCCCAAAAGCTTGACATAGAGGGAAATCCTCTATCTGTCATTTTCTAGACATCCTTGCTCAGGAAAGAATGTACAGATTTCACATATTCAGAATTTTCAGAGTTACTTTTACATCCAGTGATCACAATGTTAACCAAAGCAGAGAAGCCAAGAATAAATGAAGAAATGAAAAAGATATTGCAGTTTTCATAGCAGACTAAGGTTGGTGACTGGTATTTTTATGAAAAATTTACTGAGATCAGAGCCTTTGGGTAAAATTTGTTACCTTACAAATTACCCAAACATCCTTCAATGAGGATATTTGCCTTGGAGTATATCAAGCAGATCCTGAACTCTTATTCCATAAATTTCATGGCAGATAAGAAGAAAACTCAATTCAAACTAAAGAATCAGATAGGGCCATTCATATGCAATCACAAGGGTGTTAAAAAAGAGGCAGCTAAGCAACTATTGGAATATAAATTTGAAGAAAGTTTTCATTGGAATTATGATCCACAAGGGATTCTTAGCAAGATAAGGGTTAAATGCAAGTTAACACCCTTCATCCATGAAGAAAAACCAGAAATATAAAAATTTTCAAATCAAATTGAGTGAACTGAAAATACCTTAACACATGCAGTGAACAAAGGTAATACTAGTCATACTTTAGAAACTGCAAATCAGCCAGAGAAGTCCACTAAAAGAGTAAGGTAAGAAGGAGCCTATGTGGCAGAAACTACAACTGAAACTAATTTCAAGCTCATATATAACAAAAGGCCCAAGTTAGATTCAGCATGTAAATGAAAAGTAACAATTGATGTGGAAGAAACAGAACTTTTAAATACCAATACAGATTTTCTAGAGGCAAATGTTGCTACTGTGATTATCAATGAGCCAAATACTAAAAATCAAAATGAAGAACAAATCAACAATGAAGACACACAGTTGATGGAAAGACAACAAAGCATGGAAGCCTCTTCCTCACAGGCAACCGAGGAAAAATATTTGGATATCAAAGAAAAATATAAGCAGATTAAACTGAAGAATGAAGAGATAAAATATAATATTTATTCTAAATATCTCAAACAATCTCCAAGTGTGCAAAACAGGCTCCTTTCTACATTTGATTATTGTAATAAAAATCTAATCATGCCAGTGTTACAGCCCATAGCCAAATCTCCAAAGACAGTGGCAGATTATAAGAAATTTGATTTGGAAGTCCAGACAGATAAGATCCATGCTCTTGATCAAATTGATTTCCATAGACAGACCTCAGAAATGTTATATTCTACTGTAACAAATAAAGCCATGAGTGCTCAAAAGCTCCAAAACACCATCTCCAACATGCAATATTAGATGAACATGGACAAAGCCTCATTCTATGCCAAGGATATAAGGATAAAAGCCTTAGAAGAACTAGTTTTGTATGAAGGATATGACCTTGCTAATATCAAAGCAGCAAAATTATTAGTGAATAAGAAAAATGAAGATATAGCAGCTTTGAGGAAACAATTCAAACTTCCTCAAAGTGAACATCCTCAAACAAAATAAATCATACATAAACAAAATGAAAAATATGACATGATGAATTTAATTCTTCAGTTGATAGCCCAGGTTAAGGAGATGGAGATTCAGATGGACAAACTTTTCTAGGAGAAGGAAACAGTGAAAATACTAGAGATTCTTACAGTTATTCCAGTAATCACTACAGCAGTGCCTTCAACTTTAGCTGAAAAGTTGGCACCCAAAGAACCACTGGCTACTACAGTGCCATTAACTTCTTCCACAACCTCAGCTATTGAATCATCTACAAAAACAGTACAACCTACAGATGAGGCCAACAAAATAGTGAAAGAAATGGAAGAAATGTCTTTAAAAACAAATGAAATTAACAGGTTGACAAAGATGGTAGAAAATCTTGAGAAGTCAAATAAATTAGCTCAGATAAATGCAAAGACACATGAACAAAATGCCATTAGACTGAATGAAGAGTTAAAGAAATTACAGAAGGAATTGACATTAAAGGAGCAAATATCATACATCAAAAATCACCTTTGGAACAATGTCATTGAAGCCATCCATGATGTGTGGCCTTCAATTCAGGTAATTTTTTAGCAAAGAAAGTTACTACTAAAAGCACAAGCAGAAATTCAAAAGACTCAAAGTGAATTGGTTGATAAACCAGAGCAAGATTTAAGGCTGATCACCTTCCTTAACAACAAAAACAGACAAGAGTTAGAAGAACTCAAGATTACAGACATGAATGAAACTATCCTAGAAATTAGGAAAGTTACTACAAAGGAAAATCTGACGAGGCAACTTGAAGAAAAGTGTGAAAGTATGAATACTACCATAACCAGATTTATGGTTAAGTTTACAAATTTGAGGCAAAAAGGACTACCTGACATTATGGTCATTAATGATAAATTGATGCCTCATAATGACCATGATAAGAAAATTAGAGAGTTTGCAAAAGAACAGGTAAATAAACCACAAGGTCAAGGCATCCCAACTGGAAAAGTGTTACTCAAGAATTTTGAAGACTTATTCTATTTGCAACATGAGATAAAACACGTGTTTGTCATAAAGCCAACCTTTGCTAGATATATTGAAGCTGATGAAAACTTTAGGAAATTAAATAAAATACAAATTCCTAAAGATGAGGATTGGCAAGCACTCAAAAATTTATTATGAAGGATAAAAGACAGACAGATGAAAGAAGGAAGAAAATTGTTTTCTGATTTACAGTCAAAACATATTTTTACAGTAGTAAACAATTTTTTATTATGGTTAAAGAGTATCAAAGTTTAGAGAGTATCAGTGAATAAAGAGAATCTGAGAAAGAGTATCAGACAAGGCATATCAGATTCCAAAAAAAATATCTAAGAGCCAGCAAGGAGGACACCAAGGCAGCCAGCTGCATCTTATCCTCAAAACAGTTTCTATTTCTTTTGGATAAATAGGACAACTTGCTGATTTGTTAAGCAGTTGTCTCTATTATTGTTGTAAAGATATTTTATTTTCCTATGATAATTCCTAGAAGTTTTCTAGGATATTTTGTAAATAATTATGTATAAATACTTCATCCTTAGAAGTATTTTGGGTGGAATAAAATTGTTGGAGATTGTTATAGTCATTTCTTGTTGGACTTGAAAGTTTTTTGTGTGTCAAAATTCAAGTAGCAGACTAGATAAAAAAAAATTGGCATCATACTTCAGAATTCCTATGATGAGCTATTTGGAGTGAAGTATTTCCTTACTTTTCATTGTTATATTTCTTTGTTACATGCATCCATCTATGTTTTTTCTAAATCTGAATGAATAACTAGGAGTATTACTACAGGATTTGTTAAGAGCACCCTGTTTTTAACTAGTTATCATTTATATGTTTTCCTCTGATTACCAGTGTAGGGAACCCTTAATTTCTCCCTCTCTCGTTTGACCTCTTCCTACTACTTCCTTTTCTGGATCAAAGGATTCTTAAGTGCCCTTTATCCCGATCATACCACTTCATAAAAACAACTTTCCAAGATCTTCAAGGGTTATCTATCTTGCCCTGAAAACATTTGACCTTTTGGCCTTGATCCCAATTCTGTTTACTTGATTTTGACTCCTTAGCCCAATGGACAAATAGATTTCCCACTATCCTTCCTTTCAGGTGGTTTTTTCCCACCAAATCTACCAAAACCAAACCAAAGTTGCACATTCATAACTAGCCTAATATTTACAAATTGAAACAAAGTTAAATTTTAAAGGGAGAGCCCTCTCTGAACCCTAGGAAGGCTAGATCCTAGAGTTTGAAGTTGGTTTGTGGTTACCTCTAGTATTCTTTGACTAAAAACCAAAATCTCACAACTTTAGAATTACTAGAGTGATAACAGTACTTACCTGTGCCTCTATCTAATCTTCTGATGAATTTGGTCTCTTCTTCATCTGAGCATGAGCATGTATATTCCTTCTCTTTTATGTACTTGTTTGCCTTAAAGGCTACCTCCCTAACATTTTACTTCCCCTTTGGAAGTCTCATCTCATAAGATGTCAAGTTTCCAAGCAATTGGTTCATGGTCAAGGTTTCCCAGTTTGTTGTTTCTTCTATGGAAAAAAACCTTAAGGTTAAACTTGGATGTTAAAGATCTCAATATATTTTTCACTATCACACATTCCTTAATGGTTTCTCCTAGAGATATCATGTTATTCACAACTTCCGCAACCTTTAAGAAGAAACTGGCTACATCTTCATCTTCACTCATTTAAAAATTTTCAAACTGAGTTCTATAGGCTTGTAGTTTGGCCATATTCACCTTTTTATCTCCCTTATGGATATTTTCTAAGGTATCCCATATATCTTTGGCAGTCTTACTGTGCATTACTTTGATAAATTCTGACTCACGGAGACTGCTCAAGAGTGCATTCATTGTTTTTGCATTAGCTATGAAATCTTATTTGGCTTCTTTCTCCGTGTCAGTATCCTTTGGTGCATATTTTACTTCTATTGCAATCCAAACATCTAATACAAGAGACATCATATAGGAATTCATTCTTATTTTCCAAAAGGTATAGTTTATGCCAGTAAACAATGGGGCTTTATTTGTTGAGCATCCTTCTAGGCTAGCCATTTGGGGACCTAAGATCTCCTTCCAGTTGTTAAACTGGTACAGAAGGGACTGGATCAGATACCAATTGATGAACCCTTAGTTAAACTGAGAGGGGGGTTCAATCAATGTAATACATTCATGGACATTTAAAACTTTTCATTCAACTCATTTACACCTTCATTTCATAAGCAGCTTAATACATAATGGATCAAAAAACATAATGTGTGGATAGCAAGTAATTAAATAGATTAAAACATGACATCAACACTTAATCATCAAGCACATAGAAAGTAGATATAAGTGGAAACCCATAAAGGGATAAAACCACATCTTATTATTGTTGTGATGCAAAGGACAGCTCCAACTCCCTCTCACAACTGATTTTCTGTAGGCTCCAACCTACAGGAGGCTACTACCCCAAATTCTGCAACATACAACTTGCAGGGAAGTTCCAACTCCCATCTATTTTCTGCAGGCTACAACCCACAGGAGGCTCCTACATCAACCAACTCCAACTGGACACCTATCAAGCTACAACTTGAAATGGAACCACCAACTCCCATGTATTTTTCTGCAGCCTACAACCCACAGGAGGCTCCTACCTCAACCAACTACAACTGGACATATATCAAGCTACAACTTGATATGGAAGCACAAACTCCCTCACACTACAATAAAATAATAAGCTGATTTACCTAGATATCAGCTCTATTTTTCTCCTTGTTCAATGTTTCCCTTCCAGCCTTCAAGTATGCTTCTTATCAGCTCTGGATCTGCACAACATCTTTATCCTCTCTCTCTCATTCTTCCACTCTCTAACGTCTCTACTCATATTACAATAACATCATTTATAGAGATCACTTCATGGCTGTTTGCATTCTATATGGTAATATGAAGTGAACAGGCATGACTCTTGCCTTCCACCCACTCATTTCATCACTCAGTACATTCAGGATGTTACAACAATATATACACTCGTTTCAGTATTAAATTGGAGTTTTTCTTTTCCTTGGAGACTTGCCTTTTCCTTTTCATTATAGTACAATATTACGATTCTTTGAGGTTGTCAGAAGAGTACCTAAATAAATTATAACATAGAACAACATATTCTCAAGAGAAAAATTATTCATGCATGAATTCCACAAAATTTGTCAATTTAGTCTGAACTCTCATCACCTAGCAATGGAAACAAGGAGATAGAAAGATATAAATCAAGAAAATTTTATGCTTCCTTTCCAGGAAAGGAGAAGTTGATGATGCAGTGAATGTGATGTTGTGATGCGTTGTATATCAGAAAGGATGAAAAACTAAAAAGAATGAATATTTGAATAGTTTATATAGCACATTGAGTTTTTCCTCTAAACAAGTAGTTATGTCCATTCATAATAATGAGATCAATAGGTTGAAATAACAAATTAGGAAATTGGAAGATGCCAAGAAATTAGCTCAAATCAATGCTAAAATAGAAGAACAGAAAGCCAAAAGGTTAAGTGAGTAGTTGAAGAAGGTTGAAGCAGAATTAACCTTGAAATCCTGCTTACCTCCTGATTGAAACCACCATTCCTCCCGCCAATCACCTCATGCCAAAATGGATTGTAGCCTATCAAATCGACTTAATTCCCATCGTTTCCTAACAGTTAGCCAATTAATTTAATTGCAAACCATTAGGCAACATACCTGTGCCCTTTTCAAATGGAAATCAGACTCAATTTTCCATAAATTCATAGCTCCACACCTATTTTGAAAAATCTATTCTATTATTTTCTCTTCTCTACACAGGATTACCAATTTATAGCTATTGACCAGAACCCCAGAGATCAACTTCATCAGTGTTTGAAGCCTTCTTTTGTAGCTATTGATTTTCTTCCAGTTTGTAGAGTTTTTCTTCACTCTCGGCTTTATATTTTCTATCAAAAATTATTGTTTTTGTCATTCCAACAGAACCAACCATGCCTCTGAAGAACACAGAACCTGAGGAACTAGTAATTCTATTGTTACACCCTCCAATTAATTTTCATCGCATACCTTTAGCAGACAAATACCACAAAATCCATGAAACTATGTCTGACCTTGAGCTTTTTGAATTATGATACTGGTTGGAAGATAAATACTTAGATAATTCTGATGATATAGGATTATGGGATTCTAATCTCCCAAATTTCATTTTTCCTCACACCCATAGTGCTCTAGAGTTTGTTAGAAGATGTCAGGCTTTATATGCCAAACCAGAGAGCTATTATCACTCCTACAGGAGAGATTTTAGTGACTATTAATGCCCAAACCATTGAACAAATGATGCAAGCCCCAACTACAGAAAATGCCACCCATTTTCCCAAGAAGCCTTGATTGAAATAAATCAAAATTTATATTTTTCAAAGAGAGCTCAAACTCTTGAGCTATTCATGACTCAAAATGACCCATTACCTAAGAAAAACCCTACATTTCCATCATCAATTTTCCCTGAAAGGTCCAAACAAATCATCACAGTCATTTCCTACCTTATTTGTTATTCTTCATACCAATGGGTAGATGAAGTCATCATAATATTCATGTCCATATTTTCCACAGATTTCAAACCCTCCATCCTTTTCAACTTCAGTCGGTTTATTGCAGATTCTATCCATGATCAGTTTGTGAAATTCACAATTGAAGAGTTTTTCAGTTATGCCTATGTGTTATTTTACTTGTTCTTGTACTCTTAGGGAGTCAAATTTAAGTTTTCCCTACAAAAATTGGATCAATAAGTCAATCAACATTCAATCATTTTTTTTACTTCACTAGTCATGAAGGAACATAAAGTATATTCATATAAACAGTTTGTGGAATTGTTTCTTCAACCAACACTCAGTTTTTTGAATAACACTCTACAGCCCAGGATTAGTGAAGAGACTATAAAGGTATTTCATCTGTCAGATCAAGCTAGAATATGGGATTGGTATCTTTACCACAATTATATAGAAATTAGAGTTTGTGGCTGTGAGCTTCCCCCTTATAAGTTGCCAAAATTCCTCCCCATGAGGATTTTTGCATTGGAGTATATTAGACAAGTGACTAATGCAGATGAAGTGCATTTTGTCTCTGTTAAAAAAAAAATCTCAATTTAAATTAAAACACAAATAGGTCCTTTTATTTGTAATAGAAGAACAATAGGGGAGGAAGCAGATAAGTTGTTGAAAGAAATGCAGTTTAGCCTGAGTTTTACATGGTCTTATGATCCATTTGGTGTGATTTGCAAACTGAGTGTAGAAAATAAATCTACACCATATTTTCATACACCTAGACTGGATATTTAAAATTACATGAATCATCTTGAATGGATTGAAGGTACACTACAAGAGGCTAAAGAATAGACATTGTCTACATTAGCATTGCGAACTAATATTGCACAAGAAAGAGTAGGGAAGAGGGTTAGAGAAGATCAGTCATCTCCAATGACTAATTCATTTAGAAAAGAGTTTAAAATTCATTACAGGAAGAAGACAAAGCTTAATCCTAAGGTCAATCCCAACAAGGAGTCAGAGAAAGAAGTAATTATCATTACTGAAGAGACACCTCCTTCCACACAGGCAGGTGATAAAAGTACTTCTACTAGTCCTAATACTTCTATAGTTTCAAAAGATCAGCAAACATCAACTTCTCAAGATCAGCAGAAAGCCATCAAGACTAGTACAACTGCTACAGGGGAGAAAGAAAAGACTATCTTTGACACTTTGAAAGAGATAAAGTTGAAGAATCAAATATTAAAGACAATTACTTATAACCAGTTTTGGAAACAAACTCCCAACTCACAAAGTAGATTGTTTTTAGCTTTTGACTCAGAAAAGGGAAAGATGCACTTTGCATTTCTTCAAGCACAAATTCCACAGCCAAAGTCTGAAGCGGATTATAAAGGGCTACATTTGAGTTTGATACAAATGAAATTCATCCAATAGATAAATGGAGCTACACAAGAAAATTAGCGAGATGATTTCATCAACTCTCACTAACACTGCTCTGAGTTTATCAAAACTTCAGGTTTCATTGGCTAATGTACAATCATAATTGAAAATGGAGAAGGTGTCTTCTTTTTCAAAAGATATAAGAATAAAAAATCTAGAATATCTAGTGGTTAAAATTGGGTATGATCCATCTAATGTCAATTCCATTGAAGAAATCATCAAGAAGAAAAATGCTGACATAGCAGCATTGAGAAAACAACTAAAAATCCCAGCTATAGAAGATCCTTTGGCAAAGGATATTGAAGAGACTGAAACTCAAAAGACAGAAATGATGAAATTGATAATGGAGCAGAATGCTCAATTAAAGCAGATGGAATCATAATTAGAAAGATGATAAAGGAAAAGGAAGTAGCAGTGAATACATCAAAGGTTACTTTAGAAGCAATGCCTCTAGCAGCCATCCCTATAGCTCAAACTTCTACAGCAAGCACTGCAGATGAAGTTGAGCAGATCACCAAAGCAATTCAGAACATTTCTATTCAATAAGAGGAGATTAAGAAATTGCAGGATCAGGTAAAATTATTACAATTTTAGAAAACTAATGCTTATAATTCACATGCAGCTAAAGCACAAAGAGCCAGAAAGTTGATTGAGAGGTTACAAAAAGAGCAAAAAGAATCAACCATTGGTAATACTTTGGGCCAGGTAAAAGAAATAATATGGGCAGACATCACAGAGTCCATAAGTGAAATTTTGTCAAGTATATAGATCATATTTGAGCAAAAGGAGCTGATACAGAAGGCAGATGAGGTCATTAAAACAATCAAAGCACAATTGGGTGACAAGCCTACCATAGAAAACAGTATTATTATATTTATGAATTCAAAGAACAAGTATGAGCTAGATGAATTTGGCATTGATGATAGAACATAAACAATACTGGAAGTGAAGAAATTGCTAACAAAGAAGAATTTGATTCTTCAACTTGAAGAAAAATGTCACAGTCTGGAGGTTACAGTTCAAATATTTTTCAGTAGAATAGAGTCTCTTACACAAAAAGGGTTGCCTTCTCTTTTTGTAATTAATGATAAATTGATGACCATAGAAGACTATGGAAGAAGGCTTTAGGAAATTTCCAAGGATACTGCCAAAGTTTCAAATATTAAAGGCACATTAACTGATTTGATCACGGGTCGAGTACTACCCTAACCATCGTGTACGGTATTAAGATCTTTTAATTGAATATGTCTTATACAGGCTTAAATGAGAATGTTAGTCCACATAAACATAAATAAATGAACTTAACATATCAAGAAGCACAAAACAAATAAGAGAGAGACAAACAATTCGTAACAGAGTTCACCCCTCCATCTATCTGGGGCTACATCTACGGATTTTCTTCAATTGGAATGCAGATCCTCTATATTCCTTTTTCAAAGTAAGCTTTCTTACATTCGAGCTCTTTGGTTGAGCATTAGCCAAGCACTATGGCTCTCAATGGATAAGTATTCTCTCCTTTTTTCTCCCCCCTTATCATGGCTTACATAAGGAATATATATAGTTTTCCCTCACCCACTCTCCAACAAAGAGCATTAATTACAAGACCCACAATTGTAGGGCCTAACTACAAGGAAGGAAAAACAAAGTCCATAAAGGTAGGACCTCCAACTATCTCAGGCTCATAATTGGGAAAAGTCTCAAAACCACCTAAAGACTTTCCAACCATGCCCTTGATTCTCTCAACCTATAATTGAGAAAAATAGAGAATTGGTGTGAGGTGGTTTCTCACATAAAAACCAATTTCCCTAATTACATTAAATTAATAATATGTGAGAAAAATTGCTCTCACAAATATTAATCATTTATATCAATAATGCATGGGTTTAATAAAATGCATAATTAAATGCATAAGCATAAATTCACCCACTTAAATACTTGTCACCCACTTCAAATCAACATGGCGCCAAGCTCTTTTCATGTGTGAAGGTCCTTTCGGATCACACCTACCCACAAAGAAACTTTTGGTCTCCAAAAGTATCAACTTAAATTCATCATCAATTGTATGCAAATGTCTCTGAAAGGCACATTCCATCATGACTCCTTCACCTAACGTACTTCGGAATCAGTACATAATGCCAACACCTGAAACTGTTGCAACAAAAATGCATAAAAAGGAGCATCCCTTCAAGATTCCTTCACCGTGGTCCTTCAGAATCAGAATGAAAAAGCCCACATCTTCCTAAATCTGCAACCTGTAGCTAATCATACATGTTTACATCTTTTGGAACACTTGCCAAGAGCTCATTGGTCAAGTTTACATGCCAAAATGGCTTAGGAAAATCGTCTCATTCAACTTGATTATAAAGAATCCAACAAGGCTTAATGCGTAAAAATATGCCTCTCACTCTCCCTCACACAACAGTGGCTAAACAAGCCTTTTACAATGTTTTATAACCATCTTTACATCATAACTTTCATGGTGGTCACTATGGCCTTTTACATGGCATTCAAAAATTTACATACCAAATTCCCGATGCCAAAATATGATGGAAACTATGGCCTTTTACATGGAAATTACAAAGTAATTTAATGTGCCAAATATGTGCACAAAGGGAAAAAAACCAAGTTTTCAAACCCCCATTTTTCTATAATGTATTCATAACAGGGAGCACTAATCGTGAAAAAATAAAAATTCCACCCTTGTTAAAAATGTGTCAAATATCATATTCACTTGGAAGGTGAAAATAAGTTAGATCCCCCATTATAAGTGCATCAAAGGAAAATAAAATAAAATCCACAAATTTTTTTTTTTACCATAGAGCTTCGACCTTCGTGCGTGTGGACCTCCATTCTCGCATACCCTTGGGATTCTGCAGGCTTGACTTTACCCCCCTACACGTCCCGATACCAATCAAGTAATGAGAAGGAGGAAACCACCGAATAATTTCATTTTTCTCCTATTATACTTCAAAAAACTTTATTTTTGAAACCCTTAATTTCCACATACTCGTAATTTCTGGCTTGAGTTCCTTTTTTGTTAAGCAGCAATGTTCGGCGTAGATTAGCAACCAAATTCATAACGCCTGAAGTCAGGAAGACTGGGCAAATACCTTTGCATCAACACCTGAGAAACACTCTGATAAAGCTGCCACTTAGAGTCCTCTACCGCTCCATTCCACTCAATGCAAGTGTTCTACTCAGAGGAAATGACCACCAAAAACTGGAAGGAGAAAAGTTTTTTGTTCTATCCTTGGTTAGAATTTATGCAATGTGAAAATTCTATTTACCTGACCATGTATATATTTCTCCGAGGGTTTTCTTTGTCATGAAAGCTAAAAAAACACATATTAGCACTTTAAAATAACCTCCAATTTTATAAAATTCATGTAACGTTGTCGCTTATAGCAACGATGACTTGCAGACCATAGCAGATGCCCAGTACATGAATCCCCTTCTTCCACACATATTCAAAGAATCCATCAGGCCGTGAGGGGGCGCCTTCCTCGTGGACGCTGTGAGGACCCCCCGAAAGGATGATTCCAAAGGGATTGAGGGCCACCATTGCCGATAGTGGCGAAGTGCCCAAGAGACACATAGAGCATACATCAATCTGCTAGATTCGACGTGTAATCAAATGGGTATACTGAGAGCGCAACTGATGTTTTAAGATCAGGCTCGTGGTTTTGAAGACATCCTCCAGCTTTTTCCATAAATTCTTGGAAATTGATGCTTCTTTTGACCATTTCAAGTCTTGTTTCTCCTCCAATGTAGCGAATCTGGCCATCGCATGATCTTGGCAGAATCTTTCCCCATAACCGCACAGAAGCTCCATTCTATTGCTTGACAATTCCTCCGATTTTGGAAATTGCTGAAAACTGTCAAGATCCTTCATTCTTGTTCTTTTCTAGAATGATTTCATTCCAATGAGGAAATATCTTGTTGAGGACAACAATGTATTTCTCCATAGCCGCCTCTGGATTCATGTTTCCCAATCGTTGCCAAGCATGCCATTTGGCACGAACAGTGATCTTGAGAGGCGAGGGCTAAGGAATTCCACAACTTTCATGTGGTCACGATCTACAACCCAGTGTAATGAAGTTCTACCTTAACTATCCCTTAAATCCACTGCTACTTCTTGCTCTAATGCTTGAAGAAGACCTACAGTGTCTACTTCTCTTGCACATGAATGGATCATCTCCAACTTAACGGAAGATATCTACTGCAAAGATCGCAGAGGCTCCAAGTGAGATGGACATCACATCCGCTCCATTGTTCACAACATCAAGAACATTTTGATACAAAACTTCAACAATGAATGGAGTGAACGAAGGAATTTCCTTGCAAAGATAGTAAGTAATACTCAAACCCGCAATTGCAGAAGCTGTGTAAACTGAAAAAAACATATCTTGGGTCTGCTTAGCTTCTCCACAGCTGGACCAACTGAACTCAAGGTATAATAATTGATCAATATGCATGATGTCCACATGAAGATATGAAGAAATTACAATCTCCATATCTGGCCTTTTTGGATCAACATTTTTGGCGGTGATAAACCACGTATCATGGGATGATTAGACTATCCAAATGTTATAACGTGATTTTAGGGTAGTTGTCCGCATCTCACGTTGATAGTCCGCTAATGCCACAATAATTTTCCTATCCAATGGGCACTCGAATATTTAAGTGATAATTGGCATATCAGGTGGTGCTAATCTGATCTTACATCTGTCAGGGCTCCCCATCTGCATCACGATTCACTGAATGTGACTTATCTCGCCCAATTTGCGAGTTATTTTGTGACATACACAATTAAATTCAGCCGAATCTTCATGAAACCATATATATTGTTTTAAAAACTCCTGAAATGGGCTCAAATTTCCATCTGGAGTGAGATATCTGGAAAAAAAAAAAATCCTCAATCAACTGCTCCACCATTTGCAATGGATAGTCGGGTCAAAACGGGCAACCCAATTTACATTGTTCTCTTCCTCCTGATCTATCTATAGTTCATTCTGGCTGAAATAACCTTATTCTATGAATCTGTATCCCTATATGTCCATTTATTTATTGAGCCAGCTTTGGAAAGACAACATCAATAAAAAGATGTCAAAGGTGTCGCAGAGTCATTAGGGAAATTCATATTTTTTTCCCTATTTGAAGATCGCAGTTCAGAGTTTGATTCATGAGAAATAATGAAAATCAAGTCGCTTTAATGTGGCCTATCGGGATGGGAAATTCAGTAATCCAGATGGCGTTGCCTATTGGAAGTGGTCAATTTAAAAGTCAAGGTGCAGCCTTCTTCTTGAGACCGATAGTAACTTATCTCAAACGTCAACTTCCACAATATTCAAGTCATTTTTGCCCATGCTTGTGACAAGTCTGCTCACGCATTCAACATTATTTTGAATATTTTTCGTGCCAAAACCATGTGGGGATTCTATGAGCACATAATTTCATATCTCTCTGAAGACAACAATGATGACTGGTGGCCACTGGTTCGGGTCTTGGCCTCCACAAACTCATCATGGCTCTAATCGGATTACATGATGTCTTCGACACCTTGACACAACAGAGTGTGGAATTTTATATGAAGACAATGTGTGCAGGCAGCTCTTCTAGAAAATTGAGGAGGGAAACCCACGTTTCAAGCACTAACAACACTACTTATTACTGATTATCGTCATCAACAACACTAGGAACAACATGCGCAACACAAGGCAGTGATCCCTCAGGTTGCAATAACTTTTCCATCCGGAGGTCGTTTGACGTGATTCAAGCACCATCGGATTCCTCTTATCGAGCTCTTCACAATGGTGCCATTATTTTTTGATCTTGATTCGGAAAAATATGAGCATTTTCCATCAAAATATGGATACCTGCCCCCATAAAACTCGAAATTTTGCAAAAGAGCATAAATATAGCTTGCAGAAACATCATTAACTTCTTACCAAACTAGCACCAAGCACTTTCTTCTTGTAAGCATGCTTTTCGAATGGTGGATGGAGCCTCCTTCTTCACGGGCTCTTTTACAAGCTCCCTGCTTGATTTGTGGTGAATTTCAGGGTGAAACTTCCAGCACTTCTTCTCTCAATGGCCACTGATCTTGCAGAAATTGCAAAAATTATGTTGTTTACCGTTAAATTGTGTCTTCATGATAGGAGGATTCAGAAGGTTCTCATTCTTCTTGGTCTCACTTCTCGTGGACACATCTATCTTCTTAACCCACACTTTCTTTGTGTGATGCTTAACTACATCACGATTAGAATATCTGTGGAAGCAATCATTTCTCTTATATGTCAAATAAGAAATGGAATGACATGTATACCTTCCTGACTTGTCCTTGAACTAATGGAGACTAGGTGGCTTGAATCCCTTCTTGGAATCAAGTGATGAAGAGATAGATTTTGCTTCAGCTCCCTTCGAGCATTCTCCTTTCTCTTCATGTCCATAACCCAAGCCTAAAAATGGTTGTCTTGGCACAACCTCCAATGGCTGGGTGACTCCTTGGCCCTTTATGCGAAGTCCACCTCCTCTATACCACATCTTCGTGAGGATTTTCATGCCAACATTAGTTTCATATTGAGATAGAATAGAACATGAAGTAACATCATATACCTCGGTTTGAGATGCAACCTCCATCATCTCAACCTTCTGAAACTTAGACAATAACTCATATTTGGCTCATAGCATCTCTTGAAGCTCCTGCTTATTGAGAAATAGTCTTCACAATTCTGCATTTTTGGTTTGAATGCTTTCATTTATCTCTTGCAAATATTACATTATTTTAGCGTGCTTCGCTCCTCTTCCCATCCTACAAAGTATTCACTTGCTCTAATACCACTTGATCCAATCACGAGTCGAGTACTACCCTAACCATCATGTACGATATTAAGATATTTTAATTGACTATGGTTTATACATGCTTAAATGAGCATTTTATTCCATATAAACATAAATAAATGAACTTAACATATCAAGAAGCACAAAACAGATAATAGAGAGACAACCATTTGGTAACGGAGTTCACCCCTCCATCTCTTTGGGGCTACATCTCCAAATCTACTTCAATTGGAATGCAAATCCTCTATATTCCTTTTTCGAATTAAGCTTTCTTACATTCGAGCTCTCTGACCGAGCATTAGCCAAGCACTATGGCTCTCAATGGCTAAGTATTCTCTCCTTTCTTCTCCCCCCTTCTCATGGCTTGCATAAAGAATATATATAGTTTTCCCTCACCCACTCTCCAAAAAAGAGCATTAATTACAAGACCCACAATTGTAGGGTCTAACTACAAGGAAGGAAAAACAAAGTCTACAAAAGTAGGACCTCCAACTATCTCAGGCTCATAATTGGGAAATGTATCAAAACCACCTAAAGACTTTCCAAACATGCCCTTGATTCTCTCAACCTATAATTGAGAAAATTAGAGAATTGGTGTGAGGCGGTTTCTCACATAAAAACTAATTTCCCTAATTACATTAAATTAATAATGTGTGAGACAAATTTCTCTCACAAATATTAATCATTTATATCAATAATGCATGGGTTTAATAAAATGCATAATAAAATGCATAAGCATAAATTCACCCACTTAAATACTTGTCACCCACTTCAAATCAACATGGCACCAACTCTTTTCATGTGCGAAGGTCCTTTCGGATCATTAACAGGAAGGGCACTATTGGGAACCCTGAGTAATGACATTTACATTCAATATGAGATCAAACATGTCTTTGTGGTGAAGCTCATTTTTTCCAAATATACTGAAGCAGATGAAATTTACTGTAGGGTAATAAAATTAGTTATCCCTGATGACGAGCGTTGGGAAAAGTTGTGTGAGTTTCAAGAGTAATTAGTAAAAGTAGAAAAGTCAAATCTTTTCCAGATCAGCAGTCAAATGATAGCCAGCGCAACCCGCAAACATCTCCTTCAGCAACAGCTTTCAGTTAGAGCCAA
Source organism: Pinus albicaulis (assembly GCA_034641835.2). Taxonomy (NCBI): domain Eukaryota; kingdom Viridiplantae; phylum Streptophyta; class Pinopsida; order Pinales; family Pinaceae; genus Pinus; species Pinus albicaulis. The sequence goes on from CM076584.1 coordinate 185,145,766, forward strand.
CGCCAACACAGAAGATTAAATTTATTTCCATGATGCAGTTAGAATTTATTTAGCAAAAAAAGTGCTATCGATTGTGATAGCCTTTAATGTAATTGTTGTTATTTTTTTTCTATAAACACTTCATTGTGCGAAGTATTATTGTTGGATAATTGAGTTTTAAGACTCTATGTATTACTGTGGACCAATATTAATGAATTCAAAAGAGTTGCATCAATTTTGTGAGATTCATGTGGTATTTATTTTGAAAAATGTACTTTCTCTTTGTTATTTCACTTTCATTTCACTTTCTGTGTAAAATTTTTATCAGTTATAAGAAGAGATTAGTCATATGTTATGTTTGTTAAAATATTTAAAATGTCTATTTTCTTCTAATGAATGAATTCAGTAAAATGCTCATTCAGATCTCTCTCTTTTCTACCACTATACAAAAATGGCAACTTAACTGTGCTAAAATAGTTTGCGTATCTTGCCTTGCTCATTTTTCTGCAATTCGGTCTTTGAAGTCAGTTTTAGCTTCACTGATTATAATTTTTATCCAGCAAAAAAATTATTAAACAAATTCTAAAACAAATTAATTCATATCTAGCCTAAAACCTGGTACTCAGTCTAAAATTAAATATTTAAAAAGTGACACATAGAGAGCCCTCTTTGGTTAGGAAGGGCTAGCTGCCTAACTAAAATTTGGTTTGTGGTTACCTTTCTTCACTCCTAATTTCAACCTAGGAAGTTGGGGAGAGTGATAACACCACGTACCACCTGACCATAGACATGGTTGAGCCAAATATCTCTCAGCTAGTCACCCTTGTTCCATATTCCAAGCATGAATGTGGGATCTCATGGATAAAAATATCCAAAAAAAACAAAGGGACTCCATAGGTTAAACCACCTCCACCCTCACCATACCATGATCACACCAAAACCAGTGCTCCGATCACAAAACCGAACTGAGCTTGGAATTCATTCAGAAATCCATCACTATCCTTGAGGAATTTTCCATCTCCTTGTCTCTCAGGATTTACCGCAATCCAATACCAGATCACTAGGCCATAAACTTAGACACAACCCTCGGGCTTTACCGTGTATCCTGCCAAAACCAGTTAAGGGATTCCTAGGCCTTTGGGAATTTTCCTTGAGACCACCTCTAGCATGGATTCTGAAATCTATCCGACAATTCCAAAGCTCAAAACCAAGATCAAAATCCCAACACGCTATGGCATCCGGAAAAAAGGAAAGGCAAGCCTAAAAAATATTGTCAAAAGCCAGCAAAACCATGCCACTGACAACAAGAGAACCAACTACCAACATGCATAAGTCATGCATGTCCAAACCAACTAGGAAATAGCACCTGCAATGATGTTACCTACAATTTTTCATGTTGAATATGCTAGATCCTGCTCTTCCTTGTTTGATCTTTGCTTTCCTTTCCTATCCTTGTCCTTCCTTTTCTTTCTTTCCTCTTTCTTGGCTCAATGCTAAAATGCTCCGAGAAAAATCTAAGTATCCAAGAGTGTGAGAGAGAGAGAATAATGAGAGAGCTCCAAAACTGAATTGATGAAATTTTACACTAACAAAAGGTACCAACTAATCCTGAGAAGCCTTTTTATCATTGAGGCCTTTATTTTCTTCATTTTCCTCCTCACATATAACCTATGACCATTTACCTTCCTTTTCTCCTAATTTCCTTTATTTTCATAAATAATGTGCCAAAAATACTTTTTGCCTATTTAATGCCTTAGCCATTTCCTTTTCCAATTTCTCTTAGCCATAAACACATATCTAGTGATGCCCACTAGGATATATTTTCCCAACATTCAGATTGGAATAAGTGTCCCTTAAATGTGGTATTATTTTTCCTTTACTAATATTACACGAATCTTTTTCTCAGGTCTCTTATAGCATAAGGCACCTTAATTCACTAACATTAGACACATACCTAACCCAACACACTCAACCTACTTAATGCTTATCAAATCCACCCCATCTTAAATATTTTTCACAAATAAATAAAGAGATCAATGTGGAAATGTGCAACCCTCAACTTTTAAAACATGACACTTAGGTAAATACTTGGGAATCTTCAAACTTATAAATCTCCTTAAAAAGAGTTGGGGTGGATTCAAAAAACTATGTACAGTTAACAATAAGAAACATTGAGGTGAGGGAATACCATATAATCCCTCGCTAAGGCCATCTTCATATCCTAGGGAATCAATCCTCATTAACTAGGGGAAAATAGCGAGGAATCTCGTGAAGGTAAAAATGCGTTGATGTAAACGAACTTATAATAATAGCGAGGAATCTCAAGATGGGACAAAGGTTTTGGTGGATGTGAACTCATCAATAATAAGTGATAAAATGGAATAAGAGTGTCCAAAGAGATAAACAAGGAAAATAGGAGAACATGGTAAAATGCATGCAATGCTAGCAACATAGGTATCACAAGTTCAAGAGTAATAACACCTTCTTTCATAAATAATAACAAGTAGGCGTGCCTTGTGTCTCCAACAAGGTTAAACCAAATTGAAATGAGGCAATCCAAGATGTAACAAGTCAATAACATTGATCTCAAAACCCATAATAATATGATACAATAATAGTACTATATTATATGTTGGGAGTGCCATTACTATGTTTTGGGCCTTCAAGGTTATTCAGTTTATATGCTATGTTATTTACTAATCATGTAAATACTACATTTTGGCCCTTTGAGGGTAGTTAAACTTCATCGCCAAAAGTATTGACCCATAACCCTAATTTCTTGATATAGCATTGTGTATATCTCACTGACGACTTTGACCCCTATTGTTGCAACTCTTAGCCCATCTCCACTAACCAATAGGTCGATGGATCCTTATCCCAAAACCCACATACACCTAACCTACTAACCCCTATCCCCTAACACACCTAACCTACCAATCTTCTCCCCTGATTCCCAATGCATGATTGACCTATAGCATGACTAATGCACGATTAACCTAATAGAGAGGTGAATGGTCACCATCTAGATGAAAAAGTTGCCAAGATCTTTCATTCTTTACCTTTGACTCAAGATTTAAATGTTCAAAAAAAATATGTGAACAAACACCAAAAATATGTGATGGGTGACATAACCATTCTCTATCAAATGTGCATAATTACCAACTAAGCATTGTTTATCATTCCCGTTTGTAAGTTGGAAAAAAATAATTGGGTCTTCCTCTTATTAGTCCTTTCTCATTTCCATATCTTATTCAAAACCCTAAATTCCACACTAAACTCTAATCCCTTAATATCTAAACCTGAATTTCAAAAATTTATGTAGACATAACATTTATTGAGCAAAACAAATTTAAAGATGTTGTATGAATACTTGACAAATATTTATTCAATGTAACTATAGACTTATATTTTACTTGAAAACATCTAAAATTGAGTCCATAGTTGCCAAAAGCAATCATTTCTATAGGATCAAGCCAAATATATGCCATGGACATTCTTTGGGAATTAATTCACCTTGAATCTTAAATTGTTACTTGCTTTTACAATATTGTCTTTAATGCTACCTTGGGCATCACTATATCTTTTTTAGAGTCTATTTATTCATGTACCTTATTCAATTTTCTTGGTGGCAACATGGTTAATATGGTTTCCTTTAGTATATTCCTTTCTCAGTTCTTAAATTCTACCTATGATTGCTTCTTTCATTCAAATATTCAATAAAATTGGCAACATCTCTAACTATGCAATTTCTCTCACTATCCTTTTCCTGAGTTATTGAAGAGTTTAGTGGTGAGAATATTGAGTATCTTGCATATTCGGAACATTAACCATAGTCGCCATTTTTGTGTCGGCCTTTCAAGTCTATAACAAGACTCATCGTCAGGACAATCCACGGAGAAGAGCAAGGTTGAAGGTGTTGTAGCTGCTACAACCCCCTCCAAAATTTTGGCCTATACCAAACTTTTGGGGCCGTCCTTGTTCTTGTTTGTTGTTGTCACAAACTTTAAAATTTATTTTATTTGTTTTCTCACATTGTTGTGATCCCTTTCGCAAGATAGAAAAAGTGTCATCTCTTGGCATGTTGGTTATCATATCATATATATGAGCTTGTTCTGATGGTTCCAAGAGGCCACTTTTTTTAAAATGAGTTGTTCTAATCTTGTAAGTACCCATTGCACTCATTTCAAAAGTTTTGAGCACTGTCACACAAGTATCATCACTGTCGTCGTAATGTATATCTTTGGTGTCACACTTGTCATAACTGGTCGTAACACTGTCGCATGGAGGAAAATTCTTTGTTTGTATGTCATGGATGATCTATGTTGTTTTAGTCATCAAAATATGCTAAGTGTGTGATCACATTAAAAGTTCATCATTGATCATTGATCTCACCGGTCCCGCACTTATTCATTTTTTGGAGAGCTTCATGACCAAACAACTTAGCTTATCCATGCCTCCCTTGAGTTGTGCACTACACATTCTCAGTCCTCTATATGTGACCTTTATACTTGGTACTGTGCAGTGTGTAGTATTGGCCCCCCAAGTCTACCTCAATGCGTAGTTTTTGCAGCCAAGACTCGACCTTTACCTCTGGAATTGTGTAGTTATGGCCTCCAACTCAGCTTGAAAAGCACACTTCACAACTTCAAGACACAAGCTCATCCCCTGAGCCTTAGAATTGTGCACTGTGCAGTCACCCAGGCCTCCTTGACCTCTTTAATTGTGTAGTAATCGTTCCCAACTCTTATCCCATAAACCTTTCCCCGCTGACTCTGAAAACTGTGTAGTCATATTCCCCAGCCCAGCCTGAACTGCACAGTGCATAGTCTCTATGCTCAAGGCTACCCCTTGCCTACCTATGCTATGAAACTGCACAATCACTAAGCCTCCTTATCCAGCCTCTCACTTGTTTCAGGTTCAGGTCATAGATCAGAATGCACCATCTTGGCTAGGGGTTTTCGGATTGATGTTGTCTCTTCATGAGTGAATTGCAGGAACATGTACTTTGTTGTGTAATGATGAGATGATGAATGAAGAGAATGAGGAGGGAAGCATGATATAAGGCACTCTTGTAGTTGAACTCATGGGATTATTGATCAATTAAAGAGAAAGTACATTGGTTTGTGACCACCATCTAAGACACGAGATCATTGGAGACTCCTTGTCATGAAGGCTTGCAGGGGAAAAAAAAATCTCTTTCATGAAGAAACTTAACTTTCATCAGTAGAAGTGGATTGAAATTGCCATATCTTAAAGCAGTCCATGTCAGCAGTTCCATGTCACGTCATGTCATAACTGGTCATATGCCACATCACTATTATACATCATGTATATTGTATTCGAAATGTACTGTAAAGTTGAAGTCAAAAGGACACACATGAATGTAAAGATTCATGTAAGTTGAAAATTCATGGGAAGTCAAACAGTCATGAGGGTAGTCAAAGAGTCACCTTTGGTTATATATACTCCCTCATTGTATGAGCAAAGGGATTTTTCACCTTGGCTCTACCAACAAATCATTAGAGATATAAACTAGTTATTTTGTGGAGCAAGGAGTGGCTCAAACGCTCCACTATTGGAGCTAGTGATGTTCATTGTACATATGTGTCTTGGAAATTTTACTTAATAGCAGTAGCCTTTAAGGTCACCAGGGATAATTTTAAGAATGGAAAATTATCTTGAAGTTTAAAAAATTGGCGAATCTCACTAGTCCCTAATATGCAAACTATAAAATTTTTATTGATGTATTTGTAAAATTATTCAAATTTACAATGATATTATATATATTGTCTATATAATGTTGGCGATTTTTAACGTAAAATAATATTATATTGTAAAATTTGGGTGAATAATTTTTATAAAAAAATGGAAATTGGCGAATATTTATTTTTGGAAAAAACATGAAAAATTAGCCCACCTGCGAATATTAGCCCCTAAAATTTTCCATGAAGGTCATCACATTATTCATGAATGACTTATGAATATTTGTAAGAATAGCTGTGGATCTTTGTATTTCATGTTTATTGTCACATGTACTAAGATATTTGAACTATTTCGGTTATTTTAGTGTTTATCTTGTTGATAATGTGTTGAAATGGTTATAATTGTTGTCCCATCCTTGTAGAGTATTTTGCAGTATATTAGGCAGATCCTTCTCAATTTTATTTTTTTTCAATGAACATCGCATCCCTTGTGGACTATTCCACTAGATGTTAGATGAAATATTTATATTCATGTGTGTCTCTTCCTCTGTGGTATTATTACCTTTCTATTATAGACTCACTTCTCCTTACCCCGCAATAGAAGAATGGAAAAAATATGGTCAAACACTCACTAGGCGCACCCCCCTTGCTTTTTGAAGGCGCATGTGCACCCATATATCTTGCTAATAGTTAGAGTCAAGGAAAATATATACGAATACATGGAAACCGGGCTGATATTTCAGATGGGGCTCCTACTCCAAATGGTGTGAGGTCTAATTGGGAATTCACATCAGGGATATCCCTTGGTTGATGGATTTCTAGAAATGTAAACAATGGCGCTAGAAAGAGGGCCAAATGACAAGTTGAGTCTGTTGAATCTGGTTTGAACCTCTTATATAACATGGCTCATACACAAATCTTACTCCTGGGGTGTTTCTCCAATTTTTCCCTTTATCAATTTTCAATTCTCGATGAGCCTCTCAATCACTTGTCCCAGTTAAATTTTCATGGTGAGGATGGAAAAACCATAACCAAGCACATTTTTTATTTTCTTAAATTTTGGGAATCTACAAAATCAATGATGAATATTTTCTTGTGTACTTGTATTCCTCACCCTTGAAGGTCGTGCTAATCGATGGTGTCATACCTTGCCACCTGCTTCCATCCATTTCCTTCATCATTTCCTCAGGGAGCTCCATTGATCCTTTGACAAAAATAATTACTGAGATGTTTGTAAAATAATCAATCTCTTAAGAATGAATCCTAATGAATCAGTTTAGGAATTTTCTAATCGATTCCTTCACCTTTGTTGTGAAATTTATGAATAAGACATCAATCAGGATTTCTTGAGACAAGAGTACGGTTAATTCTTGTCTCTTTACACAATGAGCCCGAACACCATAATCTTCCTACTTCCCCTACTCTTGTGTATCCCAAGGCACCTCTAATTTCATAGGAGGAACCTACTAATCTTCTTTTTCCTTGTAAATTTAATCTTGAATATTATTCATTTTTTTTATCCTTTATCATCTACATGTCGTGGCTCTCTTTACCATGACCCACTTTAGCAATCTTCTCCACCAACTAGTCTTTCACACTCTCCTGATTTTCAAGTTGTTGGTCCCAACTGGGATAAGATACAAGGAAGTCACATTACATGGGTAGAAGAGTAGAATTTGCTTCCAATATTTCTTATCTTTTTAAAATCCTCGATGTCAAAACAATGCACTCTCGTTCTTGGATGATTTTTAATGTACTAATCTCGACACTGAATCAAGTGCAATCAGTTCCTTCAATCAAACTAGTCATGGGATAATATGTATTGAATAGTCCAATGCTTTTCATTCCAATGGGTGGTGTTGATGTTGTACTAGGAGTCGAATGGTTACAATATTTTGGACAATAGATTTTAATTTTCAAGAACTCTTCTTGAATTTTTTTTTTGGGAATGGAAGGAAATTGAATTAAGGGATATCATAGAGAAACCATGGAATATAATAAACTCTAATGGGTTGGAAAATATTTTGAATAAATAACCATGGGGCATAATTTCACAATTATGCTCACTAGAGGTTCAAACATCGAAATCATATATTTCTCCATATCTCCAAAAAGTCCTAGAAAAACATTTCGAGATATTTGAGACTCCCAAAGGACTCCCACCGATTTTTGATCATGATCATGCTATTCATTTGATTCCAGGAAGTGTTCCTCCAAACATCAAGCCTTACAGATATCCTTTTTCTTAAAAGAGTGAGATTTAACATGTGGTTTCAGAAATGCTAGAGGCTGGTATAATTCAACCTAGTTATAGTTCTTTCTCTACTCCAGTATTATTGGTGCGGAAGAAGGATGGATCATGGCGTATGTGTCCAGATTATAGGGAGCTCAACAAGCTCACTATTAAATATAAATTTACCATCCTCATCATTGATGAATTATTTTATGAATTACATGATCCAATTTTCTTCACCAAGCTAGATCTACGTTCTCGATATCATCAAATTAGAATGAAGACTGAAAACATTTCGAAAATAGCATTCAGAACTCATGAGGGTCATTATGAATTTGTGGCCATGCCTTTTTGATTTACTAATACACCTTCCACATTTCAAGGTTTGATGAATTCCATTTTCAAACCCTTCCTTAGAAAAAAATTGGTAGTATTTTTTGATGATATATTAATATACAAAAATTCTTGGAAGGATCATGTTCAACATGGTGACAGGGTGCTCAAACTATTGGAGGAGAAACAATTATATGAAAAAACCTCCAAATGTTTCTTTAGATTACAAGAGGTGGAATATTTGGGTCATATTTTATCTCATCATGGTGTTCAAGTAGACCCTAACAAAATTAAATCCATTAAGGAATGGAAAATCTCCACAACCATAAATTGTCTTCGAAGATTTATGGGATTAACAGGATATTGTCACAAGTTTGTTAAGAATTATGCGATAATATTGGCACCTCTAACATAATTACCGAAGAAAGATGCATTTTCTTGGACTCCATAAGCAACTTAGGCCTTTGAACATCTTAAAAAGGAAATGTTCCAAGCACCGGTCTTAGCTACGCCAGACTTCACAAAAAAATATATTGTGGAATATGATGCCTCATGAAATGGAATTGGTGCGGTTTTAATGCAAGAAGGAAGACCCATTTATTTTGAAAGTCATCCAATCAAAGGAAAGTATTTACAAAAACCTATTATGGGAAATAAATGTTTGCAATACTACATGCACGAAAGCAATGGAGACCTTACCTAATGGGGAGACACTTCAAGGTAAAAATAGATCATGATAGTCTTAAATAATTTTTGGAACAAAAATTATCATCAGAAGAGCAGAAAAAATGGGTCACAAGGATGTTGGGTTATGAATTTGAAATCATCTACAAAAAAGGGAAGAAAAATGTTGTTACAGATGCACTCTCAAGAAAGGATGAGGATGTGGAAGAATTTATTTGTGCCATTTCTATTATCCAACCTAAGTGGATAACCAAAGCAAAGGATGAACGGAAGAATGATGAAGAGGTGTGGACACTCATTCAAAACTTTCAGCAAGATTTTCTCATATTTTCTTCACCTAATACCAGGAAATGATGCATCCACACTATTTATTCAATAAGATCGATTGGATTTTCACCTTGTCCTAAGGATGAACCACATTAGTTGGTTCGAAACGTCGACCAAATATTAATGATGTGATTAATTTGAAAAGAAATTTATCTAATTTATGGATAACAAAAGTCTCAGATCTAACATTTTTAATTTACACGGAATGGATATGGCTAATAAGGTGCATCATTTTGAACGTGCTCGATTACAAATGACTAAGAAAAATTTTGATCTTACATTTCTCAGACGATGTAGGGATGCACCATTGATTCCAGTATTTGCTCTTATTTTCTTCGGCTAATATTGGACAATTATGCATACACACTATTTATTCAATAAGATCGATTAGCTTTTCATCTTTTCCTAATGATGAACCACATTAGTTGGTTTGAAACGTCGACCAAATCCTACTGATGTGATTAATCCAAAAAGACATTTATCTAATTTATGGATCACAAAAGTCTCAGATCTAAGATCCTAGTACATCTGAAACATTTAGCTGGAAAAATGACTCATTATGGTACAAATATTGTGTATATCATTGTAATAATTCCCAACTCAAACAAAATATTCTTTTGGAATTGCACACTTCTCCCTTAGGAGGGAACTCAAGATTTTTAAAAACTTACCATGGGGTCAAGAAGGAATTTTTTAGGGATGGCCTTAAATATGATATTCAAAAGTTTGTGGCACCATGTTTGGTTTGCCAACAAAATAAAGTTGAGACAATTAAGACCCTAGATCTGTTACAACCTTTATCCATTCCAATTCAACGTTGGGAGGAGGTTGCAATGGATTTTATCATAGGTTTACCCAAGTTCGAAGGAAATACTTTCATCATGGTGGTAGTCAACATACTTACCAAGTATGCACACTTTTGTGCATTATCTCATCCATTTAAAGTTGTACAATTGCTACTGCATTTATGAAAACAATTCAAAAGATACATGGAAACCCAAAGATCATTGTAAGCAACACAAATCTCATTTTTACAAGAAATTTTTGGACGGAATTATTTTATTTTTTGGGTACTCAATTAGGCCATAGCTCATCATATCATCCTCAATCTAATGGGAAAACTAAGATAGTGAACAAACGTTTGGAAGGATATCTTCGTTTCTTTGTATATGATAAACAGAAAAAATGGGTCAAGTGGTTACCTCTGGTTGAATGGTGGTATAACACTTCCTTCTATTCTATAGCAAAAATGACCCCATTTATGGCACATTATGGATATCATCCACCATCCATCACATCATATTTAAGAGAAAATTCCTAGTTTCAAGCAGTGGAAGATCACATATAGCATCAAAAAAAAGTTCTCCAACTCTTAAAGGATAACCTCACTTTGGTGTAGAATCAAATGAAACAATAGGTAGATCAACATCGCAGTGAAATAAGTTTTGATGTAGCCAACAAGGCATTTTTATGGCTACAACCATACAAACAAATGTCTCTTAAGCAAGCTAAGAAGGATAATAAATTATCACCAAAGTATTATGGTCCTTACAAGGTGTTGCAAAATATTGGTACTATGGCATACAAATTGGATCTTGCTACATCTTCCCGAGTGCACCCAGTTTTCCATGTTTCATGCTTAAATAAGGTTATAGGTGACAAGCTCCGAGTTCAAATAATATTGCCAGAACTTGAAGAAGAAGGAAAAATCATATTAGAACCTAAAGCAGTCATAGAAACAAGAAATCGATAGCTACGAAATTGATCAATTTCAGAGTATCTCATTAAGTGGAAGAACTTACCTGCTGAAGATTCAACATGGGAGGATGAGAATTTTATACAGGAAAATCCAAAACTACTCAAGCGTTGAGGACAACACTTTTTTGAAGGAGAGGGGCATTTTAGGCATTAATGTCAGTATTTTCATCCTTCCATTAGTGATCAAAATCCTCTTTTCATATCATTTTAGCAGTCCTACTCAGAAAATTTTATTCATTCCACTAGGTCATGCAACAATTTACTCACTAATGGTAGCCCTAAGTACAAAAAAATCACTTTTTCTAAATTTCCATTAATTGCTGGCTCAATTTCATACCTTGTTGATTGTACATCATCCATGAAGCTAATGTCATCATGAAACCTACTATTTTAAAGTCTCATTAAGTCTTTAGGGTTTTTTCAAGGTTTCATTAGGTTTTTAGGGTTCTTTCCAAGGTCCAATAAACACAAAATTTCCATTGAATAAAGCCAAAAAAGTAAGAGAGTGAACATAATAACATCTCTTTACCATGTAAAGATGATTTGAAAAGATGTAATTCTGATTCCAAAGTTGATATTTTCATCCTAGAATGAAATTTTTGTTCCAAAGAGATGTAATTTTTATTTTTATTTTGTAATTTTATGTCATTTAATATGTAATAAGTATAAGGTTCCCAAGCTTCCAACTCAGAGTTCCACATGCCAACAAAGCAAATATCAAAGTGAAAAGAGTTCCTAGTCCATCAAAATGATCAATTGTCAAAGAAAAGAAGTCAAAATGAAATATATAGTTTCAAAGGGTTAAAGTGAAAACAAGAGGGAAAAGTGGGTCCCAAAGCTCAAAGCATCTAATACATCAAGAATAAAGCCCATTCAAAGATAAAAATACATTCATTATCTCTCTATGTCATCAATCCATCACTCACATAGCTCAAAAAATCGAAATTGAACTGTGAAAGGTTGAAATTCTTGCAGGCATTGCTCCCCTGGAACAAGGCGTCGCACATAGAGCCAAGGTGTTGTGCATAGAGCGAGGGCGCTACACATAGAGTGAGGGTGATGTGCATATAGCAGAGGCACTGCGCACCTACCCAATTTCACTTGCAAGCTTCCAAAATTTTTCCATGTCCTCCAAACATTCAACAAAGGGTCTCTCCACTTCCTAGAAATCAAGTAAGACATCGTTATTCCCTCCTTGCATTTCTTAAGTGAAAATTTCATGGTGTCAAGATTTTCATGAGAAATATCTAGTTTTTTCAAGATAGAAACCCTAGTTTCATTTCCTAATCCCAAATTTGATCCTTGAAGACCCCTTTTATCCTTTCCAAATCACAATAAATCCTATCCCTACCCCTATATCATTAAATCCCTATCCCAAACCCCTTTATCCCCTAAACCCTAAGACCTATGTATTTCAAATTCCTAGGTTCCCAAATCCCCATACCTGTAATAAAATTTCTATTCCCAAATCTCACAACATTTATACTCCCTGTCACCTCCCTCAATTTAATAATCCCTTCCCCCATCTTCCTAATTGTTTCCATCCCATTCCCCACTCCCTAAATCTACATTTCACTCCCAAATCGTCTCCCTAGGGTTTCTAGCAAAGACACTATGGAAGAAGAAAACAATGAATTCAGTGAGGAGGAAGAAAGGGAAGAGAGGAGGCCACACAAAGGATGGAAGATCCTCAAAATTGAACCTAAAAACACCAGAGAACTCAAGCAGTAGGATGTTTTGAATTTTGTGAAAAATACAAAAGGTCCAACATCACCCTATTTTGAGAAGACTTTTCATCTCTAATCATCATGATAACCAGGTAACCCTTGCTGGTGTCACTTTCATAGTATCCACAACCATTATTGCAAATGCTACTGGAATTCCAAATGTTGGTGAAAAATGGTACAAAGCAAAGGACTTGGACAATCATTACTATGACCCATATATCAAGACAATGTTCAAGAATGAAAGAAAAAGGTTATTTAATTTTTCTTATATCCTAGATAGGTATACCCCCATGATGAAAATCATCATGAGGTACTTTTCTCGTGAAGAAGGTTCTCTAGAATATAAACTTACCATATCAAGTTATTGATGTACTTCACAAGGGTCAAAATTCTCAAAATACCTTATATTCTCTTAAGGGACATTGAAAAAATGGCATATATTGTTCAAAAGAGAGATTTTGACCATCAAATGAGAAGTCTTTTTCACCACTCTCTCATCAAGATCATTGTCCTTGTGTAGGTGGATTTGGTGCACGAATGTACCAAACCACGCCTGCTTAATATGAGTGGTTGTTTCCTCTTAAGTTCCTGGTCATAGGCAGATAATCAAGGGAGTCAGCAAGTTAGTGAACATGCCAAAACATAAAACATACTAGATAGGAAAATAGCATGCATATATAGAGAGAAAATAAAAACTAAACTAAAACACATAACACAAAAGCTCTAAATAGAGTCAAACAACTTCAATAATCCAAATGGTGACACTTACATCCCCTCTTATTGAGTGCTATTAGGAATAAACAATGAAACGTTTACCCACTTGCCAAGGGGCCCTTAGAACTATGGATTTCTAAGACCCAATGCAGGGATGTCTTTACCTCCAAGCTACCTTGGCGTAAATTCTCTCTCTCTACTCCGAAGGATTGGAGTTGTTGGGTGGCCAACAACTGAATCCCCTCTATCTATGCTCCAGATCACACACTGTTGTATTTCTAGGGGAAATTTTGTCCAACATAACAATGTGTTCTCCCTTTGTTCATCTCTTGGTGGCCTTTTATATAAGAATTCAAACTCTCCTTCCCTCTCTTGGTACATTTGATGGATAGTGACCCAAGAGAGGAGGATGATTCCATTGTGTGCCACATTATTCAATTGTGTGCTCCCTTGAGGTCCTAAGGAGGCTTGGGTGGTTCTCCTTAGGCGGCCTCAAGTGTGAGATAAATTTCCTGGAGTGTGCCTTGTGGTCCCAGAAAGTGACTTTTGCCAGTCTCAGGTCCGCGCGGCTTTTTTAGGGAAATCCATACAAAGTCACACCTATCGAAGAAATATGCACACAAAGGAACATTTTGCTGGTTTCTTCAGTGCACAATTTGATTTTTCTTTTGGACCTTAGATATTTCTTAAATTATTCAGATTTTGTAATGTGCCTCAACCCTGTAAATCCTTCTGCTTGACATTTAATAATGTCATAACTTCTTGTTGATTTTCCAGTGACAAGAGTTTCCCTGTAATGTGTGAGGTCTAGGAAGAACTGTATAGCCAAAATATATTGTAGTTTATTTTCTGTGTACTGTGCGAAGAGAGAGAGACCTGCGTGTACCACGGAGTTGGAAACACCTTACACCGGGTCAAAGAGTGACCATGTCTTGTGGGAACCCTACAAGAAATGGTATAGTAAAATAAATACAGTTTTTTCTATGAGGTGGGCATGTCCCATGCTCATGATGCTTTGGCTAGCTAAACAAATCTATTTGACAAATGCAGATTTTGTCTATGTCACTAGTATGGTAGTGATCTGTTGGTTGATGACGACGATTGCTGATGCCCTCAGGGGAATTTTCTCTTTGAAAATAGGTGGAATGTGGTACCCACATGCGTAAGCTTGGTATGGCATATAAATGTGCATCGTACACATGTGCGTATGACCAAGACCTTCTCGTGTAAGAATTGCTGAAATAGATTCATATAAAGGCACATGTCTTCAACGAATTTGATCAAAGTGAAATGGTTGTAAGGTACGATACCATCTTGACATGAAATCTTGTGTTGTAGTCGAATTTCAGGAGGATCGATGACATATGTGGGCGATGATGTCCCCCGCAGTTCCACCCAAGGATGTCCCTTTTGTGGTGAGGGGTGATCCAAGGTACTGCTTCCTTTTTGGAAAATAGGTGTTGACGTCGACAAAAAGGAAGCCTCAACCGAACGAGAGAGGCATTGATGCAAGGGACCAAGATCCTGGATGTGATAGGTTTAACATAGGCATGATGGCGAGGGGTGACTAAAAACTGATGATGGGGATTTAGTGGCCCAAGGTCGGAGTATAAAAAGAAGCTTGGAAACAGTCATAACTTTTTCTGATGGGGAAAGCCCTGAAGTTGGAAGGACGTCCAGGGTGGGTATATATTGGTTATGAATGTCATGGTGGCTTATGTATGAAGGGTGTGATAATCTAACTAAGGGTGACCAGGGAATACTACCATGGGAGAAAAAATGGATGGATGAATGGGGGACATAGTGCACTATTTGCAGTCTTTGTACACTTACCAAAAGAATGAAATAATAGGGTTTGATTTGTAAAAAACACAGGGACGGGTGCCCCAAAAAATGAAAGTGTTCTCTCACTGATGATGTGAGGAAGGTGTTTTTCTGAGGGTGGGGGGCCCATTGGCTGGTCTCATGTGTGGGGTTGATGAAGTAGATGGAAAATGTCATAGATGGGCTATGATGATGGAGGTATGGTAGGCCAAATACGAGGCGTGGTAGTGCGCTTTCGATCTGCTTGCAAAACCTGGTAGTCCAAGAAAGGGGTTTTATTTTGATATGGTAAAACTTGAACTGATGCATGGTGAGTGAAATGGCCATGAGGTTCTTCCTAGACTAAAGTGGTATGGCCATGGCATCATGATTTTTTTGATATATGGTCTACTTTGGGTGACAGGCGCCATGGGGGGGAGGCTTTACCGACCAACGAGGATGTTTATCATGTGCAAGGTGGGGTGATGATAAACATGGTCAGGTGCTTGGAACCTACGGTTAATTTCTTATGGAGAAATGATGTCAGGATGTGCACAACTTTTTTGTAACTCTATCATGCTGAGGGTAGAATGATACCTGCTCTGGAAATTTTAGTGGATGGAGCAATGGATGATTTGCACAAATCTAAAAAAACATACTCCAAGTGAAAGCATATTCTTTATTCAAATATTATTGAGACACATGTGCTAAAAAAGAAGATGAGAGAGGGCATACTTGTTGGCACTGAAAATTTATTTTTTCGAAGGTGCAAATGTGTGGCACCGCCCTTGGGCGTTATGGAGTGTTGATCACAATGTTGCTTTCAGTCCTATAATTGGGCCTTTTGAGCTCTCGTTATGGCCCTCCAAAGTTTCTGAAAAGGGAGAAATATAGTTGAATATGGCTCAATTCAGTTCATTTATGTCATTTGTGTCATTTGAGTGTTTGAGGTTTTGAGAGTTCAAAGGTTTTTGCGGAGCTGTTCTTGCCGTTGTGGTTAGCCTGAGTACCCGAGAGTAGGGATTTTTTAGCCAGGTAGGCCCCATGAAGTCCTGCATTTTAGTTTTTTTAGTGTCGATGCTTTTTCCTTGACCGCGTGGGCGATCAAGGCACAGGAGCGCAACTTTCATGCAAAACTAAGGGTTTTGCGCGAACTTATCATGCCTGCACTAGATTTTGGCACACCCTTGTCATGTCTGTGAGAAAAACAAATGTGGTCTCCTCGTGTCTGCCTGAGGAATAGGCACGCGGAGGGCTGAATCCAATTTTTTGGAATTTTTTTGGAAATTTTGTCTATTTTTTAGTGCTTTCAGTGTCACTAATGTGTGCCTGTTTGATGACAGGATGTTGTTGAGGGAGAGGGATTGGCTTGATCTCCAGGATGCTTTGGCTGTTGATGCTCATGTGCTCTAGCAGTTGGCGCATTGGGGTCTTTTCAAATTTATGGATAATTACCTCTTATGATCATAGGATCATCTTTTGCGTTACATGATCCATCGTTGAAACAGGCGACGCAAGGTCATGGTGCTGCGGGGGTGTGACATTGTTATCCGTCTCGAGACAGATATCTATTTTTTGACTGGGTTACTGCCTCAGGGAGAGGCACTTCACTATCTGCTCCCCCTCAGGAGAGTGGATCTTGAGCGGTTTTCAGCGGGCCATTGTGGCAGGGTGCCCCTTACGGAGGGGTGCATAGCAATTGATTCTGTGACTGACCTGGCTGAGCGGTGTGCTCTGGCTGCTATTGTATGATTGGCGGGTTTTTCTATGCCCCATCAAGCATCGAGGCCACAGATAGGTGTTTTGCACTGATTGAGGGCCGGACATTTTTTCGATTTTGCCCGTTTTTTCTATGATGAGATGTTGGCTTAGCTTTCGAAGGTCCGAGATGGATCGAAGTTGTTAATGTATGCTAGCATTCTATGTAGCATCATG
Source organism: Pinus albicaulis (assembly GCA_034641835.2). Lineage (NCBI taxonomy): Eukaryota > Viridiplantae > Streptophyta > Pinopsida > Pinales > Pinaceae > Pinus > Pinus albicaulis. The sequence continues at coordinate 185,162,961 of CM076584.1, forward strand.
TATGAGCAGGTGGTGTTTCTGAGACCTATGGTGGTTATGCCTACTAGGGAGCCTCAGGAGCCTCGCATGAGGAGGTGGGACCCTGAGATGCCTCGCGGAGGGGGAGGTAGGGTGGGGCGTTATTGGAATGCCACCACGGAGGCTTCGTTTGAGGCCAATCCTCAAATGTTTCCATCATTCCCTTATGTGGGGATGGAATTCTGGGAAGACCCAAACATGGGTCTTTCTATTGGGTATGCTTGGGGGCCAAAAGGTATGTTTTTGTGTTTCATTCTGCATTTCCTTGATTATTTTTGTTTTTTATGTGTATTATGATGACGGTGAAATTTTTTGGTTACCCTTACAAATGTTGGCGAGGTCAGATGTCTCGTGGCTCATTTTGTGGGACACCATCTGATTTGGTGGCCTCGAGGTGCTCCGGTGCAGCCTCTGGTTGGAGCACTTGGTGGGGGGGTTGGTCCCTCGGGGGAGGGTAGCAACTTGGTTGCTGCCGAGAATGTTGTAGAGTGGGCTCATGCCAAGGCAGCAGAGGCTCGCGTTGCTGAGTTGACAGAGTAGGTTGCTGCTCTAGAGGTCAGAGCTCAAGTGGTATAGGATGCATGGGGTCGAGTGGACCGCTTGACCTAGGGAATGCCTACCCGAGGCTTCGTGGATGACCTTGATGATGCATTGTTGGAGACATTGACGGCCTATGAGATGGGTTATCGGGTAATTTTATGTCGGGTGGCAATCTCTGTTCTGACAGCGGCCCCAGTGTTGCTACCAGGAGCAGCTGTGGGTCCACATGCCCCTCTTGGGGGAGCATTGCCCTAAAGTTTTATTACGCATAGGGAAAGCACCCATTATGAGGTTGCTTTGCCTATTTTTGTTGACTTGTATATTTGTATATTTTGGGTTGACTTATGGGTCATAGACACTATTTTTTGTGCTAAGACACATATATTTTTTGGTATATATGAGAGAGATATTTTGCGGCTCTACATGGTGTGCCCCCTATTTTGTTTATGGATTATGCTATGCTAATGGATATCTATGTTTTCTATGCTTTTTTTCTTTTTTTCTTTTTTCTTTTTTTATGTATGATGATTTATCCGAAATGAATTCCAGTTTAGAATATTGTTAGCTATGCGATCAATGGTTTAGTTTTGATTTCTTGATACATGTGTGAATGTAATGTGGTCAAACTGTCGGCTTAATATTTTTGCACGCAAGTATTTTCTAAATAAATGTGAATCTCATATCTCAAATTATTGTTTTAACTACAACACTACTAACTAGGAATCGAGGTAGATATGCATATGGCGTATGCCCTGATTAAGGGCGTCGCACATAAGTCCGATGACGACGTCATATTCTGCCTGATTGTTTGTCATTGAACCGATGCATACGCCATTGGTGTAGACTGGTGATTGATCAAGGTGGTAGATGACCCAGGCAACTGTTGCTAAACATTGAGACCATTGCGATGCTCCATCAGAAAATCCAATGTAATTGTCGGGTTGATAATCCATTGTGATACTAGAGCATATTTTGTGACAAGTATTTTTCTCAAAAATTTGAATTTTTTGGGTCTGTGTGCGATGACTCTAGTGGTGGGCCTTCTCAGCCCTTATGGGTAGAATTTCTTGAGGTAAAGGCTTTTGATGGGGTTGTTGAGGAATGTTCTGTCCAACTCAATCAAGATGTATGCCCCCGTGAGGAGGCAATGTTTTATAATGTAAGGTCCTTTCCACAAATTTTCGAACTTTCCTGGCCCTAGGGCTTCTTTTGTGACATCATAGCGGAGGACTATCTCTCCCTCAACGAATGAATGGGGGTTGATGTGGCGGTCAAACGATGCTTTTACCTGTTTCTTGTGGGCATCTTTATGTTTCAGCGACTATCGTCAGCTTTCGTTAATGAACTCTAGTTTTACTAAACATTGTTCTAGAGGTTGGGTATCATCGAGGAGTTCAATGGGGGCATGTAAATTCGGGATGTCGCTTTCTATGAGAATCACGGCTTCGTCTTCATATACCAAGTGGAAGGGGGTGAAACTGGTGGAAGTTTTCATAGCCGTGCGGTATGCCCACAGGGCAGAGAAAAGAATATGGTGCCAGTTGGTTTTGTGGTTATTCACCATGCGCTGTAACATAGTTTTGAGGACTTTATTCACAACTTCTATCTGTCCATTGGATTGGGGGTAGTATGGTGATGTGAATTCATGGGTGAATCCAAGGTGTTGAAATAGCTACTGGAAAAATTCATTCTCGAAGTGTTTCCCATGGTCAGAGACCAACTCCTTGGGAATGACGAAGCGGTCAATGACATGGTTAAACAGAAATCATGCGACAGTTTCTAAGTTTTTGTCGTATGTGGGCACAACTTCTGCCCACTTGGTGAAATAATCGACAACCACGATGATGTATTTGTGATTGCCCAGTGATGTTGGGTTGCAAGTCATGAAGTCGGTCCCCCATTTGAAAAAGGGACCAGTGATGATGACGGGGTGCAGGGGAGTGGGAGGGGATCTTGCCTTATGAGCGAAGCGCTGACGTTGCTTACACCTCTTGACTGTTGTGATACAGTCGCGAAACCAAGGGGGCCAGAAATATCCTTCTCGTAGGAATTTTTGGGTGGTGGCCATCCCTAAAAGGTGGTTGCCACAAGCTCCATCGTGGTAGTCATTAAGGGCTTGTTCGCTTGGTCGTGAATAAGGCATCGATGTAAAATGGTGTCGATACCCTGTCGGTATAAGACATCTCCCATAAGGAGGTATCGGGGGGCCTGATGGCGAATGCGCCGATGGTCGTCTCAAGTGAGATGAGGTCTGAACTTTAGGTTTCATAAGAAGAGGAGGATATATCCATACCAAGGGTCGTCGATTGCTAAGAGGAAGAGATGTTCATTCGGTAGAAAATCATTTACTGGTGATCGTTTGGTATGACTTGGGAGGTCCATAATGAATTATTCTAAGATCAGTGCCTTTTTTTCTTGGGGAAGTGAAACTGTAAGTCGTATTCTTGGAGAATGACTAGCGAGCGGGTGTATTTATGGTTCATTAGGCTACACGTGAGTAGATATTTTAGGGGGTTAATATCTGCGATGACTGTAGTGGTCTTTAAGATGATGTAGTTGTGAAGCTTTTGGACTACATGAATCAATACTAAGGCAGTCTTTTCTTCGGGTTCATATCTTAATGTTGGGCCTGATAAGGTTTTGTTGACATAGTAGATTACGTTCTCCTTCCCATCTTGGCCCTCCTGGATCAATACTCCGGCCAAAGCGGTCTTGGATGCTGATAGATACAAGATGTAATCTTTGTCATAGTCTAGGAGACTGATGAGCGGTGCTAAAGACAATGTGTCTTTCAGCGCATCAAACGCTTTTTGGGCATGGTCATCCCATTTGAATGGGATGTCCTAGTGAAGGAGGTGTAGGAACCCTTGAGCGCAAGTGGCATAATTCATGACGTAATGTCTCAGAAAATTGGCCTTCCCATGCAAGATTTGTAGTTGCGTGAGGGTTCGAGGTGGAGGTACCTCTTTGATGGTTTGGACCTTGAGGGGGTCCACTCAAATTACTTGCTAGGACACGATAAAACCTAAAATTCTTCCTGATGTGACTCAAAATATGCACTTGAGGGGGTTCAATCGTAGGCATCGTTGGAATACCAGTCGCAGATCCTCGAGATGGTCTAAGCGCTTCTTGGATTGAATGGTTATGTCGTTCAAGTAGGCAAGGATAAGGTGTGTCAAGTCATCAAAGATATAATTCATGGCCCTTTGGAAGGTGGCTCTTGCGTTTTTTAGGCCAAATGGCATTACCTTGTATGCGAATGTGCCCCAGGCATAGTGAACATTGTTTTGTACTGGTTGGTGTGACGGATGTGAATTTTATTAAACCCAGAGATTCCATCCATGAAGGAGAGAGCCTCATGACCTACACAAGCATCGATGACTTGGTCAATGAATGGGGTAGGGTAATTGTCCTTGGGACATGCTTTGTTCAAATCGTGAAAATCGTTGCAAACACATATGGTGCCCTATTTTTTAATGACGAGAATAGGGTGGAAACCCAAGATGTGTAAGCAATGGGGTAGATAAACCCGGCTTTGTGAAGCTTATCAATTTCTTGTGTTATTGCTTCTGCCTTTGATGGGTGCATTTGACGTTGATTATGGCATATTGGAGGTACATCAGGCCAAGTGTCAATATGGTGCACTATGATAGTGGGGCTAAGCCCAGGCATTTCTAAGTAGTCCCATGCGAAGATATCTCTATACTCTTGTAGCAATTGGGTGTAAGAGGTTATTTCTTCTGGAGAACATGTTTACCCTAGTGAGTTTTCTTTGACCTTTCCAGGTTTTTGGGATATATTCACCTTGACGGTAGGTGAGATGTTTGACATGTTTCGTTCCATGAACGCATCGGGCATCGGGATGGGGTTCTTGAACCAATCTACTTTCCCTAAGGGGCGGAAATATTTTGATTCAATCGCATAAATATCTTGTTCTTTTGTCTTATCAAGACTGGACACTTTTCGTGGGGTAAAGAGCGAGTGGTGATGCATTTCATCCCATGGATAATCTGGCTCTGTCATGGCCTCTAGGATGTCCTCATCTGAATGGAAAAGGGATCCTAAGGGGGATTGATTTTGCACAAGGTTGTGCAGAAGAGGTTCAGTCTACACGGAGCTAGTTGATAGACATGAAAATGATTCCATCGTCGACGTGGTGGAACCAGACACAGTTGAAAAAGTGCATACATATTGGGTTTGCACTATCATAGGTACAACTACTTTCGTGGTTGTCGCTGACTCGACACCTATGGGAGATGAGCAGACAACCCGAGTCATATTTCTGGTACATGATGATATGAATTGTATATGGTGTATTGCGTCATCAACATTTGGTGGTGGAATAATTTTCGTGATGGGAGCTTGCATGAGTGCAAGGCTAGAACCCTCGTTAGGATGGACAATTTCTAGAGGGTGGAAATTATACCTAGTAAAAAGGCGCCTGAATGTTTCCATTAGCAGGCATGCCTCTAGTTCATGGTTATGGCCAGTACAAATGGTGCATGGTACCATTATGCCAATTGAGTACATTGTGTGGGAATCAACACTACTCTTCGTCCCATAAGTGGATGCTCGGAAGGGACCAGACGTAGTGGAGGAAGTCCTTTGCTTCCATTTCTGATTTTTTGTCTTGGGTATGTCTCGCTCTTGTCCCTCTAAGCTTCGGGAGATGATCACATTTTATTGTATGATGAATGTGTGAACAATTCTGGCAACAGTTGTGCATGATATTCTCTTGGTTAGAGAGATGTCTTTGTGGGAGAGAAGAGACTATGCGAAAACTGTTTGCGAGGTGCTTAAGTTCTTTGCACTGATTGACCTAGTGGCCAATCAGGTCACATAGTCCACATGTTATCCTAGGTTGAACCTGGGTCATGCTTTGTCGGCGTGCCTTCCTAACTTTCCCATTATGCAGACATGGATATGGAGTAGATTGCCTGGGGGCATTCTGACTTCCATGTTGGTCGCTAGGTTTCAGGTTGATAAGCTCCCGACGTTATGTCTCTAATATATGTATCATGTCAATTAGAGGACGCACTCGCAGGATATAGGTACAACGTTGCTCATGGTGATTGCCACGACATACTAGGAAAAACATCCTAGATATGGGGTTCCCTTCCTAATCGCTTGAAGGTATGACTATGTACCAGCGGCGTAGCACTTCTAAGTCAGGGCAAGTGTTTACCACATGATTGGGTGTTTTACACAATGCACATGTTGGTATTCTCCATAGAGGGCAGTTGTGGGTAACTTAGGGTTCCCCAATTGGTCATTTTTCAGTTGACATAAATAGGATGGATCTACTTGTCACATCTTCTTGAGTTGTCGAGCTGTTCATGGATTCAGAGTTGATCCATCTTCTTCGGAGAGGTGGACTATAGTCGATCGCATATAAGCAAGCGTAGCACGAAATCCAGGGATATAGTGACAATGGCATAAAGGATGGTTATCGTCACATATTTGACATGAATACTGGTATCTGCGTCAATGCAATATACTACATGGATGGGATACAATTGCTGAAACATTTCTAGAGCTGGGAAATAAGTGATGAGATGATCATGTTAATCACATAGTACATAGAATTTGATAGGGGGATGGGGAATGGCTAGGAGTCTCTCAGGTGACTATCGTTCCTCTTGCAGGTATAAAATGATGTGAATTTCATCTCCAACTCACTGGGTGGAGGGATCCTCCATTAGGGGAATTTTGAGGTCTAAAATGGGCCTCATAAGAAAAATGTACAACAAAAATAAACTTTATAACAACCAATAGGATTCAAGATGATGATGTCAACCATATGGGATGATTCACCATTTTTTAAATAAAAGGGTAAAAATATTAAAAAATAATAAAATAATAAAACTACTTTTTCAACTCGTATTTTCAACTTATCTCCCAAAATTTTTACTCAAATTTCGAGCGGGAGTACTCGTTGGATGCGAAATTTAATTCCTCATCCAAGGAGTACCCATGTTGCATACTTTCGATGAAATATACTACACGAAAAATGAGAAATACATAAAAAACGTGATTGTAATCATGTTTTTGTATGTATTTCTCATTTTTCGTGTAGTAGGACCCATCGAAAGTATGCAACATGGGTACTCCTTGGATGGGGAATTAAATTTCACATCCAATGAGTACTCCCGCTCGAAATGTGAGTAAAAAATTTGGGAGATAAGTTGAAAATATGAGTTGAAAAAGTAGTTTTTCCATTTTTCCCTCTAAAATTTGATGATGTCATCAAATCTTATTTGATTTTTTCCACTATTATTTTATAATTTCCTTAGGAGGCCCATTTTAGACCTCAAAATTCCCCTAATGTTGATAGGATTTCTCAATGATGTGTAAGGCATCCCTATATCACGAAATCTCTAGGAAATGATGGGTATAGTGTCCATAATTGTTGAAGATAGCACATGCGTGATTTGTACACAATGCCTTGCCTTGACTTTTGGTGGCAGGTTCCTTTTTACGAGAACTTGTTGCCGCGATGTATACCACGAAGCTAAGGAGCAGTTTTAGTTTGTCCAACTCTGGGAAAATGTGGGTAGGGTGGCCTACTATGTCACATATTGTGCAGGGCAGTGATTCCAGTTGCATGGTGGGATTCTCTACCTTCTTTATTCTTTTGTTGGTGTTCTTGTTCGTAACATCGGCATTGCAATGGGAATTTCCTTCGAAGGGATGTTTGCGACAATATCCTAAACAGTTGGGGTCTACTTAGGATTGATGTGGATTAACCTTGTAGAGGTGATGTGTGGACTCCCATTGTGGTAGGTGGGACTAGGTATCAAAATGGGATTGAAAATGATAAGTTTGGTAGGACCACCATGGCCATGACCTACAGCGACACAAAACCATTTGGGGGGAAGAGGAAAGGGGTTTGGGAGGCGGTGTAGACTATAGAGGTTTTCATGGCCAAGGTATCGGTGTCACTACTGCTCGTCTCTATGTCTTGACTGACTTTGGTGCTTGATGAGGACATCATGCACACTGGAGCCTCTGTGATATAAAGTGATGACTTAGGCATAACAGGGGGATTTCCTAGGAATGACCCTACGTTGGACGATGGTTTGAACTGGTCGGGGCCATATTCTTGGTACCGTGTAAGCATCTCAGAAGATGTGTTTACATAGGGTAGAATGACATCGGTATTTGTTAAGGGTCGCTTTTCGTTGTATGTCAATTGGTCAATAGTAATTATGCGATCCTCATGGGGAAACATCATATTTTGGAAGATGGAGGAGGCTATGGCTAACATGGCATACATATAACTTCAGCCAAGGAGTATATTGTAATCCAGTTGAGCATCCAAGACTTCAATGTCTATAAGAATCGTCTTATCGGATAAGTAAACCAGAACATTTTCGTAGAGGCTGACGGGAGCTGAAGGGCGACCATCGTATGCTCTAAGCGTGATGTTTGATGGCTTTAGTTTGGGAGACCCTAACTTCTGCCATAAATTCTTTGACCATGATGCATGTGGATGCACCCTCGTCAATGATACATTGGTGAATGGTGATGTTTTGAATCAACACCAATATCTGGAAGGCGACCATCGAGGGAAGCCTAGGGGTGGCTTTGTCTAAATCAAAAGCCATTAGGCACAAATCGGCAGGTTCGATGGTTCCTAATGTGAAAATTAAGGCGTTCCTTTTCTTTGGGCATGATTGTAATACCTCCAAAGCTGACATGGAAGCGGGAGATTGGGCTAGATCATACACAATGCTATAGTTATGGGCTACTTTTGAATGGTTTCTTGCCCGCCTAGTTGGTCCCTTAGCCATTTTTGGAAAATTTTCAATAGGCATCTTTGATATGGTCAAAGGTATTGTTGATGAACTTGTACTAGCCCCTGATGAATGGGTGTCTAGTGGGGTATCGTAATTTTGGTTCTGTGTCTGAAAAAACATTTCTTCACTAGTCATGTATATTTCATGGTTTTTCTTTCTAGAATCGTTGGGAGCTTTTTGTTGTTGTTGAGTGCTAACTTTCCCTTGATGGGGGAAAGGCTCCTGCATAACTGTTGTCTGCTGTGAGGATTCTCCTTGCCCACAGTTACCTTGAAGCTTCTTCAGCTCAAGGAGGTCAGGACAGTGGTGAGTGTAATGGCCATACTCACCAAAGATTGAACAAGAGTGGTTCATCCAAAGATTCACCCTCTTTTTCTACCCTTGGGAGTTGCTTGGCTCCTGGTTTTGATTTCGGTTGGAGTTGCCTCCAGCCTGAGATCACGGAGGGCATTGTTGATTTTTCCCCCCCTATCCAGGATTTCCTTTAGGCTTGTTTTTTCCTTTTTTCTTAGTCACGCTAGGAGGATAATTTGGGTTCTCCTTATTGTATGGTTAGCGCGGTTGGGCTTGGGAAGATTGCACAAATTTTACCTGTGCATTATTCTGTGGGTGGGTTTTGTGATGGGGATTGGACATATTGCGGTCCTTGTCCCTAGTTTATGAATTGCTGGTGGGGGGATCCAATACGTCGTACCACACTCAGCTTGTCTAGCTATGTATTGGGTCCCCTGAGCCGGAGGATATGGTCTTCCCTGCTGATGGTGGTACGAAGATGCCTTATTGGTCAAATTTTGCGGAGGCGTGAGATGACTCTGGTAGTCGGGTTGCGGGATGTTCTGGTTATAATCATATGTGTAACCGGGGTTTTGAATGCTGCTTATTAGGTGATTTTGGGTCAAAGTCTCAATCAAACCATCTACGGAGTTCGACGTGCCTAGAAATTATTTGTAAGCTTGCAGGCGCGAGGTGTTAGGCAGGATATTGTCAATATATCCTGACTACGTATAGATCATATTGAGATGTTGGGCCTTGCTGATGGCATCCTCTTCGGATATGGGCTTTTGCATTGCCACATCCTTTGAAATCTCTATGGTGAGAGTTTTTAGGAACAAGTCTAACAAAACTTGATCATCAAGTTTGGTTTTGTGCAAACTACGACGTCGCCGCCATTCGTGGACATGGTACGAGACATGGATGGTGGGTGTCTGCCTAAAGTGGGTTAGTAATTCCATTCCGGAATCATGGTGAATGGGTGATTAAAAATAGGTTAGGAACGTAGTAGCAAGGGCACTAAAGGTTCCATTTGTAGCAGATGGTTGCTCCACATACCATTTCATGACTATTCTGGTTAGGGTGCATTGAAATAGTCTTAGTCGAATAGCATCGTCTATGATGTTTTTCGACGAACGAAATAGGTGGAAAGTCATAACATGATTTCTAGGGTCTTCCTCTTGCTTCCCTTTGAACTTTGGAATGTCTGAAGGGAGATTCATGGGCATGGGTGGCCATGTAGGGTTGTGTGTAATGGGGTCGTTTATCAACTTGGTTAAATATGGTAAGTTTAACGAAGCTAAGAAAGGTGATTTCGAGTTGGTAGCCATTGCACCCTATGAAAACACAGTGTTCTGGTTAGGTATAGGGTTTGTCTGCAACAAACCCTATTGTGAGTTCACCTGGCTTCTTGAAAGGGTAGCACTCCTCTGTCCCCTAGGAGTTGTGGGAGGAGTCGTATGTGGTGACCCTGTGGGGGTGTTCACCGGTGTGGAGTTGGGTGACCGACAAGGGTTCCCAAATAATGATGCCCAAATAAAGGATGAACCAATAAGGGTGGTAGTGTTCTGTCTTTGACGCCTAAATGGTGAAAGCCCTAGAACCCCTCTCGGTAATGGGGGGAGGTCAAAAAGATGTCTATATTGACGAGGTCATGTTGGGTCCATTCTGGCATCGACTAGGTATAGTTTTGGAAATATTTCAGAGGATATAGATTACAATCAAAGAAAAAAAATTGATGGCATACATAAAACAAAGCGAAAATGAAAGATAAATATTCCCTTTAGATTAATCCTATGTGACCAGTCAATCAAAAAATATGGTTTTTTTGTTGTTTTTTTGTATGATACTCAAATCCTAGAAGACCTAATAATCCTCACAAACTCAAATGTAACTAGGCCTTGAGAATATATCTTGCAAATTCTGGAACAATGTCTTGAAAGAATTGGCAACGCCCCCAGTCAACTGAAGAAAATCGACCAAGGTAAGTGTAGAGGATCTAGTGTTGCCTGCACTGTCACCTATAGGAAAGGATGCCTTAGTTTTGGCCACTAAGTAATGTTGTCCCAAGTGAGAATTTGAGTTTTGAGCTTCTTGGTAACTCAACTACCAGTACCAACTATTAGACGGGTTAGGTAGCCCCGAATAATACCGCATGCGCTTGAATTAAGCTTAACCCCCTCTGAATCAGGTCTATGTGGCACTCGGGTTTTCTTTACTGTGTGGGTAGTTAGATGGATATAAAATTTCCATAAAAATTAAACTTCTATGTTTCAAGATGTAAATTGACCAAGGCGGCTTATTGGATGCCTACCCCCTTGGTCCTAACTTAAACTATAAATTCTCTTATGGCCCCTGTGGGGAGAGTTTAATGAGTTTAGTTAAGTTAGTTTTAGGTGGCTTTTATTCACTTAGGGTGTGTATGTGTGTGATAAAGAGGTGAAAAATCACATAGTTTTAATATGTGGATATGCGATGATCCTTTTCAAAATCCCCTATTAAACAATGTTTGGTTGTTCCTTGCTCAAAAGCAAAACATGTGTGGATATGGGCCGCTTACAATGTTTCCTAGTTAACATAAATGATCAACTATAGGGAGATGGTAAATTATCAGAAGAGAGTGTTCATATGCTTGCCTAGGTTCACCCAAGGGTGCAAGGGCAGCAGAGATTACTTGCTCTCTAAGGATAATTATATCCTAGTCTTAAATCCTAGTGCCAAAGATTGAACTAAAATTAATGACTTTAAACTAGGAAGATGAAAAATATTTAGCTAAGCATGTGTTGATTAGGACCACTTACTTTGGCTAATTACCTATGTGTATTTTGGTGTCTAAATTAAAAAAAAAAAAATTATTTCAGAATGTGATTTACTTGCCGCCTACTTAAACCATGTGTTCACTTTGTGAAAATAAACTTGAAATTTTTAAAACTAACACCTAAACTACGAAAATTCAACCAAGAGTGAGTTATAACAAGTCATGGGACACTTCAAACAGTGCTAGCAGATTTCTTGTGGGCTTCCAGTCACCTTACAAATAGGAAATGAAGGGAAATAGCAAAAAAAAAATTCCTCTAGTTTCCACGTGCAAAAGTCTCACATAGGCACGAAGTCTGCACGCACGTCTATCTATGAAAAATCCGCACGATTTTCCTGCAAAAAAAAAATGGAGCTTTTGAGCTTCGACCTATCATTGAGGGTGAAAAGGTAGAGAAGAAGAGAAAAGGGGTGGTTCAAGACAAACTCCAGAGCAAAGAAAGAGGTCTTTGCAAAAGGCACAACCACATTAACCAGGAAGTAAAATCAGTGGAGTCACCAATCCTATGTAGGTGGATTTGGTGCATGAATGTACCAAACCACACCTGCTTAAGAGGAGCGGTTGTTTCCTCTTAAGTTCCTAGTCACAGGCAGACAATCATGGGAGTGAGGAAGCTAGTGAGCATGCCAAAAAATAAAACATACTAGATAAGAAAATAGCATGCATATATAGAGAGAAAATAAAAACAAAACTAAAACACATAACACAAAATCTCTAAATAGAGTCAAACAACTTCAATAATCAAAATTGTTGCGCTTATGTCCCCTCTTATTGAGTACTAGTAGGAATAAAGGATGAAACTCTTACCCACTTGCAAAAGGGCCCATACAAATATGGAGTTCTAAGACCCGATGCAAGGATGTCTTTACCTTTGAGATACCTTGGCGAAAATTCTCTCTCTCTACTCCAAAGGATTAGAGTTGTTGGATGGCCAACAACTGAATACCCTCTATCTCTGTGCCGGATCACACAATGCTAGATTTCTTGGGGAAATTTTGGCCAGCATAACAATGTGTTCTCCCTTTGTTCATCTCTTGGTGGCCTTTTATAGAATAATTCAAACTCTCCTTCCCTCTCTTGGTACATTTGATGGATAGTGACCCAAGAGAGGAGGATGATTCCATTGTGTGCTCCCTTGGGGTCCTAAGGAGGCTTGGGTAGCTATCCTTAGGCAGCCTCAAGTGTGAGATCAATTTCCTGGAGTGTAGCTTTTTGAGGAAAATCCACGCAAAGGCATGCCTATCGAAGAAATATTCGTGCAAAGGCGCATTTTTCTGGTTTCTTTAGTCCACAATTTGATTTTTCTTCTAGACCTTAGAGATCTATTAAATTATTCAAATTCTGTAATGTCCCTCAGCCCTGTAAATCCTTCTGCTTGAAATTTAATAATGTCATCTTTGCTTGTCTGACTTTCCAGTGATAACAGTCCTCCATCACCTCGATCAATTGAACATCTCATGGGACACTTTCATAGCTAATGACATATTTACTACTCCACCAATTCAACATGCTCAAGTTGTGCCTCCAACATCTCATCCTTCCACCTCCATCCCTCCATCTCAGCCCATGGTACCTACTTCTTCATCAGCTCAAATTAATTCACCCATTTCACCACCATCATCACCATTTCACACTTAGATTGGGTCATCTAATAGAGCTAAGATCAGTGAGCTTCAAAAGACCAAAGTGGATGAGATAGAGACATTTGCAAGAACATATCAGAGAGGTCATAGGAAAGTGTTTGATCCACAGATTGTGGAAGGGTCCTTGCCTTCTTCATCGGCAAAGTAGGTAGACAAAGGAAAGAAAAAGATGACAGAGGAAGATATTCAGGAAGAGATTAGGCATGAGGAGGGAAATATTTATGAGACATAAATGGAGTTTGACCTTGTTTACTTGAATCAGCAAGATGATTATGAGATCACTAGCACATTCATCAAGGAAAAATATGCCAATATTAAATAGCTACAAACTAAACTTGATAGCTCTATATTTTTCATTACCTTTCTTGAGCACGAGAACCGGTAGCTAAAGACCAAACACTTCATTGATGAAGTGAAATTCATCAAAGCTCAAAGAGAGGCATAAAAATCAAAAGTCTAGATTGAAGAGACACTAAAAAAATATGGTGTTTTAGATGAACCAGAAGAACAAGTGCCAAGAAAAAGGCTAAGGACTAGAGGTTTTAAGAGAGCCCTAGAATTAGAAAGGCAGAAAGAAAGAGAACTAGCAGATGAGCTCACTCTTAATGAACAATTTGCAGTCGTATTCAATGAGAACCGAGAGAAATGGCTTGACAGGGCTAACCAACATATTCATAGGCTCCTATAGAAAGAAAACAAGTACAATGATATTTAGAGAAGGATGGAAAAGCACTATGCCAAGAAAAAAAAAATGCAAGGTCAAAACTTAAACAAGGCAATGTAAAAATTAAAACCTTGATCATGCAAGAAGAGGAAAGAAGGCTTGATATCCTTGTTGAATCCCCAATCCTACCTAATCCTCATCCATAGCCACCATTCAGCAAATTTCGGCAATTTTTGACACATTTTTGAAAATTTTGGATTTTTTTGTGCATTCCTAGACAGTCATGTGATAGTTGGACTGTCAGGTGTGCAACGCCCTAGGTGTTGTGCACCTGTTTGAGGCATATTTTGGCCAAAAGGATACCACCATTAGATTCATAATAGAAAAATAATGCAATAAAACCACTTTTCTAGCCTTGTTTTGTCAAACTAGCAGGTGAAAGAGTAAAAAAACCTTCAAAAAATCACAGTTCTCGCTCTTTTTTCACCTTGGCGTTGTGAATAGAGTAGTCTTGGGAGAATCACTTTTTTGGAGGTAAAATCAAGTCAACTCTGCAAACCAAGAAAATATTTGCAACTTAGACTGGATAAGCTTTCCAATGAGCTATCATGAGCTCATTTTGGAGATCTGGAACCCCCTCAAAACTCAGCTTGAAGATGGCGTTGCGCACATCACATGGCGCTGCGCACCTAACACTGGCGTTGTGCACCTGACCAATGTATGAGTTTTCTGATTTTTCTCTGAAATTCTAATTTTCACCTCGATAAATCATGTATTTACTAATGTAATTGATGGAAGTAAATGTAATTATGATGTTTTTACACTTACCTAGGGTAAATACATTAGGTGAAAATTTTTGATGACATGTAATGAATTAGTTTGCAAAAAGTGAGGGATGAGTCAGTTTGACCTCCCTACACTCTAGGTGTTCAGCTTAGTTTTTGGTGGAACACCTCCTCAACTTGGGAATTCGACCCCTAAGGTTGGGAGAGGTTGTTTGAGGTCTATATCATGTACTTTTTGACTCATTTCAGAGGTTGGACATTGTTGGATGTTGATGCATTGATCATAGACTCTAATGTAATCATTTTTTGACAGTAACTTATTGAAAAGGTTGCAGCTATTTATTTGGGATACCTGTGGTATGGAAATTTAGCGTTGTTATTCTTCTATCTCATTATGTATGAATTTTATGTTTCATGATCCATTTCATTTATATGATATGTTGGTTTTTAATTTGATAAAAAAAGTACATCTCTCATGCTATGTTTTGGGAAAACCTTCATAATTTTTCCATCTTCTTCAGTTTAGAAAGAATTCATGCTTAGCCTTGCTCTTTCTAGCTCCTCTCCTGTCTGATCCATCCCACTCAAGAAACCCTAAAGTGTTAGGTTTTATACCTACCTTTCCCCATTGAATCCCTACAACCCTAATCTTATTTTCTTTGACCTAGCCTTTTTGACCTAATTCACCCATCCAGCAACCCAATTGAAACAAAAAAACCCCTATACTCATACCTATCCTAAAACCCTAATCCATCTAGCCCTCTTGGCTGTGACTTTGTGGAGAGAGCCCTGTCCAGTTTTGTAGGGCTAGATACCAAGCCAAAATATTGGTCTGTGGTTACCTCTATTGGGATTTCTTTTTCAGCCTTAGAGATCTGACAGAGTGATAACATACTAGCGTCGTTGCCGAGTAACGAAAGATTTATTTTCCTTGGGTGTACGACAAGAAACATTGGAATTTGATCCTTTGGATGATATGGTTAAGTTTCAGAAAGGTTGATTCAATAATTGCAGTGCTAAGATTGTAGAGTTGGCTTCGAGAAGATATACTAGAGAAAATCTCGATCCATATCCAGCTGATCCAGTAGATGATCCAAAGAAGATTTTCCGAAGGCATAGATATCAAACTACAAACATTCAGTCAGGACCAATTCCATTGGTAAGATCTGTTTCTCGTCCTGCTAAACCACTTTCTATTGAAGATATACTGTATGATCTGAAATTTGAATTGCCATTGTTTAAATCTAAGTCTAAAACCTATTTATCCGATATAGTGTTTGATTCTTTAAGAATATTTGAGGTCAATTCATTGTTTGAATTAGACCTTAGTCCTCTAAAAGATTGGTTTTTCGAAGAGATTAAACCCGAATCTGACCTTGACATCAAAGATTGGATCCAATTCTACCATCAAGAGGAAATTCCTGTCTCAATCTCAAACTCAATAAATTGTGTTTTTTTCATTTGCACCTTCGACCTCATCATTCGTACCTACTACTTCAGTACCTACAACTTATGTTCCACTACCTATTCAGTCAGTCCCTCCTGTTGTCAATCTAGCACTTCACCCAGTAGGAATCATGGCAATATTTTTCCCATTTATCTTACCTGCTCAATTGAATGATTTACCTCAGGTTTATGGCCAAAGACTCCCCTTGTTTGATGAAAACTCTACCATATATGCAAGACAACATATTGTTAAGGTCACTGACTTCATATACTTGGAGGAAGTTGCTGATGACAATGAAAAAATGAGGATTATAGCCCAGAGCTTCTCTGGAGATGTCAAAGTTTGGTTTTGGTCCTTGACTGCTAATACCATTGCCACCCCAGACCAAATCATTCATTTATTTATAGCCCTATGGGAAGTAAAGAAAAATGATTTATAGTTGCTTGCTGAGTATGAGAACATTAAAATAAATCTCAATGAATCAGTCCAAGATTTCAATACTCGCTTCAATAGAATTTATAATGCAATTCCCATTAAGATCAAACCTCCTCTAGGCTTAGCTCTCAAATGTTATCCAGATGCATTTGATCCTAACATGGCTTACCAACTAAGGGAAATAAATCTAGCTACACTAGAGGATATGCAAAAAATGTTGTCAGCGTTGAAGAAAACATGTTGATGAAGAGATCTAGAGCTAGGAATGAGAGAAGAGTTAATATTAAAGATGAACCATCCACCTCATCTTTCGATGTTAATATGGATACATTGATAAGAAATATTAAAAGGATGGTTGATAGGATCTCCATCACTGATAGACAGCCCGAGGTCAGAAATCCTAACTACAGAGGTCAATAACAGCCTCAGTTAAGAACTAAGCAGAGAGAACATCGGGCTCCTGAAAAACCACCACAGTAGCAGCAAAAAATCAAGACAGCCTTGCAGCATACCTATGCTTAAGGAGAAGAAGAAGATTAAGACACAATTGTTGAGGAAAATATTATTTTCAAAGCTGATGATTTTCCTATGTTCTTGACCGAAGATGAAGAGGATTTTGAAAACAAAGATCAGCCTAAAGATGAAGATTTTATCCTTTCCATTGATCATGAATTGGAGACTGAATTAGATGATTACTAGCAGGGGTACTTGAATGCACTTAGTTCACAAAATAGGTAGATGTAATCAAGGAGCAAAGATGTGATAGTTAATTCAATTCAGAAGAGAGCATCTCAACAGAAAGACACTCAAACAAGGCAAGATCCTCCAAGAAATCAGAGTAAGGGAAAAGAGTCTGCAGTCACAAATATGAATAAGGCTAATCAGCCATCCACAAGTTCAGAAAATAAGGAAAACGACAATCATAAGAAAGAAGTTTCATCAAAGGACCATGCTGGACAATGAGACATCGTCATTAAAGAGGTATACAAAACCACTCCATTTAGCCTAGAAACAGAAATTTCAAAGTTAAGTGTTTATTCCTTTAACCGAGCTTGTTAAGAATAACCAGTATAATTCCCATGTTGCCAATATGCTTAAAGTAGATCCTTTGTCCAAAATGGTCAATGTCAAAGATGATCAACCCGAACTCATTTTTGATCCTGCTATTGATAGTCAATTAGAAGATAGCGAGGTTCCTCCTTTTTACTTGAGTCTAAGAATCCACCAATGCATTTTACATAATTCCATGTTAGACTCTGAAGCCTCCCACAATATAATGCCAAAATTCATTATGGAAAATTTGGGCCTTGACATCACTCATCCCTACCAGGACTTATACTCCTTCGATTCAGGTAGAGTCCATTGTAGTGGCCTTATTAAATATTTGGTATTCTCCCTAGAGCAGATTCCAGCAAATACTGTTCTAATGGATGTGGTGGTAGCTGACATATCGTTGCGGTTTAGCATGTTGTTGTCAAGTTCCTTGGGGGGGAATATGAGGCACATTGTAATTAGACTTTTCTTATGCAACTATCCCTATTTTCGGGCAACTGAGAAAATTGTACCGTGAAACTAACATGAAATATATGATCACAAGAAAATAAAAGCCTAACAATCATCCGATAAATCTTGTACATACATATTTAGTGTCATTCATTTTTTTTAATGATAGCAGCTTAAATGATGTAGATAGCCAACTATTAGATGTAGAAGATGTTCCAGAGATCCATAATTGCATCAGAGAATTTATAACAAAGGAAAAAGTGAATCTTCCTAGCTCATCAGAACAATAATCAGATGAAGCAATGAAAATTCAGAACAACCGTTGGATAAAGTAGAAGAAGGTTTGGAAAATCATGAAGAGACAGTTCAGAAAATTGAGCCAAAACAGAAATCAGAGTTTCAATACTTGGAGGATGAGAATGGTCTATGGTCCACGGAATTTGATTGTGCCCTAGGGAAATATGGGGCAGGCATTGGAATTTTGGTCCCCAGCCCTTTTCATCAGCAGAATAACGTCCCTACAAATGTTAGATTGTGCTCTTACAAGTTAGCTTCTGAGTCCACTAACAATGAAGCGGAGTATGAAGCACTGATTATTGGTTGCAATATTCCCAATTAGCATCAGCTAATTGGAAATATTAATTATTTTTCAGATTTTACCTTTCTAATGTTAGTCGTGAAATAAAGGG
Source organism: Pinus albicaulis (assembly GCA_034641835.2). NCBI lineage: Eukaryota > Viridiplantae > Streptophyta > Pinopsida > Pinales > Pinaceae > Pinus > Pinus albicaulis. Next base: position 185,181,572 of record CM076584.1, read on the forward strand.
GGTGATGGGACCCATAACCCACACTTAGGAGAAAATACCTCCCTAAAGTCACTTAATCAAATTCAAATTGTAGCGTGGGGCCCAGGGGAGCCAAGTGACAGCGTAGGGAGAGGGACAATGTGGAGGCTGCATGGCCCAGGCAGCGCAGTGGCAATGTGGGCCAGGACAGTGCAGTTGGTATGGATAGTGTGGCCAAGGAGGGATAGTGCAGTTGAGTGGGGCCCAAGGGAGAGCTAGGCTCTCAAGCATAAAAGGAAGATGAGGTTAACCATTCACTCATTCTATTATGCATATTTTGATTTTATGTCTTTCATATATTGAGCATGCTTACGCTGTTTAGTGAAGTCTGCAAGTGTTGTTCAGAACGCGGGTGTCTCCGAGCGGAGCTCCCAACCTCAGCCTCAGTGGACTTTGAGTGCCCGCTCAAGTGAGGAGATCCACCATTTTTTTCCAGAGTAGAATATGCAACACCTTTCAATCAAGAGCACACAGTCACTAAGGCAGGGCAGTTACACTCAGGGATTACGTGGTCTTGGGAGGAGGTAGCATCGGGAGAGAAGGGAGATCAGGGATTTTAGCCTAGGATTATTGTGAAGGGACAAACCCTTCACAAATCATCCTTTGCAATAGGAGGAGACCATCATTTGTAGTTTATCAGTTCATGGCCAACATACTCACCTGGAGTGTGTGATTTTACAAGGGAGGTCAAATTCTGGGGTCAGCCATTCCGGGATTCCTTCCTGGGATTTTCCATATTATTGGAGGAGAACTCATATCTAGAGTGTCATATTTTTCTGAGTAGGGGAACAACCCCAAACAGTAGCTCCATTCCAGATAGGGTATTAGTTCCGGCATCAAGAACATTAGCATCAGGGAGTTACACAGTCATAGAGAGAGCAACCATTCATTGAGAGATTCTGAGAGTATTTTCAACTTGCCTTGAGCAAGCCAAGGTGCCATCATTCTGATCACATTTGTACATGTTTTTATCTTTCAGATTATAATAAAATGGCCCAGATTTTCTCCATATTTTCATTATTTTTCATGATGTCTCTCTATTTTTTGTAGTTATTTCTTATGTTGCTTTATATTTTTGTTTATTTCCTATTCAGAATATTACACTGGCCTAAATATCTTGAAGAAACTGGGAGCAAGAAGGATTGTTGTGTATGGTGATTCAGAACTTATGATCAATCAAGTTAAAGGTAATATCAAGCTAACCATCCTCAAATGAGACAATATAGGAATGTTGTACTAGATATTTTGAAAATGTTTCAGGAATGTATACTTACAGGGGTGCCAAGGAATCAAAATCTCATGGCAGATGCATTGGTTAAAGCTGAAATTAATGTTAAGATCCCCATATTTTCAAACAGGAAATTTGAGATTCGTGTGAAACACTGGCCCACTATTCCCAATAATTTGCAGTATTGACAAGTTTTCTGGGATGATAAGCAGGTAAATAAATTTCTCCAAGATGAGGAAGAATTGGAGAATTTTTCCATAGATGAAATTCATGATAAATATGACCAGGATGTAGAAGAAAATCATATGAAGCAACTCATGATAAATATGACTAGGTCTCATAGCTTTGTAAGAATTGTTTGACCAAGATGACATAGCAAGAAAGCCTACATTGGTTCCAACGAAAAAGGGTGTTGAAGATGTAAACATTGGGACAGCCGACAAACAAAATATGGTTAAACTATCCAAGTCCTTATCTCCCGAGGTAAAGTCTAAATATGTTAAATTACGTTAAGAAGTTTCTGATGTTTTTGCATGGGAATATGCAGATTTAAAGGTGTATGACAAGAACATCATTCAACACATTATTCCGATCAAAAGCCCTTTCGACAAAATTTGAGAAGGATAAATCCCATATTTCTGCCATCAATTGAAAAAGAGGTAAACTGACTTTTCAAGTTTGGTATTATTGTCTCCATCAGATTCTTTGATTGGATTTCAAATTTGGTCCCAGTAAAAAAAAAGACTAGAGAAATCTGGCTCTGCATAGATTTCATAAACTTGAACAAAGTGTCCCTCAAGGACAACTATCCATTTCCGAATTTGGACCATATACTTCAAAGTTTTTGGTTCTTCCCGCATGTCACTGTTGGATGTCTATTCAAGGTACAACCAAATTTTGATGCACAAGGGTTATCAGGACAAGAAAACATTTACTACACCTTGGGGCATGTTCAAATATGCAAAAATGACATTTGGTTTGAAAAATGAAAGGGCCACATTTCAACGGGCCATGGAAATATCATTCGCTAATGAAAAAGATGTTTTCTTGGTTGTTTATTTAGATGACTTGACAGTGTTTTCACATTCTGATGATGAACATTTTCACTATTTAAGAATTGATTTCGAGAGATGCAGGAAGTTCGAAATATCTCTCAACCCAAAGAAAATCATTTTTTTCCATGGAAGAAGGAAAAATTATTGGTCACATCATCTCCAAGGATGGGATCTGGATTGACCCTTCCCATGTTGAGGCAATTCAACAAATTGATTTCCTTCGCAGCAAAAAGTAAATAAAAGCATTCAACGGTAAGATGAATTTCTTATGTAGATTCATTCCTAATTTGGCGGAACATATTATAGAATTGAAAAATATGCTGAAGAACGATAATGATGTGAAGTGGCCTGAAGATGCCCGCAAATACTTCAACTCAGTTAATTTTTCCTTAACTACTGCCCTGATTTTGATAAGTCCTGATTATACTATTGATTTCATAATATTCTCATTTGCTTCTGAGCACACCATGGCAACAGTCTTGATGCATAAAAGGGAGAAAATAGAGCTACCAATTTCATTTTTCAGTCGCAATATCAGAGATGAAGCCCTTCACTACAAAATCATAGAGAAACAGGCTTTGGATTTGGTTAAAGCATTGAAATATTTCAGAGTTTACATATTACATTCACATACTCTTGCCAATGTACCTAATGTAACTGTAAAAGAAGTTGTCATGTAGACAGACCCAGAAGGTAGGAGAGGGAGATGGATAACAACTTTACTATAATATGACCTTGAGATCAAGCCTACCAAGATGATCAAAGGTCAGGGCTTAGCCAAGCCCATGGTTGAGTCAAACCTTCATGCTCTTGACATCAAATTGATTTCCGCCTTGTCTGAAAATGAAGAATAAGTGAATCTTATTCAAGTATCCGATATATTTTTGTCATCTTCGTGATATTCTGATATTGTTTATGTTTTGCAACACCTAAACCCTCGTGTAGGCATGACTAATAGTCAAGGCATATCTTTGAAACTCAAATCTTCAAAGTATTGCATACTGGACAATGCACTTTACTGGAAGGATCCTGGAGGTATGTTGTTGAACTGTTTGGTCGAAGAAGAATCTAAGGAAGTGATGAATGACTTCCACAAAGGAGATTGTGGGGGCCACCTATATTGGAAGACCATAGCCAATAAAATATTGAGAGTGGGATATTATTGGCCGAAACTTTTTATAGATGTCTACAAAGCAGTAATGAGTTGCCATGAATGTCAAGTTTTTCAAGATAAGAGAAAGCTTCTCCCATTACCTCTTCAACCTATTTCAGTACATGCACTATTTCAGCAGTGGGCCCTAGATTTCATATGCGAGATTCACCCAACATCATCTGCAAAGAAAAAGTGGATATTGATAGCCACATATTACTTTACAAAGTGGATCGAAGCGATCACGACCATGCAAGCAACAGATTCCGTCATCATTCAATTTTTAGGAAGTAATATTTTGTCCCGTTTTGGTTGCCCTACCAAGATTATCACAGATAACATGGTAGAATTCAATTCTAAGAAGATGACTGAGTTTTGTGAGAGATATAACATTAAGTTGGGACACTCTACAGCCTACTACTCGCAAGGTAATGGACTGGCGAAGTCCTCTAATAAATCCTTGATCAGTATTAGTAAGAAAAATGTTAGAGGCGAATAAAAATAATTGGCATAAGAAGTTGTTTAATGCATTGTGGGCAGACCGGGTGAGTAATAATAATTCTATTGGTA